>OX637695.1:32468313-33085391 GCA_951802165.1 Adalia decempunctata | reverse complement strand
AAATTATTGGACACATGGTTTCAACGAAGGTAGCGTTAGGTATTTTCAACCAACTCCAAACTACACATAGTGAACAAATCCCACTTGAAAACTGAGGGTATTTACTCACTTGATACAAAATTGCGAGATGATTAGAAGTGGATATGAGAAAATGCTGGTTGACACCCGGATGATCAAGATCGTGAGCTACTGCACCAATTAGTGACGCCATTATTTCCAATGGTGTGACATGTCGCCGAATCTGAAAAACAAGATTTTGATTGAGAATTTAAAAGATTAGAAAAAAATGAATTGATTTACCTTTTCTTCCTGAAGGAAACAGTGCATGGCTTGGGTAATATCAGTGGCGTGTATGGAGTTATGGTAGGGGTTTGTGCTGTGATATCCTTCTTCGATGAGAGCTGAAAATCGAGATGCATTATCAATTTTTCAATGAGTTTTGAGGAAATTTCGATTTTGTCATAGTAGCATTTAACTTCCGAACCATAGTAAAAAATAGGCAAACACGGCTGAGGCTGAGAGTCCGAATGGACATTTTATACTGGTTCAGTACAGATGTAAAAATTCAGCTCGCGCGTGTAATTTTCATCGTAAATATGTATATGTACAGTGTGACAAGAAAAACCTCGGACAAATTCTTTTTCACTTAACTTTATTAAACAGAAGAAATTGAACAAAACAACAACAAATAATAATAGCTTGAACATTTGTTAATTATATATTTAAGCCGTTTCGAAGTGGCTTCCTTTGGCGGCGATACACAGCTTCAGACGCTTCTTGAAATTTTCGGCAATGGGCCGCAGCTCCTCGTGCGTTAATCGGTTCCATTCCCGGCGCAGAGATTGCTTCAGCGACTCCAAATTTTTGTGTTTTTTAGCACAAGCCCTGTGCTCCTAAATCCACCACACGTTGTAGTCCATTGGGTTGAGATCCGGTGAGTAGGGCGGCCATTCTGCAGATGAGATGAAACAAGGAAACCATTCTTGTCTCATTTTCGCTCTGTGAGCCGGAGCGGAGCCCTGTTGAAAGGTCCAATGCGTATCGCCGAATTGCTGCTTGGCCCACGGAAGTACTACGGCCTCGAGGATGTCGCAGCGGTAGACTTCTTGATTGATTTTGACCCCTTGATCCACGAAAACTAAGGGAGTTTTACCACTGCCGCAAATTCCGCCCCAGACCATGACGGATTGCGGATTTTAACGGTGTTTGACGATGGCCGATGTACCGGGAGCCTCTACGGACCAGACTCTGTCGTTTTGGTGGTTGTGGGATTGTTCTACGGTGAGAAGCTTCTCGTCTGTGAAGAGAATTCGCTCCCATTGCTGACCGGCGGCGAGACGAAGGAATTGGCGGCACCTTTGGAGTCGTACGCGCTTGTTTTCCTCCGTGAGTAGTTGAACTTTTTGGAGCTTATATGGCTTGAGGTTGAACCCCTTTTTGGCAATTTGACGGACTGATTCGCGGTTGATACTGGTCTCACAGGCTATTTTCCTCATGGAAACCCTCGGATTTCGATTGACTCGCTTCTTGACGATGTTGCGATTGCTAAGTGTATTGACAGTGCGTTTTCTACCACTTCCTGGACGACGACCATCATGGCCGAGCTCCTTGAAACGACGAATTGCATCTGAAACGGTTTGTCGAGGCACATTGAGCAAACGAACAATTTCGCATTGACGCCTACCTTGACGAAACAGCTCCAAAATCGCACTACGTTTGTTTGAAATTCTAAAACTCTGTGAAATTAAATTATATCAAACTGAAAATTCACATACTAGTACAGGAAAGTGTAGAGAAACCAATGGAATAAAAATTATTTGGCTGCGCTGAAATACTTTTGTTCCAGACCACAGCAAAATTTGTCCGAAGTTTTTCTTGTTACCCTGTATAAATGGCAAAGCAACTCGTGAGTATACTATGATAAGAGTGGCCGGCGATGATGACATGCATCTATTACACCAGTAGATACAGAGTGAATACGAATAGTTGCGAAAAAATTCAGGGGGTGATTCCCTATAAAAAAATTGGGTGTCTCTTCCATATGAACCTTTTTTGAGCCTCCCATGCTTAATACAGGCTCTAAATATGGTGCCCGAAAAATAGTTTTGGTTTTCTTCTCGAAAACCAAAAAACTGATAAGAATGAAATCGAGCAGACATTTTATGAGAGCGAGAAGGCACTCAAAAAATTTTTGGTAGTGTTCTTCTAAGATTGCAAGAGATAGAAAATGCCACACCTAAACCTTGTTCCAATGTCTCGGTTGTTTTTTGGCAATGTTTATTATTTCCTCGTATCAAATTATTCTTGGATTATAGCCACTAAAAAAATTACTCAATTTACTATTTTTAAAAAACTGCTACGTTTCGCCACTGATGTGAAGCATCTTCAGGCCTAGATGTACATAAAAGTTTTTCACAATAGATACAAATTTTCAACATGGATAAAATGATTCAAAAGCTTACTGGTCAAACCAAGGGCGGATATAGCTCTTTTTCATGGAAGAGGTAATAACGATCGATCATGGGAGGGGTAATGATTGCATACTCTTAATCTACACCCTCAAATTAGTAAATCCAGCAACTTTGGTGGTGATCCGATTACAATTTTTTTCCAAAATTTGCGAAATTTTCCAACATATGGAAATTTTGCAGAAATATAATTTTCTCTATTTCAGTATTGTAATGAGTTCATTACAGTACTAAAAACAGTGCTGTAATGAACTCATTACAGCATTGTTTTCAGTTATATTTTTCGTTTTTTGGTTGTCAGCACTGGCTTCCGCTCCTATCAATTTTCAACAAACGTCAATTTGGAAATGTCAATTTCGTAACAGTCACCAACTGGCAAAATACAATACAAAAGTCACTAGGATGAGTTTTTCATTGAATTTCAACAGTATTTCACGAAATTTGACTGAAATAGAGAAAATATCGTCTAATACTCGTTGCAGAATGCAATTCCAACACTCATGCGTTCGAAAACTCGCTCCTTCGTCGCTCGTTTTCGAATTTCGCATTCGTATTGGAATAGGATCCCATTCTGCAACTAGTTTTAGAATATACTATTCTTAGGTAGCCACCAAAGTTACTGTATTCACTAACTCGAGGTCGTAGATTACCTACGAAGCTGTAATTAGTTCCTTCCTAGGTTTGATACTTCAGAATATTTTCAACTTTATGTGAGAAATTTTCGAGAATTTTTGTATTTTTGATGGCCATTACTCGAAAACTATATTTTATAAAAAATATCTAATTGCATATTCTTAATCTAAGCCCTCGAATCAGTGAATCCAGCAACTTTGGTGGTGATCCGAGCAAAAATTTTTTCTCAAAATACGCGAAATTTTTCCACAGTTTAGCCGAAATGTCAATTTTCTCAGATGGCCACCAAAGGTACTATATTCACTTATTCGAGGTCGTAGATTACGAATGGAAGGGTTAATAACGATCATGGGGGTTATAACGATTGAAAACCATTAAATCAGGTACACAGTGTATGAAATATTTTATGTGCACCACCTTTTTCTCAGGTCTTCGATACTCATGTACCCCCGCGTAAATCCGCCCTTGTGTCAAACTAATTCCTCTGTAATGGCATTAATAGAACACATTCACACAGATTACAATTTTTTAAGAACTTTTTCACATAAAATCATCCATTCAATAATTATTTTTGTTGCATTTAAACGCTCGATCTAGACTGAACTGTTCACTGACATCAACAGATTTGTTTTGGTCAACATCCTTGTTTAGCAAGAAACTTCTTTCATATTCCACAATACAAAAATTAATTTTCGATAGCTTGATAACAAAGTCTCTCGTGATTTATTGCTAAAGTTCATGGTTTTTAAAAATGAAAAAATTGTTAGACAGATAATACGCCTGGAATTAATTGTTGGTTACAATCGATGAATAGTTCTTTCTTGTCATTTGGCTTTTTGGTGTTTACCTTCTACCTATTTACTACAATATTTAATTTGTGAAAAGTTTAAAATTGTCTGTTTTGTTACATTTATCTAATATTTGTACCAGTTTTCAAAAAAAAATGTTAACTCGACATCCTCGAAAACCGTCAACTTTAGCAAGAAATTACAAGGGACCTTATTTGTTTGGAATGGGTCAAGCTATTCGAGAGTAATTATTTTATTGTAAAATGATAGTAGAACCCCTTGATCGTATTTTGCTTTCAACTTTTGTCTTTGGATCCGTTCATTCACATCACGGCCAGCATATGTGAAAAAAGTTTTATCGAGTTTAAAATTTCCCTATTTGCCGGATTTTTTCGCGATTTTCGCCATTATTTAAAAAAAAAATACGTCTACATCGACAAGAGAATCGAAATTTAACCCAGGTATGAATCGATTATTACTCTTTTCGACCGTATAAAAATTTCCTGACTGTATCGCAGCTTCGCTGCGATTTTAAGCGATTTTCAGGATAAGCCCATTTGCGCTTGAATGTTGTCACAAACAAGATCTGCAGAAGTTCATGATGAAACGAATGCAACATCTCTGAGTTGTCCTTTTAAGAAGATCCTCATACGTATCCAACAGAGATACCTATTTTCCTGCCAATCTGGAAGCTTAATACAAATCGAAAACAACGGAACAATGTTTACTCATTCCTTCAGAGATGAACCCGCTCTCATTGTTGTTCCATATTTTCATTTCACCATTATTCAAACAAATTTTCATAAGAGATCCACTTTCGAATTCATCGCATTTCCAACCAATCATATCCAGGACTGCTTTTTTGTAATCCGTATTTGTGTTTTCGAATAACGAACAGTACCTAATCGATTTCGAAATGCTTCCGTTATGAAAATAAAAATTTGTTGAACGTGCGCAATGCACATGAAAATATTGGAATGTTCGACATTCATCACAGGTCTCTTTTATTTGAGAGAGTTGGATAGACAATAATTCGATATCTGCAATAACAATGATAATAGTGTGTTTAGGCCAGCGGAAACAATATTATACAGGTTGGCCACATGCTAATGAAACAGACCCATTGACAGATACTGCGTCAACATTTTGGAAAAAAGCTCAGATTTTATATTTAAAGGGACCTCTTTTCTGATATTTTCGACTTTATCCTTTCTGTTAGTCTCTTAAACTCAGAAGATAATCCTTTTGAAAATGCATACTGTAATCATAGAATCATAAATGAAGAAAATGAGCGTTGTGATATAGATGCATAGAAACTCAGGTGTAACGACTCCTAAATAAAAATTGTAGATCAAAACGACCCTCTAGATTGTTGATCTGGTCCTATTGTCCGTTCAAATATAAGAAGGAGCTTTGTTAAAATAGTCTGGTTTGCGCACAATAAAGCTCCTATTGGTTAAACGGTCATAACCACACTCCCTTTTAACGCCCTGAGAGATTGCCAGGATCGTACTCGGAACGGACTGTAGATGGTAGTGGATAGAAATGATTCAATTATTTGAGTCAGCAATTCCCACATTAGAACTTTTTTCCTCAGAAACTCTAGTGCAAAATTTCTGTTATGATTTGCAACTGTCATAAACATTTTATATCCGACGTACCCCTTTTTTTATTTTGTTTTGTTTTTATATTATTATCTACTAAATAATTTCTTTTTCGGATGCTCAAGATTGCGGCAAGGTAATTCCAGGAAACACCAGAGTTTTGGAGATTTGGGTCGGAATCTTGCAAGATTCCGACAAAGTAATTCCGGGAAACACCAGATTTGGGTCCTTTTCCCTAATGGGTGAAAGCCATCTTGATTTGCATAAATATCGAAGTTTTCAATTGATAAGACTTGTAAAAGATCTCTGTTCAAATTTATAATGGTCATTTACTTGTAATATCCGAAATATAATTTCGGTCCAAAATTTTATATTATTTTGTACGAAACTCTTTGTCGGCTGCTCAAGATTCCGACAAGGTATAATTCCGGAAAACACCAGATTTGGATCCTTTCCCTTAATGGGTTGAAGCCATCTTGATTTGCATAAATATCGAAGTCTTCAATTGGCAAGGCAAGTCAAAATACCTAGAGCTACTGTGAAGGTCTAGCTGTTCAAAGTGTTTATAGATTTTGTTGTGAAAAGTGTATTGTGTTGGAAAATCTTTTGACAAAGTGTATACAGGGTGGCCATTTGAAAACGAAACAGACGAGATTACAGACGAAATAAATTTTTTCGATAGAAATGCTCGGACAGGTCGATTTCTGTTTCGAGGGGGACAACTTAAGATGTAGGTTACGGACGCATAGCGCTTCAACCCTTGCTACTACAACCCTCACCCCCAATTTTTGAATAGGGAAGATGGGGTGAGTGATACCTCATTTGAAAGGTATTTTTATACTGATTTCAGCACAGTAATTGTTTTTTCATTTTATGCATTAGTTCTCGAAATATTCATGCGTTAGTTAATTTTATCACTTAAATTAATTTTTTGCGAATAATTGACATTTCGTGCTTCCGAAACACCAAAATTTCCGTACTTGTATTTGAAATTGCAAAACATCTACCACTGGCAAATGAAGTCATACCGTACGTGTTAATGCTACTAGGGTCAGATGTTCGACTAGCTGTTTTATTCACTGAAATCATTCTCCAACTGTACGGTACCAGAACGATTTGAAGTATTGATCTATGAAATAAGACTTTTCAAAGTAAAGTAAATAATTTATCAAAAACTCACAGTCATGGTTGTTTTGAAGCTCAAAATGTCGATTTTTCACAAAAAAACACTACAAGTGCCATGAAAACACCACTTCATTTTCAAATACTTAGTTAAGAATATTGCGAGAACTAATGCATAAAATGAAAAAAACAATTACTGTGCTGAAATCAGTATAAAAATACCTTTCAAATGAGGTATCACTCACCCCATCTTCCCTCTTCAAAAATTGGGGGTGAGGGTTGTAGTAGCAAGGGTTGAAGCGCTATGCGTCCGTAACCTACATCTTAAGTTGTCCCCCTCGAAACAGAAATCGACCTGTCCGAGCATTTCTATCGAAAAAATTTATTTCGTCTGTTCTCGTCTGTTTCGTTTTCAAATGGCCAGCCTGTATAGTGTTTATAGAACAATGTCGAATTCGGAAACGGATACTGCATCTGAGGGTGATATGTAGGGACCACCACGAAAAAGTAGGAATTGTGTCTAAATCCTCAGGGGTGAGTGATTCAACTGTATTCAGAATTCTCAGAGAATATAAAGAGAATAAAACATTGACGCCATCTAAGAGGAGAGCCCAGTCGTTAAAAATAATCGATTTGGTTGACGATTTCGATATGAACCTTATCAGGAGAATTGTCCACGGTTTTTTTTTCCGGAATGAAATCCCAACGATTTCTAAAGTACTAGAAATCTTGAATGATGACGACAGATTGCCAAATTTCGAAAGAACAGCGTTCCATAAATTATTGAAAAAATTGGAATTCGAGTTCAAAAAACGTGGTCGTGATAGTCTACTGATAGATAGGGATGGAATAATTGTGTGGAGAAGAGATAATTTCAAGAAAATCCGCTCATTAAGGGGTATCACCTTTTGAATCGTGGTAAATCTCCATTCAAAAAGTGGTCTCTTTATTTCACGAGTAACTACCCTAATTTACGACGTAGAGACTTGATTTTTTTTGAAATTGAAGAACGTCCCGAGGGCAAATAGTTTTATTTTTTTCGATTTAATTAGTTTTTCAATTAAAAAAAAACAGGTTGAACTTCACCGTTTTGGAAACTACACTTAATGGTTTTTTTTCGACGGTTATTCATCATTTTTTGGAAAAAATCGCAACTTTTTGCCCTCGGCAATTTAATCTTCTATAAACTACAGAAATTGATGATTAGTTCAAAAATTTAGCTTGTACTCATGAAAAACGAAAAACATATTCAATAACCCAAATATTGCAGAGATCTAACGATCACCCTGTTTTTTTTTATTGAAAAACTAATTAAATCGAAAAAAAGAAAACTGTTTGTCCCCAGGACGTTCTTTAACTTCAATTAAAAAAAAATCAAGTCTCTACGTCGTCAATTAGGGTAGTTACTCGTGAAATAAAGAGACCACTTTTTGAATGGAGATTTACCACGATTCAAAAGGTAATACTTCCTCGTAAGGGAACAAGGCAGACAAATTTATTAGCTGGATGAGACATGGACAAATAAACTGAACGATTGTGTGAAATCTCCTCGATTCGACTCTGGACGGAAAGTATACTCAATTCACTTTTATAAAGTATCTTGGTTGGCCATTAGGTTTATCAAGTTCTTTTACTTAAAACGGACGCAGGTTGGCAATCGTGAAAATTAAGCGACATTGCCAAGTATACTTTTTATTTACTCTTTTTCAACTATGTGAATGAACTAAATGAAGTTAGTTCTTCTAAGGTTTAACTGTGACACAAGATTCGTAGTACCACTACATTTTCATACTGGGGTATTTCAAGTTGCGCAAAGTGGTATTTAATTGTCGTCTGTAGGCTTATTTCTTGAGAATTTTGAAAAGTGGGGATTTCCATACGTCCGTCTGTTCTGTTCGTCTAAAAGTTTTTCTGTCGGGTTAATGAACTATCACAAAGTAACGGACTTTTCCGTCCATTATTTTTCAGTAAAATTTCAACACTCGGTTCTTGATTTCCGTACAAGAAAATAGCATAACTGAATCTTCCAATCATGTTTATACTCGTACACGTGAAATATTTCCAGTATTAACAGAGAAAAAAGTTTCTTCAATATTCGTCAGGTCTTTGGAATGATTGAATTCACATAATATTTCCTCAAATTCATTGTTTTGCCAAAGTAAATAAACATTTTGATAAATACGTAATTTCTATGATTTATATGTAGACCCGTTCATATCTGACAGAAGAATGACTATAACCTAACATTTTCAAAATATACGCGGTCAAATGTGTCAGAATTCCAGGGCCAACCGGGCTACTTTATAAAAGTGAGTGGAGTATACCTTTACGAAGGCCCTCCTACCGGTGCGCCAAACATGTTGTTATTGCTCCTCCTTACATTTGAACACAGTATAGTTCCCGAATTATCCGCAATATTTCGCGGTCGTGGAGCTATTGCGGCAATGGAAAATAGAGCGACCTCTTTCGGGAGAAATGAAAAGAGGGACCCCATCACAGATTTTCGATCGACAAAGAAGTCTCAAACAAAATCAGTAGACGAATGTTTAGCGTTCGTTCCGCCTAAATTCCGCGCTTGTTGGTGCTATACGCATGTGTCTTGAACTTTCACGGCGAAGAGAAGATACCTTAAGCTACGGTTTCTTCGGACATGCCGTCGACCGCCGCGTCCAGGCGACGAACCGTCGCATTTCGGCGATTTTATCTAACCAATGTATTCTAGTGAAAGCGGTTTTCTAGAAATCGCGTAACTGGACGGCTCCTCTGAGTATCGCGTCCTGGACGTTCTAATCTGTCCAGGTTTGGTTAGAGCGGCGCCGCGTAGTGGAACGTCCAGTATTTTAATCGAATAATGTAAGGAAAATGAATGAAAGATTCTCACCGGAGGAGGATGAAGTGTTGTGTTGATAGACTTTTTGACACAACATCCTCTCCCATTTAATGTAGGACGCAGAAGCCATAAAGATTTGGATGTAAAAAATAATATTCGGAAAGAAATAGGCGTGACAATGGAAAAAAAATGGAAATTTTATATTTTATTATTATTCAATGATCTGAAATATGATTAACAATTATATGGAATAAGAACATGATCATTGCATTCCCTGCACCTCTGCATTTTGCCATGGCTCAGATCCATGTGGTCCAACAAAATAGGTTTTAAAGGTGTCCCTTAAGGCATCCTTAACAAAACTCAAAACGAGTTCGAAAAGATCAGTGGAAAGTCTGAAATACTCCCTAAATTTCATTCCATTTCCAAAAAGCCTCCTGTGGACAGTAACATTGAAGGCGTCCCAAAAATTATTCATCAACTGGCTTCTTTGAATCTTTTGGGGTTGCCATTAACAGTTCCCCCTCTTCTTCTTCCAGAAATAACTGCACAATTAATTTTTCTGAGTCCATTTTCATACACGATATCTTCTATTGTTTTATTTCCACTCGCGAACCTAGCCGTCGGCCCGTCGAACGAGTCATAGTCATTCCTAGCAAACCACTTCGAGCGGAAATCGCTGTCCTCGACGGTCGACGGCCTGGACGCTGCGGTCGACAGCATGTCCGAAGAAACCGTAGCTTTATGTGGAATATACCTTTCGGCTTTTCCTCCATAGGCCGACATAAGGCGATGATGATCATTGCGTATTCGCCTTGTCGCCCCTATTTTTCTTGATATCCCACTCCAAGGTATTTCCTCTTTATAGCACATGCGCACATCCCGGGATTCTTACAGAACATAAAAGATCATCAAATTTAAGTTCGCCGATCAAAATGAGTAGGAAAACTAATCCGATAGAGGCGCCACCGTGCATTTTATGGAATATCTCCATAGAACTTACATTATCACTATAAGTTCTATGAATATCTCCATTCTTATGACTGAAATGTACAATGGCGCTTTCTGTCCGAAGATCGCTGAACTGTGAAATTAGTGAATATGTAGGTAAAGCAGGAACCTTTTCTGGCTATATATTTGAATTTGGCAATTCTCTGCCAATTCCGTATTTCAAGTTGATTTTTTGGAAGAAGTTATCTGTAGATTCCTTTTAATCTGAAGTTGAACTATTTTCATGGGTCTTTCGTTTGAAATAAGACAGAAGCATGAGTTGGCATAAGCCAATAAGAAATTAATTTCTTCTATTTTTCAAAGAAAAAAATGAACTTTCGAAATGAAATCGATTTCAATTATTTCATTAAGAACTCCAATCCAATCCAATCTGAGTTCACCCACAAAATTTCGGTTCTCTAAGTGAAACCATTTTCAAATGCAACTTGAAATAAAATCACACTGCATTGAACGCCCACCTTAATTTCAAGGATCAAAGTATGGGTAGGTATAGAATTATGAGACTGTAACTTATGTTTTCTCAAATATACTTTCAATTTGTGAATTTATATTATTAGGATTAAAATTTTTCGAATAGCAATAGTGCCATTCTCAAAAAAACTGTCTTCTAAATTTACAGGATTACAAGCCTTGAGAAAGGACAAAGTGTCTCCGAAACGTCAGCGAAGAAATAAATGAAAATTTAGCAAAAAGAAATTTTGTATTTTGTCCACATCCCCAAGAAAAATATCACACAGTTATCAAACATACATGCAACCAACAGAAAGTATTCAATTGTCATAGACATAAATGAACTACCAGTCAACAATGCTGAAAGCAGATTTATAATTAAGAACCAAACAATGAGAACTTCGTAGAACAGAACAATATAGACATTGCGACTTTTCTACATATCAAAAGCTATACATGATGAGTAGAAAGTAACGCATAAAACTCATATCATTAGTATTTATTATCTTGTAAAGGAAGGGTACAGCATGAAATAATTAAAATTGCAAAAGATCAAAAAGATTTGAAACAAGACATTCATTCTTTTCATATTTTCCAAACTAACAGTGGCGCATCCTAAAAATTGTTTGAAGGGAAAAAGTGAACATTGCTTCAGAAAATCAACCAGAAAATGGGATATCTTTGCCAAATTTCAGTTGAATATATTATTGAGGAATATACACTGCGCAAAAAAATTAACGCACATTATGGAAATCTCAAATTTATTCTACAACTGAAGGTGTTCTCAATGATAATTATTTTTATCAGAATTATGCATGCATATTTTATCCACTTTCAACGTTTTTCTTCAATACAGATGTTTTCTCCCAGCAGGAATAAAAAAAGATAATATTATCAGATTTTGAATGAATTGGCTCCATTCTGAAATCAGTTGTTCTCGATCAATTCTAGTGATCAATAGTTTTTCTTTCGTTTGATTTTCTACACTCGATCGCTATGCAACGCGAAACACGCAATTTGACCCAAGAGGAATGTGCCCAAGCGGTAGTTTTGCGAGAAGAAGGGTGGACATACACAAGAATTGCAGAAAGGTTTTGAGTTTCCCATACAAGTGTGTCCAGAGTGTTGCAGCGATTCAGGGAGACAGGTATGAATGTCCGAAGACCAGGACAGGGTAGACCACGGGTAACAACTGCCATTCAAGAACGTTACTTGAGAGTTTCTTCGTTGAGACAACGGTTTGCAACCGCTCGCCAAATTCAAAATCAGCCTGAGCAAACTCATGAGGTGCAATATAGCACTCAGACAATAAGAAATCGCCTCAGAGGCCTCGTGTCGCGGCAAGAGGCCCAGCTCTTACCCCAGCCCATCGAAGGGCGCGTTTGGATTTTGCGAGAGAGCATATCCATTGGGAAGAGGCCGATTGGGAAAGAGTTCTCTCCACAGATGAGTCTAGATTTTGCCTCTACCATTGTGATCGACATTCCCTTGTATAAAGACGTCCACATGAAAGATATGCTCAGTGCAATTTCCTGAATACTACTGGTTTCGGGGGAGGATCGATTATGGTATGGGGTGGAATATCTTTGACTGCTCGGACAGACCTAGTGGTCGTTGATAATGGAGCTATGAATGCTGATAAGTATATAAGGAACATTCTTGAAGAGCATGTAGTGCCATTTGCCCCATTAATTGGTGAAAATTTCATTTTTATGGACGATAATGCCAGACCCCATCGTGCGCGCATCGTTCAGGAGTACCTTGAAGAGGTTGAAGTCTCTCGAATGGAATGGCCAGCAAGAAGTCCAGGTCTCAATCCGATTGAGCAGGTTTGGGACAACCTCAATAGAAGGCTGAGAAGTTCAGAAAATCATCCAGCTACTCTTAATGACTTAGGAATCCAACTCGGAGAAATCTGGGAAGGATTAGATCAGAACATTTTAAGATCACTCATTTTGAGTATGAACCGTCGTTGCCGAGCTGTAATTGACGCAAGGGGTCGAAATACCAAGTATTAAATCACTTATCAGCATTTCAGTATTTTGAAAATTGTTCATTTCTCTTCTTTCACATAAGATTCGGTGAAATCCTGAATTTTTCTTCCATTTAATGTGTCTTGTTTCGTTCAAAACCTTCCCGAGAGAACATAAAAAATAAGTTATAAAGCCAATGTAGAGTAAACTTTCATTAAAATTGAGATTTTCAGAATGTGCGTTAATTTTTTTGCGCAGCTATGAGAAAAAAACTTTGAGAAAAAATTCTGACTCCAACACATACATATGTATAGTGTGTTGAACTCGGTGTTGAATTAAGAATTTCGAAAACGAAGCGTTTGCAGTACATAGTTGTTGTAGTGACCAAAACTTATTCCAAATCAACCCCATAAGATCCGAAAACAATTATTGACTGGGCAGCATTTAGAGAATAAAAACTCTTCTAACATAACGAGCAGCTTTGATGGTTTTCTATTTTAGTTTAACCACCCCTTACGTTACTTAAAACTCCCTGCAGTTCACGTTCTCGTCGGTAGGCAAGTTATGATACTCCCACCGCCCGCTGAGTGACGTATATTTCCCATTTCCGCCACGACGTACTGTCATTTTTCCGTTGTGGATTCCTTCTTTGATATACCCTTAAATTAGAACACTTCTCTTGATTCAGAAGATATTTCGAGAAGATTTGCAAGAAGATCAATCGATTTTTTTCTGATTATTTTAAGGAATCTGCTTCAATGAAAATATCCCACACCCCGTATTTTTTTCCCGAAAAATAATCAGGATGATATCAAGGATGCAGTTCTGGGTGCTTCAGTGGTAAACATGGAATCAATTAACTAGGAGATATGTCGTCTGGTGAGTAATTAATTCTTTCATATTATTCGACTTTATGAGGTTCAAAGTTACCGAATCAGATTTTCACCCTGTTAGGATGTTTTTCGAAAGAACCCACCATATTGATAGATGAAAATGGTGGTATTAGTGGTTTATTTCCGTTTATAACATACACTCGATGAAATTATCCTTATGTTGCAAAGACTGGTATGAATGTTTCTGTTGTTGATTTTACGAATTGAAAATTAATAGAATTGATTTAAATTCGAAACATAAGTGCAGTTTCGTGACTCCATGATGTTCGCACATCTAAAAAATCATTTTTTTATTTGTGAATGATATTTTTGGAGGAAATTTTAAAATAATATTTTTTTCATAATGTATTATGTAGATATCATAACATACTAAAGCTCTAATTGTGGAGACAACAAATAATTTTTTTTAATTTTTCGGATACATACCTAAGCAGTTCGGAAGATATTCAAGAAAATACGAGAAAATTTGGTATTTCACACCTTATCTCCGAAGTTACCGAAACCATGAATCGAAAAAAATTGAAATTAAAGGTCTTCAATAGATTACACAAAAACTATAGCGAGAATCCTAAGCCTTCAAATTTCTATTTTCTTAGTATGTTTTTTTTCGTTGCTGATTTTTTTGTTAGTTAGTGAATGTTTTTATGAGTAGGTATGTGTTTATGTTTGTCTCAGAGTTTATTCCTGTTTGATTTTGTTGGTTTTCGCATGTTTCTGATAATTTATGTTGGTTTTTCGTTTTTTTAGTTTGTTTTCTGTTTTTTTCGTTGCTTTGTCAATTTTTGATTTGTTGGTTGGTTCGTATTCTACTTCGTTCACATTCAATTGTTTGTATATTTGTTCGTGCATACTGCAAAAATGAAAATAAAAACCTCGAGGATTCTTCAGACAAAAAAGTTGTTTCTTTCTCAATGTTCTCATTATCAGTATACAATGAGAACCCCAAATTTTTTTATTCTGAATAAAACCCCTTTTTATTCTACCGACATTAATGGGCCTTTGTAGAACAAATTCAGTAATATGGAGAGAAGGATAGGTCAAAAGAAACAAGTTAACAAATCAACACTTTCAAATAATTTGTTGACTTGTATCGTCATTGTGACCACTCATACACTCCATATTACTGAATTTGTTTCACAGAGGCCTATTGATATCCGTAAAAAAACATACAAGGTGTTCTATACTTTACAAAATATAAAAGGATCTTGAATAAAGTAGGAAGATATGAAAATAATAGTTTTCTTGATAAAATATTTCAAACTATTGAAATTTCACAAAACGAATGTTCTCAAATCTCTGCTTGAAAACTTTCGATATCTTGATGAATTATAAGCTTGTGCTTTCAATCAACCATCCGATCAATGATTTCAAGAGTAACCATGTGATTTTCTCAAGAAAATACTACCTGTTTTGAACAGGAACATGAAATTATTAAAAATTCGGAAATGTGGAATAATTTCCACGAGGATTTTATTTCTGAAAAGCTGAGATTAAAGTAAACCTGTTAAGCCCACTTGTATATAGCCTATTAAGTTTGAACTAAATTCATTTATTGAACTAAAGTTTAACTGAAACTTGGAGTTTAAACTGAATCTACATAAGAGGACCTTAATCGACGTTTTCACAGCCAATTGCTATCAAGTATGATTCTGATGAATTTCACAGTAAAATTGCGATCTTCAGAAGTTTTTGCAATATTTGTCTTGTGAAATCCGGCAGCTCTGAATTCCGGTTCTTTTCCTAAGGATGAATTTATATCCCGATCGGTCACGGACCATAGCCATCCCGGAGCGCCCAACTTCAATTCTTGTAGTTTGCGGAGCACTTACGTCCTTATGAAATACAGATAGTGCGTTATGAATTCCAATAGATGGCGCTCGTGACCCACATATTAATATCCGTTCCATATACGTGCTTCCGCAAATTTTTCTTGGTTCCCGGAAGATTATGACCCAGAAATGAAATATGTACTTCTTTATGACGCGGGAAACCAGCGGCGGTATACATATTTTTCCCTTCAATCGTTAAGGGACTCAACCCACACGCCAATTTAGTGCAGAAAGTGACCATTGCCGTCTCCAGTGCGGGAATGTTCAAAATTCCGACTAGGATTTGACATTTCGACGAAATTTCGAAGTTATTGATAAATCATGACGTTCCTTGTCAGTTTTTGTTTCTCATTGAAGAAGTAAATTCAAATCTTCAAAATATTCAACAAGAACCATTTTAAATGATTGTAAGAAGAAGGGTTTCCATAATATTGGAAATGAAATTTCAAAACTCATTCACATACCAGAGTCGACAAAATAAACTGGTGCATCGTATCAAGGATTTTCATTACAAGGATGTATCTTTGGTATATTATGAATTCTTTTCATTCTTGAATTCTGAGAGAGTATTTTAGGGGAATTAAGAAATTAAGATAACGGTATAGATTAATTAATACTCACTGAAGAGTTTCCAGACGCGTACGACGTCCAGATTGAAATAATCTAGAAGGCCGTACCAATGAAATAAATGAACACAGAGAACTGGTAAGGACCGGCCACCAGCCACTGTTTCCAATGTGAAAGCGTTGAATGCCCATCTACCACAATATTCCAACATTCTCTGAAAAAAAAAATAAGATAAATAAACAATGAAAAGTGAAATAGATAAACAAGACAGAAATTCCTCATGTGAGGTGAAGAAAGTTCAGAAAAACTCGTATGCAAGTGAACTCCATTCTCTTTTATAAAGTATCCCCTTTGGCCAAGATTTAGGTTTATCAAGTTTTTTTTACTTTAAACTAACGCAGGTTGGCACTCGTGAAACATCGGCAATGTCCAAACTATTCTCAGAGACGTTGCCAATGCGAGTTTCTATTCACTCTTTTTTAACTTTGTATATATGGAGTTATTTCTTTTAAAGTTTGACTGTGACACAGGTTTCATAGTACTTCTACATATTCATACTGGAGTATTTCAAGTTATTCAAATGTCTTCTGTAGACTTATTCCTTCAGAATTTTGAACAGTGCGGAATTCCATAGATCCGTCTGTTTGCTTAGAAGTTTTTCTGTCGGGTTATTCAAGTACTTTTATTCTTTTTCGAATAAACTATCACAAAATAACGGACTATTCTGCCCATTATTTTTCAGTAAAATTTCAACACTCGATTCTTGATTTCCGTACAAGAAAATATCTCAAATGAATCTCCCAACCATGATTATATACGTGAAACATCACCAGTATTAACAGAGAAAAGAGTTTCTTCAACATTCGCCAGGTCTTCGGAATTATTGAATTACCATAATATTTTCACACATTTATTATTTTCCCAAAGTAAATAAACATTTTGATAAATACGTACTAATTACTAAGACCTCTATGTAGAAAGGACAACGTTGCCTAGTTATCTGACAGGAAAATGACTATAACCCAACATTTTCAATGTCATGGCCAACCGGGATACTTTATAAAATTGAATGGAGTAAAGGTAGGCGGTTTTTGAAAGTAGGGCATAGCTGGTATAGACTATACAAGCTATACCGTCTAGTTATCCAAAGTTATTTGAAGGAATCATAAAATCAAAATGTTTGAAACCGACCAAATATCAATTCATGACTCCTCCAAATAACTTTGGATCAACTATACCAGCTATGCCCTTACACAAAGATGTTCCTTTGAAACCGGCAAAATATCAAAGAAACATCTGTGTGAAAGTTATTATGACTCTTCCAGTCAGGAACTCAGGACTAAGTAACTTTGGATTAATTTTACTGTTTCAGTCTAATTGTTACTGACACTTGTATACATATAGGGTAGACATTTGAAAACGAAATAGAGCCATTTTCAGGAACTTCGTCAACATTTCAAAAATACGTTTAGAACTGCTAATTTTTCTACTTGAGAGATAAAAAATAATAAACTTTGAATAATAAACTTTGAATGTCAAGTTGCATATGCGTACAAAGTAGCTAAGCTGTTCTTTCGCACATTCATTGTTTACCGGGTAAAGATACTAATAATGATGTCTTTATTTTTACAGTAGTAGTTACAATGTTTCGTAGTTTAGTGCTTAGTTATTTTATTTTTTTTGTGAAAATAGGCGGTATCCAGTTATGCACTAATATATTACTCTGCTCTACCATTGAGTTTAAATATACCTAGAGGTACAACGCCCTTGAACGATTTGATGCAAAAATTTTTGGCAGTTTACTTGCCAACTTTAGTGGCGGCACACAGTAGCTACTAAAGGAACCATAATCTGCCAATCCATTGTCACTATTCATTTACAGAAATCTGTAGGATATTCATTTTCCTCTAGTTCTATGAATCATAGGCAAAAATAATTGTCGTTTCATTGCATTCAAAAAATCAGGTGTTATGAAATACTGAACATCCAATATTTCTTACGCCGGTCCTGATCGTCATCGCATTCGGCTTCGTAAATAGTGCTTTATAGTTCAGCTTCTTACCGCCAGATGCGGGAGTAAAAATTTTCGCATCTCTGAAACACACTTATCCATCTATGAACCGGTGAAGGAACTACACTAAATTCAGCTTCAAATCGTTGAACTGGGTTATACCTCTATGTACATTTAAAATCAATGGCTCTACTCAACCCAAACAAAAGGAAAATTATTGTTATTTGATGATCATGAAAATGGGCATCCTATGATGGATACAGGGTGCCCCAGGGGTGCGTAAATGGTCCATAACTCCGTTTCTATTCAAGCTAACGACTTGATTGTTTTTTCCAAACGATAGGTGGCACAATCCGCACATCCTGTAAATGTTTTCATCCACATACAGGATGTCCATTTATGTATTTCACCAATTTCACAAGGAAGACCCAAAAAACCTCATATCGACCAAAGGCTCTCACGAAAATTCATACAATGTTGCAATGAAAAAACAGGGTGTTGCATTTGAAAAAATCGAGTTAATTCAATTTGTTATTTCAAAATCAACGTGGTAGGCGATTGAACGTATACCTTCATCAAATTATTGCTCATTTTAAAAGATGCAAAGGAGCTTGGGAAATCGAACCGAAGTAATGACTTTTTCAGTTGGTCTACGCACGACGCTATTTCTACACATAAATTGACATGGGTCAAAAAATAATGAAGATAAGCCAATGAAACCTGGGTGCGTTTCATCGACAATTGAGTGGCAAATCCAAAGATGTATGAAATTTGTCGTTTAAAGAAACCTATCCTATTTATCGATATTTCATTTTTGGACATCCTGTATGTATTTCATTTTTGGACATCCTGTATGTATTTCATTTTTGGACATCCTGTATGTATTTCATTTTTGGACATCCTGTATGCAGATAAAAACATTTTGGATGTGCTCATTGTGACACCTAGCGTTTAGAAAAAACAATCAAGTAGATAGCTTGAATAGAAACAAAGTTATGGACCATTAACGCACCCCTGTTCTATCATAAAACGACTAAGGACGCCGCACTTTTTCTATGGCAAATGGCGTTCCGTCAAATTTTCTAAAATTTCGGTATAATGTAGTACTCGACCCACTGATCAAAAGTGTACATGGCCCCAACTCAATACTATGATTAGTTTTTGAGATACAGGGCGTTGAAGTTGAGAATTACCCACTTTTACTACGCCCGTATCTCGGAACAGAATCGAATTAACTTCATTTTTTCTCAAGAAACATTTCATTACATCCCCAGGGAGCAACCATATAGAGGAATATGACCGAAAATCGTTACGAATACAGGGTCATCCATAATTGAATGCATGCCAGCATGCTCGATTTTGAAAGTATAAAATATGTCATTTTCAGAGCGAGAACGTTCACCAAATGAACTATTACACTAGATATGTTGTTGTTACATCGAAAAAGTATGAAATACCCAGAATTTATACTGGGTGATCCATTATTGTTTCTATAATAATGGATCACCCAGTATAAATTCTGGGTATTTCAGACTTTTTCGATGTAACAACAACATATCTAGTGTAATAGTTCATTTTGTGAACGTTCTCGTTCTGAAACTAACATATTTTATACTTTCAAAATCGGGCATGTATTCAATTATGGATAACCCTGTATTCGTAACCATTTTCGGTCATATTCCTTTATATCAGGGGTGGCCAAACTTTTGAACTCTGAGGTCTACTTGTGTTCAAAAATATTTCTTGCGGGCGACTGTGAGGTAGAGTTTACAAGAGAGAATTAAGACATTTTAGCAATAATTCATGCTGGTCAACTGTTTAAAAATACCTAAAAATCACTTCCCTTTTTTACGCAATGATTCAACTCTTACCTGAAAGCTTTAATCCTAATGAATATATCCTAAAAATATTAGATGTCACGAAAGTCTCCTTTAGGAGTCATGATTTTTTCATTTCTTATGTTTTCATCAATGCTTCTTTGCTATGAATCTATGAATAAGATATCCCCTCCAAAAAGTTTCTATGGAGAATTTGAATTTAACGATCCTTATGAGAATTTCGCTGAAGATTTTGCGTTGGCTTTGCCTTGAATATTGTGTAAATTGTCGAAAATGAGATGTTTGTTAGATAATTTAGATTTCGAAATGTCTTATTCATAGATTCGTAGCAAAGGAGCATTGATGAACACATAAGAAAAGAAAAAATTATGACTCCTAAAGGAGACTTTCGTGACATCTAATATTTTTAGGATATATTCATTAGGATTAAAGCTTACAGTTAAGAGTTGAATCTTTGCGAAGAAAAGGGAAGTGATTTTTAGGTATTTTTAAACAGTTGGCCAGCATGAAGGAACTCTTCTATTGAGATGCATTTACTTGAATCTGACTTTTGAATGTTTCAATCGAAGTTGGCATATCAATCACATTCTTGTTTTTAATGAATATTTGAATATTTAGGTTCAATTCATTGAGTTTTTCCGTTATGTCAAAAAGAAATGCCAACTTCATGAGCCATTTTTCATCTTCAAGCTCAGGTTCCTCTTCTCCTTTTGATTGGATAAAAATTTATTTTTCTGGCAATAATTTGCGAAACCTCTTTAAAAAAAGCACCACGGCTAAGCTATCTGACATCCGTATGTAGCGGAAGATCAGAGTGTTCGGCCTCAGTCTCTTCAAGTAGAGCTCTGAATTGGCGCCTTTGCAAAATTCTGGCTCGAATAGAATTAACTATTTTCAGTTTATTCATCTCTCGGGGGCTACCAAAATCGACTTCGCGGTCGACCGGTAGATCGCGGTCGACCTCTTGGCCATGCATGCTTTATATGGTTGCTCCCTGGGGATGTAATGAAATGTTTCTTGAGAAAAATTGGAGTTCATTCGATTCTGTTCCGAGATACGGCGTAGTAAAAGTGGGTAATTCTCAACTTCAACGCCCTGTATCTTAAAAACTAGTCATAGCATTGAGTTGGGGCCATGGACACTTTTGATCAGTACTACATTATACCAAAATTTTAGAAAATTTGACGGAACGCCATTTGCCATAGAAAAAGTGCGGGGTCCTTTCATGACCATCAAATAACAATAATTTTCCTTATTTAGGTTCAGTAGAGCAGAGTATGCAAAAGCATAACTGAACTCCGCCTATTTTCACAATAAAATGGAATAACTAAGTTATGAAACATTGTAAATACAACTGTGAAAATGAAGACATTATTATTATTATCTTTACCCGGTAAACAATAATTTGAAATATATTAATTTCACATGTGTGTTGTATGAATCGTACCCTTTTGAACTAAAAAAAGTTATAACAATTTGTCATAAAGCAAGAACTTAACTCGAATGACTGGGCTGAATTGTGGAATTCAAAGACTTTCTTGAAGCGAAATGAAAGAGCTTTAAAAAGGAATTTTAATCAACAACAATGCAATTGAATATTTTTGGTGTGGTTAATACCTTCGATTGGGGGTATCGACGTTAACACAGGTCATACAAAAATATCTATTTCGTTTTCAGTTGGCCACCCTGTATATCAATTTGATCAAGCTATGCGTTGTTTTTAAAAATCTCATCGACCACGATTTTTTTCTGAAAGCCTATGTAACTGAAACACTAGAATGCATCTGCGATTTGAGATTACTCACTTGAACAAGACCGTGATGAATATCATCAAGTATTGCATGGTCTTGGTATAGAGAGCGCGTTGTGAGCTTCTTACGGCGGCGTTTGTGCATCGTAAGGAATCGGCCAGAGCTCCTCTGTGTGGAGCTCGACCCCATGGCATCTAATAATATCCAGTCTTCTTTGGAGAAATATTTCTGCAGTCTTGGAGTTTCCACTGGAGCTATAACAAAACCATATATTATTTCCCGATTATTTGCCTATATACACGAATCTATTACTATACTCCATTCACTTTCATAATGCTTCCTAGTTGGCCATGGCATTTCACCGGGTATATGATTTAGGTCTAATCAAATCCATAACCGAGATAGAGGACGGTTTATGTATTCACCAAAAATTTAAATTTCTCATAACTTTTGAAACAATCAGTATAGTCGGTTGATATTTGGAACGTATGATCCACTTTCACATATCGATCGATTTACTTTTGAATTTCCCAAAAATTCCAGATCCGTATTTGAAAAATATGGGACTTCTTCCAAGCTGAGATTCAACACCCTGTATATAAAAAATTTGGAATCTGATTGAGATATTTGAAGAGAGCAGAAAATTTTCAATGAGGTTCAGTAGATTTCATTGTCCCGCACGTCATTTTGCTCAAAGAAAGCTTCAGGGAAAGATCCAATTGAATATTGGAATTCCACTAATTCTCAGAAGAATCGTACATTGTGATCAAATTGATTTTTGTTGTCCCACTAATTGCACATTCGAATTTCATGGTATTCTGAGGAATCATTTCAAGTTATTTCCGGAAAAACATTATTGATTGAGAAAAATTTATTTGAAGTCAACAAAGATGAATAAATAAAGAAACATAAAAACTTAACGTGAATTACAGAAAGTGCTCGAAAGTACCTCCATTTTGCGCTATACACATTCTTGCCCCTTCAAAATATGTCTGATACTTTTTTTATCATGTCTGGATTATAACGTATGTATTTTATTACAAGCGACTTCGATACGTTGCTTGAGGATTTCCTCACTTTCTATTCCAGATGGATATGCTGAACATTTCAAATAACCCCAAATGAAATAATCAACAGGATCGAAATCTGACAGAGCTTAAAATCACCCAAAAGAAGGCTATTTGATAATGTTTGACGTTTGAGAATGAATGGATACAATTTGAAAATGTTGGTATCTTTGGGTCTTTGGGGGGGGCTGCAGCCCCAAAGCCCCCCCTTGGGTGCGCCACTGACATAGAGGTCGTAGTAATCACGTATTTATCAAAATGTATTTACTTCGGGGAAATAATAAATTTGCGAAAATATTATGTGATTAGGGATGTTGACTATATTTTGGAATTGATTTTAATTTGTAGATAAGCCATATACAAACAAGAAAAAAATATTTTCATGGAAAAAATATAGCGAATACAAAAAAAAATGCGTAAATAAAAATAGTTTTCAAAATTCCCGATGAAACGCTTTACACTGTCGCGTGCTTATGATTACGTCATTATACAATAAACAGACTTCGCATTCACGCCTTCTGTTAAAGCGAACTGATCTTGTCTGATTTTTTGCGAACAAATCGTTTTCGTAATAATAATAACGTAGTTTTCGAGAAAAATGCATAAATTATGTTCCGTCGGCTGCTGATCGATCAATCAGATTTTTTCATTTTTCTTCAAAACCTTGAGTGATACAAATTTTGTTTTTTCACGGATAATTTACGGATAAATCACTTTGAAAGATGAGCTATTTTCTTTCGTGCTGAAACCATTTTTCGAAAAGTTGTTTCGCCAACTTGATATCAAGTTAACGAAACATCCGATATTTTTTTAAATACAAGAGTGGCGATGTTTTTTTCTTCACGGATAATTTGCGGATAAATCATTTAAAGAAATTGCATTACCTATTGATTGCTGAAATCATTTTTTCAATATGTCACCTGGTAATCTGATATACACTTACCACAGCGCAAGTGATATTTTTTTAAAAACGGGAGCGGCAAAATTTTGTTTTTCACGGATAAATCAGAGGTGAACAGCTACATCTCCTTTTCAAATATCAACAATATTGCTTGCGTAGTTTTCGAGAAAAATGCATAAATCATGTTCCGTCGGCTGCTGATCGATCAATCAGATTTTGTCATTTTTCTTCGAAACCTTGATTGATACAAATTTTCTTTTTTCACGGATAATTTACGGATGAATCACTTAAAAAGATGAGTTATTTTGTTTGGTGCTGAAACCATTTTTTGAAAAGTTGTTTCGCCAACTTGATATCAAGTTAGCGAAACATCCGATATTTTTAAAATACAAGAGTGGTGATGTTTTGTTCTTCACGGATAATTTACGGATAAATCACTGAAAAGGATGAGCTATTTTATTTTGTACTGAAACCCTTTTTTGAAAAGTTGTTTCGCCAACTTGATATCAACTTAGCGACACATCCCATATCTTTTTAAACATGAGAACGGCAAGATTTATTTTTCCACGGATAAATTACGGATAAATAACGGCAAAATTTTGAGATATTCCGAGTTTGATTCGCGAAAGTTGTTTTGCTAACTTTATGTACATGTGGAAGATTCAGTTATGCTATTTTCTTGTACGGAAATCAAGAATCGAGTGTGGACATTTTCGAAAAATAATGGACAGAATAGTCCGTTTCTTTGTGATACTTCATTCGAAAAAAGAATAAAAGTACTCGAATAACCCGACAGAAAAATTTCTAAACGAATAATAAATAGAACAGACGGACCAATGGAATTCCCCACTTTTCAAAATTCTCAAGAAATAAGCCTACTGAATACTGAATATTTGAATACCTTTTTGCACAACTAGAAATACTCCAGTATGAAAATATAGTAGTGTTACGAATCCTGTATCACAGTTAAACCTTAAAAGAAGTACCGAACTTCATTCACAAAGTTAGAAAAGAGTAGATAGAAATTAGCCTTGGCAACGTCTCTGATAATTATTTGACATGCCAACCTGCGTTAGTTTGGAGTAAAAAACTTGATATACCTAAATCTTGACCAATGGAGTTTAAATATTATTTCGAATCATTCGACGTACCATTATTTTCAATAATGATATGATTATCAGGGCTGTTTATAATTTTCGCCAGAACCGGCACCTCCACCATTTCGTGTCCAGAAGTGAGAACTGTTACATTCGAGAAGTCATTCACGAATTCACCTACTGAAGCTCATGAGATATAACAATTATCAATAATCCTTTTCTGTGACTTTTCTAACTTCACAAAAACTGTCATCATATTCGACAGAAAATCGTTGCAGGTCCTACAGATGAACATTTGAAACTTACAGGCACCTGTTCCACTCATACACTCCACTTTTTCAATTTATCCAATAGTTGATCAAATATGAACACAACAAAAATAGAGTACGCTCCGATAAGTTGGCACCTACATTTTTGATCGATCACATTTTGACTTTCCAATTCGAATTGTTTTGCTACATCTAGAATTAGATAACTGTTCGAAATATAGAGATATCAATGATAGAAAACTTATTTGTCAGCGACAATTATTACGTCGAAGGTCGACAGGCGATTATCTGATTTCGAATAATAGATGTGGAATTCTAATCAACGGCCAAGATGATTCGTTTGAATGTGTGTTTATATTTAGCTCTGATTGAGAACAAGAAATCAAGGCAAAACACGAAAATGAGTTTGTCCCACCAGAAATAATTTGCACAGAAACAATCAGTATATTGAGAGACTTCTATGGGCAACATGTAAACGAAATCCACTTAGAGGGAAGGGAATGATACTTGAATTTGAGTCAAACATTGAAGAAAACCATACTCAGGGTGAAATCTTTGCGAAAGACAAAATCAACAAAAATTTTCAGAGCCTGACTTGGATTTTCAGAATTATGAACAAATTGGCCCCTGAAGGTACTCCTCGACAATATTCTCTGAAAATTTCAATTGCTTCAAGATAACCGTTCAAAAGTTATGACGGATCGGAATTTTGATATTCACTTGGGTAGCCTCTATAATTGGTTGGAATATGTACAGTTCCTCGTGACTTACCCTGTATAATATGCCAACCTATTTGAATTGAATTCGGTACAATCGTACCAACATCACATTACAGAGTGTCCCACTAGTGCCGCAGCGGACGATACACGCGTAACGGTCTGAGTTTGGCAAAATTTTCTGATGCAGACTTGATATATTCCAAGAAGAGCACAACCTAAAAATATTTTCGAATTTATCGGGTGGCCCACAAAAGAGGAATAGAGGGTGACTTTGTTTTTCCAAATGGGACACCCTATATTCAATAGTGTTTTTCAATTCTCTGAAACTTCCTTCATGCTTTCGTATACTTTTCACATATTTTTTTTCGACAGTTTTCGAAATATTAGGCATTTTGACAAAACAAATTATACTTTTAGAGGCTATGTTATCCAATTATATTTCACGAACCCTTGCACATACCAATAACAGCTTTATATGGATTGAAAGACAAGACTTAAAAGTATCCTAGCCAGCTATAATAAAGCATCTCCTGCATATGAAGTGTCCACAAAAAGACTACCAACATGACGAATTTCAAATCGATTTTTCTTCATTTTTTCAAGCGCAATGCATATAATTTTTTTCATCATTGTAATCACCATTCATTTGACTTCATTTTTTGTCAAATACATGATATGGATATCTTGAACAGAATAGGAATTTTCAGAGTTTTTCCTCTAAGTTCACATTAAATTCCGAAATCAAGAAGCAGATTTGGTTTTTCTGTGGTTATTGCGACTATTTCAAACCTGATTTGAGCTTACACAGGTTCAATTAATTTCCATTCAATTTATTCATCGAAAAATTCACAAAAATCATATATAGAATATGTATGTTCTACTCTTATCATCCCAAGTAACAGTGGCGTAGAACGTAGATTCTTCGATTTTTGTAATTTCACTTTTCAGATTCCCTTCTGATATTGAGAGGAGCAACTTCAATTCTGAATTTCATTTAAGGTAAAATTATCGTTCCGAAGATTTAATTCGATGGTGAGGAATATCAGTCACAAGGAACAGATGTACACAATTTATTCAATGGTAGCTCCTTCATCAGGCTAAAAACAAAAAACCAATTTGGAAACAACGGCATGGATCATACAATTGGAGTAGCAATAAAGACAAAAAATAGATAAAGTGACGTCGCTATACACAACAATAAATATGAAATATAAAATAGTTGACAAAATAACAATGAATACAAATATAAAGCAAAACACATAAACAATTCACGCCAGGTCGGCCAAGGAAACAATAAGATTAAAAGAAAAAGCGAACTCACCCCATGAATAACGGTTATAAATCATTCGAATACATCGAAATCATCAAATAGGTGTTCATACAATAAAATGGCATTCTCAGGATAGCATTAAAACCACATAAAACAAGACGTATCAGTATAAACAAAAGCATCGGGCAAGACAGACTTCATTAAAAAGTGTGAGACATACTAAACACTCGATTCAAAACGAAACACGAACTACCGCGCAATAAAATTATCTACATTAACCTTACTTATTAAGTTAAAATACACCGAACTCAAACTACCAATATCGGTGCGTGTATTCACAGAATCTTTTATTCTCTTGATAAAAACCATTTCTTTAAATGTTCGTTTAAACCAATTCTTTTCTTTATTTAAAACGTAAAAATTTTAAATAAAGAAAAGAATTGGTTTAAACGAACATTTAAAGAAATGGTTTTTATCAAGAGAATAAAAGATTCTGTGAATACACGCACCGATATTGGTAGTTTGAGTTCGGTGTATTTTAACTTAATAAGTAAGGTTAATGTAGATAATTTTATTGCGCGGTAGTTCGTGTTTCGTTTTGAATCGAGTGTTTAGTATGTCTCACACTTTTTAATGAAGTCTGTCTTGCCCGATGCTTTTGTTTATACTGATACGTCTTGTTTGATGTGGTTTTAATGCTATCCTGAGAATGCCATTTTATTGTATGAACACCTATTTGATGATTTCGATGTATTCGAATGATTTATAACCGTTATTCATGGGGTGAGTTCGCTTTTTCTTTTAATCTTATTGTTTCCTTGGCCGACCTGGCGTGAATTGTTTATGTGTTTTGCTTTATATTTGTATTCATTGTTATTTTGTCAACTATTTTATATTTCATATTTATTGTTGTATAGCGACGTCACTTTATCTATTTTTTGTCTTTATTGCTACACCAATTGTATGATCCATGCCGTTGTTTCCAAATTGGTTTTTTGTTTTTAGCCTGATGAAGGAGCTAAATGCTCAGAAACGTTGCCATTGAATAAATTGTGTACAACTGTTCCTTGTGACTGATATTCCTCACCATCGGATCTGAATTTCATTGTTCGGAACATTGTATGAATTCGTCGAAGAGTTACTTCACTTGTAATTTCATTTCCGTTCTTCAATACCGATATCACCACGTCACTGGATCTTTCAAAGTTAGATCCTGGAAGGTTGCCACGGCAGTGTCTAATGATATTGCTATTCTTGATCCAATCATTGAAAAATGACTAAATTTTGGCTGCACCAATACTCGAATTTATGAATGAGATGCTGTGTCTTCTTTCTATGGTCTAAGATTTATCCGCTGGTTGAAAAAAATTTACTAATCACCCCCTCCTACTGAGAGATGAAAAGACATTTACAAACCGCATTCCCGTCAGTAGAGCTGTGTGACAGTTTAGAGGTAGATTAATATACCGGTCCTATAAATAAAATCACAGCTCACGCGTGACCAGTGGCGGAGTTGTGTGATCTCGCTATACCACAAGTATTATTTTCGATTGAAATTACGTTCTATCCAATTCAAAATACGGGGGCAAATATGAAATGAGTGAGAAGATGACTCGTTCATATAAAAAAGAGAAATTTTAATTAGACAAGGATTTGTAAGTTTTTTTCATTTTATGTTAGTGATAGAAAAACCCATAAACTTCGGCGCATGCTTCACTTTGAGAGCATCATAAGGACTGAACGAGAATAAATTCACTTTCACAAAAACGCTTATATCTTTTGAACCACTAGACCGATTTCGAAAATCAAACCCATTTTCGAATCATCTTCTAATTATAATGAAAACTGTTTCTACAATAAAAAAATCAAAACTATTTTTTACAAAATTCATGGATTTTTCTGGAATTCTTCCCATCATGCTTCTTATAGTGTTCTCCGTCACTTTCTGGGATGCTGTCTTCCACTTTTGCTTGAATTCCGCTAATGTTTTCGTTGATTTCTTAGTCTTCTTCAATTCTCTTTTTAGCAGGGCCCACTATCTTTCGATTGGCCTGAGTTCTGGGCAATTTGGTGGATTGGCCTCTTTGGGGACAAAAACCACCTCATTAGCTTCGTACCATATATTCCTTGGTGGCCTTGCAGTAGTGGCATGAAGCTAAATCTGGCCAAAAGATTGTTGACACATCGTGCTCACGTAAAAATGGTAAAAGGCGCTTCTTCACAAGTGCAAATTGCTTGCCAAACCAGGAATTTTTTAGGAATCTCTGCTTGTTTCTTCACGCGAGATTGTTCGTCAACATTTCCACGAGAATCTGCAGCATAAAATTCCTGACCAGGAAGTTGCGAGAAATCAGCCAAGACATAGGTTTCGTCGTCCATCACGCAACAGGAAAAATTTTTCAAGAAATCTTTTTTAATTTCTTTGCTCTTGATTTCGCTTCTTGATCCTTCACAGCGTTCCTGTCTGGCACTTTCTGCACTTTGTATGTTCTAAACATACAACTCGACTTGATTTTCTGAACGGTTGACTGCGAACAACCCACTATTTGGGCCACTTTCCGTCCTGAAAGGTTCGGATTCTTCTGAAAAAGGCTGATGGCTTTCTTCACTTTTTTTGGGCTATGAAACCCCTTTTTCCTCCCCATTCCTTCCTTGCGGTTAATTGTAAGATCTTCGTTGAAGCGCTTAACAACTCTTGATACCGTTTCCGGACGAACGCGAGCCTCTTTTGCGATTCTTTTGAAGCTCCATTTTTGATTATTTTGAAAAAGTTTCACTATAAATTCTCGTGTTTTCACTTCGCTTGACATTTTGCGACAGAGAATTGGAATATCTATGGAGATAGATGCATAGAATACCTGGTGTATCGACTCCTTACTAAAAATCGTGACTAAAATTTGAAGATCAAAACGGCATTCTAGATTTCAGATTTTGGTCTAGTTCCGGAATAAATCCGCAATTTTTATCGGCCGTGGCGCTGCTGCGGCAACGACAAATGGCGCGACCCCTTTCAGGAGAAATGAAAAGCCGCACAAATTCTCTGATTTTCGATCGACAAGAAAGTCTTAAACAAAATCTAATCAGTGCCAACACCAGATATTCTATGCATCTATCTATGAAGTAAATGTTCCACATGTTTCTGACGTTCATAACAAAGCTAACTATGATCAAATTTTGATTTTTTCTCAATTGGTTCAAGAGATATAGGCGTTTTTGTGATAGCGAATTTATTCTAGTTCAGTCCTTACTGGGAATGAAGAAAATGAAACTTAATTTCTTTTGGAACTACCAATCCGAAAAACAAAGCTCGACGTAAGAGACATTAATCAGAAGATTTAATTCCATCTTGGCACCTGCGATCACGCCTCCATGTCGGATCCCAATTTGCGGCTGCCTCATAGGGGAGCAGGCCTAGTGTGAAAAGCCGCATAATAATCCGATTTTCCAATCTTGGGAAACTTGAACTTATTATTTTTCGACGAATTCGATTTTTATTTTCCCCGCATCCATCTAGAAGTCTCGATCTGCGGGAAAATGAAAAATAAATCACCCGCAGGCATTATGAACCCGAAAAATATATAAAACCCGATAAACGAGAAACACCGACTGATTCACCGAATAATAGAAGCCTCATGTTTAGGAAGAAGCAATCTTTCAAACATCCGCCGCTACGTTTTCCTGGAAAATGGTTTTCGGGAACTCAATCTGTCGTTTTGGGGCTCAGCTCGAATATATAAAAGTCCGGGGTTAACGTGGAAAAACTGACGGAGATAGATTCTATATGTAGATAACGAGATCCATGATTGCAAAACGAGGCACGTCGCAAGGAAATTGTATCGGAAAAGTGTAATGCAATGAGAATGAATAAAATATGAGGTTATGTGAAACTGCAGAGTCTTGTGTCAATTGCCGTTTTTGGATTTTACTTTCTCGCGTTCGGAGATCCTAATAGGAAGTGTGCGTTCGCAGCAGTTTTCGCAGATTCTCAATTATTATGAGTAGAATTCGATTGGAGTTTTGTTTCATACTTTTTCATTTCACCGTACAAATTTTAAGATTGAAAATTTCGCAGTAGTCTTTCTGATCTAAGCTATTTTGGGCGGTTTATTACTTCTAAAGGTGCGAGTCCACTTGATACTTTTGTAGCGCAACAATTCCTCTGTTGCGCTACAAGTGTTGCTGTAATGTGTCCATTTAAGTTGCGCGCTACAAATGTATATGAAACATTGTATCGCGAATACATGCTACATTTTGTATCAACCAGAGTGTCCATTTGCGATCTTTGTATCTGAGTGTTCAGGTTATCGTGTTGTTGTGCCTCTTGTTATCGATAAAATGTCGCAAACTAAAAATGCTGCTGCTTTCATTGTTCTTGCAAATTTAAGACGAAAACGTGTCGAACGAAAACTCAAACGCAAAATATGGGTACGACATTGGATAATGAAAAGAAATGAACTAGGAGCTTATAATCAAATGATGACAGAGTTACGAAGCGGAGATCTTGAATTTTATAAGAATTTTTTGCGTATGAGCGAATAGATTTCGATAATTTATTGAAAATAATATCGGAAAAGATAAAAAAAAAGATACACAAATGAGGAAAGCCATTAATCCCGGAGAACGTCTGGCTGTTACTTTGCTATATTTAGCAACTGGTATGGTATTATATTAATCTGATATGAAACTCTTAATGTTAATTTACAGGTGACTCCTATAAATCCTTAATGTATCTCTTCATAATTCCTCAAACAACAATGAGCGTTTCCAGTGATTTTCAGAAAAAATCATTTCGGTAATATTTGACCCTCACAATCTCGTAACAATTTTTCTTTTTTTTTCTGTTGTCTATTTTTCGAGAAAAAATTATTGAAAATTCCAAAACGAACGTCAAATTCAAAAGAGTATAAATGGCGGCAATCATAATTTGATTGGTTGGAACAGTACAGCGTTGCCAGGTCGCCATCCTCGTAACTATCCGTTCTTCTCTATCACGGAAGATTCGTTCTTATCATGGTTCTAATTCTGTAATCACAACGATGGCTGTTGGATTGAAGAGGTTATGGTGATACCCATCGAATTTATCAAGAAGCCATGCATGCTTCATAAGTTTCTGTGGTTTTATTTCTCCTATTTTAGATGACAAAATAGAGTTACGCCTTCTTGAACGCTCCCATCACAAATTCGTCATGGATGTGTACGTCATCACGGCAGTGTCCAATGAGGTTCCGAGGATAGCTACGTCATCATGGCGCTAATTCGAATTTCAATAGTTTATTAATGATAATAATAGAAAAAATGCGCAAAATTTAAAGTGAAAAATTGGTTAGGATTATGTTTTGGACTACTCTTAATATATTTATGTAAAAAAAAATGGATTTCTTGATGTACTGGAAACGCCCATTGCACGAATTATTCATTCCATAACTCTGGTCTAGCTTCGTATTCGTCTATTAATACCGAAGTTTCATCTCTTGGCCATCTCTCCATTTCTCTGTGTATTTAAATTTTCAAATTTCACACGCAACACTATCGCGAAACAAACTTGGTTTGTTTCGCATGAAACATGTAGCGCTACACGCAGCAACCTGTGTCGACTGGATATTGTATCGCAACAGCCTGTGTATCAGCGCAACGTGAAACTTATGTTGCACGCCAAGTTTCATTAGTGTGTACACAGGAAACATGTGTTTCATGTATGTTGCGATACACTGTTGCGCTGCAAAAGTATCAAGTGGACTCGCACCTTAAGTCAGAAGCAGTTTCTACGAACAACTATTTTTTATTTGTATTCCTTGTGTTTCAGATTCTGAGGGAGAAAACCCAAAAAAGTTGATGTCCGTCTGCGCGTCATGTTTGACAGTCATAATATCAAACATGAAAACACAAAATGTTTTGACGACTTGTGGTTTCAGCAGAACAGACCACATATTATGTCATACCGCCTGATCTTGTACAGGGTGGCCAGATTTCGATGTTTTAGTACTACATCTCTTGAACTATAAGAGATAGAGAAAAAGTAATATACATGTCGTGTTCCCTTTTTTTGAGAAACATAAATTGCTGAAAACCCCAAGTTGCTACGGCGTCTAGTGTCCGAGCTACAGGGAGATTTTGGTATTTGGGTATTTTTATAATTGACTATAACTTCCGTATTATAGGATCTACGCTCTCGAAATGAACACATCTTTGGGGCACTTTTTTTACTGCTTTTCATCGGTGCTATTGGATTTTTTGTATCAGCTGAAATTTCGGAGCTATAACAAAAAAAAAATTCAAATGGAAACCATAATAGGAAGTGATATTTCCAAATTGATCTTTCTTCAACGATTTCAAAAATATTTATCATGATATACTTCTGAGTTCCCTATATTGTAACCCTTTTTGTTGTTATTTTGGTTCACAAATACGAACAGCAGCTTTTCGCCGGAGAGCACTAAGGTGTGGGTTCCAGAGGTGTTAAGTTTTCAGGAGAATTCTGGGCGCCACTCAACTTTTAATATGAAAGAATTAGATTAACGAGCTATTCAAAAAATTGAGAAATAAATAGACTGGACGTTAAGTTGACAGTAATGTTCTTTCACAAATCAAACAATGATTAATGTTGCAACAGGTATATTGAGATTTGATAGGTTAATATGGTTTTTACAATGTAGAGCTGGAAATTAAAAATATGGTCTGAATTCTAAATCGACTGGATGAATATTTGCACCAAACTATTGTCTGTTTGAAACACTTGAATTGTTTTATGCACCTGACAACTTCGAAAAATCGGAAAATACTGGCTTTATGATCCAGATGTTGAAATTCTTCACAATGGCGGTGGCAGCAGGAAAATTGAGAAGAAAAGTCCAATCCTCAGGTAAGTATTCCACCAAGAACGTCTTCGAGTCTCACGAAACAATTGTTGAATCCAAACAATTATTTCCGGTAAAGTAAAAAACCCTACAATTGTAGTACAGGTCGAATTAATTTTCTGATGTTAAATTTTAAAATGAAAGAACAAAGAAAATGACTTTTAAATGTTCAATTGAACTCACCTTTTTAAGGGTTTTCGGTATACGATATTCCAAAATGCGATATTCGAATTCGATAACGAAATAAACGGTAAGTAAATAAATACGAAACTATTACAATTAATTCGATCTTAATTTATCCCTCTTTCAGGTGAACAATCTCTGAATTATCCAGATCTCGAATGACGGCCGTATGGAACACTCATCTGCATGAAAATTATAAAAAAATTATATTTCATTCACGGACACGGCCAGCCACCTGTTGTTGTAATGTGAAATCATTATGTTGATATATTTAACTTAATTGTAGATATCTGTTTTATTAAATTAGAATTGTCACGTATAGATGGATTTTTATTAGTGAATTCTTTTTCAACAAATAGGGAAATGAAAGTAGCAACTAAAATTGCTACAATATATCGAAAATTTCGAAAAACCATTTTTCGTTCAACAAAATCCAAGCCAGGCTTTGATTCACTTCCTTCAGAAATCTACTTTAACTTGTTAAATTCCATTCAGTTTCATAATTTTTGTATCGTTTGTATTCTTATTTATATCACATCATGCCTTACGAGAATTATGAAAAATAAAATAAGCGAGAATGTTTTATACATATAAGCAAATTATGACGCTGATAATCTAAGTATTTAAATGCTTTTCATTTTTGAATTCAACAGAGAAATCATACTTAAATCAACAAGTATATTTATATTTCCTGAATCAATTTGGCAGCTTACAATAATTGTGAGATATCGAATTCTATGACCTTTAGAAGCGCCAGAGTGAAAATAAATAAGACATGAAATTCTATTACCGCCCCAGTTTTGAAGGAAGTGAATCAAAGCCTTCTGTTGAACGAAAAGTTTTTATTCGAAATTTTCGATATAGGTATAGTGAACTTGAGAGAGCGAGAGAGAGTTTATTGGTGCTAATGCAAAAAAATTGCTTACACAGGTCATAACACAATATATATCCAAAATAGCAAACACATAATGTAAATCTAAAATAGCGAACACATAAAATAATAAATTAAACATAAACATGTAATAAAATGTATAATAATACAAAACACGTATAAAACACATTAAAAGAGTGTGAAAAATTTAACGACAAAATGAGACTATCATATCATATATCAATGACTACCAATATTGAATTTTCGAAATTCATCTAATGAATAAAAAACATTATCTACCAGTATCGCTTTCAACCTCCTCTTGAATTCAGTTTGAGTAAATCATGTTATATATTTTTTATCGTTGAAGACATATCAATTTGGAAATATCATTTCCCATTATGGTTTCCATTTGAAAAAAAAATTGTTATAGCTCCGAAATTTGAGCAGATACAAAAAATCCAATGGCACCGCTGAAAAGTGCTTCAGATTGAAACTCATTTGCTCATTTGTGCGTGGCTGTCAGAAATGAGTATGTATGTGTTTCTTAAATATTGTGCATTCTTCACATTACATATTACATAAGTATCGAAATGTTCGCGAAACGGCCCGGCCGTTTTTGCCGCAGATAATGAATGAGCACGTTATGGCAGCACCGTTTTTTGAATCTGTGGCCAGTTCATTCATTAATTTCGTATGAAAGTGAGTTTTGTTTTTATTTCTGAATATAATCCGCAGAATACGTTGAAAAAAGGTTCGTATGTGTTTTATTTGTGGTAAATTGGACTATTTGAATCCTGATTTGAGTTTGAACACTACACAGATATGTTCTACTCATATCATTCTGAGTAACAGTGGCGTAGATTCTTGGATTTTTAGAATTTCACTTTTCAAATTCTCGTCTGATATTGAGAGAAGGAACATTTGGCAATCAATTCTGTATTTAGCTAACTCTGTTTACCTCGGAATCTGTTCCAATGTTGGTAACAATGTATGAATTCGTCAAAAAGAGTTAATTTACTTGTATAATTTTAATTCCATCCCTCAATGCCGATAACACCACGCCACTGGATTCACGCAATGTTGCACGGCATTATACAATGATATAGCTATCCTTCATGCCATCTTCGTCCCACCCATTGAAAACTGACTTAAATTTTGGCATCACAAATTCTCGAATTTATGAATGAGATGCTGTGTCCTCTTTCTATGGTCTATGGATTAATCAAATAATCTAGGAGAATATACAAGAAATAATTGGATTGAAAATTATCCCCAACGACTTTCAATATCAATTATCCAAATCCGAATGGTTCTTATCCAATGTTTTCGTTATGTGCCAGTATGCTGGATTTTTCAATCTGTACTATAGGGATTCACAGAGAAATGTTTCCGAACTCAGCCCACAGGATGTTTGCCCATTGTACTCCCACCACTTGAATCAAACAGGAATGCCATATTTTCAGCCTTGTTTATGCACCGAAAGGTCTGAAATTTCAAATAATTAACGGTGATGTCCATTTGCATAACTGACGGAAATAGACTCGATCTGTACTAATTAGTTTCTATTAGTTGTTTGGCAACAAGCTCTGTTAGTTCGAGCGTAGAAACACTTTGCTAGGGCGATTCATAATCATAATAGCCGCATAGATGGGAATTGTTTGAAAATTAAATCGATGGTACCTATTCACCTAGTCCAATATGAAGTGACCAGGACGATACCGAATATTGCGACCTATTACACTAGGACTATACAGTAATATTTTGAAATAAGCTTGGATTGCTGTTGACTGTTACAAAGTTTCAACCTATTATTGCTAAAACGATAATGTACCCCTGAATTGTTTTTAGTTCGAGATCAACTGAATATCCATTTGTGATCAACAAGGTTTTCGACGAAGGGGGAAAATTACCAGGGGTCAAGGCACACGAATATTGTTTGATCAAAACCCTATCCAAGTTTATATATACAGGTTGTCCCAAGTTCGAGTGCCTATTAGACGTTTCTGATGGAGAACTGGACATACACTGCGCAAAAAAATTAACGCACATTATGGAAATCTCAAACTTATTCTACAACTGAATGTGTTCTCAATGATAATTATTTTTATCAGAATTATGCATGCATATGTTATCCACTTTCAATGTTTTTCTTCAATACAGATGTTTTCTCCCAGCAGTAATAAAAAAAGATGATACTATCAGATTTTGAATGTATTGGCTCCATTCTAAAATGAATTGTTCTCGATCAATTCTAGTGATCAATAGTTTTTCTTTCGTTTGATTTTCTACACTCGATCGCTATGCAATGCGAAACACGCAATTTGACCCAAGGGGAATGTGCCCAAGCGGTAGTTTTGCGAGAAGAAGGGTGGACATACACAAGAATTGCAGAAAGGTTTGGAGTTTCCCATACAAGTGTGTCCAGAATATTGCAGCGATTCAGGGAGACAGGTATGAATGTCCGAAGACCAGGACAGGGTAGACCACGGGTAACAACTGCCATTCAAGAACGTTACTTGAGAGTTTCATCGTTGAGACAACAGTTTGCAACCGCTCGCCTCCTTCAAAATCAGCTTGAGCAAACTTATGAAGTGCAAATTAGCACTCAGACAATAAGAAATCGCCTCAGAGAATATGATTTAAGGCCTCGTGTCGCGGCAAGAGGCCCAGCTCTTACCCCAGCCCATCGAAGGGTGCGTTTGGATTTTGCGAGAGAGCATATCCATTGGGAAGAGGGCGATTGGGAAAGAGTACTCTTCACAGATGAGTCTAGATTCCATTGTGATCGACGTTCCCTTGTATACAGACGTCCACATGAAAGATATGCTCTGTGTAATTTCCTGAATACTACTGGTTTCGGGGAAGGATCGATTATGGTATGGGGTGGAATATCTTTGACTGCTCGCACAGACCTAGTGGTCGTTGATAATGGAGCTATGAAGAGGTTGAAGTCTCTCGAATGGAATGGCCAGCAAGAAGTCCAGATCTCAATCCGATTGAGCAGGTTTGGGACAACCTCAATAGAAGGCTGAGAAGTTCAGAAAATCATCCAGCTACTCTTGATGACTTAGGAACCCAACTCGGAGAAATCTGGGAAGGATTAGATCAGAACATTTTAAGATCACTCATTTTGAGTATGAACCGTCGTTGCCGAGCTGTAATTAACGCAAGGGGTGAAAATACCAAGTATTAAATCACGTATCAGCATTTCAGTATTTTGAAAATTGTTCATTTCTCTTCTTTCACATAAGATTCGGTGAAATCCTGAATTTTTCTTTCATTTAATGTGTCTTGTTTCGTTCAAAACCTTCCCGAGAGAACCAAAAAAATAAGTTATAAAGTCAATGTAGAGTTAACTTTCATTAAAATTCAGATTTTCAGAATGTGCGTTAATTTTTTGCGCAGTGTATTTGAAATCTGAAAATTGAGATTATGATATTGTTCGAAATTATCTACAGACCTAAAATATTTTCGGAGTCTGAGCACTTCCGGTTATACAGGGAGTGAAAATAAATTTGCTCAAAAATTTATTTTTTCAATTTATTCGTATCTGATATGATTGAGTATTCAATGCTGAATACATTTCTGTTAAAACCATTGTACTCATTCTAATAGTTTCCAAAATATCGAAAAAAAACCTGAAAAAAAGTCAAATATTCATAGTCAGTATTATGCTCATTTTACGTATTCTGAACATCCTGAGTGTAAACCGTTCTCACAACGTCAAAGTAGAAGAATGTGGAAAGGGCATGCATCTTTTGAATTTCATAGATATCATCACAGGGTGTTTCAAATTTTGTGTCCAAAAGAGTGATCGCGAATTGGTCATAACTTCTGTTTTTCAAGTTGGAGCCCTATTTTTTTATGATTGCGATGGATTCTGCGAAGAAAAATAATGATACTCTCCGATACTCTTGCTCACAAGTTCAGTAATTCCCGAGTTATTCGAGCTTTTCTGGATTCATGTTGTACGTAGAGTCAAATTCATCGAATCTATCATGGAGAATTTATCCAGATATCTTGTCATTACACCCAAAGATTGCAGACTGAAGCTAAGCCGCATCCCACTTTAGAAGTATGTTCTTCCCAATTCAGTGTATCATTTACCTACTGATGACTAATTTCTATTCACTCTTCTTTAACTTTGCAAATGGAGTTAGTTCTTTTAAGGTTTTACTGTGACACAGGCTTCGTAGTACTTCTACATACTGGAGTATTTCAAGTTGTGCAAAAAGGAATTTGAATGTCTTCTGTAGGATTATTTCTCGAGAATTTTGAAAAGTGGGGACTTCCATAGGTTTGTCTGTTCGTTTAGAAGTTTTTCTGTCGGGTTATTCGAGTACTTTTATTCTTTTTCGACATAACTATCACAAAGTAGCGGACTATTCTGTCCATTATTTTTCAGGAAAATTTCAACACTCATTCTTGATATCCGGACAAGAAAATAACATAAGTGAATCAATCTTCCAACTATGTTTATATAAGTGAAATATTTCCAGTATTAACAGAAAAAAAAGTTTCTTCAACATTCGTCAGGTCTTTGGAAATTATTGAATTCACATAATATTTTCTCAAATTCATTATTATCCCCAAGTAAGTAAAATTTTTTTGATAAATACGTACATAGTTACTACGACCTCTATGTAGAGGGGACAATACGGCGTAGTTTTCTGACAGGACTATAACTATAACACAGTGGAATGTCAAAGTACACCTGCTAGACCACGAATTTTGAATTTAATTCGACGTTGGTTGAACAACTTTCTAATGTTTACCTACCTCATAATTGTGATGCGGTATTGAGCATCAATCTCAAAATAAAATCCTCTCTAATAAAAGATTTTCCGATATTGTGGAATGGTCTGTCCTTCCGGTCTACATATCGAACACTAACAATAAATAATTAAATTTAATTGAAGAAGGACATGATAAGGACTATTATGATCATTCAAGTCGATGGTGATTACCACAAATGGTGTATAAATTGCTCATGTGTCAATGAAATAGAATTCGATTCCCTAGGTTGATTCTTATATTGAATACGAATCAACAAAGAGAGAATAGAACGCTTCACCAATTATCAGAACGCCATTGGCGTAACATATCTCTGTGTTACGAATGGAAAATTGAAAAAGTTTGCAAAACTTTGGGAAGTTAAGCGATATGACCTCCGCAGATTTGCTTGTTTTGTATGAAGGAACATCCTTTTTGAAAAATAATGAGTTGCATACTCCATTCACTTTTATAAATTATCCCGGTTGGCCATGATATTCTGACACATTTCACCATGCATATTTCGAAAATGTTAGGTTATAGTCATTTTCCTGCCAGACAACTGAGCAACGTTGTCCTCTCTACATAGAGATCGCAGCAAATACGTACCTATTTTTCAAAATATTTCACGTTGGGAAAATAATGAATTTGAAATAATATTATGTGAATTTAATGATTCCAAAGACCTCACGATTGATGAAGAAATTTTTTCCCTTTCAATGCTGGAAATATTTCATGCATATAAACATGGTTGGAAGATTCAGTTATGCTATTTTCTTGTACGGAAATCAAGATAGAGTGTTGGAATTTTACTGAAAAATAATGGCCAGAATAGTCCGTTACTCTGTGATAGTTCATTCGAAAAAAGAATAAGAGTACACGAATAACCCGACACCCGACAGAAAAACTTCTAAATGAACCGATGGACCTATAGAATTCCGAACTTTTCAAAATTCCCAAGAAATATGCCTACAGAAGACATTCAAATACCTTTTCGTACAGCTTGAAATACTTCAGCATGAAATTAGCATTGACAACTTCTCTGAGAATCATTTTGACATTGCTGATATTTCACGAGTGCCAATCTGGTCAGTTGTGAGTAGAAAAACATCATTAAAGATGTTTTTTGATGGAATTCCGGATCATTTTCATGCATTTCAAGAACCCAATCAGAAAAGACACGGCGTTGTTGATGATCGGCCGGTTGCATTCTTTTGTTAACTGAACTCTACATTGTGACAAGAACAACCTCGGACAAACTCTTTTTCATTTAACTTTATTAAACAGAAGAAATTGAACAAAACAACAACAAATAATAATAGCTTGAACATTTGTTAGTAATATATTTAAGCCGTTTCGGAATGGCTTCCTTTGGCGGCGATACACAGCTTCAGACGCTTCTTGAAATTTTTGGCAATGGGCCGCAGCTCCTCGGGCGTTAATCGGTTCCATTCGCGGCGCAGAGATTGCTTCAGCGACTCCAAATTTTTGTGTTTTTAGCACAAGCCCTGTGCTCCAAAATCGACCACACGCTGTAGTCCATTTGGTTGAGATCCGGTGAGTAGGGCGGCCATTCTGCAGATGAGATGAAACAAGGAAAATGGGTCTTATGCCATTCTTGCGTCATTTTCGCTCTGTGAGCCGGAGCGGAGTCCTGTTGAAAGGTCCAATGCGTATCGCCGAAGTGCTGCTTAGCTCACGGAAGTACTACGGCCTCGAGGATGTCGCAGGGGAAGACTTCTTGATTGATTTTGACCCCTTGATCCACGAAAACTAAGGGAGTTTTACCACTGCCGCAAATTCCGCCCCAAACCATGACAGATTGCGGATTTTGACGGTGTTTGACGATGGCCGATGTACCGGGAGCCTCTTCGGACCAGACCCTGTCGTTTTGGTGGTTGTGGGATTTTTCTACGGTTAAAAGCTTCTCGTCTGTGAGTAGAATTCGCTCCCATTGCTGACCGGCGGCGAGACGAAGGAGTTGGCGGCACCTTTGGAGTCGTATGCGCTTGTTTTCCTCCGTGAGGAGCTGAACTTTTTGGAGCTTGTATGGCTTGAGGTTGAGCTCCTTCTGGAAATTTGACGGACTGATTCGCGGATGATACCGGTCTCACAGGCTATTTTCCTCATGGTAACCCTCGGATTTCGATTGACTCGCTTCTTGACGATGTTGCGATTGCTAGGTATATTGACAGTGCGTTTTCTACCACTTCCTGGACGACGACCATCATGGTCAAGCTCCTTGAAATGACGAATTGCATCGAACACGGTTTGTCGAGGCACATTGAGCAAACGAACAATTTCGCATTGACGCCTACCTTGACGAAACAGCTCCAAAATCGCACTACGTTGGTTTGACATTCTAAAACTCTGTGAAATGAAATTATATCAAACTGAAAATTCACATATTAGTACAGGAAAGTGTAGAGAAACCAAGAGATTAAGAATTATTTGGCTGCGCTGAAATACTTTTGTTCCAGACCACAGCAAAATTTGTCCGAAGTTTTTCTTGTCACCCTGTATAAGCCTCAAGACCCAAATCATTATGCAAAGTAGGGAGTGATTTCAAAGAACGACGAGAAAAGAACAAACCTGAGATTTTTTCAACACTTGTCCCAAAAGCTTTAATTTTTCCACCAATTTCTGTATTGCGGTTCCACAAGGTGCTTCACGACGACCCAAAAGTTCGGGTTTTACGAACCGTCTCTACCAAATTTTTACCATTTTCATAGTGCATTTTAATTATTTCAATCCGTTATTGCTGAAGCGTGTATCGTAATATTTTTTCTCTATTTCAGTATCGTAATGAGTTCATTACAGTACTGAAAACAGTGCTATAATGAATTCATTACATTTTTCGTTTTGTAGTTGTCATCAATGACTTCCGATCCTTTTGAATTTCAGCAGACGTCAATTTGGAAATGTCAATTTTCGTATTTCCTAACACTCACACCAACTGCCAAGATACAATATAAAAGTCACTAGGACCTAGGTATAATTTGAATTTTTCATTGAATTTCACAAAATTTGAGTGAAATAGAGAAAATATCGTCTAATACTCGTTGCAGAATGCAATTCCAATACTCATGCATTCGTATTGGAATAGGAGCCCATTCTGCAACTAGTTTTAGAATATACTATATTAATCGCTTAGTTTTTACTAGTAAAATGTCAAAAAATTACAGCTTCAAAAGCAACATCTACCGAAATAGCAAAATAACACCTCATATTCAAAAACCCTTTATCTCGAATAGCCTTATCGAAACATTTTTCATGTGAATATGAATGGCATATATACTTGCTACTGTTTTTGTGATTCAAAGCTTTGATCTGTTATGGAATTTCCTCTTTTCAATTCTTCTGTTATTCGTTCAATATGAATTCTGATTTCAACATGGAACTCTTTTATGGTGAGATTTTGAATCAAATTAGGTATCTAGATTCTAGAGCATTTCAAGGAGTTATCCTTTGAGTGAAACAAACGACCGAACAAACAGGCTAGTGGCTCAGCACAATACAATTCATATTCAACATTTCGAAACATTAATCATTACCGAGATTTACCCTTTAGGAATAGAGTGAATCTCGCAATAGATCTATCATCGTCCATGCGGAAAAGGCTCATGCCATCGAGGAAGTTGGACTATTTGTTCGAGAAGGCATGAAACCAGTCACTGGACATAAATCCAGGTCCATCTTCTACTTGAATCTCGTCGGAGGTTTGCCGCAAATATTATCAACGGGACACAAACGGACAAGGGGATTGATGATTTCTGATCCGTATGATATTTTATGATAGAAACGGTTTCAAGGATATCCGAAATGTAAGGACTGGTTCATTACTCTAAAGTGAACCGTTTTCGAGAAAACTGGCATGTTCTTGTAATCTCGTAAACTATGGTCGCTAGAAATAATGAAAAATAACTTTGCAATTTAAACGTAAAAACCTGGTTCTCAAAATTTATTGAAAGTAATAAACTTGTTAATTGACACTATTCATTTTTCCAATTACAAGAAATTTACAATGCGTTAGCAAATTTTTTTAAATCATAAAATGCTAGTTTTCTCGAAAATGGTTCACTTCAGAATAATGAACCAGCAGTACTTTTTATAAGCTTTTTTTTAGTTTCACCTGTCCCGGTGTCTGTCTGTCTGTAATCAAATCTTGCAAGTTAAATATGACACACTTCTAATAGTCCGATTGATTTGAAATTTTGCAGGTGTACATAATTCTGGTGACAATGCATCATGAAATATTTTTTATAGAAAAAAACAAAATGGCGGCTCCAAAATGGCGGATGAGTTTTGTAATTATGATCCGATTCCATTCAAAATTAGTATCTGGGGGTATTTGGGTTCGAAAATGATGATACTTTTGTCAAAATTGGGAAATGCAAGATGGCGGACACAATATGGCGGACGAGTTTTGTAATTATGATTCTATTCTATTCAAAATTGGTATATGGGGGTTTTCTGGGTCGGAAATGACGATTCTCCGAAATTGAGAAATTCAAGATGGCGGCTTCAAAATGGCGGATGAGTGTTGTTATAAAAGCTTGTCTTCAAAAATGTTTTTTGAGAATTGAGTTTCTTTATAATAGAAACCGTTTCAAGGATATCCGAAATGTATGGACTGGCTCATTACTCTAAAGTGAACCGTTTTCGCGAAAACTGGCATGTTCTTGTAATCTCGTGAACTATGGTCGCTAGAAATAATGAAAAATAACTTTGCAATTCAAACGTAAAAACCTGGTTCTCAAAATTCATTGAAAGTAATAAACTTGTTAATTGACACTATTGATTTGTCCAAGAAATTTACAATACGTTAAAAATTTTTTTTTAATCATAAAATGCTAGTTTTCTCGAAAATGGTTCACTTCAGAAGAATGACCCAGTTGTACTTTTTATAAGCTTTTATTTAGTTTCACCTGTCCCGGTGTCTGTCTGTCTGTAATCAAATCTTGCAACTTAAATTTGACACACTTCTAATCGTCCGATTGATTTGAAATTTTGCAGGTGTACCTAATTCTGGTGACAATGCATCATGAAATATTTTTTATAGAAAGAAACAAAATGGCGGCTCCAAAATGGCGGATGAGTTTTGTAATTATGATCCGATTCCATTCAAAATTAGTATCTGGTTTTATGGATCGGAAATTACGATTCTTCAAAATCGAGGAATTCAAGATGGCGGCTTCAAAATGGCGGATGAGTGTTGTTATAAAAGCTTGTCTTCAAAAATGTTTTTTGAGAATTAGGCTTGTTTATGTTAAACACATCGCCGCATCAGAATTTGCTGTGCAAATGCAAAGGACACCGCACTTTTTGTATGTAAATTGGCGACATGTCAAATTTTCTGAAAGTTAGGTATGTTGTTGTACCCGACTCAGTGAACAAAAGTGTCAATGGGCCCAACCCAATCCTATGACTAGTTTGCTGAATACGAGGTGTTGAAGTTGAAAATTGCCCAGATTATCGGATTTATTTTTTATTTATTAAAAGTTAGATTGGATTTCTGTTGCATGCAGACGTTTACCACATGTCCTAGTAATGAAATTAGTGGATACGTACCAGTATGGGCCAGCAGATCTACCCCTTACGTAGTTATCCTCATCGGTAGAACTCGGGTGATTTATAGGCGAAATGTCAAAGTTTGATCAATTTTCCTGAAGAAATGGGAAAATTATGGAGAATATAAATACCAAGTTATTTTGCATTGACTTTTTCTCTTTCGATACGTGTATTTACATCACGGCCAGGATATCTGTGAAAAAAGTTTTATCGAGTTTAAAATGGCCCTTTTTGTCGGATTTTTTTCGCGATATTTGCGAATTTTTCAAAAATACTTCTACTTCGCCTAGAGAATCGAAATTTGACACACGTATGAATCGGTTATTCCTCTTTTCGACTGTAAAAAAATTTCCTCACCGTATCGCAGCTTCGCTGCGATTTTCAAATTCTTCTGGACCCACTTTTCGACAGATTCCCTCGGGCCGGTCCACCGAGTTCCCAGTTTAGTATAGTAATAAAGAAATAATATAGAAAGAATGAATAATAGAATATCCTTCAATGAGCGGTAATGTAAGTTCATTTCGTAAGTAATTCAATTTTTCCTATTTGTATTAGAGTAAGTTATATGCGCTATTGGTTTATAGAGACTATTACAACTGATTTTGATCTGTAATAGTATCTATAACCCAATAGCGTGAGTATAATAATAACTCACGCCTATAACTCACTCTAATACATATTGGAAAAATTGAATTACTTACGAAATGAATAAGAAAGTCCAATCGTTTGGGAACTCTATTTCAGACATCAAGGTAACGTCCTCGACATCCATTTCTTCATTTTCTGGGGTCTGAATATCCAAAAAATGCATTTGCAAAACGTGAATTTTCGACGTTTTCTACGGGATTCGATATCCAGAAATCGCTTTTGACAACTGTTGTCAATTTTGTAAATGCAGATTGATTCGAATTTTACTGAAGAGGTCGAAGATAAAGTCCAGTGTTCAATTCGACTTACATTACCGCTCATTGAACAATATTCTATTATATTTACAAGGTGAGTCACGAATTTATTGCGGTAGTCTTTTGCCAAAATTCACTCCTTGTACTGTGACGTTAGGGGGGCATATTTTTGAAACGTTCTCTTCGATATAGTATATACAGGGTGTCGAAAAAGACCCTTTTCTGTTCATCTTCGGAACCGTTATATCAAATGAACTGAATTTTGGTTTATTGTTTACTCTTTTTATGGTGAATTAACTTTGAGATGTTTGCAGAGAATCGTATCAGGCACGTTTTTTTTAGGAGGTGGCTATATCTTTCAAACAGAGCCGAATTCGAAATGGAAAATGAAAAAAGGTATATCTTGAAATCAAGAATCTACTGTTAAAATATATGTTCAAATCAAAGACACACCCTGTATACTTTTTGAAATATTGGAAAATAAAATTCGGAAAAGGAACTCCTAAACCATTTTGCCTGTAATACCGAAACCTACACTGAAAATTTCTGGTTTTCACGGACGGATGGACAGAATTGAATTTGACCACGAATTCTCAATCAGTGAGTCCAACTCATTAGTGTAGGAACCATCAAGCAGATATAATAGTTTGGAATAAGACCCTCAAATTTAAATTATTATTTCCGTCGACATTTTCAATAACAAAAAATTTAGGTCAACAATAAAAAATCTTCAAACTCAACCGATAACCTGGCACAAATCCTTCTTATTTCCACTTGAATTTCTATAAAAAGTGGCCCAGTAAAAAACCCGTCTAAGCGTTTTCCTAAAAAAACTCATTCCTTCGGAAATATACGACTGGACTGTTTCATGCGGGCCTCCTGTATGTTTGCAAGAGGTACAAAATTAGCAAATAAGACTGTTGACACCAAGAACTATCAGTATTTCGGCAATTACTCAGCCAATCGAATGTAATGAAACATGCTTAACCCTTTAGTGCCCGACGGTACTCCTGTGTACCAACACTTTTAACGCGTCGTAAAACTACACAGGATGCAAACGAAGGCTCGGCGGCCTGACGGTATATTCCAGTACCATTCATGATCCAATAAGAGTATCGATAGTTTCCGCCACGCCCTCTGAAAGCTTAGTGTACTCGTTAGTACGCTGTTAGATTCAGTGTGCTCTGACTTTTTCAAATCACTTTTTTGTATTCGTCTCTGCATTTGGTTTTCGATATTCTGCTATTTTTCCTTTGTCAATATTGTTGCTGGTGGCTATACTTAGTAAGTTTATGCTTGAAAAATAAACATTCGAACATCTTTTTGATTAGATAATTCCCATTTCTCATCAGGACGCAGAAGTACCGTCAGGAAATAAGGAAACAAAAAAAATTGAATGGTGGAATAAGAGACCACTTTCATCGAAAGAAATGGAGGACTTTGCAAATGAGATACTCAACGAAGACTTTCCACTAGATAATAATATTTTTACAGATGAAGAAGAGACTGACTCTGAAAATGTGAATCTAGATTTGAACAATGATTTTATAGATTCAATACAAATAACAACAGACAATGATGAAGATGTTGCTGGCTGTGTTGTTCAAAATCCTCATATGAATTGTTCTGACGTTCCAGAACAGTCTCATCCAGTTATTGAACTAACTAATCTACAGCGGTTACCACCCTCCGAAACTAGTGAATGTTCAGGAAAAATAAAGAAAAAAATTCGAGAAAAATCCGTCCAAAAACAGGCAGTGAACAAATATTAGAAGGAGAAACTCATGATGACAATATTTTTATTTTTCTAGTAGCTACGTGGTATAAGAACTTTTAATTTTGTAAAAAAATTCAATGATAAAAGGCAATAAAATATTTGAGTTAATGAGCGGTTTATTGACACTATGAATGATATTATTCCTGACGGTACTCAGAAGTCCATTTTTTGTTTTTTTTTCAAATATGAAAATAAAATTCTGAAAAAATTTGAGTGGTATTCCAAAGCCATCTACAAACAAAAAATAGGAAAAAATATTGTTAATTCAACTTTTTTCGATATTTGGGCACTAAAGGGTTAATTTACATCACATAATGAAGGTGATTTGAATATTCATTTCATGTGCTGACGTTTTGATGGATCGAAAAGTGTCATGCCTTCAGAAATAACAGAATGTAGGTATGTGTCCGAATGTTGGAGGAAGATGAATGTATTGAGCGAAATAAGCACGCTGAAATCTATTTCCATTTTCACTTTTCATACTCACATTTTAGTTGACCGAGCTGGACAAAATGTTGCATTATCGTTCTTGATTAACAAAGAAAATGATGATATGGGATCATCAGCTGAGAAGGCAGCTACCTATATAATTGAAAGAAATAAGACACAAATCATTTGCCATTATAAATAATGACGAATGAAATTCACAATCTGGTGTTGCAATTTGGAAGAAAGTTTCCTTTATTGTTCACTCAATCACCGAGAGGGGAGTCTTTTCTGAAGGTGGATAGATGTCGCTCATTAAGGTGGGCGTTCAATGAAGTGTGTTTTTATTTCAAGTTGCATTTGAAAATGGTTTCACTTTGAAAACTGAAATTTTGAGGGTAAACTCAGAAAAGATCGGAGTTTTTCATTCCGAAAGTCAGTTTTTTTTTCTTTCAAAAATAGAAGAAAATGAGCCAACTCATGCTTCTGCTTTATTTCACCAGAAACCCATGAAAATGGTTCAACATCCGATTAAAAGTGAATCTACTGATGATTTCGTTCAGAAAAACAACTTGAAATACGGAATTGGCAGAGAATGGCCAAATTCAAATTTTGACGGGGAAAAGTTCTTGCTTTACCCACATATTCTGTGTTCGGCGATTTTCGGATAGAGAGCGCCATTGTACATTTCATTCATAATCAGAGAGACATTCATGGAAATTGATAGTGATAATGCATGTTCTATGGAGATATTCCATAAAATGGACGGTGGCGCCTCTATCGGATGAGCTTTCCTACTCGCTTTAAACGCCGACCTTAATTTTTCATCGAAATAATACGGCGACAGATTTCCATATCTTGACGAAAAGATTTTCCATCCAGCCTCGACTTTGGGATATTCCACCCTGATGAGTCCTAAATAGGACGAAACTGCAGTCGGTGCGATTCTCAGTTGACGTTGGACCATTCGGTCTGGTAGGGTGAACAGTATCGGAGACCTAGTTCGTATTCACATTTCATTTGTCATTATTTATAATGGCAAATGATTTGTGTCTTATTTCTTTCGATCATTCTTGATATTTGAAAAAAACGTTACCTACTGTCTCTCAAATTGATAAAGCCATTTGATGTAACTGGTATACAGAAGATCTCAAGAAGAACTGAACATCCTCAATAATTATTATGTATTTGGAAATTCATCTCTACAACCATACAAAGAGAGAATATGATTGTCCAGGCTTGAAATTCTTTCCTTAGTGGATAATGTCCTGTTTTGTGATATATTCAACTGTGACTTATGCCGCATTTACACGGAGCTGGTAGACAGTTCAGCTGACTGGCGCCTCTGGTGTTCACTCGATCCCTATTATTGGTGCCAGTTCATTTTTGAATTATATGCTCCGTATTGGGGATGTTTCTGGATCTATTACTATATTTATAGCCCCACCGCCCAAGAGCGTACCCAGGATTTCAGCTAGAGGGGGGCAGCTCATACCTGAGAAGATGGTCGGTCAGGTATATTGCCAGGAAACCAGGAAAATTAGCATTTATTTTATCTTCAAGGGGGGGGGGCAGCTGTCCCCCCTGCTCCTACCTGGGTACGCCCATGCCACCGCCAGTTCGTTCATGCCCTTCGCTTCGGAGAGGTTTCGTTCTAGCATTGCAGATCACAGGCAACCACGCAATAAGAACAATAGGAGTGTCCTCTTTCCTTTACATGTTCTTCTTGTATGATGAAGATTTCGAGACTCGTTGGAACCTTTGCGACCAACATTCGTTTCCAATGGTTACAAATTTAAAGATATCGATAGAGCTTAGCAACCAAGGCGAATAACAAAGGAATATGGACCATCCGAAATCATTTCCAGAAAAAGGGACTACTTACTTTTTATTTCATCGGGGATGAACAAAATTGGCAAACTTCCAAAAACGAATAATATCAAAACAGTCCATAAACCTTCACAAAAACTGGGACAGGTCCTAAGGAGTGCCAAAGACCACTCTCGGCTGTTGTTTATAGCGACCACCGGACAGTTTACATCGGGACTACCAAATGGGCATTCATATAAGGATCAAAGAACACGAACGGTTCGTAAAACTCGAACATTTTTGGATCATGGTGAAGCACCTTGTCGAAACGCAATAGAGAAATTGATGGAGAAATTCAGTGATGGAAAAAATAACGCCCGTGCAAGTCGCACGAGAATATTGCTGGTGTAGCCGAAAGTGTTGAAGAAAACCCGGGTTTGTCTATTCCTCGTCGTTCCTTGGAATTAGGATTCCACAAACGTCATTATACCGGAATTTGCATGAAGATTTGGGTCTTAAGGCTTAGAAAGTTCAGTTAACACATGAATTCATCAACCGACTGATCATCAACAACGTCGTATCTTTGCTGAGAGTTGGCGACAAACTGGAAATAATGGAAAGAGTTCATTGAGTTCAAGTTTTGATGGAATGTTGAATATTTTTTGTTATTTTGGGACCCAACACCGAAAAGTATCATTGGGGTTTAGATTACATATACAGGAATACAGGGTGATTTTTTTAAGTGTTTCATTAGACGTTTTCGAGGAAGGAATTGCGATACAATTGTATTTTTGTTTAAGAGCACATGAACTCAATTTGTAAAATATTTTCGAGCGGAATCTACTTCCGGTTCTACCGGAAATGAATGTGAACTTCGTTATTTCATATGTAACACCCTGTATATCTATACATATTTGAATTCTTCGTTAAATTCTGCAATGATTGGATGTATGATATGCGCAACCACATCAAGCGAATTTTGAGTTATATCCTGATTCTCAAATTTTTTGACAGAAAGATTGTCACAAATTAGTGATGATATCTCCAAGATCTCTCATAGTAAGAAATTTTTTTCGCAACAGTGGAACAAAAGAAAGTACGCTGATACTGCTTTTCGTATAAATTATGAGGAAATATTAGACAGGGTGTCTGAAGAAGGGCTTCGAAGTTAGCCACAACAAAAATATGAACTCTCATTTTTATCAAATGGGAACCATATAATTTTGTAATTCCTATCGATTGGTCGTCAAAAACTAGCTAGAGTGTTCCAAACATTTCATGTCTTTAAAATCAGTAGTTTTGCCGTTATCTAATAAAATTCGAATTTCAGGAATAAATCCAGTTTTCTTTGTCTAATCAAAGGTGTATTAAGATATTTTTCAAGTAGGCTATGTCAAATAGTTAGAATATGTCAGTTCATTCATAATGCACTGTTGAAAACTGTCATTCATACTTATTACTTGTTGTTTGAATTCGGGCAATATGCAAAATCACAATTACAGTAACAGTGATGTTGTAAATATGTTTCTTCATTTTTGGTGAATGTGAAAAAATAATAGAAAGGGTAGTCAGAATTTCTAACGAAAGAAATCCACATTCACCACCTTTGACCAAACCAAAGTTCTTAGGAGAATCAATAAATGTTTGGGGGCAGGGGGCCAACATTTTAAAAATTTTATTGTTATAGCGATTATTAAATTTCTGTCAAAGATTTTTGTTGCTAGGAGAATCATTGTGATAGTTTCAAACTTATTTTTCTATATTTTTTATTGAGTCATCATTCATTATCTGCTTTTGTTATTTGTCACATTCGCTGCAAATAAAGGACAGGCTTTCGATATATCATTCTATTCTAGTGTACCTAATTATTACCGCATGTTTTCCATAGTGCTGATCAATAAAAATACGTAAGAATGACAATACCTAACATAGCCTACTTTGTGAAAGACGTGCATACCAATGAATTTGACTGAGCGAAACCTGGCTTTAGTCGTGAAATTCGAGTTTTATTCGATAAAGCCAAAACTACTGATTTTAAAGACATGAAATGTTTGGAACACTCTAGCTAGTTTTTGACGAGCAATCGATCGGAATTACAAAATTATATGGTTCCCATTTGAAAAAAATGAGATTTCATAGATTTGTTGAAGCTAAATTTGAAGCCCTGTTTCAGACACCCTGTATAATATTTCTCCATAATTTATACAAGAAGCGGTATCAGCGTACTTTCTTTTGTTCCACTGTCGCGAAAAACTTTATTACAATGAGAGATTTTGAAGATATAAACACAATTTGTGACAATCTTTCTGTCAAAAAATTTGAGAATCTGGCTATAACTCAACAATCGCTTGATGTGGTTGCGCAAATCATACATCAAATCATTGCAGAATTGAACGAAGAATTCGAACATGTATAGATATGCAGGGTGTTGCATTTGAAACAACGAAGTTCACATTCATTTCCGGTAAAACCGGAAGTAGATTCCGCTTGAAAATATTTTACAAATTGAGTCCATGTGCTCTAAAGCAAAAATACAAAATTTTGAATTTGTAACGCAATTCCTTCCTCGAAAACGTCTAATGAAACACTTTAAAAAATCACCCTGGGTGTTCCTAAATTGAACGTACAAACGAAAAGGGAAGATTCCTTACGAAGGTTTGAGAAAAAAAGTCCAATAAACATGGGGTCGCAAACGTTTCGTTTCCGAGATACAGAGTGTTGAACTTTTAATTTTTTTTTTATTTTTTTCTCATACAGAGATACAGAGTGTTGAACTTTTAAATTTTTTTTAATTTTTTTCTCATAGTATCTACACTTTACAAGATATTCAACTGAAATTCGGCATAGATATTACATTTGAGAGTTCTCACCACGTGACATGGCAATTTCGATAGCAGATCTACAGGTTGATATTTTTTCTGGAACACTGTCACCTGTTTTCCTTCAGAACTTTTTTTTGGTGAGCAACTGTTAATTTGAAAAAATGTAAAGAGAAGCTTTGTTTTTATACTAAACTTTTCGGTCTCTTGTAGTTTTGTAGTATATGCCACCGATTTCGAGAAAAACAATTTGACGATTCTCTCGAAATCCTCAGAAAAATTCAGTGAGTATAAAAAAATCTAAAATGTTTCAGTCCGGGGATTTGGTGGGCCATGACTGATGTTCACCACGTCCAATCCACCCGTTTTCATGGTTTTCGTTCAAATACTCTTTAGTACACATAGTACACCCTGTATCTCGAAAACGAAACATTTCCGACCCCATGTTTATGGGACTTTTTTTCACTTACTCTCCCCTTTCCGTTTCTACGTTCAATGTAGGAACATCCTGTATAAATAAAATAAATTCGTATTTATGGTGCTTAGCCATTAATCGGGTCGTCATATTTCACAGTGAAAAATCATAATTCTACAACGCAGCAGGATCAGTGTGTCAGTTGCATTAACTCTGGGTTCATTGAACCAAAAGGCAGACGCGTTATTATGTTCTGGGGCACCAAAGTCTAGCTTCTAATACTTTATTTTGTTTTCTATTCACAACTACTATTGCAGTTTCATCTCCCAATTCAAATCTATCCCAAAATACCTTTCATTTAGAAATTCAGGATACATGTTTCCATAACAACAATAAACCTACACAAAGGATAAAGATCCACCGTCTAAACACTGCGGCTACTTGTTACGCCAATGAAATCCGTCATTATTTCGAAACGCGCGACGCTCGCTCGCCGACGAGTGACACCGCACAATGATCGAAAGAGCGGGCCTGATGTATGTGCATACATTAAACGCCGAACTAAACCTTGAGCGGAATCTAGGTCGAATAGGTTTGATATAAGGACTCGTGCATATGGGATAATCTCTATAATAGTCAATGAAATCGCTGCCTGGAAAAATTTTAAGGTCGATGGCCACGTATCTACGGGGTGTTTCAAGAAATCGAGGTTAAATAATATTCATTAATTCTCGTTGAAAAGAAGATTTTCATGTGGTCACAATCCACTGGATGGCCGCTGGAAATGTCCAACTTTCTGTAGGTGCCAAATATTTTTCACATCTTTTCATGACCTCTTTGAAATCATCAGGGATGCATCTGATACCGAAATATTCGTCGACATTTGAATGAAATATTCCGCATTTTGCTACAAAATACAAAGTACAGGGTGTCCCAAATTCGATGATCACTGAGAGCATCTCGAGAACCATAAGGGTTAGAGAAAAAATGTTCCAGCACTCCCGATCTCTTTTTTCAAAATAATCAATTGCCAGCACACAGATCCGAGATATCTGAATTGGTTCTCGAGTTACAGGGCGTTTCTGAAAAATTGCTGTTTCAAATATTTCGCTATATCTCGTTTTCTGTTGGAGATATCACCAAAATTCCAAAATGTTTTCTTTTGTAATTTCTTTTGCCTATACGCTGCTTCCATCTAATCCGAAAAATTATTCGCTGTTAAAGTGCTAGAGAGAAAAGTTTGTGTTCTTTAAATGGGACACCCTATATTTTTCATCATTGCTTCTTAGCCGCAGATTCAGCGAGTATCATCCTGTAGGCGGTTTTTCGAAAATTTGATCCGTTTCAAAGATATTGAGTTCTTCCTCTTCACTTGAATTGGGACAGCCTGTATATAAAGAGTTTTCTTTTATTGGCGAATAATTTTTCGGATCAGATGGAAGCAGCGTATAGGCAAAAGAAATTACAAAAAAAAAACATTTTGGAATTTTCGTGATATCTCCAACAGAAAACGAGATATAGCGAAATATTTGAAACAGTAATTTTTCAGAAACGCCCTGTAACTTGAGAACCAATTCAGATATCTCGGATCTCGGCAATTGATTATTTTGAAAAAAAGAGATCGGGAGTGCTCGAACATTTTTTCTCTAACTCTGGTTCTCGAGATGCTCTCAGTGATCATCGAATGATCGAATTTGGGACATCCTGTACAGCCGTTATGTCCATTAGGGCCAAATACCTGATGATGCGATTCTCTGGTATGATACCTCGATTTGGTTATTTCTCGATGAGTTAATATATTTAGGGAATACTCTAGTATACTCCATTCACTTTTATAAAGTATCCCGGTTGGTCATGACATTTAGACACATTTCACCGTTTATATTTTGAAAATGTTAAAGTAATGGTCCAGTCAGATAATTACGCAACGTTGTCCGTTCTACATAGAGGTCGTAGTAATTACGTATTCATCAAAATGTTTATTTACTTTGGGAAAATAATGAGTTTGAGGAGATATGTGAATTCAGTAATTCCGAAGGCCTGGCGAATTTTGAAGTAACTTTTTTCTCTGTTAATACTGGAAATATTTCACGTTTACAAACATGGTTGGAAGATTCAGTTATGCTATTTTCTTGTATGGAAATCAAGAATATAGCGTTGAAATTTTACTGAAAAATAATGGACAGAATAGTCCGTTACTTTGTGATACTTCATTCGAAAAAACAAAACAAAAAGTACTCGAATAACCCGACAGAAAAACTTCTAAACGAACAGACGGACCTATGGAATTCCCCACTTTTCAAAACTCTCAAAAAAAGCCTATTCAGAAGACTTTTAAATACCTTTTTGCACATCATGGAATACTCCAGTATGAAAATGTAGCAGTACCTACTACGAAACCGGTGTCATAGTCAAATCTAAGAACTAACCCAATTTACAAAGTTAAAAAAGAGTAAATATAAATTAGCATTGGTAACGTCTCTCAGAATTATTTGACATTTCACGAAGGCCAACAAGTTAAATTACTGATAAGGGCTTTATGTCTACGTTGTTATAAATGTGCTATGGCAAAACTGTTTCTGTCAAGCTAAAACGTTGCTACGTTCACTTGTGAATTTTGAGTCCTCCCACTTTTTCCAGAATGCGGTAATTATTTCAATGTAGAAAAAAACTACCTACATTCAACTCAAATCAGCATAGCTGACGGTTGTTTATTGTTTACGAGGAGACAGAAAATTTCTTTTTAAATGGGCTAGTTAGTAGATAAGCGTTCTTTTATACACGTGAAGTGCCAATATCTCCATTATAAATTTCATTACGAAAAAGGCTCTGTTTCACTCTGAAATTTGGTAACGGAATGCATTTCTTCAGCAAAAAAGATTGTAGACCTTAAAGGGACTGGCCCCAAGAAACATTTCAATGAACTTTTTGGTAGGAGGTTAATATATGTATAGGAACAAAATTATCTCTTGTTCTAACATCAAGTGACATGTGCCAATAAAGACATATACGTTTCGTTTTCGAGATTAAGGGGGCACTAGGGAGTATTTCAACAAAAAATTATGAAAGCTGGTGCAATTGGCTGGGGTGTCTGCCATGGACCGTCAGATCACCATCAGACAGACTTAAATAGTTTATATTTAATAGGTATCAAATAAAGAATTTAATTTTATGTTAAATGTATTGTTATGACAATTTTGATTTTTCTGAAGATTTCGAGAGAATCCTTCTAATTTTTTTCTCGAAATCGATATCAGATCCAACAAAACTAGAAGAGACCCAAGAGTTTGGAAAAACAACAAACCTTTTTTTACAATATTTCAACCAGTGGCACACCATAAAAAGTTCTGGTGGAAAACAGGGTACAGTGTTTCAGAGACTATTCCACTCATTTCAAAAACTGACCAATCACAGTCCAAAGACAGCTCGTATTATCGCGAAAATACCAACTGTTTCTGAATTATGATTGGTCTGACAACTTCGGTGTTTTCAACGATTGAACTACAGAATAATCTGTGATTGAACTATAGATATGAATGGTTTGACAGCTGATAAATATCAATTTTAGACGTCAAATAAGTTTTTCCTTGCTTTTCTCGAATATGGAGTTTCTGACCTTTTATTCTGTTCGCTCAATGAGTTGCTTTGAGGAAACACCACTCGTCCTCCGGACTCGTGATGTTTCCAAGCAACTCATTTTCGTTTGAAAATAAATCGATAGACTTATCACGGATATTCAATCTCTTGTGATATTACTACTGAAAATATCCTTCTGCGGATTTGCAATCGAAATTGGCATGTAACATGGTGTGAACTTTGAACTCTAAAATTATTATATTGATTACATTAATAGATAATTTCCTGGATTAACATACTTGAAGTAGTTGACAGGAATAACAAACCTCAGCTAATAACGACGTTTCGCAAACATATATTTTTGATTCTTCTGGACCAAAATAGAGACATCATTTAATAAAACACCAAAATAAAAATTTTGAAGACTTACACATTAGACTAAATAATAACAATATTGAAATTATCATCAAATTCCACTTTAAAATGGCAGAAACAATTCTCAGACATTATAATTATATTTATTCATTCACAAAGCATTCGTCTATGTGAATAATAACAAATTAAACTTCTCCGAACAATCAGACCAGATGATTCAAGCGTCGATGGGAATTATATCACGACGGCTGTGGTTTCGTTAGCTTTATAAGATTGAAAAGAACTCGAGTCCTAGTGAGTCCTGGCAAGGACGAATCTGTGGTCGCACTGATTCCAGTCGATGCTTCGAACATTTTGATTTCTTGAATGAAGTTTAATTCGTTAGAGTGATGGACGATATCTATGGTTAAAATAGAAGATGAATATATATGAACCACGAATTTAAATTTTAGTGGAAATTCTAACCTGGAGATTCCATATTTGAAACAAATTTTCGTTTCGCGTTGAACTTCTGCACTATTGAACATAGCTGAACACAAGTGTATGAATACTGCACAACTTTCCAGTTTATTTATCACTAATAGGTTTTACGCAGCATCAGAAAAATCATTTGAAAGAAAGGTATCAGATAAATTAATTAAGATAATAAAAGGAGGCAAACAACCTGTGTCGGTGACGATGTTGTAAACAATAATTGATTATTGTCGTATTTCCTCGTTTGATTCCCTTATAATTGCTCTTTTTTCCATTATTTGTCGGCACTTCGTAATCTATTTTCGCAGGAAAATGTTTGGAATATCCTTCGAAGGTTTTCCAGTATTGCGAAATAGATGTCATAGATAACTCGATTGAAAATGGAATCCATTTCGGAGTTGGTAGACAATCTAGATCATATCGGAACGAATAGAACGGAAAAATCGGAAAAAGATTGTTACTCAACTCTTATTATACAGGGTGTTTGCTACGAATCGATCATACTTTGGGTGTTAACAGTACATTTAGACTATGAAGAGACTAAAAGCCCATATGTACAGGGTGTTCCTAAATAGATTTCGCATTAAAACAAACATTTTTTTTCTCTTCCATTTTCTCCTCCAGGTCTTCGTTTCCGAGATACAGGGTGTGAAAATTCATATTTTTCTCAGGTTTTGGCTAATATCTCAGGAACCTTTTGAATTACAGAATTGAGTTATTGTACACACATTGTCACTAATAATAGCTTATTTCTTGCTCTTCACTCGGTTTTATTAGACGTATTAGACGTGCCAGTGGCGAAGATATTGAATTTGCATAAGGGTTTCACCCCCCAACTTTTACACTATTGAACAAATATGCATTTGCACAGCAAATTCCGATGCGCCAATGTGATTTACATAATTATGCGCATTGTGAATTTCTTGTAATTGGAAAAATGAGTGGGGATAATTAACAAGTTTATTAAATTCAACAAAATCTGACAATCTGAACAAGATTACAAGAATTTTTTTCATTTAGGTACAAGAAATTTACAACGCGTGAGCAAATTGGTTTTGATCATAAAATGTCGGTTTTCTCGGAAACGGTTCACTTTAGAGTAATGAACCAGGTGTACCTTTTTTATGTGAATCACATTGGCGCATCAGAATTTGCTGTGCCAATTGGTGGCTCAACCAATAGGTATTTTGACACATGTTACAAATTCATAAAAATTGAGGTTTTCCACTTTGAAGGTAGTTTTTCAAATACTAAAAAAATATTTTAGTGATCTAACGATTTGTTCGCAAGATATCACACAAGATCAGTTCGCTTTGACAGAAGGCGGAGTCTGTTTACCGTATAGTGACGTAATCATATTCACTTAACAGTATGAAGCGTTTCTGTGGGAATTTTGAAAACTGTTTTAATTTACGCATTTTTTATTGGTATTTGCTATATTTCTTCCATGAATATATTTTTTTCGTGTTTGTATAGGGCTTATTTACAAATTAAAATCTTTTCCAAAAAAAGTCATCATCCCTATTGCTTATATTCGAATTTCAGGCGAATCATTCGAATAATTAGTTTTGTTTATTTTTGGAATGATGACATCAAGCTACTACGTATGATAAATATACATAAATGTCTAGGTTCAGAATCCCTTTCAGAATATAATATTTTTTTATGGATAAATACTTTTTTTTGTTGTTGATAAATTCACTCCATACTGGTTATTGATCCATGGACAACTACCTTTACTTTTCTTAACACCCTGCACAAGATTTCACAACCAATGGGGCAACGAAAACCGAAAAGTGTTCACTGTTCACATTTTCCATAATGTCCCTAAAAAGCTTGACCAAAGAATATCAACATTTCCAGAAATTTCATTATGTTTTCGCATGTGTGTGTGTCAATATCTCTCTTATTTTCATGACCATCTTCATTCTACAGGGTGAAATAAAAATTGGCTATTTTCACAACCCCCAATAACTCATTCTTGAAGAAACAGATTTGAAATACAGTGATTTACTCAGATTTTAATATATAAAAGCTTCAAAATTAGTATATTATTCTATGAGCACATAATGATTACTATTATTCACGAGGGGGACACGAACCGCCAGGCGATTGTCGCAATTCACCCGAGTGAATAATAGTAATTATGTGCGAATAGAATACTATACTTTCTCCACGACTTCCTCGGTAAAAATCGATTTGATCTGCATTTTCAACAACGAATCAAAAGCGTTGACATAACATTTTCTGTGTTCGCACTGAATAATGCAAAATCTCGATAAACGTCGAAAAGTTCAGTTGACATCGATTCATTTTCATACTTTCGCTCGGATGAAAATGAAATACAAATGTATACAAGCTAGTGTTTCACCTTCATCACAAGATATTCTTGATCGCATACTTCAGGAATAGTTTCTTCGCTAGAAAATACTCTAGCTATCTTCCTTCTGCTTTCCTTTCCAAAAATGGACGCAGTTTTTTAAAATTTCCAATATCGTTGCCTTCATTTATGTTGAGAGTATTAAGCATGGAATAATGGCTACATAGGGTTTTTTGTTTATAGGTAGCTGATGTTTTCGAAAAATAAGCCTATAAAACTGACTCCGAAAATTAGTGGATTTTATTAGCTGCTCTCAGTCCATGAAATTATTAAACGCTTTTAGACTGAGATTCCTTGATTTTTCCGGCAATAGATGTAATGCAGTATTTCTTGCAGCCTGTCTTATTTCTGGTGGAGTACACAACATTTCTTCATGACTGTGTAATGCAGGTATCTCCGAGAAGAATTACAATTTATGGGAGGCACAATGAAAATAGACGTTTCGAATATTTTTCAGCTTGTCAAACTGAATGGAAATCATAGAAGAAAACATTAAGTGGTTATTTTTTCTCTTAATTGTCATCGCTCTGATAGCTTGGTGGTTGGAAGTCAATTTTCCATGGAAAAAGGGCGTCTCGGGTTCGAATCTTGACGGATTAAAAATTTTCAGAAGTGAATGTTTAGCAGTGATTAATGAATCATTATTCACTGCCATTATTCACCGGTGAAAGATGACTATCATTAAGTTTCTCAAAGATCATTCGAAATGTAAGGATTATAGGGAAGTCGTGGACAAAGTTATTTTTTTAATCAAAATTCGATTTTTCTAGTTGTTTCAAAACTGTAACTTCAATAAAATGCTTGTAGAATGGTCAATTTTTCAATTTCACGAAAAGAAAGAATTTTTCAACTCCTGTAGATTGCGACCATAGTGAATTGATCCGAACTGGAAAATGAATTATGATTAATATAAATCCGTATTGATCGGCGCTATTCTGCTTCAAAAAGAGATCATCATATCAGAACTGGATACGATAAGCTCAGATTTATATTAATCGGTATCAATTAGAATATTTGAAGCGGTTTGATTATCGTACAGGCACCTAGTCCAAAATCGTACGAGTCTTTATCAATTTAATTGAAAACCATACCATTGTTTTGTATAAGCAATTAACATTTTATTGTGCACATTAAAAGTCAATTTTTAATTACCGTGCCGGAGTGTAGTGAATGAAAGCTTTTCATTGAACTTATTCGAATGATATTATACGATCGAGTTTCATAAATATTTTTATTGCTCTGAAACATGAGGCCAGATTTTGAAATTCTAATTGGAAATACAATGTGAATCGCATTTTTTTATGTCCTATAAATACTGCAAGTTATTTTTTGTTTAGTCATGAATTCGAAAAATAATAATCAATATCTTGTGATACGTAATTACGAAACTGGAAATTCTACGTTCATCAATGATTAATAGTAGATCTACAGGGTCTTTCACGAGGAACCTCACCCATATTTATACGGGAAACTACTGAACGTATTTTCATGAAATTCAGCACTTATAAGTATTTCACGATGTTGATGAAATCTAAAATATTTTCAAGGCATGAGCACCTCCGGTTTTTCCGGAAATGACGTCAACTTCCGTTTTTCAAATTAGAACACCATTTTTTTATTGCAGAAATAGATTCCTTAGAAAATTTCAAGTTATTTTGATGTAACATTTTTCAGTTTTGGTTGGAAAATTCTCTCTGAGCGGGAAAATTCGAAAAAAAAATCGAAAATAGGAGCTCCGCTGAAACAAGAATAACTTCGAGGTTCGAATTTTCATTTTTGGGATTTTTCAAGATGTAAGATTGATGTATCCACTTTAAAAATTGAAATCGCGATTCATGATACAGGGGGTGGAAAAATCGCTTTCAAAGTTAGGGATGACAAAATCGTGAAAAATCAATTTTTTCAAATTAGAACCCCATTTTTTTATGGCAGATATTGAATCTACGTTAAAAAATAATGTGAGTGTATGCATCACATCCTTGCCCTAAAATGGATATTTTCTGAGTTATTCACAAAAAACTGTTTTTCGTCTTGAATTTTCAGCTATTTCTTTTCCCTTCACGCCAAAACGACGAAATTTTCAGGAACTGTTATTTGAACCATGCTGTAAATTTTTCACCCCTTCTTGAAACCGACTTCAAGTTACTATTAAGAGAACCATGGCAAACTCTCGCAGTTATAACTAGAGAAGATGATCAAAGTTTTGACCGTTAATTTCTAGACATTTATTTATACGTCTCAGGAATGCTTCGTGCGTTGCTCTTCTTATTGCATCGGGAGGAAGAGATCTGCAAAAGTGTTTAAAAACCAAATTGAGTTTCAAAACTATGAATCTAAAAATCTAAACAAACCTGAACGCATTTCTGACTCGTTCTATGCAGTCCTCTTTATCAGTCAGGGGAGTTGAGTAGACAATATTTTTTATCCTACCCCAAACATAATAGTCTAAAGGAGTTAAATCGGGAGAACGTGGTGGTCAAAGATGTGGACCATTGTTCGCCAACCATCGATCTTTAAATAGCCTGTAGAGGATATTTGACACATTAAATGAATTGTGTGGAGGCGAGCCATCTTGTTGATACCATAAGTCATTATGGTTCTGTACTAGCGGCTCAATTATTTGAGTCAATATGTCAGAATATCTATCTCCTAAGGGAGAACATTCTTTAAATAATGCAAACATGTGTAGTGTTCTATCATACCAGTTAAAGTCCCATCATAAATGTGAACATCGAGAATTGCATTATTTTTGATGGCGCAAAAAACATTGAAACTCCAGGTCTTTTGAAAGTTCCATTGTCTGAAGTGGTGGTTGTTCTCTTCATCCCAATAGTGACTGTTGTGCCTATTGAAAGAACCATTCTTTGTGAATTTAGATTCATCTGTCCAAATTATACAGTCCAAAAAGTTTTCATACTCTTGAAATCGAATCATCATAGCTTCGCAAAACTCTGTTCTCCTGACGAAATCAGTTTCCTTCAAATGCTGTACCCTATTGAATTTATATGGGGGCATTTTATGTTTTTTAATATTCTCCGAACACTCGATTGAGATAATCCCAGATCAATCTCGGCATCTTTGAAAGAATTTTGAGGATTCACACGAAAATATGCAAGAACTGTAATTTCGTTGTTCTCATCTTCTACTACACTTTTTTCTCTGTGTATAGTTTTCTTAACGAAAGATCCGACATTTCTCAAGTTTGTCATGGTTCTGTTAATGGTATCTCTCGTTGGTCTGGGTCGGTCAGGAAACCTCTCAATGAACAGTCGAATCGTTCTATCTACAACTTTATTACATTCTCCATGAAGTAGAATGAGATTTAAATAATCTTCATTGGTAAAATTAGGCATAGTGATCGATTTTATAACTTAATACGAAATTCACCAAATTAATAGTAAACACAAAATGCTACTGAATAAAGAGGAATTTGGCAGATGTAATTAATGATATCTATCATTAAAAAAAAAAAGAATGTAAAACATGGTAAGTTTTTGCATATGGTTCATAAGGAATTATTTATTTATCACTGGAGAGAAAACCGATGGCCGATTAGTTGAAATAAAGAGGTTTCCGATACAAATTCGAATCCAAATTCGCCATCTATTTAGGAACAACCTGTAACTTTTTTCTCTTGCATAGTAGGGTAGTAAAATCTAAAACATGGTTTAAGTAACAGTTCCTGAAAATTTCATCTTTTTGGCGTGAAGGGAAAAGAAATAGCTGAAAATTCAAGACGAAAAACAGTTTTTTGTGAATAACTCAGAAAATATCCACTTTAGGGCAAGGGTGTAATGCATACACTCACATTATTTTTTAACGTAGATTCAATATCTGCCATAAAAAAATGGGGTTCTAATTTGAAAAAATTGATTTTTCACGATTTTGTCATCCCTAACTTTGAAAGCGATATTTTCACCCCCTGTATCATGAATCGCGATTTCGATTTTCAAAGTGGATACACCAATCTTACATCTTGAAAAATCCCAAAAATGAAAATTTTCCATCTAAAAACCTCGAAGTTATTCTTGTTTCAGCGGAGCTCTATTTTCGATTTTTTTTTCGAATTTTCCCGCTCAGAGAGAATTTTCCAACCAAAACTGAAAAATGTTACATCAAAATAACTTGAAATTTTCTAAGGAATCTATTTCTGCAATAAAAAAATGGTGTTCTAGTTTGAAAAACGGAAGTTGACGTCATTTCCGGAAAAACCGGAGGTGCTCATGCCTTGAAAATATTTTAGATTTCATCAGCATCGTGAAATACTTATAAGTGCTAAATTTCATGAAAATACGTTCAGTAGTTTCCCGTATAAATATGGGTGAGGTTCCTCGTGAAAGACCCTGTATAAAGTTTAACTGGAATGGCTAGAATTGAGGCTATGTTTGATCTACGTGAACATGATATAATCTCATGTTAATACTATAATTGATGATTGATTATTAATGAATAAAACTTGAATCTTATCATACCGGCAGATTTGGTATTTTCTAAACGAATATTCGAAAATACATATTCCTACAACGTATTTTACCAATTGATTTTATTTTGAGTCTTGTTTCATACTGCGGCCATCTACACTGCGCAAAAAAATTTACGCACATTATGGAAATCTCAAATTTATTCTACAACTGAAAGTGTTCTCAATGATAATTATTTTTATCAGAATTATGCATGCATATGTTATCCACTTTCAACGTTTTTCTTCAATACAGATGTTTTCTCCCAACAGGAATAAAAAAAGATGATATTAATCAGTTGTTCTCGATCAATTCTAGTGATCAATAGTTTTTCTTTCGTTTGATTTTCTAGACTCGATCGCTATGCAACGCGAAACACGCAATTTGACCCAAGAGGAATGTGCCCAATCGGTAGTTTTGCGAGAAGAAGGGTGGACATACACAAGAATTGCAGAAAGGTTTGGAGTTTCCCATACAAGTGTGTCCAGAATGTTGCAGCGATTCAGGGAGACAGGTATGAATGTCCGAAGACCAGGACAGGGTAGACCACGGGTAACAACTGCCATTCAAGAACGTTACTTGAGAGTTTCTTCGTTGAGACAACGGATTGCAACCGCTCGCCTCCTTCAAAATCAGCTTGAGCAAACTCATGAGATGCAAATTAGCACTCAGACAATAAGAAATCGCCTCAGAGAATATGATTTAAGGCCTCGTGTCGCAGCAAGAGGCCCAGCTCTTACCCCAGCCCATCGAAGGGCGCGTTTAGATTTTGCCAGAGAGCATATCCATTGGGAAGAGGCCGATTGGGAAAGAGTTCTCTTCACAGAATCACAGATGAGTCTAGATTCTGCCTCTATCATTGTGATCGACGTTCCCTTGTATACAGACGTCCACATGAAAGATATGCTCAGTGCAATTTCCTGAATACTACTGGTTTCGGGGGAGGATCGATTATGGTATGGGGTGGAATATCTTTGACTGCTCGCACAGACCTAGTGGTCGTTGATAATGGAGCTATGAATGCTGATAAGTATATAAGGAACATTCTTGAAGAGCATGTAGTGCCATTTGCCCCATACATTAATGAACATTTCATTTTTATGGACGATAATGCCAGACCCCATCGTGCGCGCATCGTTCATGAGTACCTTGAAGAGGTTGAAGTCTCTCGAATGGAATGGCCAGCAAGAAGTCCAGATCTTAATCCGATTGAGCAGGTTTGGGACAACCTAAATAGAAGGCTGAGAAGTTCAGAAAATAATCCAGCTACTCTTAATGATTTAGGAATCCAACTCGGAGAAATCTGGGAAGGATTAGATCAGAACATTTTAAGATCACTCATTTTGAGTATGAACCGTCGTTGCCGAGCTGTAATTAACGCAAGGGGTGGAATACCAAGTATTAAATCACTTATCAGCATTTCAGTATTTCGAAAATTGTTCATTTCTCTTCTTTCACATAAGATTCGGTGAAATCCTGAATTTTTCTTTCATTTAATGTGTCTTGTTTTGTTCAAAACCTTCCCGAGAGAACATAAAAAATAAGTTATAAAGTCAATGTAGAGTTAACTTTCATTAAAATTGAGATTTTCAGAATGTGCGTTAATTTTTTTGCGCAGAAGAACCAGATCTATAATTTTACCCTCTTTCTATGTGGTTCAGCTAGAATCTCTAAAAGGTCCTACCTGTCCTCTCAATAACCTCAAGAGGCTACAGACCACTAGCAGATATCATATACATCTCTTCCAGTGAGACCAACCGTAAGTACCATTTCCTACAGTATTTACTTTGTGGTATTCATTTCTTTTTCATACATTCATTTTATTCTTTAATTCTCCTGGTGATAAGAATTGGTATAGCAGTCCATTCTTCTCTCCAAGAGAGCTCTTGAATTTTATTCAATACAAGCAGGCCGTCCCAGCTTCGCCCGGGTAGAAATTTGTTTCACGCGGCGGTTTCATCTTCAACACTTCAACCTGCCATATCTTTTGATGTACTCGTTGTAATTGTATGATGTGAAGGGCAATTTCGTTCTAAATTAAATACTGGGAATAATAACGTATAAGGTTGGATGAGGATCAATACCCAATTCATAAAAACACACTCTCAAACAGTGCATAATCTTGGAAAACATCTGATTACCATAAACAGGTAATAGCAAGTCAATCTTGAGAGATAGATATATGCTATCCCGGACTTTTTTGTAGAACTATTTAAGAGGTACATTTCCGTCATACATTGTATCCACGTAAGTCTTACGGTTTTTGCAGCGCACGTGAAAACAGCTGATTATGGCTGTTTTTTTGTAATTATTGAAGTTATAGTAGGTATCCTCAATTTTTTCGGGTGAAAAGTATAGCCTATGTCACTCAGGGATAATGTAGCTTTCTGAGGGTGAAAGAATTTCTGAAATCGGTCCAGTAGTTTTTGAGCCTATTCGTATCAAACAAACAAAAATACAAATCTTTCCTCTTTATAATATTAGTAGGTATAGATATAGATATAGATTCGTTGATTTTCGTTTCTTTGAGAGGCATCTACAGTTGAAACAACTCTAAAAGGCAAAGTACTGGAGCTGGATTTTGAACGGAAGAGCTCTGCCCAAATGAATAAAAGATATAGCCAAAAATAAGAAACTTTGCTCTAGAAATTTGATTAGTTCACGAGTAGTTCGGTAAAAGATTCCTTACTGAATAAATCCAATTATTTCGTTCGATACAACTGAATTTTTGAATCCAATTATTCCGTTCGATACAACTGAATTTTTTCTCATATAAAGACCTCCGTCAAACTCAGCTTATCCTCTTGTATTTTCTCTCAGAAAGGAGGGGTATAAACAAAGGAAACTTTGAATCCGGTTTCATCCTCGGGTTGTGCTGTTATTTCGAAATCGAAGGAACAAATTCCTCCTTTTTCTCCTCCCTCTGTGATTCTTTCCCAATTAAGCTAACACGGCAAAAAGTTAGTCTCGTATTTGGACCTTCACATCACATCGTTTCCGCTTATTTGGCTTACCGTTTCGATTCGTCTGATACGGACAGCTTATGATAGAGATTTTAAGGAAAATAAGAGAGGAAAAGTTAAATCGAGTTTGGTTCAAGCAATTTTATGTTATATAACATCATCATTATAAAATTTCAACAAACTGTGAAATGAAATAATTTTGCTCAGAATTCTTGCGAGTTTTTGAATTTATTAGTTTCCTCAAACACAATGTGATATGATTTTTCAAAATCTTTATACTGCAGAACCTCCAATGAGAAGTACCTACACTTCACACTGAATCGAATTCTTAGTTTTGAAATCATCAGGAAAACGATATTTTGAATGGAATTGGATCGAATTTGACCACGGACTCATCAGTGGAGCGAATCTTATCGTTTAAGATCATTTCCGGCTCAAAATTCGGAAGCACAGACAACGTGACGAAATAATATACAGCGTGTATCTGAATAACACCGATAAAATTAAGGCGGTGAGGCAAATTAAAGCGGGTATTTGGTATAAAATGTTTTGAAAAACCTCCCCCCGGAAAAGTTAAACTCCTCCGAATATCAACAAAAGAAATTGTTTTTCTTTTCTTCTTGGTAATTATCATTTGTCAATGAAATTACACATGTTGGAATTTTTTCAACACAATCCTGGTATCGGTATTATTATTTTTATAATCAGGTAATAGATATTAAGTCAAAATATCCTCGCGTTAGATCGTATTTTGAAAACGCTTTGAATTTGTTTTCTCGCAAATCCTTGAGTTTTCGAAAAAACTTGCAGATATATAAAAGTTTGGGTATTAGTTGTGCTTTTAAGCCATGTTTTTTAAAATGAAAATTTTCAACGAAAAAAAAAAAGGTGTGAGAAAAAATATCTTAGAGGGTTACTATGTCAACCCTTTCTGAGCATACTTCGGGACGGAAAAAATTTCAATATGTGAAATTTCATTGACAAATGATAATTACCAAGTTTCGTGTCCTTAGCTCAATATACATGGAAAATAAAAAAGAAAAACAATTTTTTTTGTCGATATGCGGAGGGGTGTAAGTTTTCCGGGGAGAGGTTTTTCTAAAAATTTTATACCAAATACCAACTTCAATTCTTTAATTTTCCTCAAAGAATCACCCCTTCCGTTTTTTCTGTGTTATTCAGATACATCTTGTATACTCCATTTGGTAAAAACGTTGGTAAATATTTCTACCTATTGATGCAAATGAAAAATATATTTTTGAAGAAAGCTTTCATTTAAATGCTCTAAAAAAAGAAAATAAAATTTTCCTTTGAAATTTCAACTATCAACTCATAACCTCATCATACACAATTTATATGATCATAAAAGCCTGTCACGAGGTCTGCGTGAGTACCTATAAGTATTTAATTGAACTGAAATCTTTTATGATCATATAAATTGTGTATAATGAGGTTATGAATTGATAGTTGAAATTTTAAAGGAAAATTTTATTTTCTTTTTTCAGAGCATTTAAATTGAAGCTTTTTTTCAAAAAGGTTTTCTGCTTTTAATTTTTTCGAATGAACTATCACAAAGTAACGAGCTACTTGGTCCATTATTTTTGAGAAAAATTTCAACCCTTGGTTCTTGATTTCGTACAAGAAAATAGCATAACTGAATCTTCCAACCATGTTTATATACGTGAAATATTTCTAGTACATATTAACACAGAAAAAAGTTTCTTCGACATTCGCAAGGTCTTTAGAATTATGTGAATTCGCATAATATTTTCTCAATTTCATTATTTTCCCAAAGTAAATAAACATTTTGATACATATTCAATAACTACGACCTCTATGTAGAAAAAACAACGTAGCTTAGTTATCTGACAGGAAAATAACAATAACATGACATTTTCAAAATATACACGGTGAAATGTGTCAGACTGTCATGGTCAACCGGGAAACTTTATAGAAGTGAATGGATTATTGCTCTCGAATTAGTAGAAAGAGCGCTCAAAAAGAAACCTAGTAATTTCTTTTCGTTAATGAAGAGGAAACTCATTTTGTCCCATCCAGTACATCTCTAATGCTGAATATGATTTTCCAGAAGCTTGACGGGTTAACTAGGACTTATAGGACTCCAAAAATGATTACGAAAAATTAAATAGTTACGAGAGGAAGTTGTTTCCTTCCCCTCATTAAATTCGAGAAGCTTTCGCAGAGACTCACCAACTTTTAATGGCTATTTGAAGTTTCCTAACTAACAATGAAAGTTGTTGTTCAAACCAATGAAAGTGAACTTTGTTATTTTTTCACGGAACATCTTTTATTGGAACGTCATTGGAGTTTTTCGTTAGGCTCATGAATTTTAATTGTGATTTTCGAAAAAATAATTCCAATTCGGTGTATGGTTCATTATCCAAGTTTCAGTCTTTGTCTCCTCATTCTGAATAATTTTAGTCGTTTATTTCGTTAGGAGGTCGGTTTAATTAATATGAAACTTTGGAAGTCACAGTATATGAGCTCCGTAAAGTTCAATTGTGGTTTTTCAGCCACAATTGAAATAATCACGTCCGATCTGTGTATTTCCTGTACTCCAGCATCAAAATTTTAATAATCATGTGAATCTGAAAGATGTAATGACTTGCGAACATTATTTTTTATTGCATGGAAACGGCGCTCATATGAAAGTAGACATGATAGGTTTTTTCTACATAGTCGTAGTAATTACATATTCATCGAATTGTTTATTTCTCTTCTTCTTCAGCTATTCGCCATCCACTCCTGAATGAAAGCCTCCTCCATACTCTTCCACATTTGTCTATCTCTAGCATGACTCAGCCAGTTTCCACCTGCCATCTCTCGGATATCGTCCACCCATCTTCTCTGCGGTCTGCCTCTACTTCTTTTGGTTTCACGAGGTCTCCACTGTAGTGTTCTCAGTGTCCACCTGCCACTATCTTGCCTGGCTATGTGACCAGCCCATCTCCAATTCTTGACCGCTATTTCCGACACGACATCCCTGATTCCAGTCCTCTCTCTGATTTCCTTGTTTCTAATTTTGTCTCTCAATGATATGTTGAGCATAGCGCGTTCCATCGCCCTTTGTGCCACCCTTAGTTTATTTGCACTTCTAGCTGTGAGAGTTATGGTCTCCATCCCGTATGTTGCAACAGGTAAAACACAGGAGTTAAAAACTTTACGTTTGAGGTTTATTGGGATGTCCGTATTTTTCAGGATATGCGCAAGTTTTCCGAATGCTGCCCACATTAGCGATACTCTTCTAGTGACCTCTGCTCTTTGATTATCCTTTCCTAAGGTGATATTCTGCCCTAAATATACATACTGAGAAACGTTTTCCAGTTGTTGCTGATCTACTGCGATGACAATGTCTTCTCTGCTCATAATTTTGGTCTTCTGGATGTTCATCCTCAGACCAGCTTGTTTGGATGCATGGTTTAATTCATTTATCATGTCCGCCAATTCATGAATATCACTGGAAAATAGGACAATGTCATCAGCAAATCGCAGGTGGTTGAGAAATGAGCCGTCAACTTTGATGCCTTTTGTTTGCCAATTTAGTTTTTTAAATACGTCCTCAAGTACCAATGTGAACAGTTTTGGCGAGATGGTTTCGCCTTGCCTCACTCCTCTTTTTATATTTATGATGTTGGTTTTCATATTCTCGTTGAATTTAACCTGCATTGTGGCATTTTCATATATATGCTTGATAACTTGAGTGTAGCTGCTGTCAATTCTGGCATTGTCCATTGAGTCCAGGATGTAACGGGTTTCTACTGAGTCGAAAGCTTTGTGATAATCGATGAAAGCTAGGTGGATAGGTACATTATATTCTGTTGTTTTTTCAGTAATTGTTCGAAGGGTCTGAAGATGATCAACGGTACTGTAGCCTGCTCGAAATCCTGCCTGCTCTACTGGCTGATAGAAATCAAATTTGTTGTTAAGGCGGTTGGTAAGAATTTTGGTGAAAAGTTTGTATATTACAGACAGCAGACTTATGGGGCGATAGTTCTCGATATTACTTATATCGCCTTTTTTGAAGAGGATCACAACTCCGAGGTGAGTTGTGCCATTTATTGGGTATTTTGCCTTCGTACAAACATCTGTTCAAAAGCACTTGCAAGGCTTTTTCCAAAATGCCACCACCATGCCTCAACATCTCCGACGTAACGCAGTCTTCACCGGGACACTTTCCGCTCTTCATCTTCTCAAGAGCCGCTCTGATTTCTTCAGTGGATATTTCAAGAATCTCCTCAGATCCAACGTTGATTAAAGTCGTCTGAGTTCTCGGTGCCAACTGTGATTCGTTTGATGTGTATAACTCAGTGTAAAAATCTGCGATAACTTTCGTTATTTCCTCTGCACTCGTGACTTCTATATTGTTCCTGTTCTTTAATTTTGTCAGCCTTTGTTTTCCCTTGGACAGTTTGGATCTCAGCACCTTCATGTTTGCGTTCTTTTCTATGGTGTCTAGAATAGTTTCTAGACTACAGGCCCGTGTCGAAAATTGATGGGTCATTTGAACCAGAAGGTGACCTATCTAGAATGATAGAAGGACATAAAATAATAAGATTCAGCACTATGCCGTCACTTGTAAGCTGTCCAACTGAGTACAGGTGGCAATTCAAAAGGACAGGTAGACTGGGTACATTTGGGTCATATGACTTTTGACGGCATTCTTACCATCGATAGCTCCATGGAAAATAATAGGAAAACGGGCAGTGCCGTACAAAAATGATGCGCCATATATTCGGAAAATTTTTTTGATTTTCCGAAAATTTCCATGGTAAAATAGGTCATTTGACTTTGTACGGCATCAGTTTTATACGGTTGTCATACATCTTCTAATCCATTATTCAGCAACGCCGTACAAAAATCATGCGACAAAGGGAAAAAATCGAGGGTTGCAAACCCCTCTCTTGCCGTGCTCCAGGGGGTCTTTTGAAAAAGTACGGCTTCGGTTCCAAAACATTATCCAGCACTCAAAATTATTATTAAAAATAAGGCCGTCAAAAAAAAATTGTTCATTTTGATGTTATATCAATAATTATCTTAATTTCATTTTATGCTTGACCCATAAAGCTCTAAAGTCATTTGACCCAGTACGGCAACTTTTTTTTTACATGATACTTTAAGATACAATTCTTATATTATATTGCCGTTCAGAAGAAACTGTTCTAAAAAAAATTATAGAGAAATACAAAAAGTGAAATTTTTCATATTATTGTAAAAGTTTGGAACTCATAGATTAATGATATATAACAATTTTCTACATTTTATTCCTTGTTTTGAATAGTATTAAGGTAAATAAATCAGGAACAAATGATGCCGTACATTTTTATCCAGACCATATCATTTAGGATGATGAAAATTGCGCTACCATTTTAAGGATACTCTATGGTCATTTGATACTGTACGGCATCAACATATTTTTGAAGAGAAGAATTGAAAAAATGACAAAATCATTATACCGTCTGAAGTGTCTATATCATACCCAAAAAGTGAAACCGTCAATCAAAGTATCAACAGTTTTGTATACTTTTTGGTTTAAAAAAGGTATACTTGAAACATTATTGATACATATATAATTGATTGTTCACTGTAATAATGCGAATGAATAAATCAACTATTCTCTAGAAAAATTTTATATATTTATAACTATCAATGGTGATAATAACTCAAATTCAATAACTTAAATCAAATGACCATAGAGTATCCTTAAAATGGTAGCGCAATTCTCATCATCCTAAATGATATGGTCTGGATAAAAATGTACGGCATCATTTGTTCCTGATTTATTTACCTTAATACTATTCAAAACAAGGGATAAAATGTAGAAAATTGTTATATATCATTAATCTATGAGTTCCAAACTTTTACAATAATATGAAAAATTTCACTTTTTGTATTTCTCTATATTTTTTTTTAGAACAGTTTCTTTTGAACGGCAATATAATATAAGAATTGTATCTTAAAGTATCATGTTAAAAAAGAAGTTGCCGTACTGGGTCAAATGACTTTAGAGCTTTATGGGTCAAGCATAAGATGAAATTAAGATAATTATTGATATAACATCAAAATGAACAATTTTTTTTTGACGGCCTTATTTTTAATAGTAATTTTGAGTGCTGGATAATGTTTTGGAACCGAAGCCGTACTTTTTCAAATGACCCCTTGGAGCACGGCAAGAGAGGGGGTTGCAACCCTCGATTTTTTCCCTTTGTCGCATGATTTTTGTACGGCGTTGCTGAATAATGGATTAGAAGATGTATGGCAACCGTATGAAACTGATGCCGTACAAAGTCAAATGACCTATTTTGCCATGGAAATTTTCGGAAAATCAAAAAAATTTTCCGAATATATGGCGCATCATTTTTGTACGGCACTGCCCGTTTTCCTATTATTTTCCATGGAGCTATCGATGGTAAGAATGCCGTCAAAAGTCATATGACCCAAATGTACCCAGTCTACCTGTCCTTTTGAATTGCCACCTGTACTCAGTTGGACAGTTTACAAGTGACGGCATAGTGCTGAATCTTATTATTTTATGTCCTTCTATCGTTCTAGATAGTTCATCTTCTGGTTCAAATGACCCATCAATTTTCGACACGGGCCTGTAGTCTATTCAGTTTTATGCGTTCTCAAGTCCCTACGAATTTCTGCTTTCACTTGTCTATTCTTCTTTTTGTACCCGTCTGTTTCCCTTTTCAATGTTCTCCTCTCCCTCATGAGTTGGACTGTAGTTGGTGTGATTTTGTCATTTTTTGCAATTTTTGTTTTCCTGAAACATATTTTCTTTGATGACAATTGGATGCTTGACGTGATTTTTTCATTTAGTTGGTTTATCTCCAAGTTTTCGAGTTCACCTGTGACGAGTCTGCTATTCAGTTCTTTCTGATATTGGTCTTCATTTTCTGCTAGCTCCTGGTTTGAGGGAAAACGGTGTGGTTTTATCAATTTATTTCGTTCTAGCCTCGTGTTGATTTTTATGTGTGCTCTGACCAGTCGATGATCGCTGCCTGTGTGGAATCTGTTAATAACTGAGACGTCTTTACATATTTTCCTACTGTTACCCATTATGAAATCTATTTCGTTCTTCACGGTTTTATCTGGGCTTATCCAGGTCCATTTTCTCTGTGGCGGCTTTTTATAGAAGGTGTTTAAACAATATAGGCACTCAGCGTTTAAGAAGCTTGAAAGCATTTCACCTCTGTTGTTTCTTACGCCCAGGCCGTGGTTCCCTATGTACTCGGTGTCGTTGCACGTCTTTTTGCCGATTTTGGCATTGAAGTCTCCGGTAACAAGAAGGAAATGTGCGTTCTCTTTCTGTCTCGCAGCCCTTATATCCTTATTTACTTTGGGTTAATAATGAATTTGAGAAAATATTATGTGAATTCAATAATTTCAAAGACCTGGCGAATGTTGAAGAAACTTTTTACCCTGTTAATACAGTAAATATTTCACGTATACAGGGTAATTTTTTAAGTGTTTCATTAGACTATTCGAGGAAGGAATTGCGATACAAATTCAAAATCTTGTATTTTTGTTTTGGAGTACATGAACTCAATTTGTAAAATATTTTCAAGCGGAATCTACTTCCGATTCTACCGGAAACGAATGTGAACTTCGTTATTTCAAATGCAACACCCTGTATATGTATACATATTTGAATTCTTCGTTTAATTCTGCAATGATTTGATGTATGATATGCGGAACCACATCAAGCGATTGTTGAGTTATAGCCTGATTCTCAATTTGTTTGACAGAAAGATTGTCACAAGTTAGTGTTTAATATCTCCAAAATCTCTCATTGTAAGAAATTTTTTTCGCAACAGTGGAACAAGAGAATGTACGCTGATACTGCTTTTTGTATAAATTATGAGGAAATATTATACAAGGTGTCTGAAACAGGGCTTCAAAGTTAGCCTCAACGAAACTATGAAATCAAATTTTTTTCAAATGGGAACCATATAATTTTGTAATTCCGACCGATTGCTCGTGAAAAACTAGCTAGAGTGTTCCAAACATTTCATGTCTTTGAAATCAGTAGTTTTGCTGTTATCGAATAATATTCCAATTTCAGGAATAAATCCAGTGTTTTCTTTGTCTAATCATAGGTTTATTGAGATAATTTTCAAGTAGGCTATGCGGGCTATGTCAATACTTAGTTAGAATATGTCTGTTCATTTATAATGCATTTTTGAGAACTGTCATTCATACTTATTATTTGTTGTTTGAATTCGGGCAATATGCAGAATCAGAATTACAGTCACAGTGATGTATTAAATATTTTCTTCATTAATGGTGAATGTAACAAAATACTAGAAAGGGTAGCCAGAATTTTTAACGAAAGAAATTCACCTTTAACACCTTCAACAAAATCAAAGATCTTAGCAGAATCAATACATGTTTGGAGGGGCCAACATTTTAAAAATTTATTGTAATAGCTATTATTAAATTTCTGTCGAAGTTTTTTGTTGTATGGAAAATTGTTGTGATAGTTTCAAACAATTTTTTTTTCATTTGTCACATTCTCTGCAAATAAAGGACATTCATAAGTGTACCTAATTATTATTGCATGTTTTCCATAGTACTTGATCAATAAAAATACTTAAGAATGACAATTCCTAACAAAGCCTACTTTGTAAAAGACGTGCATACCAAATTTGACTGAGCGAAACCTGCCTTCAGTCGTGAAATAACTAAGTATTGACATAGCCCGCACAGCCTACTTGAAAATTATCCCAATAAACCTATGATTAGACAAAGAAAACACTGTATTTATTCCTGAAATTCGAATATTATTCGATAATAGCAAAACTACTGATTTCAAAGACATGAAATGTTTGGAACACTCTAGCTAGTTTTTCACGAGCAATCGGTCGGAATTACAGAATTATATCGTTCCCATTTGAAAAAAATGAGATATCATAGTTTTGTTGAGGCTAACTTTGAAGCCCTGTTTCAGACACCCTGTATAATTGTACCTCATAATTTATACAAAAAGCAGTATCAGCGTACTTCCTTTTGTTCCACTGTTGCGAAAAAAATTTCTTACAATGAGAGATTTTGGAGATATTAAACACTAATTTGTGACAATCTTTCTGTCAAAAAAATTGAGAATCAGGCTATAACTCAACAATCGCTTGATGTGGTTGCGCATATCATACATCAAATCATTGCAGAATTAAACGAAGAATTCGAATATGTATACATATACAGGGTGTTGCATTTAAAATAACGAAGGTCACATCCGTTTCCGGCAGAACCGGAAGTAGATTCCGCTTGAAAATATTTTACAAATCGAGTTCATGTACTCCAAAACAAAAATACAAAATTTTGAATTTGTATCGCAATTCCTTCCTCGAATACGTCTAATGAAACACTTAAAAAATCACCCTGCATAAACATGGTTGAAAGATTCAGTTAAGCAATTTTCATTCACAGAAATCAAGAATCGAGTGTTGAAATTTTACTAGAAAATAATCGACAGAATAGTCCGTTACTTCGTAATAGTTCATTCGAAAAAAGTAATAAAAGTCATCGAATAACCCGACAGAAAAACTCCTAAACGAACAGAAGAGACACGGACTTATGGAAGTCCTCACATTTCAAAATTCTCAAAAAATAAGCCAATAGAAGACATTTGATTACCTTTTTACACAACTTGAAATACCCCAGTATGCAAATGTAGTAGTACTACTTACGATACCTGTGTCACAGTAAAGCCTTTAAAGAATTAACTCCATTCACAAAGTTAAAAAAGAGTAAATACAAATTAGCATTGGCAACATCTCTGAAAATCATAAGTAATTTAAGTGTCCGTGAAGTTAGCACCCACATTTTCGAAAATGAGGAAATTTTTTTTTGCATTCGTTAGTAACTCGTTAGTAACTATTTGTAACCTCAAAATTTTCGTTTGTACCTCAAGGATACTCAGAAAAACGCCGCATTCCGCTGGGTGCTAACTTCACAGGCCTTACCAATTTTTTGCGAAGAAAAAAATACGATCGGAAAGTCCTTCGTCAGTAACTATTTGTAACATAAAAATTTTAGTTTGTAACCTAACCCTTAGTGAAAAAATGACACCCCTAAAATGCGAAGTTAGCACCCACATTTTCGAAAATTTACAAATTTTCTCTTTCATTCGTTAGTAACTCGTTAGTAACTATTTGTAACATAAAAATTTCCGTTTGTAACCTAACCCTTACTGAAAAAAAGACACACCTTACACGCGAAGTTAGCACCCGCATTTTCGAAAATGAAGAAATTTTTTTTGCATTCGTTAGTAACTCGTTAGTAACTATTTGTAACCTCAAAATTTTCGTTTTTACCTCAAGGATACTCATGGAAAACGCCGCATTCCGCTGGGTGCTAACTTCACGGGCATCCACTTCTCAATTTTTCGCGAAAAAAAAATATGTAACATTCGTTAGTAATTCGTTAGTAACTATTTGTAACATAAAAATTTCCGTTTTTAACCTAACCCTTACTGAAAAAAAGACACATCTTACATGCGAAGTTAGCACCCGCATTTTGAAAATGAAGAAAGTTTTTTTTGCATTCGTTAGTAACTATTTGTAACCTTAAAATTTTCGTTTGTACCTCAAGGATACTCATAGAAAAACGCCGCATTCCGCTGGGTGCTAACTTCACGGGCCCAATTTCTTGCGAAAAAAAAATACGATCTGAAAGTCCTTCGTTAGTAACTATGTATTTGTAACAAAAAAATTTTTGTTTGTATCTCAAGGGTACCGCAATCCGATGGGTGCTACCTCCACGGGCATCCACATTTCGAAAATGAAGAAATTTTCCGTTCATTCGTTAGTAACTCGTTAGTTACTATGCAACATAAAAATTTTTGTTTGTCCTATTCTTTAATGAAAAGGTGACACTTCCAACATGCGAAGTCAGAACCCTCATTTTAGAAAATGAAGAAAATGTTTTTTGTATCCTTTAGCAACTCATTTGTTACTGTTACATATAAATTTTCGTTTGTAACCTAATCTTCAGTGAGAAAAAGACACCTCTGATATCTGAACATTTTCAAATAAATACTATAGTTTTTTGCTCTCGATAACTTTTATTTATGAACTACTAGCTGGCCCGGCGAACTTTGTTCCGCCTAAATGATACTTGGTGGACTTCACAAATCGTGATCACCGGTGATCGGAGATCAACAGCTTGGTTCTATGATTTTTAAACTGTCGAATCGAGTTGATTCTATATCAAGCTTGATTACGCTTTGTGAATCCCACCGTTAAAGTTGTATCAACTAATCATTGCTATTTTTTCAAGCAGGAGATAAATTAGGCAAAATATACAAAATTTTAGTAGTTTAGTAATTTTTCTTTTTGACTGATACATTTTTGTTTTGGTCCACAGCACAGAGTTGGGGGCAACTCAAATTACACACTATTTGTTTACATCGCCATCTAACGGGGAGAATATCAAATAAAGTACCTACGAATAAGCTGCAGCGTAACTGTAACTGTAGCGACACCTAGTGGCCTTACTCAAAAGAGGAAAAAGCATTTCCTGTATAAGTACAATTTTTATCGATTTTTTCGAAGTTTTATTGTATTTTATAATAAACAGACCGTAGACGAATCCATTTATGAAGTTTCATAACAATCATTCCATGCGATCTCGAGTTATAAATGGTGTAACCAACATCTTTCTTTTATATATATATATATATATATAGATTTTTGACTATCAATTTTTCACTCACCAGGAATAGCTTAGGTCACTATACTGCCATTTGTCGCAGAAATTTCCGGAGCCTTGGAGGTGTATGATGATATGACGAAAAAAATTAAATTAATACCGAAAACAATGGTAGGTACTTGACGTCCACCTACTATTGTATAGCATTTAAAATTTTATTTTGAAAATATATTTTTTATTGAAAATTTGTTGAATTTATTTGCACGAATGTATGTATATTCCCACTGAAAGCTAGGTTACAAACGATGATTTTTATGTTACAAATAGTTACCAACCAGTTGCTAACGAATGCGAAAAATATTTTCTTCATTGTCGAACATGTTGGTGCTGACTTCTCATGTAAGGAGTGTTACTTTTTTCATTAAAGAATAGGTTACAAACGAAAATCTTTTGTTACAAATAGTTACTAATGAGTTACTCACGAATGGACAAAAAATTTTCTTCATTTTCGAATATGCGGGTGCTAACTTCGCATGTAAGATGTGACTTTTTTCAGTAAGGGTTAGGTTAAAAACGGAAATTTTTATGTTACAAATAGTTACTAACGAATGAAATAGAAAATTTGTTCGAAAATGTGGGTGCTAACTTCGCATTTAAGGGGTGTCATTTTGTCAGTAAGGGTTAGGTTACAAACGAAAATTTTCATGTTACAAATAGTTACTAACGAAGGACTTTCCGATCGTATTTTTTTTCGCGAAAAATTGAGAAGTGGATTCCAGTGAAGTTAGCACCCAGCGGAATGCGGCGTTTTCCATGAGTATCCTTGAGGTACAAACGAAAATTTTGAGGTTACAAATAGTTACTAACGAGTTACGAACGAATGCAAAAAAAATTTTCTTCATTTTCGAAAATGCGGGTGCTAACTTCGCATGTAAGATGTGTCTTTTTTTCAATAAGGGTTAGGTTATAAACGGAAATTTTTATGTTGCAAATAGTTACTAACGAGTAACTAACGAATGAAAGAGAAAATTTGTAAATTTTCGAAAATGTGGGTGCTAACTTCGCATTTTAGGGGTGTCATTTTTTCATTAAGGGTTAGGTTACAAACGAAAATTTTTATGTTACAAATGGTTACTAACGAAGGACTTTCCGATCGTATTTTTTTTTCGCAAAAGATTGGTAAGGCCCGTGAAGTTAGCACCCAGCGGAATGCGGCGTTTTTCTATGAGTATCCTTGAGGTACAAACGAAAATTTTGAGGTTACAAATAGTTACTAACGAGTTACTAACGAATGCAAAAAATGTTCTTCATTTTCGAAAATGCGGGTGCTAACTTCGCATGTCAGATGTGTCATTTTTTCAGTAAGGGTTAGGTTACAAACGGAAATTTTTATGTTACAAATAGTTACTAACGAATGAAATAGAAAATTTGTAAATTTTCGAAAATGTGAGTGCTAACTTCGCATTCAAGGGGTGTCATTTTTTCAGTAAGGGTTAGGTTACAAACGAAAATTTTCATGTTACAAATAGTTACTAACGAAGGACTTTTCAATCGTATTTTTTTTTTCGCAAAAAAATGAGAAGTGGATGCCCGTGAAGTTAGCACCCAGCGGAATGCGGCGTTTTTCTATGAGTTCCCTTGAGGTACAAACGAAAATTTTGAGGTTACAAATAGTTACTAACGAGTTACTAACGAATGCAAAAAAAATTTTCCTCATTTTCGAAAATGTGGGTGCTAACTTCACGGACACGTAATTTAACGATTACCAACAAGCGTCCGTTTTAAGTAAAACTTGATAAACCTAAATCATCGCCAACCGGGATATATTATAAAAGGTAATGGAGTATACATTTGCTGGTATGTCATTGATACAGCGTCTAATTTCGGCTTCCAATGCTTCGATGATTGCAGGCTTACTGGCATAAAAATGTAACTTCAGCCACAGCCAGAAGTCAAAAGAGACGAACCACCTCATTTCGTACAACCTGTGCGACAATTATATCGCACTAAGGGCGCACTTTACCGGTGAGTATCAAAATGAGACCAGCCTGTATATAATAAATGCAATCTTTATGGATATAAAAATTTAATCTATTCCTGAAAACTGTCGATTCGGAACAGCGAATCCCGCAGTGCAGTTTAATTCTAAATACCGAATGCCACCCATCTCCCACTTTTTAGATTATTGTTTTTCGCACAATATCAATATTGAACATCTCGTATTTTTAGAACGCTTATTGCGGCAGCGTGCCTATCGGCTACATCGGCACAATGAAATGGGAAAACGGTTTTGTTCTTGAAATTTTCATTATGACGGATGAACTGTTTGAATTCCCGTAGAAAATTGAAAAACTGGGAAGAAAATCGATGTCGAAATGGAATATGGACAGATCTGGTCCCGATATCAATTTAATTTTATCGTTTATCGTAGGTAATAAAGGTCTGACCTGTCTTTCCAGTTGACATAAGGAAGTCTGGGACCAATAATTACTTTTGCTCTTTAGGCATGAGATCTTCAGATTGCATTATTTATACAGGGTTTTTCAAAACAAGTCCAAGAAATTTAAGGAGGTGATTCCTTGTTTAAAATTATTATTATTATTTAATGAATATAGGAGAGGAGGCAGAAGCCTATACACACACCTCAAGTGCATATAAAAACATATGAATATAAAGGGTAGTATGTTATATAAATGTTGGGGCAAAAGTAAAACAATAGACAGATATCGCAGTCAGAGATGGCGAAAAAATTATGTTTTTATTTTGCATCTTAAAAACGAAAAGCGATAATATCATGAAGTACTAGCAGGCCCGGCGTACTTTGTTCCACCTAAATGATACTTACGGTGGATTTTACAAATTAATCGTAATCACCGGTGATCGGAGATCAACAGCTTGTTTCTCTGATTTCTGAACTGTCAAATGTTTCCATGGATATGAGCTGTCACACAGAACAGATACACAAAAATTATATGTCAATTATGGCAATTTTGGATTCAGTTATTTCCGCAAATATATTTATTATCCGAACAGAAATTCAAAAACATTTCAAAAATTATGAGAAGAGATGAGAATGGACATCTCACGATTGAAACCGATCGCCAAAATCCGATTTACTTGACAGTTCGATAAAAATTCACTGTGATATTTACCCGCTTCTGGATCTGGTAATAGCCTTTCATGGTACTATATAAGTCCTATGCAAATTACATAGTAATTGATGTCATCTGTTCTTTTTTCGACCATTTCAAACCATGACGACCGAAATGCTCGAAAAAAAAAAACAGATGACATCAATCGATGGCCGCGAAAGCCTCAAGAAATTCATCGTTAATTTGAATGAATAAAACTATAAAAATAACTAATAGTCAGTCATAATGTGTGAATAGCGACACCTGAAGTGGTAAGAACGAAACTTTTCTCATTTCACAACAAAATCTAATCATTTTAGACATCTGTACTCCTACGATAAGACATTTTGGTTTTAGCCAACAGCGCAGAGTTGTAGGCAACTCAAATTACACACTATTACAGTGACTATAGTGGGAATATAGTCACTGTACACACACACACTATTTGTTTTCATCGCCATCTAACGGGGAAAATATCAAATAAAGAACCTACGAATAAGCGGTAGCATAAGTTACAGTGACAGTAGAGAGTTGAAGTGCTGCCATGCACGTATATGTTAACGCACGAATTGACATCTACGCACGCGCTTTCGTCAGGTATTCACGTCAACGTGGTAAATAAGTTTACGGGTGTAGGTAGCCAAACGTTCTCTCACGGATACCTTTAAAATGAACGTACATAAACCGAAGAATATACGAATGATACCGATGAGCTCCGAATGGCCGAATATTGAATTTGAAGTAGATATCCATAACCTCAAAAAAGCATTGTTTATTACATAACCATCATTCAATATTATTCATGTATTATTGATGATCTGTCTGAGTATTTAGCATTAGTTGAAACCAAAACATGTCGAAAATCCGATTCCGCTTTACGGAAAACTTTAACCTGCATTTGGCAAGAGAGGTTTACAGAAAGAATCCTTATCAAGATCCAAAAAGATGGACTATGATCCAGACCAATATGATCCAAATAACTGGAAAAATGTTCTAAAATTATATTATTTTGTTGACAGAAAACAAAATACACTCAAATCAATAGGTTACAGTTGTTAACGGTTGACATGCACGTTTACGTTCATCAACCACGCATGCACATGAACACTTCAACTAAAATTTCATTCAATTCGTAAACGTTATATTTCGTACGTTAACGTCTACGTAAAGCTTCACGTACTGCACCTTCTTCAACTCTCTTATATTACCATTGTGGTAATATAGTCAATGTAGCGTAACTGTAACTTAAGCGACACCTAGTGGGCTTACTCAAAAGGAGGAAATGCATTTCCTGTATAAGTAAAATTTTCATCGATTTTTTCGAAGTTTTATTGTATTTTATTATAGCCAGACCGTAGACGAATCCATATATGAAGTTTCATAACAAACAGTCCATTCGATCTCGAGTTATAAATGGTGTAACCAACATCTTTCTTTTATATATAGAGATTATAGTATTACGAAAATACAATTTTTTGAAATTGTTCCATATTTTTAGGAGTCGAAAAATTGGACTTTCATTAAAAACGAGGACCCTGAAAAAATGAGTTCCCAACTTCCTATGTTCCTCCAACAAAGATATCGGGAAAACGACATAAGTTTTTTTGTGACTCTCATAGTTTCGGCACAACCCCCTAGTGCAATTTCACAACATGAAGATTCTTGAATATTGCTAACTGTAAAATGACAATACACAGTTCATTATAGAAAAAAAAAACATTATTTTGTTTACAAGGAAGTTTTCTTTATACAGGGGGTCCCAAGTTCGAGTGCCTATAAGACGTTTCTGGAAAACTGGACATATTCGAAATCTGAAAATTGTGTTAAACGAGGAGTGAAATTGAATTTGTTCAAACAATTTTTGACTTTTTGACGGTTTTCATTCGATATTTTGAAAACTATTTGAATGAATACAATTTAAACAGAAACGTAATCAGCAATACTCAATCTTATCAGAAACTCAAAAACGGAAGAAAAAATTTTACTCCTTGTATAACCGGAAGTATTCAGGCGCCGAAAATATCTTATCTCAGTAGAGATTTTCGGATTTCAAATATGCCCGGTTCTCTAGAAACGTGTAATAGGCACTCGAACTTGGGACACCCTGTATTATGTTCAAATATGTTGCATGTATAAATGCAGTGAAATAAAATTATTTTATATCTAAGATTAATAACATCCTTATCGAATTGCAAATAACATAAACTATTCTTTGAGGAAAATAGTAAGATTATCCATAAGAAAAGCATGAGAGTAAAATACTTGAGTGGCAATACCGGAGGAAAATTCGAAATGTACAAAAAAAGGTCTTTGAGAGGAAAATTGCTGGTCCCGGCGGATGTGCTCCAGTTTAACACGTTTTCGGTCGCGTTTTGGAGAGTTTATTAAATTTTCAGTAATCGATTCTCCTGTGAGCAATTTCAGACTGATGGCTGAGTTGGAAATTTTCCCTGTAGAATTCAATGAGGAATGAAGCACGAAGTAAAGTTCTTTTATGCTTTTTCGATGGCGGCATTTTTCACGCGGTAAACGGGAATTTTTCTTCTATTCTGGAGAGAAACGACTCGTCGTTTTCTTATACACTTAGGTTATTAATTCTGAGGAATGATTCAGGTAAAAGGTGGAAATTTAAAGAAGTAATCGCAGGAAAAATTGATGTAGCTTAGTGATATTTTGATGAATAACTATTAGTGGAAGTGATCATTCAATATTCGGTGCCATTGTTTTTCAGGTATTTTTGGTGTATAATATAGAAAATAAAACAAGGGAAAATCTAAAAGCGGCCTTGTCCACAGGATCGGGTGATTTTTTTAGAGTGATAGAACTCTAAATTGAAATAAAACACATTCAAATTGAGATTGAAGTCATTTTTTTTATTTCAAAGATAATTTTATTACATTCATGTTTTAAAAATAATTTCCATCATATGTACAGGGTGGGCAAAATTGGTGCTACATGAACTGAAACTTTTTAACTCGAGGGGATAGAGGAAAATGAATGGCACCTTATAGTCCTCTTTTTTCGAGAAACTGATAATGCCCTCAACTGCATTCCTTTGTCTTCTTTCGTTTCCGAGTTATAGGGCAAAATTGAAATTTGGGCGATTTCAACTTTGGTCATTATCTCCGTTTCTGTTTATGCTAGGATGTTGAAATAAAAACATTACACAGGCACTTTTCTGATAGCAATCCAGTGGCGATTTTTTCTAAGAGGTTTATTTGCTGAGTTATAACATAAAGTTGTGTTTTTTCTTATGGAAACAGTAGTTTGAAATGACTTAGAAAGAATCGCAATTTTTTTCCCGTTTCAGAAATGTATCATATGTCATACATGTACATGTAGCACCAATTTTGCCCACCCTGTACAGGGTCACCCAAATTGCTTGATTTTGGCTGTTTCTGGTACTTAGGCTAGATAGGTGAAAACGTTGAGAGGAGTCCTGGGCTCCATTTTCGTGAAAACTCCATAACTGAAAGCCGTTTCACGATATCTTCATTTGTTTTCAAGATATTACGAAATTTTGATATTTTGGCCAATTCGAAAATGTGCCATAACTTCTTCATTTTCTGAAATATCTAAAAACAGCAAAAACTTTCTACAGGCACTTTTTCATTAGCAATACGAAACCGTATTCAGTTATTTTTTATCTGAAAAAAAAAACAACTTTCTTATTTTAAATACCTACGAATGGTATCTTTTTTCAATCCTATGTTATGCAGAAAAAAATCAGCTCTTCGAAAATATATATACGTCGATATTTTTTTTCCGACCCTCACTTTCATGAAATAATGTATAACACACTCAACTTCAAGTGGAAATTTCACTTTTCGCTATTTCTGTCTCAAATATGGAAATACTATATCGACATATATATATTTTCGAAGAGCTAATTTTTTTTATCATAACATAGGATCAAAAAAAGATACCATTCGTATTTTTGAAATACGGAAGTTGTTTTTTTTCCACCCTTTATACAAGAGATGAAAAAAAGTTGAATACGGTGTCGTATCGCTAATGAAAAAGTGCCTGTAGCAAGTTTTTGCCGTTTTTAGATATTTCAGAAAATGAAGAAGTTATGGCACATTTTCGAATTGGCCAAAATATCAAAATTTCGTAATATCTTGAAAACAAATGAAGATATCGTGAAACGTCTTTCAGTTATGGAGTTTTCACGAAGATCGAGCCCAGGACTCCTTTCAACATTTTCACCTAACTAGCCTAGAAGTACCAGAAACACCCTGTACACCACGACTAGCTCTGAGGAACCGCATTCGACCAGACCAATTTTTGACCACTTTTTCGAGCAATTCAGCAATAACAAGAGTTATGTCGACTTCCAAAGCGTCTATTATTTCTGGTTCATCAGCATAAACCAATGACTTGACTTCCGCCAAAGAAAACAATCCATTGGAGTTATGTCGCATGATCTTGGAGGACAATTAATTGGACCATTTCTCGAAATAATGTTATCGCCAAATCATTCAATAAATCAATTGTTACGCTAGCAGCATGAGGTGTAGCACCATCATGTTGGAACCAAAATACTTCTGGGTCGATACCATTCAAATTTTGAACTATATGATCATTGATAATCGATCTGTAACGAGCATCATTCACTGTAACATTAGCTCCATCATCGTTTTCAAAGAAATATGGACCGATGATGCCTCCAGGGAGTAGAGCACACCATACAGTGCCTTTCTCAGGATGCAATGAAACTTGCAGAACGTCTTGAAGGTTGTTTCCACTCCATATACGACAATTTTGCTTGTTTACGTAGTCGTTCAATCAGAAATGAGATTCATCACTGAACACAATTTTTCGATAAAAAAGTGGATCATCTTCAAGCTGTTCTAGGGCACAATCAGCAAAGAAACGACGCTTATTATGGTCAAGTGCCTTTAGTTCTTGAACCAGTTAGATCTTGTATGGGTGTAGACCAAGATCTTTACGCAAAATTGTTGTTGCATCGAGTAGAGAAAATGTTGTCCTAAATCTATCGATATTTCGACGAATAAGCTGCTCTGATGGACGATTATGTAAACCATAAATTTCACGAAGTGCTCTCTCAGTGTATGAAACACTAATTTTGAAAATAAATTTCAACAATTTGTGCACGTTGTTGCCACGGGAAGTCTTTCCATGATAATTTGTAAATGCTTACAGAAATGTCAAAACAACATGGCTTCTACCTTCTGTGAAATCACATTAATCCCTATCGAAAATTCTATCACTCTGAAAAAACACCCGATACCTTCTCGGCAATGCATTTAGATGTTGCCAAATTTGATTCCTTTTTATATCTAATACGCTTGATTTCTAGTTTGCTCTGTTTTGTTCCAGGATGATGTACTTTCAGAATTCGCCTATCTGGTGAATGAAATTTATCTCTTATATTTGCCACTTATGAGTTCTTCTCACGGGACTTTGGGACAGCCAACATCGCATGAATTTTTCAGGAAAGGTCCCCGTGTATGGTTGATCGGGACTACCGTTCTTAGTCGAAGCGTTCGGGACTTCGGGTACTCAGATAATCACAAAGGTGATACATTCAATCATGATCCTTATATTCAATTGATTGGCAATTGTGCCATGTCTAATCGCATGATACTTCAATTACGAGTATCACTGTAGTAGAAAGATAAACAGGCATTTCCATTTCAGCAGGAGATTCATAATGCACTATATGAATCTCTTTCTAGTAAATTTATTATTGAATTACGGAAATCTCCTATATGTTTCTTGTATTATCCAACTATAAAGGTTCCTCGTTCATTTTTCCTATTATTATTCAAGAAATAGCTTCGAAAACCACATCCACAACCAATAAGGGAAATATTCCTTCTGTTCAATCAAGTGCTTCAATTAGTTGATTTATTCTTATTCATGATTTCTTGAGAGTTCCTGGATGGTAAGCGAACAACAAGAGGGATCAGTAACCCAGAGGAGAGCAAAGGTTTTCATAATTGAAGGAGCAGTGCTGAAAAAGACCCCTCTCATCCTATGACCCCTCTAATCCTATTTACCCTCTCATGTTATTTTCCCTTTCAGTACAGAGATGTCTTGCCCTTATATACCATTCCATTAAAAAATAATTCTTCCACAGATACTTGGGAATTTTTACGCGAGAAAATGTCAAAGGTCAGTTGACATGCTAAACCATCAAGTTTTAAAGCCGTCTCCAGATGCATCAAACCACAAATCACGTGAGGCAGACTCGAACCAAAAATTCAAAATCATTTCAAGATATTATGGCGAACAACATGTATATGAATTTTTTTATAAATCTCAAAGATGCAACCTCAAAACAAGGAAGCAATAAGTTTGAAACGTTATTGAAAAAACAGCTAACATAGGGCATTTGTAAGGTTAGGAAAGTAGCTTCGATTATAAGAATGACCGAGGTTTGTAGTCTCTTGTAGGTGGAACGAACAAATACTGTTGAATATTGCTAAATTATTGTTTTGCCAGACATAAGCCGAAAAATCAAAAAATTCACTAACCCATGTGTTCCAAATTAATAATTTTTATTTTAATACCACAAAGTTCATACTGCGGATGGACTCGTCGGTAACGCGAAGAATACCGAGAATTCAGTGGTTAAGCCGAGTGGGCTTAACCACTGAATTCCTCGATTCTATGGCGCTGAATCACCCAGAATCCCGAAAAACATTCTACCTATTAATTACACTTCAGCGACTTGTCTAGCAACGACCACAAACGGCCTTCAGTCCGCCAACCTATCAGACTTCATCTCAAATTCTTCCCCATGCCGGAACCCGGTATTCATTCATACACTCTTGCTTTAATTCTCGTGGTGATAAGAATTGATACAGCAGTCCATTCTTCCCTCCAAGAGAGCTCAAATATGTTTGAGCTCTCTTGGACCCCAGTCATGAACAAAATTCGTTTTCACTAGTGAAATAATTTTTGTATTGATAGTTTTCGAGATATTCCCTTACAAAGAGAAAATTTGATAATTAGAATGAATAGTATAATTGTCCAAAATGGAATTAATAGTTAATAAAACTACCACATGCCGAATAAAATATGTTTGTGCTTTCGAAGTCAGCCAATAAAGTTTTTTTCAATTTCATACCAAATCGAGAAACTTTCATATTGAAAGCAGGAAAATTAGAAAAAACAAGGGATTATCGTTGAAAATTTTCAAATTGAATGATTTGAAGGAGCCTACTATTAAGATCGGTATACAGTTATACCTTTCTAATAGGAAATATTTCAATATTCGAAAAAATCTGAATGATGAGTCCCCTTCAATTTGAAAACTACAGATCCGGTCTCACTTGAATGAAAGCACTTCCAAAGACCTCAACTACCTAATTCCCGAAAATTTCCCATTAGATAAAGACAATAAATTATGTAGTCTATTGGAATAATACCGTAACCAGGAAACTAATAAGACATCAACTCTAAACAGACCATTAACCGTTACTGCACTGATAATATTATTTCCGTATTAAGTACGATTACCTATATGAGGCTAGTACAACATTTGTCCAATTAGGACCACGTTGCATCGCCCACTATTCCGAGATGGTAACCACGGAAATTTGCATGTAGGTTACAACGAAATTGGTAATTGTTTCTTGAGTTGAATTCAACTTTAGTGATCAGACCTTCGAGTAGACCTGAATATTTTGATATACGGGTACGTGAATGTGGTAACAATGAACATAGAAGTTACATGTCTATTGGTTTAATGAACAAAAAAGTCGATTAAAAATATGAAATAGGGTTCACGAATGGGGAGCTCTTTCGTGCTCAACTTACAAGAGAACTGGTTGTTCTCTGTAATCTCTGTAATAAAGTTCGCGATCTTCTCTTTTGTGTAGTAGAAGCAGAACTTCAATAGTCGATAGGAAAACTCATTTGAAAGAAGAAAATTTCATTTTATGAGTTGAATTAAAAAGAAGCTGGAAAAACATGGACCTTTCAGCAGGTCCTGGAAGTGCCCGAGAAAATTCGTAATCCGAAATCATCTCGATATGAATTGCAAGACATATAAATATTTTCAAATAATTGAAACTTAAAACGAATGTTATTTATCGATTGAAATCAATCTTTTATGGAATTCCAATTTTCACATTCGAAAATAAGTAACAATAGAAGCAATAGCAAAATATACAAGATGTTAGTGATTTTACATGCTTAATCAGTCGTAGAACAGTCGGGAATCTGAATATACTTATAAACTTGAACTATCGAACTCGTGGCTCGAAATCGAATTAAATTCATTTTGAGGCTCCATCAACAAATAAAAGAAAATCCAAAATATCGGGCTGTACTAGAAAAATAGTTTCATCCTATCAGAATCCTCTAAACACTGTGTACATGACCTTTTCAGAAACTAGTTATCACTTTGAAAGCAGCAATGGACAACCATGGGCGCTCGCAAAAACCCGTAGAAATTTTTCTCCGGGGGGGCCAAAATAGAGATTAGAAGGTAATATTGAGGTGTCGTGCTGAAAAACGTTAGGGCCATCAAAATCTCACCACTTTGTTCAGTGAGGTCGCTGATGGTTACTAAGGTAAGATAAGCAAAAGCACACTCAATATATTTCTTGAAATAAAAAGCGACGAATATATTAATTGCCATTTCAGAAAATGAAATGTCTGCATTGCAGTCAAACATAAAGCTTTGTATGCAACTCGTACATAATTAGGCTTATGGGCTTGCCCAAATTATTGGCCTCGCTCGCTTTGCTCGCTCTGCCATAAACTTTGGACTCGTCCATAAAGACCTAATTTATGTACTTGTTACATAAATAGCTATTCGGGAACATTAAATGGGAATATGGAATATGAATATTGTACTCACCGACCATCTTGATATACATTGCGTTTTGTTCGGAAATGTCGATGGTAACGCCAGGTGTTTTCTGAAAGGAAAAGAATAATTATATATGAATTCGATAAATTCATATTTCGAACATATTTTCGATTTCTGTACGTATAGAATCAAAATAAAACTAATAATAAATTATTTCAAACTTCTTGGATTATATTGCAATATACAGAATATTACCTACATAAACATAACTATCTACAAAAATGGACTTGTTTTGAAGCCTTAATAGTTTCATTCTAGGCATGTTGAACTAGCGAATCACTGTTGATATTTAAAACAACTACCAAATGTTTTTCACATTGGTTCAGAGAATGAGTGGGCTTGTCTTTGAATGGTTATATTCAGCCATATTTTCATCAATAATTGTTTTACTTCCATCAATATTAGGAATAAGGTGATTGATGCTTTCCCCAAATATTCTGCAAACATGGTCTATTCAAATTATTCCTTTATTTTTAGACCCTTTGTGTATCAACCGAGGTATCAACTCTAATTCTGAGATTTTGATCGGGAAACCTTGATAGTTGCTTTTATACGATCTTTCCTTGTGATCATGATGGGTTATACAGACAACAGGGCTATAGGATTTGGGATACAGAAAAACAAAAATTAATTACAGCAAGAAATATTATTTTCAACGAAAATTGTAAAGAAAATAAAGTCATTATCCCAATACAAGACGACAGCTATACTGAAGATAGTAAACATGAAATAAACAATGATCATCAAAACAGCCTTGAAGAAAATCATGAAACCGAAGAAAAATCAAAGACGAAAACAAGAAGTGGTAGGAAAATAAAATTACCCAGCAGGTATGAAAATTATGACATGAATGAAGAGGAAAACCTAATGAAAGCACTATCTGCGGGAAATCTACTAGACGAATTACCTCAGACATTATGATGAAGCCATGTCCATAGGTAAAGGATGGGAAGAGGCTATTGAAAGCGAAATGAGTGCGTTGATCAAGAATGAAACGTGGGAAATAGTGCGGAAAACGCGAAATTAGAGTGTAATCGATTCGAAATGGGTTTTCAAAGAAAAAGAACTTGACGGAAAACTAGTAAAGAAAGCAAGATTAGTAGCTCGCGGTTATAACCAGTGCGATCAAAGCTACGAAATGTATTCGCAAGTGTCTCGTATGGTTGCATTAAGGGTGTTGTGCTCCCTATGCGTTGAACAAGATCTGTATATTGGACAACTTGATGTGAAGTGTGCATTCCTAAATGGTGACTTGAAAGAACCACTCTACATGGACATACCACAAGGACTTAAGATAAAACAACACAACCCTGATATGGTATGCAAACTGAAAAAGGCGTTATATGGTCTCAGACAAGCTCCGAAGTGTTGGTATGGAAAACTACATTATCATTTGACAGACATTAATTTAAAAAGGTCAAATTCAGATCCCTGTTTATATTACAATATAGATGCATAGAACACCTGGTGTAACGACTCCCTACTAAAAATCGTGACCAAAATTTGTAGATCAAAACGGCATCCTAGATTTCAGATTTTGGACTAGTTCCGGAATAAATCCGCAATATTTATCGGTCGTGGCGCTACTGCGGCAACCGCAAAAAACGCGACCCCTTTCGGGAGAAATGAAAAGCTGTACAAAATATCACGTTTTCGATCGACAAGAAAGTCTTAAACAAAATCTAATCAGTGCCAACACCAGGTATTTCTATGCATCTATATTACAATGCTGATATTTTTTTGATTGTACATGTTGATGATTTAGTTTTGTTCTCAAGGTCATTGCAGAAGTTGAACGACTTGAAACAAAGATTAATGACACAATTTGAAATGAGAGATTTGAGTCCAAACGTGTCAAAAGATTTTACACTTAATTTTTTGGGATTGAATATTGTCAAAAATGAGAAATTTTTATTTGTAAATCAAAAGAATTTAATAAATAAGATTTTGATCAAGTTTGGCATGAACGATTGCAGCTCGTCAGATATTCCGATACAACCAAAAATTAATTTGGGTAAAAATGATTTTGAGAATGAACGTATTGATAACCTACCTTATAGACAACTGATAGGTCATCTTATGTATGTAATGTTAGGTAGTCGACCAGATTTGTGCTTTGCAATTACATATTTCAGTCAATTCCAAAATAATTTTGGAAGAGAGCACTGGAAATTTTTGAAGAATGTTCTCAGATATTCAAACGCCACACAAAATTTTGGATTGAAATTTGTTAAATCCAATTGTGGAGATGACATTATTAGTGCTTTTGTTGATGCTGATTTTGCTGATGATTTATGATCCAAAAAGTGTTTCGGGATTTTGTATAAAAATATTTAACAATGTAGTGTTTTGGAAAAGCAAGAAACAACCTACTGTTTCATTATCGAGTGCTGAATCTGAATATGTTGCACTATCAAACTGTGTTACAGAATCCATGTTTTTGTCACAACTGTTGAGCGAAATTTTGAATAAGAATATATTTCCTGTAAGGATTTTTGAAGACAATCAGTCTTGTATTTAAATGGCTGAAACCTTAGAAACGAAAAGAACTAAACACATTGATGTGAAACATCATTTTCTCAGAGACTGTGTTAGTAAAATGAAATAAATTCGAATTACATCCCAAGTAATCAGCAAGAAGCTGACATTTTCACTAAAGCTTTGAATGCAGTAAAATTTAAATATTTTAGAGACAAACTAAGTGTTGTTTGCATAAATAACTGTTAATTCAAGAAAGTCAGAATTGAGGAGGGGTGTTGGTTATGCAACCAAAAATACCAATTCTGTATTCTGTTAAATAATAGTTCAAGAGTATAGTTTTAGTTCGAATGTATCATTGTCAATGTCAGAGAGTTGTCAAAAAGGGCGCGGCAATTTTCATATGTAGCAGTAAGCATTTATTACAGACTTATGAGTGTACGATAAGTTAACACAAGTATTAAATAAAACTATAAAGATTCCCGTCTTTCACTGAAACTGGAACCTCTGAATCTACATCCATTTCTTTTAACGTTCAATTCAATAGTATTTGTATGTGGAACGTCGAGCAAATATGTATTTACGTTAATTTGTATGAAAAAATTTTCTCGCGATTGAAACCGCGGGCTGCGGCTAGTAAGATAATAGGGGCTTGTTCCACGACAATATTCTTTTCTGTTAAAAATGTGCATATCATGTATTTGACGAAAAATGGAGTAAAATGAATGGTGATTACAATGATGAAAAAAAAATTATATGCATTGCATTTGAAAAAATTGAGAAAAATCGATTTGAGATTCGTCATGTTGATGGTCTTCTTGTGGACACTCCATATGCTGGAGATGTTTTATTATAGCTGCTAGGATACTTTGAAGTCTTGTCTTTCAATCCATATAAAGCCGTTATTGGTATGTGCAAGGGTTCGTGAAATATAATTGGATAACATAGCCTCTACAAGTATCATTTTTTTGTCAAAATGGCCAATATTTCGAAAACTGTCGAATAAAAATATGTGAAAAGTATACGAAAGCATGCAGGGTGTTGCAATTTCTTTGTCAGTTTGTATACGCAAATTGTCATTTCCACAATCCTGCCTTCTAGATTTGCCCTGTCATGAAAGAAGTTGAATGAAAATGTATCAGCCACGTGGGCCAGGCGTTAAACTATCCGACAGTTTATCGGCTAGTGTAACCTGTTCGACACCTATGGGTATCTGTTGGATAAGTTATGGATAGCTTATCCGGGACTTTATAGGCAAGTGGTGAAACAGACACTGGATAGTTTCGACAGTCTGGATATCGATTCATGTTATCATGGCACTTCGAAATAAATAAGCAATTACTCGCTTCATTTTGACTTTCTAGATATTCTTTCATATCGACAAAGGGGCTTTGTGTTTTAATCTTGTCAGTCGATATGCGAATGTACAAAATAATGGCGCAATACATACAGATGATATATTGCGTATCGAACCAGCCTCCGCTTTCCTCCTTTTCCGCATTCCCACTCGAGAAATTCCGCCGTGTCGACTTCGCCAAACTGCCGACGAGAGATGCACACATTTCCATGAAAAATCCTGGAGTGGCCCTTAGTCTCGTTAGTTGCGCTGGATGACTACTTTTGGAGCAGTTGTTTTAGCGAAACGAAAAAAACCGAGCCTTATTATTCATGACATTTCTGACGTTCTATCGTCGGGCGAGGGTGGAATTCGAGTTCGAGTGGATTCAGGAACAACAGGAAATCGATTCGGGCCGCTTTTATTGCTAAAATACCTGAGATATGTCGGAATCGCTTCGCTCGTTAGTAACATGCGTAAATTTTAGAACCAAGTGTAACGAGTTGATAAAACATAATTGAGGGGAGACGGGTGACAAAGAAGCAGGCCTGGGTCCTCGATGAGCTCAATCGATAGTTACATGCAACAAAATGAGGAGGATGAAGCACTTCGAATAAAATACAAAAAATGAGATGATGCATAGAAACCCTAGTGTAACGACTCCTAAGAAAAAATCGTGACCAAAAATTAAAGATCAAAGAGGAAATGGTGCACTCTAGATCGTAGTTCGGGTCATAGATTGAATCACTCACTAAGAGGGTGTGGATTGCACCCACGACTCTGCTATTGTGGGGAAATGCGGAGAAAACGCATAAGTAACATATAAATTTTTTTCAGATCTTTGAGATGTAAAGAATAAATATGTGCCACTTGCCCCTTCTTTCTCAACCGTTACTTTATGCAGGCACAGTACTTTCAAGATGTTGACCATCAATTATAAGTTTGAAATGTCTCAATAATACCCTTCTACAACTGTTGAGGATCTTCAAGCCTTCCTTTCAAAGAAATTTATTAACGTAACATGTGACATCCTCAAATCACGATACCCAGAGGTTTATTCATCGTTTAAGGTGCTTGTACCGGTCAGTGAATTGATGAAAGTATCTGATGCTAATAATTGGCCAATGAATGCAAGTGTAAATTATTTTTTCCGGAGTCGGAAAATGAGTCTCAACCAATGACAGAAGTTTCCCAGTATCTCAGAATCCTTCACGTAAATGTGCAATCACTGAGTAACAAAGCAAACAACTTGGAACTGCTGTTTGACGAAGAGCGTCCCTTAATTGCAAGTGTGGTGGAGCACTGGTGTAACACAGAAAAGCTCCAATCAATGACCATCCATGGATATACACGTATTGCTTCCTACTGCAGGCAAACTCATAAACACGGTGGAGCTGTCATTTATGCGAGGGCAGATTTATTGGTGAGGGATATAGGTATATCGCAATTCTCTGTTGAAATGCAATTCGAGTTTTGTGGTGTTATGGTCATGTTAAATAAAATGAAGTTTTGTATAATAAGCGCTTACAGAGCTCCTGATAGTGATTTTCATCTGTTTCTTGACAAATTAACATTTATTTTGCAGAAATGTATCCAACTTGCAGATGTATTGTTTTTATGTTCTGATCTAAATATAAATTATTTAAATTCTACATGTACACGTAAAAAGCTGCTAGATGATTTACTGTGCTGTTTTGACATGAAGGTTACTTCTTTGGAGCCGACCAGAGTGTTCACTAAAGTAAATAATTCAACTTCCATCTCTAAGATCGACTACATTCTGACCAATGCCAGTTCAAATTCGAAAACCCGAGTTTTTGAAGGTCACATAGGTGATCATAAAGTCCTAGTTTTGGATTATCTTTTGAATAGTCCAATTGTGAACAATAGCAAGAACTCTGAACGGGTGTTGGTTAGAAATATGTCTCCTCATTATTTAGATGCTTTAGTTCGGTGTTTGGGCGATGTGGATTTTGATATCATGTATTCCGACCTCGATGTGAATAACTCTTTCTCTGAATTTATAAATCTAATTGTATTTTCTATTGAGAGAACATGTCCTATGACTTATTCAAGACCAACAACAAATACCAACAGTAAATACTGGATGACTGCTGAGATAGGAGAGGCTAGTGTTAGATTGAAAAACTTATTCTGGTTGCACAAAAACTTGAATAATTCTGATTCTTTTCAAATTTATAATAGGGCCAAAATTGACTACAGGCGGTTACTGAAGCAAACTAAGACCAACTATTATAATAATATTTTAAACACCTCTTCAAATAAAATTAAAACTGTGTGGAATATTGTTAATAGGGAAACCGGTCGCAAAAAGATTTCTCGTTCTAATATTAAGCTCAACTGGGCTGGTAAAATTTGTGATGAACCTTATGAGGTTGCCTGTATCTTCGCTGACTATTTCAGCTCCATTGCTGAATCAAGTCTAATTAATCATTACGGCGGTGCATTGTCGAAAATTTGCACAACTTCCGCATTATCCGTCAATACTTTTTTCTTTTTTCCAGTCCACAGAGAAGAAGTAATTTCAACTATCAAATCTCTTAAGAATAAAAAATGTACAGGTGTAGATAATATATCAGTTACAGTAGTTAAAAGTATTGTTCATATTGTTGCTGATCATTTCGCACATCTTATTAATCTTTCAGTTAATACTGGTAAATTTCCTAGCTTGTTAAAGATGGCCTCGGTGATTCCTGTTCACAAGAGAGATGATCCTCTCAACATAGCAAATTACCGCCCTATCTCAATTTTGAGCGTTTTCTCTAAAATAATTGAGAAAATTGTATATGGCCGAATGATTTCTTTTCTTTCGCGCTTTAACATTATTACTGATAGCCAACATGGCTTTCGAGAAGGCAGATCTACACAAACAGCAGCTTTTTCCTTTGTTAACTATGTATATGGGAGACTGGATGAGGGACATTTTGTTGCTGGACTTTTTTTCGATTTATCACGTGCGTTTGATGTTCTCTCTTGTGAGTTCGTAGAGAGTAAACTATATAATGTTGGCTTTCGTGGGATTTTCCTTAAATGGATAGTGAGCTTCATTACGCATCGTACCATGACTGTCAGAATGGGCCCGGTTGCGTCGCCTAAACATAATGTTGAGTTGGGAGTTCCGCAGGGGTCTGTCCTGGGACCGCTTTTATTTCTACTCTTCATTAATGATCTACCTAATCATATTGAACCAGATATTTTAACCATATTTGCCGATGATACATCGATGGCGGTCTCAGCGCAGACTCCTGGGGAGCTTACAGCTATGTGTAATAAACTAATATGCAAGTTTGAGGGGTGGTGTCGGATGAATGCTTTAATTTTGAACATCACCAAAACTGAGTGCATATATTTTCGAATTCGCAACATCCATTCGGATCGTTTGGTGTTGAGTTGCTTGGGTGAGCGGGTTGCTTCCAGGGATGCGGTGAAATTTTTGGGAGTACACCTAGATTCTTCTTTGAGGTGGGAAAATCAGGTTGAATCCGTTTGTAAAAGATTGGGTAGTGCCTATTACGCCATCAGCAGGGTTAAGGATTCATTTTCAATTGAATCTATATTGAATATATATTATAGCTTAGTGTATAGTTTTCTTAATTATAATGTGATGTTATGGGGTGATTCAATAAATTCGGGTAGAGTTTTTGTAACTCAGAAAAGAGTTCTACGTTTAATTTTCAATTTAAATTCGCGGGATTCATGTAGACCATTTTTTAAAAGGTACAAACTTTTCACTCTTTCCAGTTTGTATGTTTATAGATGCTTGATTTATATAAAGGAAAATGAATTATCAATGGTGAAACTATCAGGTTTTCACCAATATTCCACCAGAAATGCTGCCATGCTATGTATTCCGTGCCACTTAACAGCTAAGTTTGAATGTTCTCCTGTTTACCAGGCAATCAAATTGTATAATAAATTGCCTCTTAAAATCAAATCAATGAATGTAATGAGTTTCAAGAAAAGAGTGAAATTAGAATTGCTCAATAAGAGCTACTACAATATTTCTGAGTATTTATGCGATGAAGATATTTTTGTAGATTAGTTATGGTGTGTTTTTTCTTTATTTTTTTTTTGACTTATCTTATGCATATTTATTTGTATGTCTTATGAGATTAATAAAGATTATTATTATATTATTATTATTATTATAACCAAGGAAAAGAAGAGGCTGCATCGCCAGGTCTTATCAGCACCACATTTTCCAAAATCAAGGACTCACGAACGCAACTCATTGAAGAAAGTAGTTTGAAGAGAATCGATACGTAAATAAAAGAACTTAAGGGTAGTCCTATCGCAGTCAAAAGCAAATTAAATTGTAGGAGGCAGATTCACATTAGTCTGGCTTAAATATCGACGACAAATACTGGTTTGAATCTCATCGAAATAAGCACTCAGATCATTCACACTCTATCTTCAGAGCAGCGCTTATTATTTGATGAACGATGCTTGGACTGGACCCTTCCACCCCGTCCTATGTGGATTAACATTCAGACTCAGAGCTGCCGTTTGAATAAAAAGTAACCTATATCGCCTATTTATTTTCTTATGAAACATTCATTTAACCTCGTTCTCAATTTTTCCCTTTCCATCCCAAAACAGGACTTTTCGCGCTGTCTTCTTGCATAAACTTATGCCTCCGACATCTTCCATAACAAACTGCCAAGCTATATCTGAATTAAAGAGACAATATATACAATGGGGCCACTTTGCTTTATAGCATTTTGCAGTACGAGACGAGGCGAATTAATTTGAATGGAAAGAAACGGACGGTTCTTAAATTAGCAAACTAAGCTCATAAATATTAATGATCATCGCTTCATTTTTTGTCGTGCTTTTTCCGAAATAAACTGCCGTCCGAGAATATTTATTAACTTCAGGAAACGAGGACGCCTAGAAATGAAAAATTACCGACGGATTCTTGGAGGTTCACGAAACGAAGGTCATTTCGACAAGGGGGACTCCGAATTTTGGAATGTGTGAATGAGTAATACGTAAATGAAAAATGTTGGTTCTACGTTAAATGCTCCAATTTTTCAGCCTCCTACGATATTTGAGGTTTGCTGTCATATTTATAGCGAGACTTGGTTTGATAGTAACTGAAGAATAGGTGTCCTCTAGTTTTACAGCCTGTTTGGAGTTTGCCGTTTTCTTACTTTCACGGTTCCGATACCGTGCATCAATTGTGAAGGGTTTTCCAAGTAAGAGGTGTTATTTTGAATAGCCCCGCTATTACGGTAGATGTCACTTTTGAAGCAGTCATTTTTTGACATTTGACCATTAAAAACTACGCCATTAATAAAAATGGAACGATAAACGCTTCAACAACGCATTGAAATTTTTTTTTTTTGAGTTGTGGTTCTCACGAAAATGAATACCCTGAAATGTTCAGAGAACATCGTGAGAACCAAGGGCAAGCAAGTAGGAATTGGTGTTCTTCTTGAATTTCTGGAGGTTATATGCCTCGGGGAACACCTCCCTAGGCAATGTGTTCCAAAGCCTCGCTGTTCGTTGGATAAACGAGTTCTGCAGTTCTCCAAAGTGACCACGAAGGGATATGAAGACTTAACTTGACGGGTTAGTCTCGAAGAGACTGCCAGAGGGGAAACGATTGCTGATAATCCAGAAGAGCATCGCCCCTGTAAATATCTATAAAATAGAGTCAGATCTCCTACTCATATACGGTGTTCTAGAGAGGTGAGCGAGTTTGTAAGCGAGGCATCACCGACGAGACGAATTGCCCATTTTTGTACAGAATCCAAGAGCTTTAGGGTATGTTTAGGTGCAGCACTCCAAATATGGGAACAGTATTCCAGGACAGGTCGAATCTGTGCCTTATAGATCATAAGCAGCTGACCTGAGGTGAAATAGCTCCTGGCACGAAACAGAAAACCAAGTTTTTGGGATGCACTTTTAGCAATGGATCTCACGTGATTCTCCCAAGAAAGGTTACTGCCGACAGTAATACCAAGCATCGAAATGGATGACTTCAATGGTATGGTCACTCCTGACAATTCTATGCTGGGCACAGTAAGATCGGCTTTTCTAGATAAAAGACCAAGTTATTAGATCCCCATTCAATAATTGTTGCCAAGTCCATATTTATGTATGTTGTTAACATTTCTTCCTCGTTCGTTTCTGATTTGGCTGGCTGGTATTGGAGCCCTAGAAGAAAAGGCGGTATGAAGGGTACTATCATCCGCGAAGCTGTGCACTGGACACGAAGTTGCTTCCAGCAAATCGTTGATGTGAAGTAGAAATAGTGTTGGAGCCAGAATTGATCCCTGCGGAACACCAGCATTCATGGGTAGAGAGTCAGATGAAACTCCATCGACCACTACATAATTAAAATTCACTAAAGAAATGGTGAAAATTTGGCAGAGACGGTTCGTAAAACATTTTTGGATCGTCGTGAAGCTTCTTGTCGAACTGCAATACAGAAATTGGTTGAAAAATTCGACCTGCTGGAACAAGTGCAAGAACCCGTGCAAGTCGCTCAAGAACAGCCAAGAATATTGCTGGAGTAGCCGACAGTATTGGAGAAAACCCAGTTTTGTCCATTCCTCGTCGTTCTTTGGAATAAGTCAATCCACAAACGTCATTACACCGTAGATTTGGGTCTTATGACTTAAAAACTTATTCAAACACAAGAACTCAAGCCGTCTTTGCTGATTGAGTCATTGAAATGCTTGAAAATTATCCGGAATTCCATCGACGAATTATCTGGCCCATTTCCACCTCGTTGGCAAAATTGTCGCATCTGGGGCTCGGAAAACCCATGAGTTATTGTTGAAAAGCCTCTCTATCCTCTACGTGTGACTGTTTGGAGCGGTTAATGGTCCAGCAGGGTCATTGGACCTTACTTTAACGGGAATGAAATTGGAGCAACAGTCACGGTGAATGGATTGCGCTACCGAGAGATGATTTATGATTTTTTCCCGAAATTGGATGGTATCGATCTGGAAAACTCTTACATTCAACAAGACGGCGCTACGTGCCACACAAGCAACGAAACCATTGATTTTTTACGGGAAAAGTTTCCGGACCGCGTTATCTCTCGAAGAGGTGATCGCAATTGACCACCGAGATCTTGTGATTCAACATCTTGCGACTTCTTTCTTTCGGGCCATGTGAAAGATAAGGTGAGGCTATCGAGGGCAGTAACTTTGCGATTTGGTTATGGAAAATTTCATGAAAAGGATATGGTCATGTATTCGTGGTCATGGTGGTCTTCTGGCTGATGTTATTTTCCATTACTAACGGCTCTTCATAATCTACAAAAAATTGCATTTTTCTTCGAATGTCAAAATAACACCTCTTATTGAAAAACCCTTTATTCCGTATCAAAAGGAATGTTGCGGAGTCAAAAAAAACCATGAACACTTGCAAAGATCTGTTAGAGAAGTAAGTACTGTCTTAAACATGACACTCACACCTGAAGTTTCAGATGAAAACATTGGAAATGAATTGAATTGCGCCTGAAAACATAAGAACAATTTCAACGTTTCAATGATAGGCAACAAGGCAACTATGCGACATGAACGATAGAAGTCTCTTCTTTCCGGTTCATGAGATGGCCTGCGTATTCATCCTCGAATAATTGAATAATTACTATCGATTTTGGAAATGACTTCTGGTGTAACATGTCCTGTGGGGGGCCAAAGCTGAGTTGGTGAAGCAGTGTAGTTTTAAACATTCCACGATCACATACAATACTTACCTGAGAGCCTGACCAAATTAGATGAATTCCTTATTGTCGAACAATACGGCAAACAAGCAAAACCTTTTGGGTTCAATCTCCATTCAATTTAGTTGACGATATCAAGCTCGTTAGAAGACAAATCGAGATGTTCCAATGAAATCGATAGCACGATCGACACAGAGTGAAAATGAAAGAAAAAAAATTATCAACACTGCCGGTTGTGTTGAACCCACATTCAAATTTATTGATGGTCGAATGGCCAGATTAGGCAACCCATAAAACATTATTTGATATCATTAGTGGTACCCCGATGAGCAAACGTTTCAAAATTATTGACGCTTACAATACTGTCTGTGTGCAAACAGAAACAGAAAAATAATATGTCAATTACAATGATCGTCAAGATCCGATTTACTTGATATTGTTGCTCCACCAACTTGAGATGTTTACCCGCTATTTGATCTGGTAATAGCCTTCCATGTTACTATAAGTTCTACGCAAATCACACAGTCACGTCATCTAATAGCGATAATATCAAATAAGGTACCTACGAAAAAGCCACCAACTGTAGTGACACCTATTGGCCTGATTCAAAAGTAAGAAAAGCATGTCCTACATACGTAAAATTTTCATCGATTTTTTCTGAATTTTATTGTATTCAATAATAACCAGACCGTAGAAGAATCCATTAATGAAGTTTCATAACAAACAGTCCATCCGATCTCGAGTTATAAATGGTGTAACCAACATCTTTCTTTTATATATATACTAGCTGGCCCGGCGAACTTTGTACCGCCTGAATTATACTTAAAAGCTGTATAAACTTACCATTGCTTTTTTTCAAGCAGAAAAAAAATTAGGCAAAATTAAAGTTCAAAATATACAAAATTTTAATAATTTTGTAATTCACATGGAAAGAATTCTCTTTATTTAAGCGTTAACTAATTGTTGTACTTGAACATATAACTTTTTGTTTTTAATTGTTGTACAGTTCTCTTTTTGGAGTACCTCATGTGACTGTGAATAGCAGGAGTATAATCCATATTATAGGTACCTTTCCTCTTATATGAATCAAAATGTCAAGAATATGAACAAAAATTATTCCTTTAATGAACTATCGACTATTAACAAAGTCCGTCGACCAGAATTAAAAAATCAGTCATTTGTTAATAGCCCAACCTGAAGTGGCAAAAACAAAACTTTTCTTATATTCTCAAAATCTAATCAGTGGTCACACCATTATTTTAGACATCTTAGCTATGCTGCTAAGCTCAAAATAATGGGTAAACATCTCAGTTGGTGGAGCAGCGCGATTCTCATTATTCCATGGATATGAGCTGTCAATCTCTCTTCAATTTTTTCAATTTAGTTGACGATATCAAGCTCGTTAGAGGACAAATCGAGATGTTAAAATGTCGATAGTACGATCGACACGGCAAAATTATCAACACTGTGAATTATGTTGAACTCATATTCAAATTTATTGATGGTCATTCGACCAGATCAGATTAGGCAACCCATGAAACATTATTGTATATCATAAGTGAAAGCCCGATGAGCAAACGTTTCAAAATTATTGACGCTTACAATACTGTCTCTGTGCGAACAGAAACACGAATATAATATGTCGATTACTAATTATGGGCAATTTTGGATTCAGTTATTGCCGCAAATATATCTATTACCCAAACAGAAATTCGAAAGCATTTCAAAAATAAAGAAAAAAGGTGAAGATGGCCAACTCACGTTTGAAATTGATCGTCAAAATCAGATACTTGATCTTTCGGTAAAAATTCACTGTTCCACCAACTTGAGATAAGTTTACCCGCTTTTTGATCTGGCAATAGACTTCCATGTTACCATGAGTTCTATGCGAATCACATATCGCCATCTAACAGCGTTAATATCAACCTACGACTACGTAGTGACTTGTCTATTCACTGTACGACTACGCATCAACGGTAGGGACACCCAGTGGCCTTATTCAAAAGAAGGAAAAGCATTTCCTGCATAAGTAAAACTTTCATCAATTTTTTCGAAGTTTTATTGTATTTTATAATAACCAGACCGAAGACGATTCCATAAATGAAGTTTCATAACAAACAGTCCATCCGATCTCTAGTTATAAATGGTGTAACCAACATCTTTCTTTTATATATACAGGGTGAGTCTTTGACTTGTACATATATTTTAACTGAAGATTCTTGAGGCCAAAAGCAACATTTTTTTCATTTTCCATTTTTCCGAATTCGGCTCTGTTAAAAAGATATAGCCATTTGAAAAAAAACATTGGGGTAAATACGTCCCTGAAAAGATACTGTGGAATTGATTCAAAGTTCATATTTCTCGATAGAAATTGAGTTTATACATTTGGGCCCAATTTAGGGAATACTCAGGTAGTCAAGTACTAACCTTATTGGTATAAAAATGTTGCAAACACGATAATTTCAACAAAAACAGTTAGTTTCATCGGATTATATCTGAAACTAAAAAGCCATATTTCTCACACCAAAATAAGTTCCTTCTTCGATTTTTCTGCAGATTAGTTTGTAAACACTAATAACTTGTTCATATTTTCCTCGAAATTACCAAACAATATCATGAAGAAAGGCTTTACATTCAGATTTATTATTAAACAACCTAACTCAATCTAATTTGTATCGATTCTGTGAATTTTTGGACAGAAATGTCAAGAACATGTTGTCAGCTTGCTAATATTTTCATTGAGGTTAAGGATTTTTTACGAAACATAGTATTCTGTGGTATAAATCACGATACATTTGTGTACCGTGTTATGAATATCTATGAATTCTGCCGTTTCCATCATAAATCGACTTTGCCGCCAAATTTTACCACGCATGCGTAGAGCGAAAACCGGAATATTGGTTATCTGGTCTGGAGCCAACTAAAACAATAACACTAATAACAGACTAACAGAGCAGTCTCTGAACAGTCTGAACAAACTGTTAACATTATGTGAAGATCTAATTACATTCAGTGGATTATTGTTCTAATGTGATTATTACGTGAATAATTTCAACCGTGTCGAGTTTATAAAATTACAAGACTACCTATGTTGTTTAGATAGAATGATAGAAACATCGCCACAGATTATCAGGTATCGTTTCATTAATTTCAATTTAATAAGTAGTTCGTGTTGAGATTCATCATTCATATCCGAATTTTGTATTACATCGACATTTAACTTCAATATGGACCGGTAACTATGAATTTTCAATAGAAACTGTGCGTGTTAAATCCTCCTTGGTGTTCAATTTTATCTCCCACATTTGGGGAATTTTATTATTGAAAAATATCTCGACAAAGTTGATAAATATTGTGACAACATTGTAAACTCGTGTAAAGACCAGAGAAGGAATTTTCGATGATATTTAATTCATCAGAGACGCATTCAGGTTATTCTTGAAATTAATGATTTTTTCGTCAAATTTCTGCGGGTAAAATTGGAAATAACTCGAAAACGACGCGTTTTATTGAAAAAAAAAAGGAATACTTTTAGTTTCTTAAATGATTGATTCTTTCGAAAATATGAACCGTTTATCTTTTTAAAGCGGTTTTATGTTGTTTTAGCGTGTATTGATGAGTCGACTACCCTGTAACTTTTATACTAGTAGAGATATTGAATAGGTTTTGATTGAGGAACATGCACCATGAACAGAGTAAAAACTCAATCAAAATTCAGTTCATTCGAAATAACGGTTCCGAAGATATAAACAGAAAAGTGTTTTTTTCATGGATTTTCGACACCCTGTATCTCCCAAACCAATACGAATTTTGAAAAATGGAATAGGAAAAAAGTGTTTCGTTTGATGAGAGGAATCTACAGTTAAAATATATGTACATGTCAAAGACTCACCCTGTATATATAGAATATAGATTAAAATCTTGCAGAAAACTTACAGTGATCTCCTCTTCGGGCTGCGGGGCCGTCAGCTCCTGGTAAGACTCCCCGCTCCCCCTTCTACTGGGGGCGCCACAAACAGCGCGGCGGAAGGCGCGGGCGACCAGCGAGCAGAGTCCGCAGTGCCGGCCGCCCCTGCGCCTCCCCGCATGTTCCACCGTTAGCTCCTGCCCACCGTTACCATCACTACAACACGCCACTGCTTTTCTAATGCCTGTAGTCGACTGACCTGGATGGAAAACCTGCCGACTACCACCTTTCGCGTACCTTACGCGAACTGTGCCTCGATCGTTATCACATACCGATTACTGTTTTGAGTGAAAGGTGCTCAGTGTCTTCTAACTAAACGTTTTGCCTTTTTGTGCTTTATGTGAAAACCTGAAATAGATAATTGTTTACTGGATTTGCTGGGCAGTGATCGGACGGCCGGTAATAGTTCATTGATCTGCGCCGAAAGCGACCTTATGCAGCCAGTGATCGAATCTGTTGGTCTCGCCAAGAAAGAAGGAAATCGTTCTCAGTCATTTCTAAGTACTAGTTTATCATTGTCAATCCCTAATCATATTTTGGAACTAAACTGATAACTTTTCAGTCACATATTTTCATCCTCGATATCCATATTCTCGTTATCCCTGAGAAAATATAAACATAACCACCACATTTGCCGCAGTTTCAGTTGACGCATGCGTACAACTCAATCAGTACCAAAAATTCGGCTCCACCCTCAGACTCTGAATTTCAAGCGTCAAGGATTAGTAATCCTTCAGTCCTTGCACATCCACCTCAATTCCAATAACGTCAACTGCAGGACGGAGATTGCGGATTCAAGACAGCAAAAATTACTTTTAGATTCCTTGTTTATTCTGTTTGTTTGTTCATTGAGTATTGAGTTTAAATCATATATCTAATAATTCCAATATGGGCCATGAGCCAATCAAAACTGAAGCTGGGATTTGGTAACAATCCAGATCTGCGCTTGTGCGGCAATATTGAAAATAAAAATATTTTTTTAATTCTGTCTCTCTCCGATACATCGTATCATGTCGTGAAACGTATGTCATTCTTAACTTCATGTGAATAGTTTCGATCATAACCTCACAATTTCATGTGAAATGTTTCAATCGCTTTATTCCGTTTTCTTCAAGTCCTAAATATCATTGCTTACTCCTATTCATATTCTGAAATTGAACTGAAAGTATTCAAGTGAAATATTTTCATTCTCGATATCTATTTTCTTGTTGTCTTTCAGAATAAACATAACCTCTAAATTTCTCGCAATTTTTGAATTTCCAGTTGACGCAAGCGTACAACTCAATCGTTACCAAAGTTTTGGCTTCACTTTGAGACTGTGAAAAGCAAGGGTATAATCCATATTGATGTTATTAGATATATGGTTTAAATATATTTGAACTCAATGTTGAAATTTAGGTTAGACCACAGAGATTTGACGTAGTTCTCGATATATTTGGTCTTTTTATTGTTGATATCACACCTAAGTTTTTGTGACGTTGACGACGTATTTCACCTTTCTCTCTTTGTTTTGTAACTGTCAAGATGCCTTTAAATGTACATATTTCTTTTTATTTGAAGTCAACTTAGTAATGGTAAGTCGCTTTTGTTCTGTTCCACTCTTCACCGTGTATTCACTAATTTACTTAGTTTTCAGGTAATTCCGTTCCATCATTTTTATTCCAAAGTTTTTATGATGACCTGAAGATGCAGAAAACCCTATTTCCGAAACTGTCGTCCGATTTGTGCAAAATTGAAGATTTTATTTGAGAAGTTTTTACTGATTTTAAGCTTTATTTTTTTAGGGGAATTTCGAAGAGTGATACGTCAAGGCTTGGAGCCACAAATTTTAATCTTTGATATATGATAAAACCATATACCCAGGGAGCAGACTTCTCCGAGAGGTTTTATTGTGACTATCATGCGAACTCCTATTGCGATCTCCCAGTATGTGATGTCCCTAAGCGAAATTTCCAATTCATTCTTATTACGAGCTCTCAAAGACGTCACGAATGCAACCAGAATGAGAACATCCTATTGCGAGCTCGCAGGGATGTCCTGAGTGCAACCAGAATGAGAAATTCACATTGCGAGCTCCCAGAGATCACTATATGATGATATTCGCAATGTTTATTCTTTTTGCGAGCTCTTAAAGTTTTTACGAATGCAACCAGAACGCGAATTTCCATTTGCGAGATCGCAGCTGAGTGTAAGCAGAATAGGAAATTCACATTGTGAGCTCCCAAAGTTTCATCAAAAACATCATCCATTTTCGGTTCGTGTGATTAAAAGCTGGGGAAAGCATCTCGTTTCAATTTCAACTAATTTAAGTTCATCTGTTGAGTAGATGAGTCCGCGAAGCTGGATATTCATTACACATATCGTGATATCGAAGAGAATCTGTGATACTGATAAGATAATTGGAAGTGATATTATTCGATATCTAAATAAGATACTGAATATGTAGTAGTATTTTATACTGGTTTACTTTCTAAGGTGAATTTACTCCATTCTTGTATATTGTATAGCAATTATTTCATTATTGATTTATCTAATTATTCAATACCATACTAATTCCAGAAAAAACTTGGTCTTTCAAATTTTTGATTCGAATAAACTTCTGTTTGGCATGATTCATGAGTTGAGCTGCTTTCCAATTTCAGCATATACAGGGTGTTTCTGAATTCATACGAAAAAATTTAGAAGGTGATTGCTGGTATGAAATTAAGGTGGGTCTTTCCTAGAAAAAAATTTCCTCTGCCCACCCCTTTCCGAGATATTACCCTTAAAAAGTGGTTTTCTTCTAAAATTTCAGTGAATCTCGGAATTCTGTAATTTTCGTGCACTCGCAAAGGACTAATCACGGGTGTTATTTCAATATTCCTGCTACATTTGCATACGGGGTTGAATTGAATTACCAACCCATACGTTATTTCATATCAAAACCTTTTTTTCAAGATGAAGCTTCGTGAAATAAAATTATAGCTTGAAATCTTCTATTCATAAATTTTCTTCCCAAACCCAATGGCTGAAGAGAAAAAAAATGAAAACTCAATTTTAGTCACCACATTTTTGGGGTGATATCTAGGAAAGGGGTGGACTAAGAAAGTTTTGTTATAGGAAAGACTCATCCTAATTTAGTACAGGCAATCACCTCCTGAATTTTTCCGCATGAATTTAGAAACACCCTGTATAATCAGTATTTTCTTGAGAATATCCAGATTCTTTGTTTTTCACAATTCAATCAATTCAATTTGTAGTATAAGATAATTTGGATGGGTAAGAAAAAATCAGACCTCATGAAATGAGATATTATCAGAGAAAAAAAAGAGGATAGGAACAATACTATCAATATGGAACAATATAGTTTAAATAGAAGCCATTATAATGAATTAAATCCTTAAACCCTCAAGTTTTGCCTATTGCTGTTAATTCTTAATAATATTTCGAAATAGAATTGAACATTTTCAGTAACCTTTCAATTCCCGATATCTAATTTCGCATCATCTCTTTGAATATACATAATTCGGCTAACTGACCGGCACATCCGCCATTTTGCACACCAAAATGTGTTGAGTAAAGTGAAGGAGAGGTTTGGACATGAGGAATTATTACAATTGAGGTGGATCGAGGTTGAGCTGAAAAAACTGAAATTGCGTTTTTTCGTCATATTAGCATTTCTATTCATCACCTTGTTCTACCCTTTTTCCACATGTAGTTCAATCAATAATTCATCACTTTGAGGATTCCCGAGTACGCTTTAGCAGCAGTATTCATGAATACATTTGTACGAATCTACATAAACACAAACCGCAGTAACAGCTCCTTTTCTCACGTCTAACATACCCGTGTGACATTCCTCAACGACTATTTACCATAAAACAATTAATCATCAAATGTGTTTTGCTAGCGTTCCTGAATAATATCCTCTATTTTTAGCAGCGATAGGATGACAGAAAATCGAGTTCAAAGAACATTATTTAATGGATAATGATTCCAAAAATAGACTTGCTCATTTTAGAAACTAATTCACTTCTTCAAGAACCAATTACACCTGTCCTATAACTCCTGGTTTGGGTAAACGAAAATTTATATTTCATGTTGAGGACTGGAAGCAAATGAACTCGCTTAATCGAGTTAGAAGAAGACCAATTCTTTTTCGTTATTTCTGACTTCACTTACGGAACATGCTAGCGTTTTGGATCCGGGAAGATATAAATATACGGATGTATCTTGGAAATAATTTCTATTTATTTAGTTGAAACCTTCGTTATCTGGAGAAACAGTACCGATGTGTTTCAGTTAGCTGGTGAAGTATTATCTGTCATCAAATTCAGAGCCCAACACTGCTCAATGCTGGTTTGTTGCAATATGGACCAAAGGGTTATTTATCATATTACCCAAATATCTGGAACTGTCTAATTTTGAACCGAAAATGGCCCTAAACGATTATGCTGGACTCACTGATGAATAATTCTTGGTCAAAATGAATCCACGCAAAATACCATAAAACACCTTGAAAAAGATAAACGGTTCATATTTTCGAAAGAATCAATCATTTTGGAAAATAAAAGTAGGTACATATTCTTATGTTTTTTCCATATAACGCGTCGTTTTCGAGTTATTCCTAATTGTGTACGATGAAATTTGATTTAATTTCATGAATAATCTGGATGCTTTCCTAGATTGAACATCATCGAATATTATTACTTCTCTGGTCTCTAAACAAGTTAACAATTCTGTCAGAATGTTTATCCACTTTGACTTCGACTAAGTTCTAAATGATGTAGAGATATGTAATAATAAAATTCCACAAAAGGTGGGAGATAAAATTGAACCCCAAGGATCATGAAATTATACATTTAATACGCACAGTTTCCATTAAAAATTTATTGTTACTGGTCCATATTGAAAATAAATGTCAATGAAATACAAAATTCGGAAATATGGATGATGAATGCGGGTACAAACCACGTATCAAATTGAAATTAATAAAAAATAAAATGATACTTAGCACTAACTAATCTGTGGCGATGTTTCTATCTAAACAATATCCCCTTGGAATTTTATAAACTCGTCTCTACAAGGTTAATATTATTTCACTGAAAGTCTTCACATAATCATCACGAGATCGAAGAAGAACATCTAAAATTACTTGCCCCTTTCAAAGACGCTGACGTTTGAAACACAATATAACAACAATATAAGGTTTGAGATGGGTCGATTTATATGTCTTGCGCGCCAGCTACCTCGCATAAAAACGTCGTTATACCATTATTTAAAGAGAAAATCAACAATCTGGGATCGTCTTCTCTGAAGCTCTGTGAAATATTCATAGGAGATGGGTTAGGTTAGGTCATTGACCTAGAATCCTATGAGTTAGGTTGATTAATCTATATTAATATTATAAAGAGGAAAGATTCTGTATTTTTGTGTGTTTGATAGGACTTGACTCAAAAACTACTGGACCGATTTCATAAATTCTTTCACCCTCAGAAAGCTACATTATCCCTGAGTGACATAGGCTATACATTTCACCCCAAAAATTCAGGATACCTACTATAACTTCAATAGTTACAAAAATAGGTTACAAAATCAGCCATAATCAGCTATTTGCACGTGCGCTGCAAAAACCGTAAGACTTACGTGGATACAATGTATGACAGAAATGTACCTCTTAAATAGTTCTACAAAAAAGTCCGCGATAGCATATATGTATCTCTCAAGATTGACTTGCTATTACCTGTTTATGGTAATCAGATGTTTTCCAAAATTATACACTATTTGGGACTGTGTTTTTATGAATAGGGTATTGATCCTCATCCAACTTAATACGTTATTTATCCCCAGTATTTAATTTAGAACGAAATTGCCCGTCCCATCATACAATTACATCAAAAGGTATGGCAGGTTGAAGATGAAATCGCACGACCGCACCAAAATGCGTCACCGTGATAGGTAGACGGGTAGGAGAGGGCACCGAAGTGTGGGACGGGGACATGCATATCTATAAAAGTAGCCATGTGAAACAAATTCCTACCCGGGCGAAACTGGGACGGCCTGCATGTCATAAATAGAGTGAAAAAAATTGTTTATGAGATAATATTGGGATATCGAGGAAAATATGAAGAAGTTATTACTGTTTACTAACTTATTTTCAGGAAAATTGAAGAAGGAACTTATTTGGCTGGGAGAAATATGGCTTTTTCAAATGGGGTTAGTACTTGAGTATTCCCTAAATGCATCAACTCAATTTTATTCGAGAAATATGAACTTTGAGTTCTTTGCAGAGAGTTGTGTTATATCACTGTATAATTTGTATAATCCCTTTTATGAGTCAAAGTTTTTTATATTCTAATTCTAATTTGGCAATTGTAGATATGTATTGAAAATTATAATGAAATAAATATATATCAAATGGCCTAAATATGAATCTGCTTCATCTTCATAGACGAAACAATGTTCCTGGTGATTTAATTAATACAATTCACACGAAATATACTATATTCAAATGTAGGGGTTTCTCCGGTAAACCATATTGAATTCCATTTCAATACGTATCATTTGCATCGGCCTACGATAAATTATTTGCGCACTATTCCAATCGATAGCACCATTATCCAGACCCATAGGTGCCCCAAAGTAATAACCCCAGGAAAATGGACAATAAAAATATTAATCACAATTTTTTCAGACTGTTGACATGACTAAATTGATTGTTGTTCCGCAAACGAGAATACGAATTTATGGCTTTCCCTATTGATTGTTTTAATGATGCATAACAATCAAATTTATGATAGTCGGTTATTCTTGAACGATGGTTGTTAAATGAACGACTCCTCAATAACAATGCACTTTTGTGCATTTACACAGAATCTGTTTTCGAGGTCAGGATGTAGAAATGATAGGTTTCTGTTGGAACTTGGAACCGAGTCTCCTCACTCAAGTTGAAAACAATTGAATAACTGGGTAACGGTTACTCGCATTATTTTCTCGTCTAGCTGGATTGGTCACTGTTCAAGCGAATTATGGAAATATTTCTAGGAATCTTGACGATTTTGCTCGTTAAATTGGATTAGTTTCTGTTTATTTTAAACTTGACGGTTCTGAAAGGAAATAGGTGCATGAATTTCACAAATTGGATCTCTAAATTTGAATATCCAAATTAGTTTTCTGGAAATACTGTGTCAACGGCGTAAAATACACGTTGCTAATATCACACAAGGCACAGTTCTCATTTCCTAATGTTTTTTCTATAATAAGAAGAGAACATGATTCCGTAGGATATTCAAGTGTTTTTTATATCCGTATTAGTGGCACCTAAATATAACTGAGTGATTCAGCCAGTCAAGACGCTTTCAAAACACCCGTATCTTCAGTTATCTATAGCGGCTTCACACCAAAATTCCTAAAAACATATTTACCTCTGAGTTTTGATAAATATGTATTCATTCCGTCTGACGAACTCGCCAAATTTTATGGTCGAACACATCGCTATGCTAGATCGTTAATTCAGAAGGATAAAGTCGTCATTCTATGTTGTCTTTATAATTTGATTTGGCGATTCGATATCATTTATGATATGAGAAATTACTTGGCTGCAGTCACACACGCGTATGTTATACGACTCTGAATTTAGGATACAATAGAGGGTGTTGTTATTGAAGGAGATTGTTTTTGCCTGTGTATAATGTTGACAATTTTTTCGGCATTGTTTTGTTCGAATATATTCCTCACTGGAAGGTTGTTTGAAGATATTATCGAGATTATTATTCCACTAATCATTGACCCCAAAACTGTTATATCATCTTTAAAGCTCATGAGTAATACGTCACGTATGACCATCAATATCGTGGCCGAAAGTAGTGTTCAATAGGACAAGAAGAGGCAATAGGTCTGGAACGTGTACGACCTAAATTATAGTCATAAAGTTAGCAAAACAACTCAATCAAACTCGGCGTAGCTTAAAATTTTGCCGTTTCTCATCCGAAATTTATCCGTGAAAAAGAAAATTGCCGCTTTTATTTTTAAAATATATGAGATGTTTCGCTAAGTTTATATCAACTTGGCGAACAATTATCCGAAAAATGTTTTCAGCAAAAAAACAAACTAGCTCATCTTTATCCGTTAATTATCCGTGAAAAAAAAACATCGCCGCTCTTGTTTTAAAAAAAATATTACATGTTCGCTGACATGATATCTACCTAGTGAAACAACTATCCAAAAAATGTGTTCAGTGAACAAAGTAGCCCATATTTTTCAGTGATTTATCCGTAAATTATCCGTGGTGAAAGAAAATTTGTACTTTCAATCTACGGCCGTCGAAACGTATAACAGTCATTTTCTCGAAAACTATGCATGCACTATTGTTGAATTTTGGAAGAAAGATGTAGCTTTCCATCCTTGATTTATCCGCTTCTGCTTAAAAAAAGAAGTATCTCGTGCAGTGGTGAGTGTATACAATATTGAAAAATGAGTTTAGCAATCAACAGATATTCATATTTTTTTGGGTGATTTATCCGGGATCTTACTTCCAAATTTCAGCATTATTGCATGCAAAGTATTCGAAAAAATGCCTGATATACGTTCCGACGACCGCAGATCGATTGCAATTATAAACATTAGTTTTTTATTTTTTCTACAAAACCCTGAGTGCCAAACATTTTTTCAACAGGGATAATAAACGGATAAAGAAGAAGATGATATAATCTGCTGACTGCTAAAATAATCATTTGTATAGGTATGTGACCTGTTAATTTGAGATATTTTCCTTTTAATAAAAGCGGCAAAATGATCTCTTCACGGATAAATTGAGGATGAAAAACTTCTTTTTCTTCCAAATTTCAATAATATTGCAGAATGCCTGATATACGCACCGACGGCCGCAACTCGATCAATCAGATTTTGTAATTTTCATCACCATGTATAATTTACGGATTAATCACTTAAAAAGATGAGTTAGTTTGTTTTTCGCTGACTATTACACTCTTTTCATTTTTAGTGAGGAAGTTTCCGTAGCAACGATCGTTTCATCCCGATAAAACTTTCAAACCGGCAAAACCAACATGTTGGTTTTTCAGCGATAAAATTTTTGACGTTTCTCCAATTCATAGATAGCTTCTGAATTGAATATCATAGAGAAAACGAACAACGTTTAGTTAATCTATGAATTCTAATTTGCCAAATAGCGCAATCCGTGTCAAATCTCATCATATTACTTAATGTTAGACATTTTCTCGGGAAATAGTCATGCCGAATACCACTCGAGATGAAATTTAAGCAGGTAAAATTTCTCTCTTGTAATATGAAAGTTTGTTGCTCGGAAAGTTTGTTGATCGGAAATTTTCGAGCAACAAACTTTCATATTACAATCGAGAAATTTTGCCGGCAAAATTCCATCTCTAGTGGTATACATATGAAAACATTTTTTGGGTAGTTGTATCGCTGAGTTGATGATATCAAGTTTGCGAAACATCTTATATTTTTTTATACAAGAGTGGCGATGTTTATTTCTTCACTGATAATTTACGAACAGATCACCGAAAAAGATGAGCTAGTTTGTTTTTTGTAGACAACATTTTTGGTATAGTTGTCTCGCCAAGTTATCAAGTTAGCGAAAACAGATATCAAGTTTGCGAAACATCTTATATTTTTTTATACAAGAGTGGCGATGTTCATTTCTTCACTGATAATTTACGAACAGATCACCGAAAAAGATGAGCTAGTTTGTTTTTTGTAGACAACATTTTTGGTATAGTTTTTCAAATATAAGAGCGGTGAATTTTTTTTCACGAATAAATTACGGATAAAAAAGGCTAAATTTTGAGATACTCCTAGTTTGATTCGTCAGAAAACTTTATGTAAATCACGAATTCATGAAATTGTATGAGCATGAGTGTTCATCTACTAGCTAGATACGTGTAAGTGCTCTTCTTGGAACAACGGGGTAAGCACCGCCAAGTATTAATTAAATGCTTTTCAGCTTGGGCAATGGGCATATTCATCAAATACATGTATCAATGTTGACAACAAGGTGCCTTCTATACGTATTAATTAGGTTAAAATTTCTGCTGAAATTAAAAAAAACCACATTCTCACATATGTATTCATTTTTAATGTCATGGCACTTTAACAGCAAGGATTAATGGAACTGAGGCTCATTTTCATGATCAACAAACTGAAAAGGCTTCAGCTAAAATCCACTCATATCACTTTAGCCACTTCAAATGTTGTTTTGATAACCTCATTCCTCAGGAAAGGTTAGTTTGTTGCTTGCTCGCAATAAACAGGAAGGTACATGGAAATTAATAAAATTCAAGAAAATCTCCTTCCACAGCTTGAATCAACAAATATAAAGGGTGTTCCTCCATTGGAGGTACAATGAAAAGCCCCATAACCCAGGGATCGCAAACGTTTCGTTTTCGAGAAACAAGGTGTACTAGCACAGAATAGTTAGGTATTCTGTGGTACTAGGGAGTATTTATCTGTGAAAAATTTTGCGTTTCTGTGAAAATATTTCTGTGGCACTTTTTTGAAATTTCAGACACTTCAGCAAGACACTTTCAACGCCAATTTCTCATTTCGAACATCAAGCTATCATCGAACATCAGAAAGACCATAAGGTGGAAGGTACAGGGTACAGGAAGGGAATATTGATTTACGAATTTAAAAGATATCTCTTAATTACCTCATTTTGTTGGGGAATGACAAGGAAACCTCGAAACGTCCTCGTTCAACTTCAATATATCCTATTCATTCGTTACATCCGTCGTAACGAAATTCATTCGGATATTTCATTTTGAACTCCTCATCTGCGAATACACCCCAGGTAAAAAGGGTCTTTATTGATTGCCTTCGTCATTAAATTTTCCTTTCGGTAAAGCCCCGGCTTAAAACTTCTCCGTGAAGGCTGAAATGGTAATTTCAACATCTTGATTTGGAATTTAAATATTTTTTCATGCGAATCAAAGGGAGTTTTCCCGAGACCTTGACAAAGTTAAATAGCTGGGGCTCCATTTTCCCCACATCTCACTTGTATTTATTCGAGAGCGGGTAGCTGACGAATCACTAATCTACTTTGGAGAATTTAATTAATTTGAGGGGCTTATGATCTCGAAGCGTAATTCGGATGCAAGGAATGCCGGATTCATACGACACACATCAAACCCTTCAACATCTCCGACGGTTTCAGTCGGCCATTTTAAGCCTGCTGTAGATTGCGGATTTCTCAATTTTGTTTACCGAGTCCCGGAAAAGGTACCTACAGGTATACAAGGTGTTTCTGAATTGATGCCAGAGATTTCAAGGGGTGATTCCTTGTTCTAAATAAAGGGTAGTTTGTTATATAGGGTGTCCCACTAGTAACGCAGCGGACGATATACACTTAACGGTCTGAGTTTGGCAAAATTTTTTGATGCAGACTTGATATAGGTACTCCAAAAAGAGCACAACTTAAAAATATTTTCGAATATATCGGGTGGCCCACAAAAGAGGAATAGAGGGTGACTTTGTTTACTTTTCACATATTTTTGTTCAACAGTTTTCGAAATATTGGCCATTTTGACAAAAAAATTATACTTGTAGAGGCTATATTATCCAATTATATTTCACAGATGCTTGCACATACCAATAACAGCTTTATATGGATTGAAAGACAAGATTTCAAAGTATCCTACCCAGCTTTAAAGCATCTCCAGCATATGGAGTGTCCACAAGAAGACTGCCAACATGACGAATTTCAAATAGATTTTTCTTAATTTCTTCAAATGCAATGCATATAATTTTTTGTCATCATTTTAATCACCATTCATTTTACTTAATTTTTTGTCGAATACATTATATGCGTATCTTCAACAATATAGGATTTTTTAGAGTTGTTCCTCTAAATTCACATTAACCGAATTCAAAATGCAGATTTGGCTTTTCTGTGGTCAATGAGAACTGTCAAATTATTCTATTCAGAATTAACATCATTGCAGCTTCAATTAATATCATCATAGTTTTTACGGATTGGATGAATACCCAAACAGTGATGTAAAAATTCAAAACATACCAAATAGTTTGAATGTACAGTTATGAATGCTACAAAAAAATGAGTTTCGAAACTTTAGGATACAAAAAAGTGCCCGCTCTTATCATTATACAACTTTCTTCGAAAAAATGATATTCATAAGTTTCACAGGCACGCACGCAGATCTTCAAGCTCCTAAGCTTGAAGCTTGTTTGAAATGTTTGCAAAATTCGACTCTTCAAGTAGAATCATAGAAAATTATCAAGAATGTATTTCGAAAAAATAGGTACAGGAAGCAAGTGTCTGTCTTCAGTAACTGATTTCATTACATTTTTGAGTAGATACATCATACATCAAAACTTTCTAGTTCCTCATTTCGCTATAATATGAATTGAAGCTTCAATCATTGCGTTCGTTATTACCAATCCGGAGAGAAAACGGACACAGAACATCTAATAAATACGGATCTCTCTCTCTCCTCTCTTTCAGCCAGAGAGAGAGAGAGAGAGAGATCCGAATTATTGGATGTTCTGTGTCCGATCCACCTCCGAAAGGGAATATCGAATGCGCCTAATGATGCTCATTCTGAGTGGAATAATTTGACAGTTCTCAATAACCACAGAAAAGCCAAATCTGCCATTTAAATACGAAGGTATATGTGAATTTTAGGGAAACATTTCGAAAAAGGTCTTAAAAATCCTATTCTGTTAAAAATATGCATATCATGCATTTGACCAAAAATGAAGTAAAATGAATGGTGATAACAATGATGAAAAAAAATTATATGCATTGCATTTGAAAAAAATGAAGAATAATCGATTTGAACTTCGTCATGTTCATAGTCGTTTTGTGGACACTCCATATGCTGGAGATGATTCATTATAGCTGGCTAGGATACTTTGAAGTCTTGTCTTTCAATCCATATAAAGCTGTTATTGGTATGTGCAAGGGTTCGTGAAATATAATAATTGGATAACATAGCCTCTACAAGTATAATTTTTTTGTCGAAATGGCCAATATTTCGAAAACTGTCGAATAAAAATATGTGAAAAGTATACGAGAGCATGCAGGAAGTTTCAGAGAATTGAAAAACACTATTGAATATAGGGTGTCCCATTTGAAAAAACAAAGTCACCCTCTATTCCTCTTTTGTGAGCCACCCGATATATTCGAAAATATTTTTAGGTTGTGCTCTTCTTGGAGTACATCAAGTCTGCATCAAAAAATGTTGCCAAACTAAGACCGTTACGCGTATATCGTCCGCTGCGGCACTAGTGGGACACCCTGTATAAATGTTGGATCAAAAGTCAAACGTAGGGGAGATATCGAGATTCATAGATGGCGGAAAAATGGAATTTGAAGAAAAAAATTTTCGCAACGACTTTGAGAGAATTAAATAAAGAGAGCCAGGTTTGGTCAGAAACTTTTTCATCTCTTGTATTTTTCTCGTAAAATGTACCGTTTCGAAAATGAAATAATATGAAAATAATGTCGGTTCATTTAAGAACTGATTTATATTTAATTTTTTTTATTGCAAAATGTACATTTCACGAGAAAAATATAAGAGTTAAAAAAGTTTGTAACTGAGTCAGGCTAATTTGATTCTATTCAAGTTTTTGCGTAAGTTTTTCTGTAAATTTAGTTATACATCTTAGAAATTTCGTTCGAAACCTGGTTTTTTAAAAGTATTTCTATTTCTGCATCTCGAGAAGTTATTTTCAAATACACAGGGTTTTCCCAAAGAAAGATATTCAGAATACGGTTGATTTTTTAAATTAATTGAAAAATTAATTAAATCGAAAAAAAGAAAACTATTTGCCTTCGGGACGTTCTTCAACTTCAATTTAAAAAAAAATCACGTCTCTACGTCGTAAATTAGGGTAGATACTCGTGAAATAAAGAGACCACTTTTTGAATAGAGATTTTACCACGATTCAAAAGGTGATACTTCCCCTCAAGGGTCTACGTCCCTGAAAAAAAGGGAATCAGAAACGATTTATTTTTTTCTGATTGATGAAGGGATGTATGAGTGTATAAAGATAAAAATAATTAAAAAAATAATTTATAAGTATTGAATGAATGAAAAGGATATTCGCCATCATTTTTGGTTATTTTGTAACATTTCCACCATCAAAACGAACAAATATTTTTGTGTTTTTTCATTTCAGTATTGCAGTCTATCGTTTAGTTAATCAAATGTTTATCTCCTTTTTCTTTCAGAATTTACCGTTTTTTTGTAAATAATATTACAACAATGTGTTGTTTTCGCGAAATTTATTTCCTCGAATTTTTCTATTCGAAATGATAAATATCCATTTTTACCAGAGACATTTTATTAAGGATTTTATTAGCCGTCGATTAGTGAAAATTCATTGTTTCTTACAATTATGGATTTTGACATGGAATTGAATTTCTTTTAAATGACACGCCCCGCAGGTATCTACTCCCAGATGACTAGTGAAGGAAAATTAGTGTATTATACAGTCAGTGTGAGATCTAGTTCGGGTAAGGATTTCTTGTTAATATTCACTGCGCCCCAACATTTGTTCTATTAAGCTGAATAATCCAATAAATAAAAATAAATGCACTGCACCGCCATCTGGCGGTATGCGTTTCCTATTTCGAAGGCTGAAGACTCTTAAGAGGTGGAGATTAAAATTGAGTTTTTATTTTTTTTTCTTCAGCTATTGGTTTTGGGAAAAAATGTAGGAATAAAAATTAATTGATTTGATACGAAATAACTTCAGGGTTGCTTATTTCAACCCTGTATAATATAGCAGGTATATTGAGAAAATATCCATGATTAGTTCTTTGCGAGAGCACGAAAGTTACAGAATTTCAAGAACATTCAGCATCACCGAAATTTTAGAAAAAAAAATTCATTTAGTCACCACTTTTGAAGGATGATCTGGAAAGGGGTGGCTGAGGAAATTTCATTATAGGAAAGACCCATCTTTCATACGAGCAATCACCTTCCGAATTTTTTCGCAGGAATTTAGAAACACCCTGTCTATGAGAAAACTGTTCTCAATTTCATGGGGGGATATTAATTACTCCCTCCAATGGACTAGAATGTACATCGAACGTTTCAACTTATGACGTTGTCTGTAGAAACGATGTAGTGTTCCAACGAATATCGAGTATTGATAAAATTCATTTATGAATTTATAGCACGTATGTTTATGCTCAAATCAATGAGGCAATGGTCAGGGAATTTAGCGCGGAATTGATGATTTCATTTTGTCCGTCAGTTACCGGTTTCATAGAGGAATTGTCGGATAATAAACAGCTTGTCGGTACGAGGAAATTACTCGTGATTATCATAAAATCAATACCCATCTTGAAAGAATAATGCGCGAATCTGAATATATGAATGAAAGCAGAACACCGGGCAGATAGCCATTTAACGGAGCTGCTCTCAATAAAACAAAGTCTTTGGTACATTTAGGTAGCTATTCAAGTTCGGATCAGGCTCATAAATATTTCTTGAGGCCATAAATTATTAGAAGCGAGAAAAAAAAAAGTCGTTAGAAGGTCAGCAGTGAAATTACGAATATCCCAAAATTGCCTAACCACAATCCGCTCTGCCAATACTGCCATTGCATCTACTGTTGATAGCCCTTCCCTGAATCCGAATTGCTTAGCGTCGATCAGGTTGAACATTCTTCAAAGAGCTTTGCAATGTTGCTTATCATAGAAATAGGTCGGTAATTTGTCATTTTCTTCCTATCACTCGACTTGAAAACACAAACAACATGAGAATTTTTCCACTCTGCTGGTACAACTCTCGTCACCAAAACTAAATTGAACAAATACACTGCGCAAAAAAATTAACGCACATTATGGAAATCTCAAATTTATTCTACAAATGAATGTGATAATTATTTTTATCAGAATTATGCATACATATGTTATCCACTTTCAACGTTTTTCTTCAATACAGATGTTTTCTCCCAGCAGGAATAAAAAAAGATGATATTATCAGATTTTGAATGTATTGGCTCCATTCTAAAATCAGTTGTTCTCGATCAATTCTAGTGATCAATAGTTTTTCTTTCGTTTGATTTTCTACACTCGATCGCTATGCAACGCGAAACACGCAATTTGACCCAAGAGGAATGTGCCCAAGCGGTAGTTTTGCGAGAAGAAGGGTGGACATACACAAGAATTGCAGAAAAGTTTGGAGTTTCCCAAACAAGTGTGTCCAGAATTTTGCAGCGATTCAGGGAGACAGGTATGAATGTCCGAAGACCAGGACAGGGTAGACCACGGGTAACAACTGCCATTCAAGAACGTTACTTGAGAGTTTCTTCGTTGAGACAAAGGTTTGCAACCGCTCGCCTCCTTCAAAATCAGCACTCATGAGGTGAAAATTAGCACTCAGACAATAAGAAATCGCCTCAGAGAATATGATTTAAGGCCTCGTGTCGCGGCAAGAGGCCCAGCTCTTACCCCAGCCCATCGAAGGGCGCGTTTGGATTTTGCATTGGGAAGAGGATTCTGCCTCTACCATTGTGATCGACGTTCCCTTGTATACAGACGTCCACATGAAAGATATGCTCAGTGCAATTTCCTGAATACTACTGGTTTCGGGGGAGGATCGATTATGGTATGGGGTGGAATATCTTTGACTGCTCGCACAGACCTAGTGTTCGTTGATAATGGAGCTATGAATGCTGATAAGTATATAAGGAACATTCTTGAAGAGCATGTAGTGCCATTTGCCCCAAACATTGGTGAAAATTTCATTTTTATGGACGATAATGCCAGACCCCATCGTGCGCGCATCGTTCAGGAGTACCTTGAAGAGGTTGAAGTCTCTCGAATGGAATGGCCAGCAAGAAGTCCAGATCTCAATCCGATTGAGCAGGTTTGGGACAACCTCAATAGAAGTTCAAAAAATCATCCAGCTACTCTTAATGACTTAGGAATCCAACTCGGAGAAATCTGGGAAGGATTAGATCAGAACATTTTAAGATCACTCATTTTGAGTATGAACCGTCGTTGCCGAGCTGTAATTAACGCAAGGGGTGGAAATACCAAGTATTAAATCACCTTATCAGCATTTCAGTATTTTGAAAATTGTTCATTTCTCTTCTTTCACATAAGATTCGGTGAAATCCTGAATTTTTCTTCCATTTAAAGTGTCTTGTTTCGTTCAAAACCTTCCCGAAAGAACATAAAAAATAAGTTATAACGTCAATGTAGAGTTAACTTTCATTAAAATTGAGATTTTCAGAATGTATAAGTATAAAGTGATGTATATAGTATAGTTTTTCATCAACTGATTCCCAGATTGATTGACACAGTAGTATCATTTCTGCATATCAACATTCCTAGTTAATCGTCGTTTCTTAATAGTTTCGCCTCAAATGAGGTTCATTGGTTTCCGCGTTCAACCGAAGGATGTTCCAGTACAATATCAAAATTCTCGTAGCAATTTCGAAGCGTCACAAGGTCAATCTACGAAATTGTAAACAAAGTGCCATGGAACGATTGTGTACCTTTGCCGATTTTGAATTATTCATGAGCAGTTAATCGAACCCACAAGCTACGAAATAATAAAACAATGAGTGAGACTTGTTCGTGGACATGTCAATGGAAGCCGCGCAATTATTGTCAATAATTTCGGGTCCGAATGCCACATCCATTTTTCTCGGAGATCATTCGCACTTTATGGATGCAGCGCTAACGTCCAAGTTACAGTCGAAATTGTTTTTTTGAGGAATATCTGATGATGCATATACAGTGAAACCTCAACTATTCGAAAGGTGAATTGAATAAAACACTACTAGCTAAACTAATTTTTTGGTCATTGTATACAGGGTGTTCCATCTCAGACGAGCCACCCCGTATATTTCTTATCCCATAGCTATTGGAAAAATTTCCCGAGACACGTCGAATGATTTTTTTTTTGGGGACATCATTTGACGTACCTACATTTGAGGCTTGAATGAACAACCCCCTAAGAGTGGGCGCTTCAACACCTCAAAATTGAATGGGGGAGAGTAGTTGATTGATACTTCAAATCTTGAAAAATTTCAATTGTTTCATCATGCTTGCAGGAAAAAAATCAAATCTGCGTATTTGAATCAAATGCTCAAATTGTCCTCCATTGACTTCCATACAATAATACAATCTTGACTGAATACCTCTCTAACAAGGTTCAGCATAATTGAAGTTATTAACACTCATTGGCAATTCGTTGACGTAGTTCGTCCAAATTTTCAGGCTGAGTTACAAAAATGTTGGACTTAAGATGTCCCCACAAGAAGAAGTTCAGAGGATTTCTGGCGAAAAAAGTTATAGTTATAAGTTTTTTTTAATTGAAAAACAAAACTAATTAAACCGAAAAAAAGAAAACTATTTGCCCTCGGGACGTTCTTCAACTTCAATTTAAAAAAAATCAAGTCTCTACGTCGTAAATTAGGGTAGTTACTAGTGAAATAAAGAGACCACTTCTTGAATGGAGATTTACCACGATTCAAAAGGTGATACTTCCCCTTAATGAAGAGACATCAGTATCAGGCAAAAAATCGGAAACTGAATCGGATTCTCCTCGAAATTCCCATGTTGCAGTAGGAATAATTGAATTACGTCATTTGATACGTCTTTACGAGTGGTTAGACTAAACGAGGCGCAATAATCGCTATTAATTCAACGAGGAACTACACGGTAGTAATACGACTCAACCAAACGCAAAATTGACATATCGTTGGAATAAGTCATCCTTTTGGCGCGTACTTCCTCAAAAGCCGTTTGTTTGTTCCTAGACATAAACATAAATACAGAAATACTTAGGTAGGTCACAGTGTTTGTGTTCTTCGCAGAACAGCCTCTCATTTCGGTGTTATAATCCGACCTTTCAAGTAGGAAGAAATGTCTATAAAATTCGTGCAAATAAACTCGCTTTTTATTTGACGAGTTGATTATAAGAGAAAAAAATTAATGTTTGTATTCTTGGTATTTCGATGCTATCCGCGAAGTTAACACCGTCTTCTTTCATTATGAATTATGAAGATTGATACATTCGCAGCCTTCACCTGTCGGAAATCCATAACTCACAGTACGCTTCCGTTCTGATTCGAATATTCCGTGCTGTGGGGATTCGGAAAACAAATTTATCATAAAATAGTGGCTGTTGGATAGATCTTGGTACAAATTTCAACTCTAAAGGAACCTTACATAACACCACAAATAAATAAACCATTTAGAAAGTCATCAATAAAAAGTAATGCGAACGATTGAAAAGGACCCCGCACTTTTTCTATGGCAAATGGCGTTCCGTCAAATGTTCTAGAATTTTGGCATAATGTAGTACTCGACCTACTGATCAAAAGTGTCCATTGCCGCAACTCAATCCTATGACTAGTTTTTGAGATACAGGGCGTTGAAGTTGAGAATTACCCACTTTTACTAAGGCCGTATCTCGGAACAGAATCGAATGAAATTCAATTTTTCTCAAGAAACATTTCTTGACATCCCCAGGGAGCAACCATATAGAGGAATATGACCGGAAATCGTTACAAATACAGGGTTATCCATAATTGAATGCATGCCCGATTTTGAAAGTATAAAATATGTCAGCTTCAGAGCGAGAACGTTCACAAAATGAACTATTACACTAGATATGTTGTTGTTACATCGAAAAAGTCTGTGAAACCGAGAATTTATACTAGGTGATCCATTATTATAGAAACTATTCTCAAGCAAGGTTAAGTGGACACCCTGTATTTATGGGTTGATTCAAGGTATTTTTTATTTTTTTTAGAACATATCATCATGGACTTCGAATAATACAGGGTGATTTAGTCATGAAATGAACTTTGAACCTCAAGAAAATGCCCAAAAACCACCTTTTTCTTTTCATCACCCTCTATTTCCCGATTAACTCCGATGAGGTGGGAGTTTTCATTCACCATTATACTTGAAATAAAAACATCAATACGGCTTAGAGTTTTCATCCACTTCCTATGACCAGATTTTTTTTATGTAATCTGAAAATTATTTATTTATGTTATTCTATTCTTATATCAGCATAGAAAAAAATCTGGTCATTGGAAGTGGATGAAAACTCTCAGCCGTATTGATCTTCTTATTTCAAGTACAATGGTGAAAGAAAACTCCCACCTCATCAGAGTTAATCTTGAAATAGAGGGTGATGGAAAAAAAAAGGTGGTTTTTAGGTATTTTCGTGAGGTTCAAAGTTCATTTCATGACTGAATCACCCTTTATCCTTTGAAGTCCATGACGATATGTTCTGAAAAAATTAAAAAAACACCTTGAATCAACCCATAAATACAGGTTGTCCACTCAACCTTCCTTGAGAATAGTTTCTATAATAATGGATCACCCAGTATAAATTCTGGGCTTCACAGACTTTTTCGATGTAACTACAACCTCGACTACAACATATCTTGTAATAGTTCATTTTGTGAACGTTCTCGCTCTGAAACTGACATATTGTATACTTTCAAAATCGGGCATGCATTCAATTATGAATAACCCTGTATTTGTAACGATTTTCGGTCATATTCCTCTATATGGTTGCTCCCTGGGGATGTCACGAAATTTTTCTTGAGAAAAATTGAAGTTCATTCGTTTCTGTTCCGAGATACGAGCATAGTGAAAGTGGGTAATTCTCAATTTCAACGCCCTGTATCTCAAAAACTAGTCATAGGATTGAGTTGCGGCCATGGACACTTTTGATGAGTAGGTCGAGTACTACATTATACCAAAATTTTAGAACATTTGACGGAACGCCATTTGCCATAGAAAAAGTGCGGGCTCCTTTTCAAAAATTTCTTTTATCAACTGGTAATTATTGAAGATTATATACAAGATTAAAGAGGTCATCACCTCCGAATTATATCTGGCAACGGGCAAGATTGTTTTCATTTCCATTATCTTTTCGTTGAAGGACCATATCAGGGAATGGTTGAGCGACGTCACTTTCCTGTTACATTGAAATCTCGATAATTATGTACTTCTAGCCTAATCAATCCGGACATTCTGACCTAGAAAATTCGACATTAATTTACTCTCATGTGAAATCAAATTTGATTAATTTAATTTTTCTGGCTAGAGTATTCGTTGCCATTTCACTGCTAGGCTCGAAATTATCAGCGTTGTGTTCTGATGGCTTCAAAAAAATAATAATGTTTGATTACCATCAAATAAATTCCATAAAACTCTTCATCATAATAAGTGAATGTATTTTCAATAAAGACTGATTTGTGTTCGAATGAAACGGAATAATTGAAATACCGCTCCATTAACGTTGTTGACATAAGCCAACGACTTAACGTAATCCCATAATATGAAATCTGACGGCTTTAAATCGCATGAGTGAGGTGGCTATTCAATCTGACCATATCTAGAAACTACACGATCAATCCCCTTCGATTCGTGGCAAGTCTATCCAATATGGGCCACAAATAATCTTCCAACATGGCACGAAAGCGAACTCCATTTTCATCGACAGAAAAATTTGGTTCAAGAGTTGACTACAGAAATAGGAGTCGTGCCTGTCAATGAAAAATAGTGAAGCCAATATTCAAAATCATCAGAAGTAAACTGGGTAATTTTACTACTACGGAATCAAAATGTAGTCTGTAACGTTTTTCGAATTTTGTAATAAACTCTCAATCAAATTTAAAAATGTACTTCATATTGAAATTCATTTATTCATTTGTGCGTGAATGCCAGAGATGAGTATTTGTTTCTCCAAATATTGTGCATTCTTCACATTATACATACAGGGTGGCCATTTGAAAACGAAACAGACGAGATTACAGACGAAATAAATTTTTCGATAGAAATGCTCGGACAGGTCGATTTCTGTTTCGAGGGGGACAACTTAAGATGTAGGTTACGGACGCATAGCGCTTCAACCCTTGCTGCTACAACCCCCACCCCCAATTTTTGAATAGGGAAGATGGGGTGAGTTATACCTCATTTGAAAGGTATTTTTATACTGATTTCAGCACAGTAATTGTTTTTTCATTTTATGCATTAGTTCTCGAAATATTCTTAACTAAGTATTTGAAAATGAAGTGGTGTTTTCATGGCACTTGTAGTGTTTTTTTGTGAAAAATCGACATCTTGATTAAAGATTTCTATGTCAGTGGATTGGAGGAAGGAAGCCACAGTCATGGTTGTTTTGAAGCTCAAAATGTCGATTTTTCACAAAAAAACACTACAAGTGCCATGAAAACACCACTTCATTTTCAAATACTTAGTTAAGAATATTTCGAGAACTAATGCATAAAATGAAAAAACAATTACTGTGCTGAAATCAGTATAAAAATACCTTTCAAATGAGGTATCACTCACCCCATCTTCCCTATTCAAAAATTGGGGGTGAGGGTTGTAGTAGCAAGGGTTGAAGCGCTATGCGTCCGTAACCTACATCTCAAGTTGTCCCCCTCGAAACAGAAATCGACCTGTCCGAGCATTTCTATCGAAAAAATTTATTTCGTCTGAAATCTCGTCTGTTTCGTTTTCAAATGGCCACCCTGTATATTACAAAAGTATCGAAATGTTACCGAAACGGCTCGGCCGTTTTTGCCTCATATAATGAATGGGCACGATATGACAGCACCTTGGACTTTACTCTAAGACCATGGTCTAAGGACAGCATAGTTTTCTGAATCTGTGGCCAGTTCATTCATAATTTCGTACGCTATTTCGATTATGTGTTACTAATGACGTTTTGAACAGTGTTGCCATCACGATATCGAAAAAAGTGAGATTTGGATTTATTTCTGAACTAGCTGGCCCGGCGAACTTTGTTCCGCCTAAATGATGCATGCGGTGGATTTCACAAATCGTAATCACCGGTGATCGGAGATTAACGGCTTGGTTCTCTGATTTTTGAACTATCAAATGTTTCCATGGATATGATCTATCACACAGAACAGATACACAAAAATAATATGTCATAATATGTCAATCACAAATAATGGCAATTTTGGATTCAGTTATTTCCGCAAATATATTTATTACCCAAACAGAAATTCAAAAACATTTTAAAAATTATGAGAAAAGATGAGAATGGACATCTCACGATTGGAACTCATCGCCAAAATACGATTTACTTGACATTTCGATAAAAATTCATTGTGATATTCACCCGCTTCTGGATCTGTTAATAGCCTTTCATGGTACTATAAGCCCTATGTAAATTACACCCTACACAGTAATTGATATCATATGTTCGTTTTTCGACCATTTCAAACCACGACGACCGAAATGCTCGAAAAAAAGAACAGATGACATCAATGGATGGCCGCGAAAGCCTCAACAAATTCATCGCCATTTAATTGTGATAATGTCAAATATAGAACCCTCACGATTACGTTATTTGGAATAAATAAAACTATAAAAATAACTAATAATCATCAGTCATAATGTGTGAATAGCGCCATCTGAAGTGGTAAGAACGAAACTTTTTTCATATCTCAACGAAATCTAATCATTTTAGACATCTGTACTCCTACTCTAAGACATTTTGGTTTTGCCCAACAGCGCAGAGTTGTAGGCGACTCAAATTACACACTATTACAGTGACTATAGGGGGAATATAGTCACTGTACACACTATTTGTTTATATCGCCATCTAACGCGCAGAATATCAAATAAAGTACCAACGAATAAGCGGTAGCGTAACTGTAACTGTAGCGACATCTAGTGGCCTTACTCAAAAGGAGGAAAAGCATTTCCTGTATAAGTAAAATTTTCATCGATTTTTTCAAAGTTTCATTGTATTTTATAATAACCAGACCGTATACGAATCCATATATGAAGTTTCATAACAAACAGTCCATCCGATCTCGAGTTATAAATGGTGTAACCAACATCTTTCTTTTATATATATACATATTATTAGCAAAATACATTGAAAAAATGGTTCGTACGTGTCTTTTTTGTGGTAAATTGGACTATTTGAGTTCTGATTTGAGTTCACACCGGTATGTTCTACTCTAATCATTCTTCTCAACAGTGGCGTAGATTCTTCGACTTTTAGAATTTCACTTTTCAGATCCCTTCTGATATTGAGAGGAGGAACATTTGGTTATCAATTCTGGATTTAGCTGACTCTGTTTATCTAACTCAGAATCTGTTTCAATGTTCGGAAAATTGTATGAATTCTCCAAAAAGAGTGAATGTACTTGTAATTTTATTTCAATTCTTCAATACCGATAACACCACGCCACTGGACCTTTCAAAGTTAGATCCTGCAATGGCAGTATCTAATGATATTGCTATCATCGTTCCACTCATTGAAACCTGACTAATTTTCGGCTTCACCAATTATCGAATTCATGAATGAGATCCTGTGTCTCTTATCTCTGTCTAAGGTACAAGATCCCTTTTTGTGGTTGAGATGGAGTCTTCTATTTTCCGTTCATTGACTAAGCCATTAATTTGAAATTGAGGTAGGTGCATTGCTGAAGATGATTCCAGCATTTAATGTAGTCCAATTTTCGGAGAAACACTGTTTCGCAGCCTCAACGTTATTTTAAGAACCGTAATGAAAATAGCGAAGATCGTGAAAAATTTAACACTTCATTGGTCGAGGACGTCTCGAATTGGTTGCGACCATTCTTGATGAATCCAATGTGATATCGCCCAACTCTAAAAATTAAGTACTCATGCACCTACAGTAATTCATACTACGCAACATATCGATTGCACAAAAGAGCCATAACTATACACCCCACTTGTTTTATTGTCTACGAAATTGGGACATAAATTCCATCGAAAACAATAACATTTATTTACCACTTTATGTAAGGCCATTCAGAATATACGATTAAGCGTACTAAAATAGGATGTTTGAGAACAATTCCTGTTATCAACATTCAACAGTCCATAGAGCGAAAATAAATTTCGTTGAATCCTCTTTCGCTTGTATACACCTCAACTTATTTTTATAACTCGACGTGTAAATAGACGAAATTATTTTTTCTGGTTTGTCAGAACTGTGGGTATTATTCGGTGCGATTTCGTTTTACGGGGAAAACATACGAAAATACATACATATATCATTGATTCCAAAATACGAGTATAACTCTCAAAGTAGAGATCAATAGTTTAGAAATATTCATCAATCATTACTTGTCAATCATTCTACGAAAATGTTTGCTTCTATATCCTTTCTCGTAAAGTTGCGAAACATAAATCATTCACACAATTTTTTTTTATTATAGGACTTTTTTTTCTCTTCAGTTCTATGGTTTCGCATTCGAGTTTTTTGCCTTTTCTTCAATAATTTGTTTATTTAAATCTTTTAAGTTTCATCAATGAACGAGTTGATCAGAGCTGGTTAGTGAAAGATGTGGTCTATACAGTGAAGAAAGGCAACAAAATTGGAGTTAAATCTGAGTTCATATTTTATTTTGTCGAATTTTTGCATAACTACAAACTAATCGAATTTAATCAGTTTTTGGAGTTTATATTTCGACGAATTCAGAGAGGAACGCTCCTTCCAATCATTAGAATTCATTATGGTTGGGTTAAGTTCCTTTAGGGCTTGTTCGGACTAGGCCAGTAGATTAGTCGAGTAGAGAATGAATCTGTTATTTCCCGTGTGCGAGTGAATAATAGTAATTATGTGCGAATAGAATAATATACTTTGTCCACGACTTCCTCGGTAAAATTCGATTTACTCTGCATTTTCAACAACGAAAATAGTTATCAAAAGCGTTGACATAACATTTTCTGTGACTGAAAAAGGCAAAATCTCGATAAACGTCAAAAAGTTCAGTTGACATCGATTCATTTCCATACTTTCGCTCTGATGAAAATGAAATACTAATGTATACAAGCTAGTGTTTCACCTTCTTCACAAGATATTTTTGATCGCATGCTTCAGGAATAATTTCGTCACTAGAAAGTACTCTATCTATCTTCCTTCTGATTTCCTTTCCAAAAGTGAACGCAGTTTTTAATAATTCCGAGTATCGTTGCCTTCATTTATGTTGAGAGTATTCTTAAGCATGGAATAATGGCTCCATAGAGTTGTTTGTTAATAGGTAGCTGAGTGGACTTTATTAGCTACTCTCAGTCCATGAAATTATCAAACGCTTTTAGGCTGAGATTCCTTGATTTTTCCGGCAATAGATGTAATGCAGTATTTTTTGCAGCCTGTCTTATTTCTGGTGGAGTACACAACATTTCTTCATGAATCTGTAATGCAGGTATCTTCGGGAAGAATTAAAATTAATGGGAGGCACAATGAAAACAGACGTTTTGAATATTTTTCAGATTGTCAAACTGAATGGTTGGTAGTCATTTTTCCATCGTGGAATTAAAAATTTTCAGAAGTGCAATTCAGCAGTGATTAATGAATCATTATTCACTGGTCATTATTCACCGGTGAATGATGACAATCATTACGTTTCTCAAACATCATCCGAAATGTAAGGATTATAGGGAAGTCGTGGACAAAATATTTTTCGCACAGACCTGCAGTCACGATTTTTAGTTATGAGTTGCTACCTTCGGTATCATTGAATGGCTTCCATAGGAAACCACAAATTTTGTAAAGGAAAACTTCAGATTACACATTTACATGCCCGGAAATTCTCGAGAATCTTCCATCAGTATACTTTCCACGAATCGATTAAAATTTAAATAAACAGGAGCGATATAAAAGAAGAACAATAACCACATCGAATTGGGCCGTTAGTTTACGAAAGTCGAATAAAATCAGTTATTAAAGTGGTCGGAATAGTATTTCCCTGAGCAATTTCAAAACCTCCGAGTTAAATTTAGAGCGGAACATAAATATGATAATCATAGGAGACTTTATTATATTCCGTTCGCTATTTTTATTCTCTTATAAATGTGTAGCTTGTGTCGAAACTTATTTCGGTGAACAGTTCCGAATTATTAATTTCGTAAACAACGCTTTTTCTGTAACTACATTGGAAGTACAGATACATGACGTGTTTCGTTGAAATGATTTATAGTGTGACGACTTGGCAGGACTTTTTCAGTCGAAGATACTAATTGAGTTGTTCGATCCGTCAGACGGATTGACCGGCCACAAAGTTCGCAAAGCTGTATTGATTTCGTGCGTTTTGCTTACCAGTTCCTCATATTCGTACGATAATCAGAAAAATTCTTTGATTGATTGGTTTCAAAAATATGGATCAAACCAAATAGGGTAATATACAGGGTGAGTCTTTGACTTGTACATATATTTTAACTGTAGATTCCTCTCATCAAACGAAACACTTTTTTCCTATATCATTTTTCAAAATTCGGTTTGGTTTGGAAGATACAGGGTGTCGAAAATCCATGAAAGAAACACTTTTCTGTTTATATCTTCGGAACCGTTATTTCGAATGAACTGAATTTTGGTTGAGTTTTTACTTTATTCATGGTGCATATTCCTCAATCGAAACCTATTCAATATCTTTACTAGTATAAAAGTTACAGAGTAGTCGACTCATCAATACACGCTAAAACACCATAAAACTACTTTAAAAAGATAAACGGTTCATATTTTCGAAAGAATCAATCATTTAAGAAACTAAAAGTATTCTTATTTTTTTTTTCAATAAAAGGCGTCGTTTTCGAGTTATTTCCAATTTCACCCGGAGAAATTTGACGAAAAAATCATTAATTTCAAGAATAATCTTAATGCGTCTCTGAATTAAATATCATCGAATATTATTCCTTCTCTGGTCTTCAAACGAGTTTACAATGTTGTCACAATATTTATCAACTTTGTCGAGATATTTTAATAATAAAATCCCACAAATGTGGGATATAGAATTGAACACCAAGGAGGATTTAACACGCACAGTTTCTATTGAAAATTCATAGTTACCGGTCCATATTGAAGTTAAATGTCGATGGAATACAAAATTCGGATATGAATGATGAATATCGACACAAACTACTTATTAAATTGAAATTAATGAAACTATGATACCTGATAATCTGTGGCGATGTTTCTATCTAAACAACATCCTCTTGGAATTTTATAAACTCGACACAGTTGAAATTATATTAATTCACTTCACATGATAACCACATTAGAACAATAATTAACTGAATGCATTCAGAACTTCACATAATGTTTACTGTTTGTTCAGAGACTCTGGTTTGTTATTGTTTATGTTTGGCCTCCAGATAACCAATATCTCGGTTTTCGCTCTACGCATGCGTGGTAAAATTTGGCGTCAAAGTCGATCATGATGGAAACGGCAGAATTCATAGATATTTATACCACGGTACACAAATGTATCGTGATTTATACTATGTTTCGTAAAAATCCTTAACCTCAATGAAAATATCAGCAAGCTGACAACATCTTCTTGAAATTTCTATGCAAAAATTCACAGAATCGATACAAATTAGATTAGGTCAGGTTGTTTAATAATAAATCTGAATGAAAGGTCCTTTCTTCATGATATTGTTTGGGAATTTCGAGGAAAATATGAACAAGTTAATAGTGTTTACAAACTAATCTGCAGAAGGAACTTATGTTGGTGGAATAAATGTGGCTTTTTAGTTGCAGATATAATCCGATGAAATTAACTGTTTTTGTTGAAATTATCGTGTTTGCAACATTTTTATTCCAATAAGGTTAGTACGTGAGTATTCCCTAAATGTATAAACTCAATTTCTATCGAGAAATATTCCACAGTATCATTTCAGGGACGTAATTAGCACAATTTTTTTTTAAATGGCTATATCTTTTTAACAGAGCCGAGAATTCTGAAAAATGGAAAATTAAAAAAAGGTTTCTTTTGACCTCAGAATCTTCAGTTAAAATATATGTACAAGTCAAAGACTCACCCTGTATACAGTGTTCATGGAAGAAAAAAAATGTTATTTCATTTTTATTTCTTTGACCGTTGATACACTCAGGAACACCCTGTAGAAGTTATTGCTTCAACTCTCACGTTGCACCAAATATGAAACATCAGGGAAAAAATTATTAGGATCTCTGAATTTCACATAGAAAGATCTCATTGTCAATCAACACTCAAACTGAATGGATTTAACAGACACCAATATCGCGTAGAATGTTAGGGATTCATCGACCTCACGATCGAAGCGAAATTAACTCCCCCTATCGAAAAGCTAGGCATCAAAATGATAAGGTAGATATCTACATCTCTTCCTGCGGAATTCATTCAGACGGAATCTTTACACAGTCAAATCTACATAATCGAAGAAAGTTTCAAAACTAGCGGGGGAGATTTTGAGACCTCTGCCTAAGTTTCAAAGTTTCCTGAAGTGAAGCAGGCATCCTGCATGGAAATTAAGCTGTCTGCATTGAATATTCCAGAGAGAATTCAGGTCTTCGGCTTTGGGTATTTGGACATTCTTGGATAAGAAAGGTTCTATCAAGTATGTTTTGATCGTTCGAATCATCGTTATCATTCATTCAATTCATTCTCGACATATATATTCTACAACAATCAGCAAAAATTCTAGATTACAGATTCAAATCACAATGGCTCAGATAAAATATTGAGAATTCGTTGAAAACAGAAATTATGACTTTCAGTTACTGAAAAATACAGGGTTATCATAATAATCCGTGCATTAGACGTTTCCGGCTTCTATGAGGAAAAGATTTCTAAAAACTTGGCACACGACCGTTTTTCAATGGGGAGAAATAATGCTAAATTATTTTCATCGAAATCGCACTTCCGGTTATACCGGATGTGACCATCAGCTTTGGTATTTCAAATGAAACTACCTATTTTTCTAACCAGAAATAGATTCCTTCTTGAATTTTACACATTTTCTATCTGAAACATTTTTACGTTGTTGTCATGGTTACGAAGATATATGGACTTATATGAGAAAATGGCCAGTTCCGCGAAACGTATCATAGCATGCATGATATCTATAATAAAGAAACAAATGAAGGATTTTTCGAAAATTCAATAATTTTGCCTCGTACTGCATGGCTATCGAATCATGTTGTTCTATTGGAACTGTCTCAATAAATTCCTATTTCTGAGAAATTTCAAACTGAAATAACTTCATTTTTTCAAATGGCATGCCCATATTTTTTGTACAGAAAATTTAATTTCAAACATTTTCCAAGGGTTCCTTATGTCCACCTTCAATCGATTTCAGTACAAAAAATATAGGCATGCCATTTGAAAAAATGAAGTATATACCAAATTATACCTTTCCTCAGAACTAATATGAATCAAGATGTCAAGAATATGAACACTAATGAAAATTAGAACTTATTTTGTGAATAGCGCTTTCTGAAATGGAAAAAAGGAAACTTTTCTAATATTCAGAATGTTGGCTTATCAAAATCTAATTAGTGCTCACACCACATTTTGAACATCTTAGCCTTTTGGTGCTCAGCTCAGATAATTGGTGAACATCTCAGTTGGTAGAGCAGGTATGAGATGTCACACAGAGCAGAAACACAAAAATAATATGTCAATTACTAATTATGGCGATTTTGGATTCAGTTATTTCCGCATATAGGTAGGTATATTTATTACCCAAACGGAAATTCAAAAACATTTCAGAAATCATGGGAAAAGAGTGAAACTGATCGCCAAAATCCGATTTACTTGACATTTCGATGAAAATTCACTGTGATATTCACCCGCCTCATGATCTATGACAATTGGACAGTAATTGTATAAACATCGCCATCTAATGGTGATAACATCAAATATAGTACCTTCACGATTATGTTATTTTTAATAAATTAAACTGTGAAAATAACTAACAATAATCAGTCATTATGTGGGAATATCGCACCTGAAGTGGTGAGAACGAAACTTCTCTCATATCAGTCATATCTCAACGAAATCTAATCATTTTAGAGATCTTCAATCCTACGCTAAGACATTTTGGTTTTTGTCAACAGCGCCGAGTTGGGGGCAACTCAAATTACACACTATTTGTTCACATCGCCATATAACGGGAGAATATCGAATAAAGTACCTACGAATAAGCTGTAACGTAACTGTAACTGGAGCGACACCCTTACTCAGAAGAAGTAAAAGCATTTCCTGTATAAGTAGAATTTTCCTCGATTGTTTCGAAGTTTTATTGTATTTTATCATAACCAGACCATAGACGAATCCATATCTGAAGTTTCATAACAAACAGTCCATCCGATCTCGAGTTATAAATGGTGTAACCAACATCTTTCTTTTATATAAATAGATTACTTTTTCTCACGGTACTATGGAACTTAGTCTGACGAGTGACGACCAATTATTAAATAAGAATAATGTTGACATTCTTGATTAATAAGCCATTTGACGTCGATTTGAATTAATCTTCATATTTCAAATTCACAATTTTTTTATATTCAACGCAACTAAACAATAATCCAGATCCGGTATGTGTTGAGAGACATTCCCGGTCCAAAACAGACATTAACTCATTTCACGTCAATTATTATTTGTGTTATTCAGAGAAATTTGCACCTTCCTCAATTTGTTTTTGGTTACATTGTGTTCTGTTTACCAAATATTGTTTAAACATCTCTAGGATTATTCCAAAAAATATTCGATCTTCTCCAGGAAGTTTATAGGCTTTTATAAACGTGATATTTTTTATCGCAATGAGTTTGTCTGTTGACTATTAATGCTAAGAATTGACCATCCTGTAAACGATGAATGATGATGAGACCTATGAATAATAACTCGGTGATTTTTAACAGGTTTCTAGGTCCAAAAATAATTCACAAAACCATCTTTTTGGAAAAAAGGCCAACTAGTTTCGATTTTATTCTAAAATCTTCATCAGGGCTCTGAAATGGAATAACATACACTACAATAATCTAAGATGTTCGAAATTACAATTAAAAGATTAAAATCATATTTTTTTAACACTTATTCTGAACACATACAAACAAACAAGTATATAAATGAGAAAATAGGTTCGGAATATAGTGTGAATTTTCGACTTACATTTTCACTTTGTGTGGTTTCGTTGTCAACAGTTCTGATGTCAAAAATTAATAATTTGGAGAGGACAACAACTGCTCGCATGGAGGACATTAAAAGATTGATGTCATCAATTAGATGATTCTGGAGTATGCGCGGATTATTATAACAACTTACACACCTGGGTTGGAAAACAAACTTCTATACATCCCCGATTTTTCAATTAAATAATAATATGCGGTATTCAAATTTTCTATGTCGTTTCTTTTATTAATGGAATTTTTTTCTTGTTTGATTGATATCATCTCATCTAATAACCGTCTTTTAAATATGATGAGATGATATCAATCAAACAAGAAAAAAATTCCATTAATAAAAGAAACGACATAGAGAATTTGAATACCGCATATTATTATTTAATTGAAAAATCGGGGATGTATAGAAGTTTGTTTTCCAACCCAGGTGTGTAAGTTGTTATAATAATCCGCGCATACTCCAGAATCATCTAATTGATGACATCAATCTTTTAATGTCCTCCTTGCGAGCAGTTGTTGTCCTCTCCAAATTATTAATTTTTGACATCAGAACTGTTGACAACGAAACCACACAAAGTGAAAATGTAAGTCGAAAATTCACACTATATTCCGAACCTATTTCCTCATTTATATACTTGTTTGTTTGTATGTGTTTAAAATAAGTGTTAAAAAAATATGATTTTAATCTTTTAATTGTAATTTCGAACATCTTAGATTATTGCAGTGTATGTTATTCCATTTCAGAGCCCTGATGAAGATTTTAGAATAATATCAAAACTAGTTGGCCTTTTTTCCAAAAAGATGGTTTTGTGAATTATTTTTGGACCTAGAAACCTGTTAAAAATCACCGAGTCATCTTGTAAACGCTTAATCTCGTCAGTACAGGAATTAAAATCCATTATCAAATTTCACCTGATAGCACGTCGTATATCTGTGGTGATGCTTCAAAAGTTTAATTAATAGTTACTGATACTTAGAAAATAAAAATCAATCGATTATAAAATTATTACCAGGAAATCTAATGTAGTGTTTACGTCCATTGTTAAAAATAATTGATGAATAATAACAGGAATTTGGACACAACTTGATATATTTCCGATTGATACTTCGCCAACGTTTCGGATTTGAATTCATCATTTTGTCAAGGCTACAAACTTGCATTTGATTAATTGCTGATACATTTTTAATTCAATCGCAACTATTACAAAACAAATACATAGGTACATATATTGAATCACCTTGTAATATTGTCTGAATCTCAATTCTACTTCTAGTCATAAAAGTGTATGATCTTTGAAATTTAGACAATATTACAAGGTAATTTAATATGAAGGATGTTACTTTGAATGGGAAACAAAAGTCCTTTATGATAAAAAATTTGAATTTTGGAAAATCGCTCGGACCCATCGATTTGGCTCTAGAACGGGAAATTTTTTCTGTTTATGAAGTTAGCAGTGCCGCTGGCGTGAAAATCAATTAAACATATTGCATTAATTGTCGAATAATTGTCGACAACTTCTCGTGAAGGAAAAAAATTGTCAGGCCCTCAGTTTCTTTCTACGAGATGGCTTTATACTAACATATAGTTAGCAGAACGAATTTCTCAATATAGATCGAATATCATCACAATGATCATGAATAATTGTCGAAGTTCAAATGAAGTAAACAAAATCTATATCTTTATAGCACATTTCACTCCTTTTTCCCGCGTTTTCCTGATATTTCTGGAAATATCGCAAAACTAACGAGTTGGTTTTCCAGCGATGAAATTTTCGACGTTTCTCAAATTCATAGATAGCTTCGGAAATGAATATCATAGAGAAAACAAACAACGTTAATTTAATCTAAGAATAGCAAATAGCGCAATACGTGCCCAATGTGACCCTATTACTTTTAGACATATTTTCTCGTGAAATAGTCATGTCGAATACCATTCGAGATGAAATTTAAGCAGGTAAAATTTCTCTCTTGTAATATTCAAGAATCAAGTTGGTTGTTTTTCGGAAATTTCGCTCATGACATTTATATAAACATCATTCGCCTAGCAACAAACTTTCATGTTACAATCAAAAAATTTTGCCGGCAAAATTTCATCTCTCATTATATATGCAAAAAATGTCCCCTGAATATAATAGTCGTTGGTTCTTCGAAATCGTTCATATTCATAAATTTCCGTGGGAACATTGAGAAAAAACTGAAGTCACTTTCCTTATTTATTGCCAATTACTGACCGTGCCAAGCACTTTCTATAACGTATACGTTTATTGATTTTTCACTTATGGTACATGTGATATTTGTGAATTTTATTATTAGCATATATTTGCCCAAATTATGCCAATAATTTCTGCAAATATTTGCAATGAAACTAACAATTCGTTGAATCAACCGTTATCACTTCGAAAATAAATAAATATGAGGGGACATCGTCCCAATGTTTTTTTTTTGAGTTCTTCGGGTGCAAACTCCTCCCTGCAGACCTTTTGGACCACTCATTGTGGACAACACAACATAATTCATATATGAATAGTTTTTTTCATTGAAAAGCCTCGCTATTGTACTCGAACAAATGAATAAAGTAACATCATCACTCACTTCTGGAACAATCGCTTTTTAATTGTTCATTCCTTGTACTTTTGTGTCATTTCAAAACCTATAACTTTTCCATTACGAATGGAACGATCATATTCTCGAACCACTACACTCCTTATAAAAAATAAATATATTTAGTATTTACGGAGATACATATAACCAAATGTGAAAAAACTGTGGAGAACCTTTTTTTCAGGAATCTGCACTGAAGAATAATGACGAACTGGTTCGGCGTCCACAGAAGACAAGTGAGATTCCACAGAAAAATGAATCGATCAAATTGAGAATTATCGTACGTTTTCCAGTTTTCCGTCCACAATTGTCATCTTGATGTACTTTTTGGGTACTTTTTGGGCTATCCCCGTATATCGGCGGAATGAACATTGGAATAACCTTCAATTACGTAAGTTATTCACAGTAATAAATAATGACAGGAACAATTTAATCATACATCGATAAAAATTCCGAATAACTTATGGAATAATTCGAGATGTAATCGTTATTCACGACTAATTTTGCAATAAATTCACAGCCATGGTCCTGCATCAACTCGGTTGTGCTTAAATTGGATAGACAAGCATGCTATCGTGAAAAAAACTTGTAGTTTCCATGTCTGTATTGTATTATACAAGAGGATACATTTCTGAAGCCGTTTCTCATTACTTTGACACGAAACACTTTTTTTGTATTTTTTTCGGTGTTATACAAGGGAATATAAATTAATATTGTATTTCAAAATATAATGTGCATCATGTCTATAGAAAAATGAGAAAAAACATATTTCCAAAATATAATAGCCTAAGCGACAGTATTTCTGAGATTTTTGCATAAAACGCGTCGTTTTCGAATTTTCCTCATTCAATGCGACAAAATCAGTTGGAAAATATTCAAATCTTATTATTATTTTGAGTTCCTACCTGCATTTTGAATACCATCGAAATCGAATTAACAATGTTGCCCTTTTTTGATTTTCCTATTGTAACGGAATATTGATGATGAGGATACATGTATATCCATTTATCAGTAAATTTATATCATAATCATTTCCGCATTTCCTTCGATGTTGATACAAATACTCTTCATTGAATTGATTCCTGCATATTAAATGAATTGATATTTATGCCAAAGATTGACATACATTGTTTCAAAATATTTTTGAATGGACAACATCAAAGAACATCACCTCTTTGTTGCTATAACAAATTCTAATAATGCAGAATAACTACTCTCCAGGCTAGAGTTGTTATTTTGTATACGATGACGGCTTGACATGTGACTTTCCGATAAACTTGGATTATTGGCAACTGTGACACAGACAAGAAAATATTCTATATCTATGTTCGGTGAAATGAAGTGAAATATTCATAGAATTTTTATGTTTATGGAAATAGAGTTTTGGTTAAGAATTATAATTGATAAATTTGAACGGAATAAAGTTTATCACATATTTTTGGGTAAATATAAACGCATTATTAATGTTCCCAACTATGCTTGGGAAAAGGACCCCGCACTTTCCTTATGGGAAATGGCGTTCCGTCAAATGTTCTAAAATTTTCGTATAATGTAGTACTCGACCTACTGATCGAAAGTGTCCATGGCCTCAACTCAATCCTATGACTAGTTTTTGAGATACAGGGCGTTGAAGTTGAGATTTACCCACTTCTACTACGCTCGTATCTCGGAACAGCATCGAATAAACTTCAATTTTTCTGAAGAAATATTTCATTCCATCCCCAGGGAGCAACCATATAGAGGGTTACTGGAGTTTGTTTGATTTTTTCAGAACATACCATCATGGACTTCAAAAAATACAGGAAGATTCAGTCATGAAATAAACTGCGAACCTCACGAAAATACCCAAGAATCACCTTTTTTTCATCACCCTCTATTTCAAGATTAACTCCGATGAGGTGGGAGTTTTCTTTCACCATTGAACTTGAAATGAAAACATCAATACGGCTGAGAGTTTTCATCCACTTCCTATGACCAGATTTTTTTTTATGCTGGAATAAGAATAGAATAACATAAATAAATAATTTTCATATCACATAAAAAAAATCTGTTCACAGGAAGTGGATAAAAACTCCCAGCCGTATTGATGTTTTTATATCAAGTAGAGTGGTGAAAGAAAACTTCCACCTCATCGGAGTTAATCTTGAAATAGAGGGTGATGAAAAAAAGGGGGGTTTTTGGGTATTTTCGTGAGGTTCAAAGTTCATTTCTCACCCTGTATTCTTTGAAGTCCATGGTGATATGTTCTAAAAAAAAACACCTATTTTTTCATCACCCTCTACTTCAAGATTAACTCTGTTGGGATGGGAATTTTCTTTCACAACTGTATTTGATATAAAAATATCAATACGGCTGAGAGTTTTCATCCAGTTCCTATGACCAGATATTTTTTTATGTAATATGAAATGTGTTATTCTATTCTTATTCCAGCATAAAAAAAATGTGGTCATAGGAAGTGGATAAAAACTCCACTTCCTGTGAAACAGATTTTTTTTATGTAATATGAAAATTATTTATTCATGTTATTCTATTCTTATTCCAGCATAAAAAAAAATCTGGTCATAGGAAGTGGATGAGTACTCTCAGCCGTATTGATGTTTTTATTTCAAGTTCAATGGTGAAAGAAAACTCCCACCTCATCGGAGTTAATCTTGAAATAGAGGGTGATGAAAAAAAAGGGGGGTTTTTGGGTATTTTCGTGAGGTTCAAAGTTCATTTCATAACTGACTCACCATGTATTCTTTGAAGTCCATGATGATATGTTCTAAAAAAATTAAACAAACACCCTGAATCAACCCATAAATACAGGGTGTCCAGCTAACCTTCCTTGAGAATTGTTTCTATAATAATGGATCACCCAGTATAAATTGTGGGTATTACAGACTTTTTCTATGTAACAACAACATATCTAGTGTAATAGTTCATTTTGTGATCGTTCTCGCTCTGAAACTGACATATTTTATACTTTCAAAATAGGGCATGCATTCAATTATGGATAACCCTGTATTCGTGACGATTTTTGGTCATATTCTCTATATGGTTGCTCCCTAGGGGTGTCATGAAATGTTTCTTGAGAAAAATTGAAGTTCATTGGATTCTGTTCCGAGATACGGGCGTAGTAAAAGTGAGTAATTCTCAACTTCAACGCCCTGTATCTCAAAAACTAGTCATAGGATTGAGTTGGGGCCATGGACACTTTTGATCAGTAGGTCGAGTAGTACATTATACCCAAATTTTAGAACATTTGACGGAACGCCATTTGCCATAGAAAAAGTGCGGGGTCCTTTGTCCAATGGTGTAAAAGTAATGGGGGTAAAAACTTTGTGCAAGTTCAATATCTCCTCCATTGGTACATCTAATGAAACCGATTGGAGTGCAAGAAAGTAGCTATTATTAGTGACAATGTGTGTAGGTACAGAAACTCAATTCTATAATTCAAACGGTTCCTGAGATATTATCAAAACACAGAAAAAAAAATTATTTTCGACAACCTGTATCTCTGAAACGAAGACCCGGAGTAAAAAATGGGTGAGAAAAAAAATGTCATTTTCAAAGAGAAATCCAGAGTTCATACACTTACTTAGGTACACCCGGTATAAATATTTTTGATTCAACTTATTCCATGAATAAATTCAATCCCGAAAGAAGATATCATGTTTCAAAAGACATACCTAGACAGCGATGATTACATAATTGCCACGATAAGAGTAGCCCTATCTATCAATGAATAAACATTCCACACACCCCGAAGAAAATTCTTTCAAACTTTGAATCATATAAATTCATATTTATGGTGACTAGGGATTAGGGAAGAATAAAATCCTCTGGCATGGCTGATGACCACATGTCTTTATTCCGTTCAAAGCAACGTAATCTCTTCATTCATCCTCTGTTCTCGAAAGAACGAATATCATAATTCCTTTCATATTTCGGGTTGGCGAAATCATAAAAATTTCATCCAATTCCATCCATCGGCATCACGAATCAAAAACAGCCCTGAACCCCAGTAAGAACCAAATTAACAAGATTGCAAGGCTGAAAGATATTAGGCGCAAATTCGTTCGCAGTTCGCATTATGCTTTCAGCTCTTTCGAGCATTTGTCAATAGCGCGTCATACCACCTTGGGACCTTGGGGTGTTCATCCCCAACGCGTTTCGAGGATCGAAGAGAGGTCAAAGACCGTGGAGCGCCATTGGTGGCTCGATATGGGTTTCTGTTTCTATGCTGCTCCAAATGGAAGGCAATTAAGCCGCTGAGGCTCCATATGTGGCGCTGAATGGGGAAATATTATATGGATATTATTACTGATATTTCCAACAATCGTAACTCATCAGCGTTTCCATTAGAGGGGGAAAACAATGATGTAGTGGTCTTTTGAGAGAAGGGCTCAGGAATATAAACATTTCCAATCAATATCCGCAGATTCCAAATGCGAAAGCAAATATGACATCGTCTGTCTGACTTGACGATATAACGAGGTTCCAGAAAAATTCAAGGTCATGTATCCCATGGTTTCGGAGTTATTAATTTTCGACTTTATCTTCCCAATTTTTTAAAAACTGCACATTCCTAAGGCTCGGTCTCACGTTGCCAAACCCGTTGAAGCCTATCTACACCTTTTCCAATTGTAATTCAGAAAACGTAAAATGTAATTCAGAAAAGCAAATTGAATTTCAGAAAATGGGAATTGTAATTCAGAATAGTAAGTTGATATTCAGAAACGGTTATTTGAATTTCAGAATAGTGATATGTAATTCAGAAAGGGTAATTTGAATTTCAGAATAGTGATATGTAATTCAGAAATGGTAATTTGAATTTCAGAAAATATAAATTGTAATTCAGAATTGGTGATTTGAAATTCAGAAATGGGAAATTTCAATTCAGAAAAACGAAGTTGTAATTCAGAAAGAAGAAATTGTAATTCAATTGCTTGGTACCCAAACTACTTTCTCTAATATTATGTATGTAATTCAAATAGAGACATGATTCCATTTAAAATGGGTGGCGAAATATATTAATGATTCTTGAGGTCATTTTCCACTCTCAAAGTACTTAGATACCTTCATAGAAGTGAGAAATATAATAACAATAAATTTATTTCCAAGAATAACATGAAGGTATATACAGTCAAAACCGAAAACAGGAAAAAAACAAACTTGAAAATACGAAATACTTAAGACAAGTTCGATGCTACATTGTCCTAGATTCCTATGTTGCATCACTTGATACCGAGCTCGATATTATTCTGAATTACATATTACATTTTCTGAAATTGAATTGATAACTTCTGAAATACAATTTTCCTTCTCTGAAATTGAATTTGCCATTTCTGAATTTCAATTCACTTTTCTGAATTACAACTTTGTTTTTCTGAATTACAACTTCCTAATCTGAATTTCAATTTCGTTTTTCTGAAATTGAATTAACTATTCTGAAATTCAATTTCTGTTTTCTGAATTACATATTGCTATTCTGAAATACATGTTTCCTTTTCTGAAATTCAACTTTGAATTTCTGAATTACAACTGTGAAAGGTGTAGTAACGCTCAAATGGAAAGTCCTACACCACCTGCCGTATTCCCTCAGATATTGAGCTGTCATATCAATACTTGTTCCGGTCGATGATACATGGTCTGGCTCATATGAAGACATCAAAAAATGGCTTGATTCATGAATAGCTTCATGAAGGCTTTTACCGTAACGGTATGCGAGCTCTACCGCAGAAAGGTGCGAAAAAGTTGTAGCTAACAATGTGCAATACTAGTAATGAGTCATTTGTAACCATTTTTTCACAATAAAGTTTCATTTCGATAAAAAAAAAATTGAGGGAACCTAGTTGCTGACAGTAAATTATACAGGGTGTTTCAGAACAAGTCCGAAAACTTTAAGGGATTGTTCAAAATAAAGGGTAGTTTGTTGTATAAATGTTGGGTCAAGAGTCAAACGTTAGGGAAATATCGCGTTTCGAAGATTGCGGAAAAATGATGTTTTCAATCTTAAAAAAAGGAAACGAAAAAATGATGATATTTTATGGAAGTACTACTATTATGATATAATATTTTTAGAATAGGTGGAGGGGGTTGAAGTAGACTACCTCTATCAGTTTTGTTAACCAAATTTAAAGAAAATTTAAAGATCATTAATGATTTAAAGAAAACCTTAGGTAAAAGCTAGGATAGAATTGAATTCGGATAGCGTGATGCCCTGATTTGATTAGATACTTTTTCATCTCTTGGAATATTAGGCAGAAAAAACTAAGCAGCGAATTTCATGCTCTGAAACGATTGAAAAATGTTTCACCAAGAGAATCACTTTAAATGGTTTATTATTCGCTGTATATTCTCATATGAGGTATAACACAGTTTTATGGAAAAATTCATCTGTAGCCGGAGATGTGTTCATGGCGCAGAAAAAAACTGATAATACCTTTTTCACCCAAGTTTATACAGTACAAAATTTTGAGAGAGAGAGAGAGAGAGAGAGAGAGAGAGAGAAAGATAATTTATTGTCTGACTTATTACATCAGGCAAAGAGCCATCGAAAATTTTGAGTTTTCCCTGTATCTTCACTTTGAACCCTCTATTGTTTGTTGAAAAAAAAGCACAAAATCTCAAAAAATGCTGCGAGTACCATGAACATGACACAAGAGCACTCTGGAATATCCAATTCACAGAACTTCAAAATTCCAAAGGTCACCATTGTATAACGGTCTCAAACTTCTCAATCATTTGCCTTCTAAATTCAAAACACTAGAATATAATGTTTTCAAAACAGAAGTTAAGAAGTTGCTGATGTTCAATAGCTTTTATCTCTTAGGGAGTTTTTGGATTGTGAATCGAATTAATGGAGAACTTTGTATTTCGCTTTTCTGTAATGTAATTTTTTTTTTATATAACTATATACCTATTGTATGACTATTTGACATCCCACACAAATATTGTTTGTCTAAAGGGGTGTAATTAATTCTTTCTTTCTATAGTAATACTTCCATAAAATATTCTATATCTGTTCGTGTTTGAGGGACAAAATAAAGACATCATTTTTCCGCCAACTTTGAACCGCAATATCCACCTAACCTTTGACTTTTGACCCAAACCCAACAATAACAAACTACCCTATATTTTAAAGAAGGTTTTGAAACACCCAGTATACCACGCTCCCAATTATATAAATACAGTTGATCTTTCATAAGATATTATCAAACATCACAAAAGTGTTAAATTCAGTGCAATGAATTATTCTAGAATGGATGAAAACCTATTTTTGCTTGTTGTATAGATAGAGAATAACCCATAGTCCCAAAATGCTCTTGGGTAGGGAAAGGGTTCATCACCGCTTCAAGAGGAGCAGATGCCATAACATTATCTATTTTCTCAGATTTATTTCTTTCCACGAGATATTCTTTTAGACGTATACTCCATTCACTTTTATAAAGTATCTTGGTGGGCCATGGTTTAGGTTTATCAAGTTCTTTTACAACGGACGCAGGTTGGCACTCGTGAAAATCAAGCGACATTGCCAAGTCTACTTTCTTATTACTCTTTTTTAACTTTGTGAATGGAGTTAGTTCTTTTAAGCTTTAACTGTGACACAAGATTCGTAGTATCAATACATTTTCATACTGGAGTATTTCAAGTTGCGCAAAGAGGTATTTAATTGTCCTCTGTAGGCTTATTTCTTGAGAATTTTAAAAAGTGGAGATTTCCATACGTCCGTCTGTTCTAAAAGTTTCTGTATCGGGTTGATGAACTATCACAAAGTAACGGACTATTCTGTCCATTATTTTTCAGTAAAATTTCAACACTCGGTTCTTGATTTCCGTACAAGAAAATAGCATAACTGAATCTTCCAATCATCATGTTTATACTCGTACACGTGAAATATTTCCAGTATTAACAGAAAAAAAGTTTCTTCAATATTCGTCAGATCTTTGGAATTATTGAATTCACATAATATTTCCTCAAATTCATTGTTTTCCCAAAGTAAATGAACATTTTGATAAATACGTAATTTCTACGATTTATATGTAGAAACGGCAACGTTGCGTCCATATCTGACAGAAGAATGAGTATAACCTAACATTTTCAAAAGATACGCGGTGAAATGTGTCAGAATTCCAGCGCCAACCGGGCTACTTTATAAAAGTGAATGGAGTATATGTCTTTGTATAAAAAACCAAGAATTTTTCTATTTCACCAAACATCTAGAGCCTCTAGCATCGGAGTTGATGACCCTATTTTCCACTAGGGAGATCAATATTTATGCACGGATGATAGATCGGGTTTCTTAGACTGGAAGCGAACTTCTACAGCATTTTCTTATCTATCTTCGAATTTATACAGCGCAGCGCTAATTCTTCCCCAAGTTTGTTCTCTGTTCCCCATTTATTTCCTCTTATGGAGAAGCAGGTTTTCCCAACGACAGGAATAAATTGGAATTCTGTTGAGAGCAGGGAATTCTTTTCATTTTACCCCATCGATTTTATGTTCGTTAATAGATCGGCGAACATCTGCACCTTGGTCATTACGATGATTACGTTCTTTGTTGAAACTGAAGATTTTATTGAGAATTGGGATATAGAAACGCTGCAGGTTTTACAGATTGAGTTATTGTACTCGAAGAAGATGATTGCTAAATTTCCATGATAGGGTTTTGTCTTGAGATAGAAAAGCTAAATCTTATCTGTAGGAAAAATCGCAAATCGCAAGATCAACGGCTTGGTTCTCTGATTTTTGAACTTTCAAATGTTTCCATGGATATGAGCTGTCACACAGAACAGATATGCAAAAATAATATGTCAATTACTAATAATGGCAATTTTGGATTCAGTTTCTCCGCAAATATATTTATTACCCAAACAGAAATTCAAAAACATTTTAAAAATTATGAGGAAAGATGAGAATGGACATCTCACGATTGGACGATTTACTCGACATTTCGATAAAAATTCACTGTGATATTCACCCGCTTCGCCTCTGGATCTGTTAATAACCTTTCATGGTACTATAGTCCTTTGTAAATTACACAGTAATTGATGTCATATGTCTTTTTTCGACCATTTCAAACCACGAAGACCGAAATGCTCGAAAAAAGAACAGATGACATAAATCGATGGCCGCGCAAGCCTCAACAAATTCATCGCTATTTGATTGTGATAATGTCAAATATAGTACCTTCACGATTACGTTATTTGGAATAAGTAAAACTATAAAAATACCTAATAATCATCAGCCATAATGTGTGAATAGCGCCATCTGAAGTGATAAGAACGAAACATTTCTCATATCTCAACGAAATCTAATCGTTTTAGACATCTGTACTCCTACGCTAAGACATTTTGGTTTTGCCCAACAGCACAGAGTTGTAGGCAACTCAAACTACACACTATTACAGTGACTATAGAGGGAATATAGTCACTGTACATTGTTTGTTTATATCGCCATCTAACGCGGAGAATATCAAATGAAGTACCTACGAATAAGCGGTAGCGTAACTGTAACAGACCTTTCCAGAATTACCTGTGAAGGTGAAAGTTGCGCGCGTCACTTGTGGCCTAAGAATGAATATCATTGGTCGTCAAAATTACCCTCCTTAAATCGTTGACATTTGACAATTGATACTATTATTTTACGCAGCCGACTTTTTGGATGTGTATGTTATTTGTTGTATTTTTTATCGAAAATCTAAATTTTAGAATGCCTCTCAACAATGTTTTTTTTGCTAATTGACGGTCAAGGTACGATAAAACCAGTAGGATCTCTTTTCATTGCTTCCCTCTCTCTCTTTCTTTTCTCTCTCGCACTAAGGTTTGCGCATCTTTTAATGCTGCCCACAAGTTGCGCATGAATTAAACCTGTTTCTCTCTCATTCTGGTTTAGTTCACATCTTTCATCTTTGTTCTACGTATTCTGGAAAGGTCTACTGTAGCGACATCTAGTGGCCCTACTCAAAAGGAGGAAAAGCATTTCCTGTATAAGTAAAATTCTCATCGATGTTTTCAAAGTTTTATTGTATTTTATAATAACCAGATCGTAGACGGATCCATATATGAAGTTTCAATTTTCATAACAAACAGTCCATCCGATCTCGAGTTATAAATGGTGTAACCAACATCTTTCTTTTATATAAATATAGATGTAGGAAATGTTTAATGTTCAAAATGCTCGCCGCGGACGTCTTGGCAACATGCTAATCTGGTGTTCTAACGTTACTCAACATTTCAGGCGTGACTGATTTAATCGCAAGCGTGATTCGGTTTTTTAGGTCGTCTAAGTTTAAGGGTTTCGTTTCGTATACAATACTTTTGACATATCCCCACAAAAAGAAGTCTAATGGTGTCAGATCAGGAGATCGTGCTGGCCATTCTATCGATCCCCGCCTCCCTATCCACCGACTTGGAAAAATTTGGTTCAAGTACTGCCGGACATTGATTTGGTAATGGGGCGGTGCTCCATCTTGCGGAAACCATATAATATTGGCAGGAACTTGTGGATTTGCTGGATCAGGATATAAGTTTATCAAAGTTGGTACGACATTATTTTGGAATAGTTCTAAATATTTTTCTCCATTCAAGTTGCCGTCAATGAAAAAGGGACCTACGATATGATTTCCAACAATTCCTGCCCAAACATTAACATTTTCAGGATATTGCGTATGTTTTTCTCTCAGCCAGTGAGGATTCTCATCAGACCAATAGCGGCAATTTTGACGATTAACATGACCGTTAAGTGTAAATGTACTCTCATCAGAAAACAAAACATTTTGTGATTGGATCACATTGTTATCTAACATTGCCATCATTTGCTCACAAAAATGCCTTCTCTTATCGAAATCTTCTTCTATGAGCTCCTGAATTGCCATCATTCTATAGTAGGGCTGCCATACGTCCCGGTACAGCGGGGCTACTTTTCGAACAGAATTATGTGGACTTTTTTGAAACTCCAAGCATAATATCCAATTTCGTATCATCACTTACTGAATTGGCAGCAATTTTTTTTATTTGTCTTACATGACCAAGCTCTCGAAATTGCTTTTCTATTTTGTTAATTGTTCCTTGGGATATAGGCGGCAAATTTGGAAATTTTTCGTGAAATAAGCGAGAAACTTCCATTTGTGTCCGTGTATAATCTCCATAACCAATCATTTGAAGAATGGTTATTTTGTGCATTTCTGTTGAATGAACCATTTTTCTAATATTATTACGTACAGTTATCGAAATTCAAAAGACAATAGCACTTACACTGATCACTTATTGTCATGCAAACAGACAACGTGTTACTAAGGCTATGAGAATAAACAAATCCGTTTTTGTTTTTTTTTATTTCTTCTCGGTAATGGTTTTTGCTTACTTTCTTCATATCAAGAGGTAAATGGGAAAGACGTATTGAGTGTAATGTATCGAATTTGTGAAATAAAATAATTTTCATTTAAAATGTTAATTTTTGTAAAAAATCTGAAAACACTTAATATTCCCGAAAAAGTTGAAGATAGGTATAGGACATTGTACATGAATTGTGTCTAGAATTCTCTGAAGAATCCAAAAAATAAATAATATACAGGGGGTTGCATTCGAAATAAGAACGTTGGTATTGGCCACGGTCGCATGGAACACACTATATAATTTTATTTTCTTGAAAAATATGCGCATTTAAAATTATAAATCGACGTGTCCGAGAGTTTTTCCTAACACCCCCTCATTTATTGGTTATCGAATTTATTCCATTTGGCTTTTACACTCTGTATACGCTTACGCGGTTGTTTTGACCACGACCTAAGTCCTACGACGCGGAAATTACCGCCAAACGATAAGTTCACAAAATGCCACTTCCTTGGTGTTATGAAGACATCATCTTCATTATCACTTCCAATGGTATATAGGAGCATCCATTAGAGGAAATATATGAACAAATAAGTATAATTCTCGGACAATCACCTCCAGAGGAAATTGGGGCTTTCGTCGCGCTAATTTATTCTTGCGGTCTGACCCGATGCGCAGAGAAAGGTGATTACGGCCGGGCTGACTTACGCCGGAGTTCAAATGAACGTATTCGAATCGGCCTTTGACCTTCCGGGCAGTCCGGAAGTGAAAGGGAATCAAGGCGGAAATAAATTGGGCCGTTGCAATAATGAGAAATATACCGAATTCGGGGACACTGCTTCGGAGAATGAATATTAAAATTTTCACATTCCAGGAATTATTTGTCTTCTTGCACCCCGCTTGAATTTTCCACTGACAGGACCTTTGTTGAATGTCCTTTTTAATTTTGAACATACAACCACATATACAGGATGAGTCTTCGCCTTGTACATATATTTCAACTGTAGATTCTTGATACCAAAGAAACCTTTTTTCATTCTCCGTTTTTCCGAATTCGGCTCTTTTTGAAAAAAAATTGGACCGAATACGTGCCTGATACGATTCTCTGCAAAGACCTCAAAGTCCATATTTCTCGATTGAAATTGAGTTATTACATTTAGGCAATACTCAAGTACCTAGTAACCTTATATGAAAAAAAGTTAAGTAGGTACACGATATTTCTCAACAAAGCCATGTAGTTTCGTCCGATTATTTCTACAATTAAAAAGCCATGCTTCTCCTTCGAAAATGAGTTCCTTCTTCGATTTTCCTGAAGATTAATTTATGAACACTAATAATTATTCATATTTTCCTCGATATCTCAAAAATATCTTATAAAGAATTGTTTTTTCACTCTATTCATGATTAATCAATCTAACCCATAGGCTAGAACTACCCTAACCCATCTTATATGAATATTTCACAGAGCTTTTGAGAAGACGATGCCTGATTGTTGATTTTCTCTTTAAACAATGGTATATAATTTCAAACTTGTTGTTCTGTGTCTCAAACGTCAGTGTCTGTGAACGACGCATGTGTATAGCGACAACCGGCGCGATGCGTAAACAAATATGGAGAAAATCATTTCTAGAGCTATGTTGTTATAAAAGGGGAAAGTGATTACTTTAGCTGTTTTTCTTCGATCTCGTGATGATTATGTGGAGAATTGATGTAATATTAACCGTGTAGTGTCGAGTTCATAAAATTCCAATACGATATTGCTCTGTTAGAAACATCAACACAGATTAATTAGTGCTAAGTATCATTTTATTTTTCATTATTTTGAATTTAATATGTGGTTTGTATCGACAATCATTGATATATCTGAATTTTGTATTTCATTGATATTTATTTTTAATATGGGTAACAATAAATTTTTAATAGAAACTGTGCGTATTCAATGTATAATTTCATGCTCCTTGGTGTTCAATTTTATCTCATTTGTAGGATTTTATTATTACATATCTCTTCATAAAATATTTTTCCATCATTCAGATCATAGTCTCGAGAAAGTTGATAAACATTCTGACAACATTGTTAACTTGTTCAGAAACCAGAAAAGTATTAATATTCGATGATATTTAATCCAGGGTAGCATCCAGATTACTCTTGAACTTTATGATTTTTTCCTCAAATTTTTTGTCGTATACAATTAGGAATAACTCGAAAACGACGCGTTTTATTACAAAAACATAGGAATACTTTTATTTCCTAAAATGGTTGATTCTTTCAAAAATATGAACTGTTCATTTTTTTCAAGTGGTTTTATGGCATTTTTTCGTGAATTCGAGTCGGTCACAACGTAAGTTTTATACCAGAGGGATTATACAGGGTATCCCAGAAGTCCCGCACTTCCTTGAGGGGATCGGAAGTGAAAAATATTCTAAGCCCAAATATCCATGTTTGAAATTTTTTGATAACGTAGTTAATTAGTTATTAATTAATGAAAGTGACCAATCAGGAGCGCGCTACAGAAGGCGAAAGTGAGACGCCAGTCTTGGTTTACTGCGTGAAAAGCCGGCAGCAGCTCTGGCGTCTCACTCTCGCGCCCCCACTGCCTAGTTATTCTTCTGTAGCGCGCTCCTGATTGGTCACTTTCATTAATTAATAACTAATTACCTACGTTATTAAAAAATTTCAAACATGGATATTTGGGCTTAGAATATTTTTCACTTTCGATCCCCTCAAGGAAGTGCGGGACTTCTGGGACACCCTGTAGAATGAGTTCTGATTGAGGAATATGCACTATAATAGAATAACCAATCAACCAACGCCAACGTTCAGTTAATTCGAAATAACGGTTCCGAAGATATCAACAGAAAAGTGCTTTTTTATGGATTTTCGACACCCTGTATCTTTCAAACGAAACCGAATTTTGAAAAATGGGTTAGGAAAAAAGGGTTCAGTTTGATGGGGGTAATCTACAGTTAAAATCGAGGTTGAAATATATGTCAAGTCAAAGACTGTATAGTCATAGTGTATATGGTCTTGAATGCGAAGGAAAATGGTTTAATTATAATAGAGGGTGATCGATCGGTTGATAAGTCTTGGAAATTTTGGGCGGAATTGGCTTCACTCAACGCATAAATGCTAATTTTTTTCCTGCCCAATTTTTGTGCCATATCCTAAATTCATCTGTGATACTTTTTCATGCTGACCCCTTTTTCGACTATTTTTGCGGTTATGGCGGTTTGAAGTTTTAACCAGAGATCAGATCTTGAAAAATACCTGTCTGGTCATGCTTGTCCTCGAGCTTTTCTGATAGTGTTGATGATGGCTTCTTTCTGAAGGGGAATACTTTTTGATTGTCAACATATGCAGATTGTGGTGAAATCTTTTCGGGGATGACTTTAAGGGCTTCTATGGCACGATTATAGCAATTTCCTTCAGCTATATTTTTTCAGTTCATCACAAAGCTCGCTTCTTCTCTGTCACAGTCTTCTCGATCTTTGGAGTGTTATTGATGATCGAGCATAAGAACGTGAAAGGAGGATGTCTGCCCTGAGGCTTAGGATTGATTTGCCATTTCAGGCGTATCGGTCTAAGAGATCAGAAATGATTCTTTGAAATCTTGAATTCGATTTTTCACGTGCACTGCATTCAATGGTTATTTAAACAATATTCAAGGTCGTTGCATGTTCAAGATTTAACTGGAACCTGTTGAAACCTTATTAGGAAAAACAGCTCAAGATTCACCTCTTACTCGCATGAATCTCCAAAACGAACACCTGCCAATGAAATCCGATTCACTAAAAATTGATTATCGAACATTCAAAATGACCTTTCAATCAGAATAGGTCAAATTCGTTGAAGATTTGTACTTGCTAAATATAGATGAATCTTGAGTTCCATCCAGTTCATTTGTAAATGATTATTTTTAGACAATCAATGATCCTAAATAGCTCACTATACAGCGTGGCTCCTAAGAAGAGTATTCTTGAGTTGAATTCAAAAGACGAAATATATTCTTTTTCGTCTAAAATCTTCGATGATTTTGGCTGATACGGTCAACTCTGTGGGGCCTTTAAAACAGATGACCCATACCATAATTGTCCGTAGGGAGATCGAGCATACAATAAATCAAATACTTTCGTGACAGATAAGTCCGTCGCAATTCTCAAGATCTGTAGTCACGTTTGGTACAGGTGTATCTACCTCCGTAGTCCGTACAAAGTCTAACTTGGATAAGAGATACGGCCTACGGAGTTTGTATTCTTGTTCCGGCGTTTACGTTGATAGGTACGGACAATTTTTACAAGATAGTACCTACTGGAGGCATCTCGTCTCCAACCTACGCAGCTGTGAGCAGAGTGCAATTTCATAGTATATCAACCAGCTTCCACTCTGAGATCCGATTGAACCGGGTTTGTCTCACCTTCACGGCTGTAGACTGGAATAGGTCTATCGAATATCGATTTCGAATACTGAAAATCAGGACTGATTAACAGTTCCATTAACGTGGTTCCTCTCGACCTCAAACGTGCCACACCGTGCAAGGTGCGGTATCAAGCATTCCCTTCACCTGTTTTAGTCGAATCTATACTTAATCAAACATTACGGCTCCAGAGAGAACATCTTGCTGTTGCCTTTCAGTAGTTCAAAGTGAAAAAGGGTTACAGTCCACTGCGACCTTAAGCTCTATTGTGCCTCCTAATATAGCTGTTCTCATCGCGCATCCTATACTCCATTCACTTTTATAAAGTACTTTTATAAAGTCTACTTTCTATTTACTCTTTTTCAACATTGTGAATGGAGTTAGTTCTTATAAGGTTTATCCTGTGAATTCACCTAATATTTCCTCATTGTTTTCCCAAAGTAAATAAACATTTTGTTAAATACGTAATTTCCACGATTTATATGTAGAAACGGCAACGTTGCGTTCATATATGACAGAAGAATGACTATAACCTAACATTTTCAAAATATACGCGGTGAAATGTGTCAGAATTCCAGGGCCTCCCCTACTTTATAAAAGTGAATGGAGTATATACATCTCACCTTCCAGCTCCAGATATTTGATGGAATCCAGAATCTGGGACGGCTTCAACGAGGATAATTTCCCATACTCCTACAAGTTTCTTGTCCAAAGCACTCTTTACTTTGGCTTGCAATGGCATAGCGTCCCGTAACCAGGTGAATAGGAATTTCTTTCTCCTCCTCACAGAATCTACATCAGTGTCCGATAAACCCATTCTCAAGAGATGCTTCTCTAGGCGACAATGTCCTGTGAGGAAACCAGTGAGAAGGTGTAGTTGGTTCTTACTGAGATCCAGATATTTTTTGGATTTAGCAGTTTCAAAGTTCCGGAGTAACTTTCTGGAGTGATCCATCCCTGGGAGATTCCGCCAGAGTTTTTCCCTTTCGGTTTTTTCCTTCGCCATAAACTCCTCTTCATAGGTACATTTTCCTATACCACAGAAGGGTTCTAGGCCAGCGATTAGCGTTTGTGCGATCTTTCTGGCAAGTGTATTGGCCTCTTCGTTTCCTACGATTCCCGGATGAACGGGAACACGCATTAAAAAGACCTTATTTTTCTTGCCTTCCTCATAGAGTTTTCCGGCACTCTCAAATCAGCCTTGAATCAATGACATAGGAGCTCAGTGCTTTAACGGCAGCTTGACTATCTGAAAGAATAGCTCTCGGAATAGCTATATGGCACTTCAGGTAGTTTCTTTGTAGATTTATGACTAGTCATCATTGGATTGCTTTTTTGCTGATTATTCGCTAAAAACAACCACTCTTATCTATGGGAGATGATCCCCCAACATAAGGGGCCTGTAGCGTTCCTCGAACACCTGAAGAACAGTAGAATCATCACTTGGAAGATCGGACCTGATCGAAAGATCCTCCCGATCCATGAGAGAGTTAGGACTTTGTGAAAAGGTTTTTTAGCAGGTGAAGTATTTTTTTACTGCTTCTTTCTCGTTTTTCTTTTTTCTTCTTGTTGCAGATATAATTTCAAGAAATTTGCATCCAGGTAAATGAAAAGGCTTGTTTTCAAGCACAAGGAGCTCTGTAACATGGAAAGCAGCATATTTTTTTAACAAATTCAGTATCACCACACATACACGGAGAGACAGAGTTTTTTATCTGTTCTCGTGTATCATACGCAGAATTGTATGGTACCCCGTTTACATTCCCTCTGCTTACACTTAGATTTAGAGCGGGAAACAGATTTTTCTTTCTTTATTCAATCTGTTCCTCGTCGCCATATCTTCACACGTGCCATATGCCATTGTTTGATATGCAATTCTCTCTTTCAAAAGGATATATTGTATTGCTAGTATTTTCGTTTGAAGAACTCTTGTAGAAAAGCCTCACGAGAGTGCACATTTGGTACTTGCCCTGTGAATCCCAGCGCCAGCTCCTGTAGAGGTTCTAGAACCATCTTTATACCATTTAATTGTATTTTCTTTGAGATAACAGCCGGTGTATTCCCGTTCCCAATCCTCTATTTTGCTTAGCATTGTACTGTAGTTTTTCTCAATGCTTACTTTCTTGATCATTACATCACTGGGAAGGTTTGCAGATGAGATGTAGTCATTCAGAGAGGACCAAACTCTCTGACTCCTGATTCCCTAATTGCCTGTTCCTTCTTCAGATATTCTGAGGATGGCCTCATGGGCTACCTTATCAATCACTCGATGTAGAGGTTCGAGGTTTGTGATGATCTCAAGCGCCCTTGTTGGGCACGTTCTCATATAGCTCCCGTGATGCACACACAGGCAAGCCTTTGTACTCTGTTTAGCATTTTCCTCGTCCTCACCTGACTTGCCTTAGCAAACCAGGCTACTGCTCCATATCAACTGATTATAGGTCTCACAACCATGACGTACATCCATCGCATTATTTTTGAGCAACAATCCCAATTCCAGCCGCATAGACGCCTGCACGTCATCAGAGCCCTTGTAGCTCTGCCAATAGTATTATCAACATGCTTATCCCACAGAAGTTTGCTATCCAGGGGAATTCCTATGTATTTGACTTCAGGCCCCCTTTCCAAGATATTTCCGATGTTAACGTCTTCATGGCTGGAACTTTCCGCTTCCGAGTGTCGGAATTAATGTGGTCTTGGTTGAGTTGATGTTCAGCCCCACTGACAAGCACCACTGTTCAATAGTTGTAAGGCCCTTCTGCAATAGATCGCCGTGTAATACGACATTCTCCTAGAGCTTGTAGACACAAATATCGGAAATCTGCAAAAATGGTACACCTTGGATGTTCTGTAGTTGTTCTGCTATTGCTACCCTTCTGGATTTGCACCTTGTACTGTCGTCAAATGAGTCTTTTCATGCACATTCGCACATCAACTGAAGTCTTTGGAAACTTACTTCTGAAACGAATATTTGTTACATTTTCTTTTTTGTCTCTGTTCGAATAAAAACTATACTTTCTCTGACGAGCGCATATCGCCCAAATTGTTCATAGTGACAACACATCATATTCCTTCTGCGATGATATTTGTTCAATAGTTGAATGAAAGAGTTTTGTAGGTATTTGATGAATGACTTTAAGTAACTGGGGAGGTACCTATTTTCAGGATATTTTCGACCCCTTCAGATCTTATATTGACAAAAACATCCGGCTGAACGTAAGCTTGAAAACAACAGCTGCAAATGTCTGTCATTGGTTTTTTTGAAATCTTTTTTAGTTCACTTTCTCTCTGATTCCCTTTTTCTCCAGTGGAAATTTACTTCTAAAGATATGGTCATTGGCGGCTTCTATAGAAATCGTTTCTTATAGTATCAGATTCTTCATTCATTCATGAAAGAAAATATTGTCACTTTGTGAAACGCCTTGAGTTTATTTATATAACTCCGTAAAACATTATGTTGGTTTGAAATGGATATCTGGTGTAAATCAAAATATTTTTTCGAAGTTTGTTGTGAGATCAGCGAAAAGCAGCGAGCCCTATCGAAATTCAGCAAATATTTATTCAACCGCAACATTTCTATTTACCCAAGTTCATCATATGCAAATATAAAAAAAATAGGTTAACTTCGTACAGCAGCTTGTTTATTTGATAACGTGAGATGAATCGAAATAGGGTCTGGTCGTAAAAGCAAAATAGGCAATGAAGATTTACGATCACTGCTTGAGGGATTATCGATGTAATGCAGAATGCAGCGCCGATATCGCTGCAATTTTTTCGATCAATGAACTATTACTTGGCCGCAAAAATAACACAAACACATGGGAGATAAGATTGCAGTACCCGAATTAGAACTGATAGGGAAACTTGACACACTAAATGAAGCGATAAGAAGGAAGAAATCATTACAACTAACCTATATTTCCGAAAGGTTACTGGCTTCGCCGTACGCCACTCAGGAATCCGACTCGAAGTATGACCAGACACTGAAACTGAATCGCGTAGTATGCACTCACGCAAACACAATAATGTTTACTACGAACGTAACGCAAATGTCAATAGTCAATGGAAAGACAATGTTTTCGTGCTCGACTCCTCGATTCCTTCAATGGAGCAGGCTCTGTTTGCCGTCGGTTCTGTCTCTGTACGAGCGGATTGAACGAAAATGAGCCCGGCAATTGTTGACAATTCGACGGCGGATGTACCAACTGGGCAATATACAGATCATCTCGACATCAAATCCGGCAAAACTTGTAACTAGTAAAGAGCTGCTGTGTGAAGCCAAGCCCGGGGTTCTAGGCCTGCTACACTCCTCGAGCGCGTATCGTCCCGTAGAACGCACGCTCAGCAATCTCGGCACTGGTCGACGGCGCACGATCTACGGCGAGGCTCTTGTTCGCCGGAATTGAGAACGAGGTGAGGTGCTCCCGCTCTTGTGCTTCTATCCTACAACGATTTACCTACTATGCTATACCGTGCGTTATTGAACGAGGGCCCCGAAGGAAATTAACTTAGAACTGATGCATCTTATGCTCGATCTGTGATCAAAGTGGATTTACAAACCTACAAGAATACATACTGACAAAGAAACTGCAACACCCAGACGGAGCTGTTTAAATATAAATAATTTTTTTTTTGGTAAAAGATAGATAGTATAACAAGGAGTAAATGATTAAACTTTGGAGGAAAAAATCGTGGAGATTTTTTCATGTAAAAATTTTTTGCTAGTTAAATATTGTAGTAGTTTTTTGAAAATTCTTTAAATTTTTCAACAAACCGGCTGTTCGAGGAGATCCAAAGTCGATATTTAGTTGTTGTTAAAATGTCTACAGCACGTGTACAGGGTATCCCATTTTGGGCACTTTTACGGGATATCTCCGTTATTTTTAACGTTAGCGGGATGCGGTTTTCGCGCCAGTGTGCTACTTTTTTGTGAAACTAAAGATGGCGCAATCAGTTTTGCATAGCCCTCTTAGTTTTTGCTATACAGGCTGGAAATGAAAAGTATCACTTTTTAATCACCCCCCGTATCTCAGTTGTGCTTAAACTTGGAGAAATGGTTGAAACGCATTCCTATAATTTTTTTTCCGTAGAATGCAGTGGCGTAGTTAGTTTTTCAATTAAACTTTCCGTTTTTGAGTTATTGAGCAAACATATGTTTTTTTTTAAATTGGACACCCTGTATATTATTTTTTATTCTTATTGAGCACAATCTCAGCTCTACAAAAACATATTATTTTATACATTTATTTTCAAAACCAAGCTCAGAATTCAAGATTTTGTAATTCAATTGTCAATAACTAAGTAGTAGGCCATGACTGTTAATTCAAAACAAAAAATAAATGTCAAGATTTCTTTAGAAATCGAAAATAATGTTAACATAATATCCACATCACATGATCTAATATTTAACCTAATTTAATTTGCAATTTTTTGAAAATTTAAATAATTTGAAAATAAATGCATAAAATAATAGGTTTTTGAAAAGCTGAGATTGTGCTTAATAAGAATAAAAAATAATATACAGGGTGTCCAATTTAAAAATACATATGTTTGCTCATGCAATAGCTCAAAAACGGAAAGTGTAATTGAAAAACTGACTACGCCACTGGATTCTACGGAAAAAAATCTATAGTTCAAACACAACTGAGATACGGGGGGTGATTAAAAAGTGATACTTTTCATTTCCAGCCTGTATAGCAAAAACTAAGAGGGCTATGCAAAAACTGATTGCGCCATCTTTAGTTTCAGAAAAAAGTAGCACACTGTCGCGAAAACCGCATCCCGCTAACGTTAAAAATAACGGAGATATCCCGTAAAAGTGCCCAAAATGGGATACCCTGTACACGGAATTTATCGCCAGCTAAGTTAAGAAGGTAGAATTATTGGTCTGCGGGAGGCGGGGTTGTCATTTCGAGAAATCGCTAACCGTACGAACAGAAATCCAACTACTGTTATGAGATGTTGTCAAGCGTGGTTTGATAATGCCCAAAATCGAGGAAGAGTAGGCACCTGACCTCAAAAAGGCACAAATGAGGTTCAAGATCGACCCCTTAGACTTATGGCCATTTGAGAGTGGTTAGGAGAAAAAGACCATCCTGTGATCCTGTAACTGTCCGAACGGTTTAACGCTTGATAAGGTCTTTTGGACTGCAGCATTATCAACCCCATCTTGTGTTACGTCTGACGGTTGAGCATCTCCGGCAACGATTACAGTGGTGCAGAGAACATTGGAATGTGGAATGGCATCAGGTCGTCTTTTCTGATGAGTTTCGATTCTCCTTGGGTGCACATGATGGCCGAAGAAGGGTTAGAAGACGTCGTGGAAAAAGACGTGAACCTCAGTTTGATGTTGAGCGTCATCTACACCGGACAGTACTAGCGTAAAGTACAGGTAGCTTGGGATAGTATCCCTCAAGAAAAAAAGACCATCATATTGCATCAATGCCAAGTCGTGTTGGGAAGTGCATAGATAATCGCGGTGAACAAACAAATTTATTTAAAAAAAAATTTTAATCCCTTCGTTTTGTTTTCCAAATTTTAATCATTTACTCCTTGCTATTATACTATCTAGTGATTTACCAAAAACAAATTTAAAATTTAAACACCCCCTTCTTGGTGTTACAGTTTCTTTGTCAGTGAGTATATACAGGGTGAGTCTTTGACTCGTACATATATTTTAACTGAAGATTCTTGAGGCCAAAAGAAACCTTTTTTTCATTTTCCATTTTTCCGAATTCGGCTAAATACGTCCCTGAAATGATACTGTGGAATTGATTCAAATTTCATATTTCTCGATAGAAATTGAGTTTATACATTTAGGCCCAATTCAGGGAATACTCAAGTAGTCAAGTACTAACCTTATTGGAATAAAAATGAGAAAATGTTGAAAACACGATCATTTCAACAAAAACAGTTAGTTTCATCGGATTATATCTGCAACTAAAAAGCCATATTTCTCACACCAAAATAAGTTCCTTCTTCGATTTTTCTGCAGATTAGTTTGTAAACACTAATAACTTGTTCATATTTTCCTCGAAAGTTCCAAACAATATGTTGAAGAAAGACTTTCATTCAGATTTATTATTAAACAACCTAACCTAATCTAATTTGTATCGATTCTATGAATGTCTGCACAGAAATGTCAAGAACATGTTGTCAGCTTGCTGATATTTTCATAGAGGTTAAGGATTTTTTACGAAACATAGTATAAATCACGATACATTTGTGTACCGTGGTATGAATATCTATGAATTCTGCCGTTTCCATCATAAATCGACTTTGCCGCCAAATTTTACCACGCATGCGTACAGCGAAAACCGGAATATTGGTTATCTGGTCTGGAGCCAACTAAAACTAATACTCAAACTGGAGCCAACAACAAAGCAGTCTCTGAACAGTCTGAACATGAATTTTCAATAGAAACTGTGCGTGTTAAATCCTCCTTGGTTTTATCTCACACATTTGGGGGATTTTATTATTAAAAAATATCTCGACAAAGTTGATAAATATTGTGACAACATTGTAAACTCGTTTAAAGACCAGAGAAGGAATAATTGTCGATGATATTTAATTCATAGACGCATTCAGATTATTCTTGAAATTAATGATTTTTTCGTCAAATTTCTGCGGGTAAAATTGGAAATAACTCGAAAACGACGCGTTTTATTGAAAAAAATAGGAATACTTTTAGTTTCTTAAATGATTGATTCTTTCGAAAATATGAACCGTTTATCTTTTTAAAGTGGTTTTATGGTGTTTTAGCGTGTATTGATGAGTCGACTACCCTGTAACTTTTATAATAGTAGAGATATTGAATAGGTTTTGATTGAGGAATATGCACCATGAATAGAGTAAAAACTCAATCAATATTCAGTTCATTCGAAATAACGGTTCCGAAGATATAAACAGAAAAGTGTTTTTTTCATGGATTTTCGACACCCTGTATCTCCCAAACCAAACCGAATTTTGAAAAATGGAATAGGAAAAAAGTGTTTCGTTTGATGAGAGAATCTACAGTTAAAATATATGTACAAGTCAAAGACGCACCCTGTATACTACTGCACAGAAATCAAGAAAGTTCAGAAATTTTGTGACCATTCCAGAAATAAAAATTGCCGCTTCTTGTCCACCAAACGTTTTATGAGAAATCAAATGGTTACTGTCTCATATCTGTTTTTTTGTTCCTTGTATGACAACATTTTCAGTTTCAGAAAGGTTCTTGTCGTTTGCGTTCTGTAAAATTTTGTTTTTCGTTCTAATAATCAACTTTGATTCAAAATCTGAAAATTTGTTTTGCAACAATGGCGTTAACCTACTAAACTGCTCTACCTGTAGAGAGCCTTCGAGTACTTGTTGAATCATGCAACAGCGGACTCAAAATAAATGTGATAAATTCATAAGTTACAAGGACTTTCAGTAGCCAATCTTCCGTTTAAATATCAGAGGAGGTAGGATCAGGGAGGATAAAATCTTTCGAAGTATTCCTAGAACTATCAATTTTTTGAGAGTTTCGACAATCCTGAAAATTCTGAGACAGAGCCGAGCAGGAAGCTACCCATTAATCAATTAATTTCGGACAGTCTGTAATATTGCAGATGCCACTGATCATTTCATGATTCGATCATTTTTCTATAATTCTTCCAATTGTAGGTTCATATTCAAATAAGATTGTCTGTTGCGTTCGTATAATTCTATTTTCCAGAGGAAGGAGTGAAAATAACACCGAGGTTTCTTCTGGAAAAATGTGAAGCATTCAATTCTCTGCATTATAGAAAGAAAAAAAGAAAGGGCGTTACATTGCAAAATCGAGAAATATCAATTTCAAGTTCATCATATTTGCACTCAAAAACGGACAGCCTGTGTATGGCAGATTAATCTTCTTGTTGTTATGACTATATGAATCTTTCAGTTACCAGGAATTCGTAAGACATTCATGTTATGTCTTGTTTTTGGAACTGTTTTAGGTTTTTTAGCGGAGTGCCGCGTACTCAACTTTTTCCAGTTTTCCCTGAATAAAATCTTTACCGTTAGGAAAATATCTAAGAATTTCCGTTTCAATAGAGATGGTGAAGTCATTGAATACATGACAAAGTATAGGGCAGAACCCATTTTGAAAATCACTTGTTTGTTAGATATCTTTTTTGGGGACACTCTGTATATTGAAAAGAGATGTAGAAATAGAAATACAAGAAACCAAACGCACTATTGCACCACCCTGTATACTTCATTTATTTTCAGAAAGTATACCGGTTGGCTGAAATTTAGGTTCATCAAGTTTTTTAACTTAAAACTGACGCAGATTGGCACTGGTGAAATATCGGCAATGTCAAAATAATTCTCAGAGACGTTGCCAAAGCTAATTTCCACTCCCAATCGTCTCAATTTCAATAAATGTAATCAATACGCTTGGAAACGAAAATGCCGAAGGTAGTTTTGAAGAAGCAGAAACAAAGTAGAATTGAAATCTGCTCATTCTGATAGTAACACTGATAACTTGGAATCAATAATGCATCACCAGCTATATCCAACCTGTGACACAGGTTTCATAGTACAGGGTGGGGCGTGGTTACTTCCTTATTTCAAACTTTCGCAACTGAACGGCTATTAATAGTAGAGAGTTGGTTTATGGCTTGTACGAGAGCACCCCCCCCCTAGAGCACTACAACCAATTCGATTTTTTGAATTTTATTCATGAAAAAACTGACAAGAAGAAAAGTTAAATCATCTTTGAGAAAAAAATCGCAGGGCTATATGACTTCGGCTTTGAAATAATACATATTATAATGATATGGAATTAACAAAAAAAAAAATAAACAACACAATAGTATATTCTAAAACTAGTTGCAGAATGGGCTCCTATTCCAATACGAATGAGTATTGGAATTGCATTCTGCAACGAGTATTATACGATATTTTCTCTACTTCACTCAAATTTTGTGAAATTCAATGAAAAAATTCAAATTATAGGTCCTAGTGACTTTCATATTGTATCTTGGCAGTTGGTGTGAATGTTATTAATTACGACAATTGACATTTCCAAATTGACGTCTGCTGAAATTTAAAAGGATCGGAAATCATTGCTGACAACCACAAAACGAAAAATGTAACTGAAAACGATGCTGTAATGAATTCATTACAGCACTGTTTTCAGAACTGTAATGAACACATTACGATACTAAAATAGAGAAATAACTTCTGGAGTTATAGGTATAAACTAACAAATAAAGAGAACAGCGGAATGGAAAATTCTTTAAGTGATATGAATTAGGTATGAATCAAGTCACAGATCTTGGAATATGGCTTTGTGTTTTTATACAAGGTGTGCCAAGTCCGAGTGCCTATTAGACGTTTCTGGAGAACTGGAGATAGTTGAAATCTGAAAATTGGAATTATGATATTGTTCAAAATTCTCTACAGACCTAAATTATTTTGGGAGCCTGAGCACTTCCGGTTATACAGGGAGTGAAAATAAATTTGTTCAAATATTTTTTCCTATGTTTTCGTCAATGATATGATTGAGTATTCAATGGTGATACATTTCTGTTGAAACCATTGTATTCAATCAAATAGTTTTCAAAATATCGAAAAAAAAAGTGAAAAATAGTGGAACATTCATAGTCAGTATTATGTTAATTTTTCTTATTCTGAACATCCCGAGTGTAGTTCTCACAACCTCAAAAAAGAAGAATGTGAAGACGTCAAGCATCTTTTGAATTTCATAAATATCATCACAGGGTGTTTCAGATTTCGTGTCGAAAACTGTGATTTAAAATTGGCCATAACTTCGGTTTTTCGAATTAGAACCCTATTTTTTATGATTTCGTTGATCCTGAGAAGGACCAACACCCTGAAGACGGCAGGCGAATGCTTCCGAAACGTCGGAAACAACAAACCGCATAGATAATGGAAACAGCCCAAATAATCATTCAACAAATATTCCATTATCAAGAACCTGAAAAAAAGTCGAATATTCATATTTAGAAATAAAAATGATGATATGGGATCATCTGCTGAGAAGGCAGCTACCTATATAATTCAAAGAAATAAGACACAAATCATTTGCCATTATAAATAATGACAAATGAAATGTGAATACGAACTAGGTCTCCGATACTGTTCACCCTACCAGACCGAATGGTCCAACGTCAACTGAGAATCGCACCGACTGCAGTTTCGTCCTATTAGGACTCATCAGGGTGGAATATCTCAAAGTCGACGCTGGATGGAAAATCTTTTCGTCAAGATATAGACATCTGGCGCCGCACTATTTCGGTGAGAAATTAATGAGCGACATCTATACCTTCAGAAAAGAACCCCCCTCGGTGATTGAATGAACAATAAAGGAAACTTTCTTCCAAATTGCACCACCAGATTGTGAATTTCAACGTTAGAGAACGCCATAATCAATTCACCTGGGATGCGCGGAGACGTTCGCAGTTCGTAGGTTAAAAACCCAAAATAATTACAAATAAAAATGATGATATGGGATCATCTGCTGAGAAGGCAGCTACCTATATAATTCAAAGAAATAAGACACAAATCATTTGCCATTATAAATAATGACAAATGAAATGTGAATACGAACTAGGTCTCCGATACTGTTCACCCTACCAGACCGAATGGTCCAACGTCAACTGAGAATCGCACCGACTGCAGTTTCGTCCTATTAGGACTCATCAGGGTGGAATATCTCAAAGTCGACGCTGGATGGAAAATCTTTTCGTCAAGATATAGACATCTGGCGCCGCACTATTTCGGTGAGAAATTAATGAGCGACATCTATACCTTCAGAAAAGAACCCCCCCTCGGTGATTGAATGAACAATAAAGGAAACTTTCTTCCAAATTGCACCACCAGATTGTGAATTTCAACGTTAGAGAACGCCATAATCAATTCACCTGGGATGCGCGGAGACGTTCGCAGTTCGTAGGTTAAAAACCCAAAATAATTACAAATAAAAATGATGATATGGGATCATCTGCTGAGAAGGCAGCTACCTATATAATTCAAAGAAATAAGACACAAATCATTTGCCATTATAAATAATGACAAATGAAATGTGAATACGAACTAGGTCTCCGATACTGTTCACCCTACCAGACCGAATGGTCCAACGTCAACTGAGAATCGCACCGACTGCAGTTTCGTCCTATTAGGACTCATCAGGGTGGAATATCTCAAAGTCGACGCTGGATGGAAAATCTTTTCGTCAAGATATAGACATCTGGCGCCGCACTATTTCGGTGAGAAATTAATGAGCGACATCTATACCTTCAGAAAAGAACCCCCCTCGGTGATTGAATGAACAATAAAGGAAACTTTCTTCCAAATTGCACCACCAGATTGTGAATTTCAACGTTAGAGAACGCCATAATCAATTCACCTGGGATGCGCGGAGACGTTCGCAGTTCGTAGGTTAAAAACCCAAAATAATTACAAATAAAAATGATGATATGGGATCATCTGCTGAGAAGGCAGCTACCTATATAATTCAAAGAAATAAGACACAAATCATTTGCCATTATAAATAATGACAAATGAAATGTGAATACGAACTAGGTCTCCGATACTGTTCACCCTACCAGACCGAATGGTCCAACGTCAACTGAGAATCGCACCGACTGCAGTTTCGTCCTATTAGGACTCATCAGGGTGGAATATCTCAAAGTCGACGCTGGATGGAAAATCTTTTCGTCAAGATATAGACATCTGGCGCCGCACTATTTCGGTGAGAAATTAATGAGCGACATCTATACCTTCAGAAAAGAACCCCCCTCGGTGATTGAATGAACAATAAAGGAAACTTTCTTCCAAATTGCACCACCAGATTGTGAATTTCAACGTTAGAGAACGCCATAATCAATTCACCTGGGATGCGCGGAGACGTTCGCAGTTCGTAGGTTAAAAACCCAAAATAATTACAAATAAAAATGATGATATGGGATCATCTGCTGAGAAGGCAGCTACCTATATAATTCAAAGAAATAAGACACAAATCATTTGCCATTATAAATAATGACAAATGAAATGTGAATACGAACTAGGTCTCCGATACTGTTCACCCTACCAGACCGAATGGTCCAACGTCAACTGAGAATCGCACCGACTGCAGTTTCGTCCTATTAGGACTCATCAGGGTGGAATATCTCAAAGTCGACGCTGGATGGAAAATCTTTTCGTCAAGATATAGACATCTGGCGCCGCACTATTTCGGTGAGAAATTAATGAGCGACATCTATACCTTCAGAAAAGAACCCCCCTCGGTGATTGAATGAACAATAAAGGAAACTTTCTTCCAAATTGCACCACCAGATTGTGAATTTCAACGTTAGAGAACGCCATAATCAATTCACCTGGGATGCGCGGAGACGTTCGCAGTTCGTAGGTTAAAAACCCAAAATAATTACAAATAAAAATGATGATATGGGATCATCTGCTGAGAAGGCAGCTACCTATATAATTCAAAGAAATAAGACACAAATCATTTGCCATTATAAATAATGACAAATGAAATGTGAATACGAACTAGGTCTCCGATACTGTTCACCCTACCAGACCGAATGGTCCAACGTCAACTGAGAATCGCACCGACTGCAGTTTCGTCCTATTAGGACTCATCAGGGTGGAATATCTCAAAGTCGACGCTGGATGGAAAATCTTTTCGTCAAGATATAGACATCTGGCGCCGCACTATTTCGGTGAGAAATTAATGAGCGACATCTATACCTTCAGAAAAGAACCCCCCTCGGTGATTGTTCATTCAATCACCGAGGGGGGTTCTTTTCTGAAGGTATAGATGTCGCTCATTAATTTCTCACCGAAATAGTGCGGCGCCAGATGTCTATATCTTGACGAAAAGATTTTCCATCCAGCGTCGACTTTGAGATATTCCACCCTGATGAGTCCTAATAGGACGAAACTGCAGTCGGTGCGATTCTCAGTTGACGTTGGACCATTCGGTCTGGTAGGGTGAACAGTATCGGAGACCTAGTTCGTATTCACATTTCATTTGTCATTATTTATAATGGCAAATGATTTGTGTCTTATTTCTTTGAATTATATAGGTAGCTGCCTTCTCAGCAGATGATCCCATATCATCATTTTTATTTGTAATTATTTTGGGTTTTTAACCTACGAACTGCGAACGTCTCCGCGCATCCCAGGTGAATTGATTATGGCGTTCTCTAACGTTGAAATTCACAATCTGGTGGTGCAATTTGGAAGAAAGTTTCCTTTATTGTTCATTCAATCACCGAGGGGGGTTCTTTTCTGAAGGTATAGATGTCGCTCATTAATTTCTCACCGAAATAGTGCGGCGCCAGATGTCTATATCTTGACGAAAAGATTTTCCATCCAGCGTCGACTTTGAGATATTCCACCCTGATGAGTCCTAATAGGACGAAACTGCAGTCGGTGCGATTCTCAGTTGACGTTGGACCATTCGGTCTGGTAGGGTGAACAGTATCGGAGACCTAGTTCGTATTCACATTTCATTTGTCATTATTTATAATGGCAAATGATTTGTGTCTTATTTCTTTGAATTATATAGGTAGCTGCCTTCTCAGCAGATGATCCCATATCATCATTTTTATTTGTAATTATTTTGGGTTTTTAACCTACGAACTGCGAACGTCTCCGCGCATCCCAGGTGAATTGATTATGGCGTTCTCTAACGTTGAAATTCACAATCTGGTGGTGCAATTTGGAAGAAAGTTTCCTTTATTGTTCATTCAATCACCGAGGGGGGTTCTTTTCTGAAGGTATAGATGTCGCTCATTAATTTCTCACCGAAATAGTGCGGCGCCAGATGTCTATATCTTGACGAAAAGATTTTCCATCCAGCGTCGACTTTGAGATATTCCACCCTGATGAGTCCTAATAGGACGAAACTGCAGTCGGTGCGATTCTCAGTTGACGTTGGACCATTCGGTCTGGTAGGGTGAACAGTATCGGAGACCTAGTTCGTATTCACATTTCATTTGTCATTATTTATAATGGCAAATGATTTGTGTCTTATTTCTTTGGATTCATATTTAGTATTATGTTTATTTTTCTTCTTCTGAACATTCCAAGTGCAAACTGTTCTCACAACGTCAAAGTAGAGGAATGTGGAAAGGTCATGCTTATTTTGAATTTTATAAATATCATCACAGGCTGTTTCAAATTTTGTGTCGAAAACTATGATCGAAAATTGGCCATGACTTATGTTTTTCAAATTAGAACCCTATTTTTTTATGATTGCGTTGGATTCTGCGAAGAAAAATAATGATAGATAGCACTCTTAGATGCTCTCGCTCCTAAATTCAGTAATTCCCGAATTATTTAAGCTCTTCTGGATTTATGTTGTACGTAGAATCAAATTCATCTTATATTTTGCATGAGAATATTCTGTGATCAAAGAAGATAAATAATCCCATTAATAATTCACAAGAAGACTGAAGGACCTTTGGTCGATAGCCCATTGCATAGACAATAAAGAACAGTTATTATTTTCACAAGTGACAGGTCTAATTATAAATATGGTTTATGGTTTCAAAAAGATATTCATCGAATCTGTTTAGATTCGATGAATTTGAATCTACGTACGACATGTGTCCAGAAAAGCTCGAATAACTAGAGAATTACTGAATTTAAGAGCAAGAGTATCTGAGAGTACTATCATCATTTTTCTTTACAGAATCCAACGCAATCATAAAAAAATAGGGTTCTAATTTCAAAAACAGAAGTTATGGCCAATTTTCGATCACAGTTTTCGACACAAAATTTGGAACACCCTGCCATGATATTTATGAAATTCAAAAGAAGCATGACCTTTCCACATTCTTCTACTTTGACGTTGTGAGAACAGTTCACACTCGGGATGTTCAGAATAAGAAAAATGAACATTATACTGACTATAAATATTCGACTTTTTTTAAGGATTTTTTTTCGATATTTTGAAAACTATTTGAATGAATACAATGGTTTCAACAGAAATCTATTCACCATTGAATACTCAATCATATCATTCACGAATAACATGAAGAAAAGTAAGACCTTCAAACATGGGACTGCAAATGCTTCGTATTCGGTGTTCCTTAAATTTTTAGTTTAAAATTTCGATTGTTCATCCTATTATTAACATTTATTATTATTCAACAGGATGGCGCCACGGCTCACACGGCAAGAAGGTCAATGAATATCAGCGTGAACACTTCCCCGAACGGCTCACCTCTCTTAGAGGCGATCTTCAGCACTATCGCCACATCAAGCTCCATGTGATTTATTCCTGTGGGGCTACCTTAAATCGTTGGTATACACGGATCGTCCAAAGACCCTTCGTCATCTCAAAAGCAATATTCGTGCTGCTATTGCTGACATAAGCACGGATATGCTGGAAAAAGTGGACAACAATTTTCAAATTCCGACTTTCTCAGTGCATTGACGAGAACGGTGGTCACCTTCAAGATGTCGTTTTTAAAACTAAATAAGATAAAACTTCAATTGTACCCCTATACACACAAAAAATAATTAATTCAATATTGACAACATTTTTTGTGTTATGATTTTTTAAAATAAGGAAGTAACCACGCCCCACCCTGTACTACTACATCTTCATACTGGAGTATTTCAAGTTGTGCAAAAAGGTATTTGAATGTCTTCTGTAGCCTTATTTCTTGAGAATTTTGAAAAAAGTGGGGAATTCCACCGTTCGTTTATAAGTTTTTCTCTATTTCAGTATCGTAATGAGTTCATTACAGTACTAAAAACAGTGCTGTAATGAATTCATTACAGCATCGTTTTCAGTTACATTTTTCGTTTTGTGGTTGTCAGCAATGACTTCCGATCCTTTTAAATTTCAGCAGACGTCAATTTGGAAATGTCAATTTTCGTATTTCCTAACATTCACACCAACTGCCAAGATACAATATGAAAGTCACTAGGACCTATAATTTGAATTTTTCCATTGAATTTCACAAAATTTGAGTGAAATAGAGAAAATATCGTCTGATACTCGTTGCAGAATGCAATTCCAACACTCGCTCCTTCGTCGCTCGTTTTCGAATTTCGCATTCGTATTGGAATAGGAGCCCATTCTGCAACTAGTTTTAGAATATACTATTCTGTCGGGTTATTCGAGTAGGTACTTCTATTTTTTTTTCGAATGAACTATCACAAAGTAACGGACTATTCTGTCCATTGTTTTTCAGTAAAATTTCAACAATAGCATACCTGAATCTTCCAATCATGTTTGTATACTTGAAATATTTCCAGTATTAAGAGAGAAAAAAGTTTCTTCAACATTTCATTATTTTCCCAAAGTAAATGAGTATTTTGATAAATACGTATTTAATACAACTTCTATGTAGAAAGGACAACGTTGCGTAGTTATCTGACAGGAAAATGTCATTGTCATGGCCAACCGGGATACCTTATAAAAGTGAATGGAGTATATAGGATCACATATCCCAATGATTCGATAGCTCTTTTCCATCTTCCAATGTTCCAATTTCCTATTACACCCCTCCCCCAAAATTGAAAAATACTTCTTTGGTTAACCAACTGTATAATATTCGTTTAACTTCTCATTCTTCCCTTCGCTGTCTATGGCCCAGGCTAAACACAGGATCCAGAATCACGGTAGCACACATTTCTTCCAGCCTCGAACTAACCAAAACCACACAATACACAAGTAAAAAAAAAGACGAAACAGAATACCACTCAAAAAATAAGTATTTTTCGAAATGAATCTTGAGATGACCCGATGTGCCCTGGTTCGGAAAAGTAATTCTTTCGTCTGTGCTTCAGTGTTCCTTTCGTTTGGTTACTGATGGACGTTTCAGAACCAATTACTTCACAAGGTGTATAGTCTAGCACACCTGCTCCATCGTGAACGCTGGATTCAGTTTTAATTAATCTGTCCAATGCGTACACAATATACGTATACTTTGATCAGGATAATGGCTCGATATTGAACATAATCCAGTGAAAATTCGAAGTTTGTGTTAATAGGCCTGTCGATTCGGGATAATATTCGTTAGGCTTTAGCTGAGCGAAATGGCTGGAATATTCCCCAAACTAATTACATGAATTCCAATATTTCTGAAACAATGAGGTTCATGCTGAAAGATTCCAAACAACAAGGGGTTCGTAGATTTGAGATTTTCTTTTTTCTCCTTCCTCTACAGGGTGATCCAAAGACGATATAAGCTTTATTTCCGAATTTTCGGAGAGAAATAGAAAATTTAATTTGAAAATTTTAGCCTCGTATTTCGACATAATTTGGGTAGAATCCAGATAACTGCATATACTCCATTCACTTCTATAAAGTATCCCGGTTGGCCATGAAATTCTGACACATTTCACCGAGTATATTTTGAAAATGTTAGGTTATAGTTGTTCTCCTGTCAGATGAATGAGCAAAGTTGTCACGTTTACATAGAAGTCGTATTCATTAAAATATTTATTTTCTTTGGAGAAATAATGAGTTTGAGAAAATATTATATGAATCCAATAATTCAAGAGGGCTGGCGAATGTTGAAGAATCTTTTTTCTCTGTTAATACTGGAAATAAACTACTCCACATGAGTTAGGGATATTGACTGAAATTGCAAAAAAATATAGTTAAAATAAGATTTTTGTGATGAAAATTCATATTAATATGATTTCAAGTTGCAAATTAATTTTAGTCTGTAGGTCTGCAGCGTATACAGGGTGGTTAATAAAAATCGAATAAAATAACGAAATTTTATTCCCAGAGAATTCAAGCATTTTAAGACCTTCAATACAATGTATGGCCTCCACTTTCTTCTCTGTTAATACTGGAAATAAACTACTCCACATGAGTTAGGGATATTGACTGAAATTGCAAAAGAATATAGTTAAAATAAGATTTTTGTGATGAAAATTCATATTAATATGATTTCAAGTTCCAAATTAATTTTAGTCTGTAGGTCTGCAGCGTATACACGGTGATTAAGAAAAATCGAGTAAAATAACGAAATTTTATTCCCAGAGAATTCAAGCATTTTAAGACCTTCAATACATTGTATGGCCTCCACGGGCATCAATAACTGCTTGACATCTTCTTTGCATACTACACACGTGGTTGTTGAACATTTCTTGAGGAATTTGGTTCCATAAACGGGGCAGAAGCTCTCTCAGATCATTTAAGGATTCTGGGGTAGGTTGATGATTATCTAATCTTCTTTGGAGCATATCCCATGCACGTTCTATGCAATTCAAATCTGGTGAGTGCGGAGGTATTGGTAAATGTGGAATACCAAGCTCCTCGCGCGAATTCTCAACTATGGCTGCACGGTGCGGTCTAGCGTTATCGTCTAGAAATTGAAAAGTTTCACCAATAGCAGCGTGAAAATTTGGAAAAACATTGTCAATGACATGCACCCTATAGTGTAAGGCGGTCATATTCCCAGGGTGTCGATTCTTGACGGCAATAGAATAGAACGTTCACCGGGGATCGTTCCTTGATTCTACTCTATTGCACTATTGCTGCTCCCTACAATCGTAATTCCGTATTCTCGAGCATAAAGGAAGGACCATGAAATGGGGGAACCAAACTACAGCGTTGCCGAATTTCTTGACCAATCATAAACACGAATGTTTCGACAGACAACGCTGCCATGTCATAATCGTCATCCCGTTTTTAGTCGTTTATATTTTCAAAATGTCTAAATTTATCATAAGTAATGGAGCTCAACAAAAATGAGAAATATAACCCAATGTATCTACAAACTGTATTGATTGTACAATGTCATTATGATTACTTGTAACAAAGTTAATAATATTTCTTAAAATTTATTATAATACAATATGACTTGTCATTGTTTATTGACAATAACTATTTTATTTTTATTTTTTGCTTGAGTTTTTTTACGGTTCCATATAGAATGGACAGTTAATGCTGATGTTCTAGTGGGTTCGTGGATGTAGGGCCATATGTATAAGATTCTCACACAGAGGCTTTGTAAGTCCAAATAACTATCGCAATTTTTCATCGGACAGATCGAAAGGATCTGTCCTTGGAAGTATTTCCTGCCTTATGTTATGAAATTCTTCAGCATCTTCAACATCTGTCATAATTTCTTCCCACAAAACAAATCTTTGAAGATTGTTAGATAGATAGATAGATAGATAGGTTTATTCATTTCATAGTATACATAATTGTTGAAGTAGCTAGCCGATATAACCAGTGATCTAATTCAATTTAATCCGAGCTATGTAGATATGTATCTTATGACACAAGATAGATATAATTAAAGCACAAAACAAAGAAATAAGTAAGGATATGTATCCTAAAATGTCAAATTATTGGTCTTCCCCGGCTGATCCCCTGAAATTACCCAGTAGAAGCATCAGGGAGCCACCCTTCTATTACCGTCCGATAGAAAGACATTCAAGAATACCACTTATAGATTATCAGTAGAACCACGTCACCGTTCTCTCGATTGTTCTACTCCCTGGTTTTCAAGAATAGAGGCCCAGGACAAATGTGTAGATCTGTGCGCCCGTTGAAACATATCCCGGCGCATACCATAACACTACCACCTCGGAATGGATGGACTTTTTGGACATAGCGACGATTACGGGGTATGCGTGGGGTTGTCCATACCCTTATTCTTCGAGAATCTGAAAATCGTCCAAATCTGGATTCATCAGTGAAAAGGACACTACGCCATTGATATCGTTCCAATTGATATGTTGCTAGCCCATTACAATCTTTGACGCTTATGGTCACGTGTTAATGGATCCTCTCTTAATGGACGTCTAGAACCTAGATTCACCTCTCTCAAACGTCGTCTGACGGTTTCGATGGAAACTTGGACCCCATCTGCATTTTGAAGAGTATTCCGTAGCATTCTACACGTAGATGTAGGGTTTCTCCTCGTCGAAATGGTGATGGAACGATCCTGAGCAGGTGTTGTTTTTCGTCTCCCACCAAGCCTTGGTCTTTCCAACACGTAACCTGTCTCCCTGAACCCATTCCAAAGTCGAGATATCACACTTTGGCTGACTTGGAGCCTTTCCGCTACAATAACCTGAGTTAGGCCACCCTGTAGCATTCCGATAGCCCTATTAGCCTCAGCGTTTGTTAATTTACCTCTTGGCATTTTCAGAAAACTCGTTTCAAATCGAAGCCGTTGATAAACTGACTTCAATTCAAAATAAGAACATTCTATAAGCATGCAAAGAGCCAAACTTCAGAAAAAAGGCGACCAGATTGACGAAATGTCTCATACTGATTTTTATTGGATAGATTCAAGTTGTTATTGAGTTTTAAATGATTTTACAGCGATTTTCTCGAAGATTACATACTTCTAGAAACGATTGAATACGATATCCCTAACTCTTGTGGAGCCGTATATTTCACGTATATAAATATGGTTGAAAGATTCTGTTATGCTATTTTCTTGTACGGAAATCAAAAATCGAGTGTTGAAATTTTACCGAAAAATAATGGGCAGAATAGTCCGTTACATTGTGATAGTTCATTCGTAGAAAGAATAAAAGTACTCGAATAACCCGACAGAAAAACTTCTAAACGAAAAGAACAGATGGACCTATGGAATTCCTCACTTTTCAAAATTCTCAAGAAATAAGCCTACAGAAGACATTTAGCTTCTTGCACGACCTGAAACACTCCAGTATGAAAATGTAGTAGCACTACAAAACCTGTGTCACAGTAAAACCTTAAAAGATTCCATTCACAAAGTTCTTGGGAATCTATGTGAATTATTAACACTGAATTGGGAAGAACATATTTCTAAACTGGAATGCAGCTTAGCTTCAGTCTGTTATCTTTGGGTGTAATGACAGGATATCTGGATAAATTCTTCATGAAAACTATCTATCATGCAGTATTCGAGTCAAAAGCAAGATATGGAATTATGTTTTATTGAGAGTAGAAATGAGCATTGGCAAGATCCTGAGAATTATTTTGACATTGCCGATCTTTCACGAGTGCCAACCTGCGTCAGTTTCAAGTGAAAAAAACTTGATAAACCTAAATCTTGGCCAAAGTGCATGGAGTATACTTAATAATTAGGCACAAAATAAACATTCCTGGGGGTTCCAAAAAACATTATATGGGGACATCCCTCACTTTTCACCTTGATACCATGCACACAGCCAATACTCGAAAACCCCATCCAGTACTCTGTTCATGCAAAAACCCATCGAATAATCCACTTTTCGGAAGGGACGTATGCTTTGGGAATGAGGCCATACAGGACTTGATCCCGGATTACTTCGGCTCCACGATTCTATCTGGTTCCATATGATATCTTTATCCCCATGCGAATACCTGCAGAGGGTGAACCGATGAGTGAAATTTCTTCTTTTCCTTCACCGAATTCCATTTCAATATGAATGGAACACAGTCGTATTCTGCCTTGAACTCATCAACCAAAGCCATTGAATGAATACATTGAATTCACTCTAAGAAGTAAGAAATGAAAACTAGAATCACATTTGGTGTACGAGCAAGATCATCACCTTAACTTCGTGGATTAGAACCTCATTCACATCTTCTTTTAACAAAGTGTGTAAAAAGATCCGGCATTTACCATTTTGTTGATAAATGTTCGAACTTTTCATTTTCAATTTAGGAGTTTTTCATGCACCCCCTCCGATGGATGCAGAGTAGTTGAGTTTTCGAAAGGCAATCCCAACTTTATGTGCTTATATCGTTTCCTTTAGCCGAGAATAGCCTCAATCGACTAGGGTCGAATATTTAATGAAGAATGCGAGGTGAAATTAAATTCTGTCCACTGAACATGATTGAAAAAATAACAAAATGAAGAAATTATTCGAAAAAGAATAATTTTTAGCCCATAAACTATGTACTCATATGTCAAAGCTATAGAATCAATACGAAATTTCAGAATGTATAGAAATATATTGATCTAATCATACATATCTTCTACGTTAGTTACAGAAAAAGTATACACGATAACTTTGAATTTAGACGAATGTGGGAGATGAAATTGAATTCTAAGAAGCATGAAATTATACATTTTATACGCACAGTTCCTATTAAAAATTTGTTGTTGCCGGTCCATATTAAAAATAAATATCAATGAAATACAAAATTCGGATATTAAGGGTCTACATTCCTGAAAAAAAAAAAGGAGTCAGTAACGATTTATTTTTTTCTGATTGATGAAGGGATATATGAGTGTGTAAAGCAGTAAAGATAAAAAAAATATTTCATAAGTAGGTATTAAATGAATGAAAAGGATATTCTCCATCATTTTTGGTAATTTTTCAACATTTCCACCATCGAAACGAACAAATATTTTTGTTTTTTTTCATTTCAGTATTGAAGTCTATCAGTTAGTTAATCAAATGTCTATCTCCTTTTTCTCTCGAAATTCACCGTTTTTTTGTAAATAATATTACAAAAATGTGTTGTTTTCGTGAAATTTATTTCCTTGAATTTTTCTATTCGAAATGATAAATATCCATTTTTACCACAGACATTTTACTAAGGATTTTTTTTGCCGTCGGTTAGTGAAAATTAATTGTTTCTTACAATTGTGGATTCTTAGATGGAATTGAATTTCTTTTAAATGACACGCCCCGCAGGTATCTACTCCCAGATGACTGGTGAAAGAAAATTAGTGTAGTATACAGTCAGTGTGAGATCTAGTTCAGGGTAGGATTTCTTGTTAATATTTCCTGCGCCCCAACATGTGTTCTATTAAGCTGAATAATCCAATGAATAAAAATTTGCACCGCCATCTGGCGGTATACGTTTCCTATTTTGAAGGCTGAAGACTCTTAATGATGAATGTCGATACAAACCACTTATTTAATAGAAATCAATGAAAAATAAAATGTGGCGATGTTTATATCTGAACAATATCCTATTGGAATTTTATAAACTCGACACTACACAGTTAATACCACATTATTTCCGTGAAAGTCTTCACATAATCATATCGAGATAGCTCTAGAAATGATTTGACCATTTTATGCCATTTACATCACATTATTTTGGGTGTTCGTACACCCGTTTGCATTCTTTGCCGTAAATAAAAAGATGCATGGGTGAGGTTAGGTCATTGACATACAATCCTATGACCTAGGTCAGGGGTCTGCCACCTGCGGCTCGCAAGCCACATGTGGCTCTATGGGTGTGAGCCTGCGGCTCTTTAGCTCCATACGCAAATATTATCTATCTATTTTATAAAAAAAAATTAAATCATTCTGAATCGATTGAGGATTAGGCACTGGTACATATGAATTTGCTGACAGATTTGAGCCATTTGGAATTGATACTGGATCTCTAGAAATGCAATTAATTGATCGATTCAAAAAGTAAAACTTTGTGAAGTGGAAAATTTACAGAGTTGAAAAGCAAGTTGGAAGAGCTGGAGGTCCAGAAATGTATTTATGTAACACAAAAAAAGTGGACAGCTTCAAAAGCAATGCAGCGAGTTGAGACACTTATATTTGACGCATGGAATAGTCTTCCTGATGAAGGTGAAGAAGTTGGCATTTGGAGTGCTGACTATCTTGGGATCGACTTATTCGTGCGAGCAAGCGTTCTCTTGCATGAATATAATGAAAAGTAAAGTAAGGAGCAAACTTACAAATGAAAATTTGGAGTCATGTGTGGAACTTAAAACAACGAGTTATGAACCAAATCTATCCACACTTTCTGAAGCAATGCAGAGCCAACGCTCCCATTGAATCTGTTTGTTTGTTCTTGAAGCCAAAGTTAAAGTTGCGAATAAATGTTTTATTGTTTCAATTTTTCACACAAATAATCTAATAATTGTGAAAAAACTACTTATATATAAATAAATTATATTTTTTTATGAATGAATTGTTCTTTTTTTCAAACTCAATTTATACGAGTTCTTTTTATTGTTGGCAAAAAAATTTCGTGGCTCTTTAAAAACTTTGAAATTTTGTTAATTATAATGTTAGGCTCTTCGCTCTTCCGACTCAAAAGGTTGCCGATCCCTGACCTAGGTTAATGGAGTTATGTTAGGTTATTGAAAAAACAATTTTTTGTGAGATAATTTTGGGATATCGAGCGAAATATGAACAAGTTATTAGTGTTCACAAACTAATCTTCAGGAAAATCGAAGAAGGAACTTATTTTGGTGGGGGAAATATGGCTTTCCAATTGCAGATATAAGCGGACAAAACTAAGTGTTTTTGTTGGGAAATATCGTGTTTATAACATCCTTATTCAAATAAGATTAGTACTTGGGTATTTCCTGAATGTGTCGACCCCTTTTCACCGTATCAGGCACGTATTCGGCCCATTTTTTTCAAATATATAATAGCTATTTGAAAAAAATGAGCTGTTAAACAGAGTCGAATTCGAAAAAATGGACAATAAAAAAATCGGTTTCTCTTGGCCTCAAGAATCTGCAGTTAGAATATATCTACGGAGTGGTCCAAATTGGACACTTTTGATAGGAAACACTAATTTCAAGAGGAGTTAGAGGAAAACTAGCCTACTTAATATGCTACGAGAACGATTTTTGTGGTAAAATTAATGCCGAAAACCGCACATTGATATCTTGACTTGTTCGAAAGATGCAAGGTGTTTTTCAATTTTGTGCATTTCTCACTTTTTTGAAGGGAATCCAATGTGCCACTCTGAATTTGTTTACGTATATATAAAAAAAAATATAGGGTGGTCCATAAAAAAATTCAATTTTATGTTATAGCTTCAAAACCATATTTTTCAATGAAAAACTAGGAACACCATTGAGTTCCTTTCAAAAAAGTACCTCAAGAATGTTTTCACGGAAACAAGAAATATTCAAAAATAAACAAGTTACGGGGTTGTGGCAGAAAATTGAAAAACACCTTGTATCTTTCGAACAAGTCAAGATATCTGTTAAATATTTTATTAGAAATGATTATTGATTTGTAATCTCACTGTATATTATTTTGATGTATGTTGCCATGTAAACGAGAAATAAGGCAGATCATTGATAGTTCCGACGAACAAAGAGCTTTCAACTAGAATTCGATTATATTGGTATAAAAGAAAGAAATATAGACAGAACAGATAACATTGGTCCTTCGAGAGTTTTAAATTGAATCAGAGAATAGAAAATGTCCGCTGAAGGAAGTATTTCTAAAGTTCTCAGATCTGGGAAGAAACTGACGACAGATGTCAAGAAGACAGAAGAAAATCCCAAGTCAAGAGAGAACTTGGGAATGGGATCCGATAAATCCAAGAAAGAAGATAGCAAGAAATCTACATCAAAGAACTCTGTAAGAATAATGAAAATACAAGCAGAAATCGAAGCACATGAAAAATTGGAAAAGATAGAAGAAGAAATAGAAAAAATTAAGATACAACGACTAGAAAGAATGCAGCGTAAAATAATGTTAGAATTGGAGTTGCAAAATGTTATGGCATCAGACGAATCTAAATCCTTTGAAGAAAAATCTAACATTAATTTTGATGAAGCTGACAGTCAATTCAAACATAGTCGAGTACAAAAATGGATTGATTATGTATCTTATGAAAATTTTGAAAAACACGAAGAAACGGAGAAGGATAGAAGCAAGCACAGCTCAACAAAAGACGAAAATAAGGAAAATGATGAGGACAAGTCCAGACATAGCAGCTCAAAAGACAAAAATCGTGATAAGGATAAGGATAAACATTCGAGCTCTGAAGATACGGACTATAAGGAGAAGATAAAAAAAAAACAGAAAAAAATAGAGGAACCAAAGAAAGATGTTTTCCAACTAAAGAGAGATCCTCATTCTGCAGCAGATGACTTAGTTAACAATGATTCCATTTCCATAGTCGATGAAGATTATTTTAAATTGAGTATAAAGGAAGATGTTGATATCAAAAATGAACCTGATTCTCAAGAATATTGGGATGATGTGAATCTCTCCCAAGCTAGCAGCTGTGATTATATCATGTCACAGTTTTAGTAAACGTGAGCCAGCTTTCGAAGAAGAAGATGATGAGGGGAAGCCTGATGTTAAAGAAGAACTTGAAGAAGACATTCCCCTGTCTGCTCGTAAGTCAACCAGTAAAAGAAAAATGAAAGATGATGGAAGAGAAGAAAAAAATGAGTGACAATGACCAGGAAGAAGACTATGCCCCTACGAAAATAGTTAAAAAGATGAAAAAACATAAGATAGTGTACGATAAAAGAGGAAAATGCTTGAAGAACCAGTTTCCAAATTATGTAGACTTAGTTAACACTTTTGGGGTGAAGAATGTTAAATATTTTATTAGAAATGATTATTGATTTGTAATCTCACTGTATATTATTTTAATGTATGTTGCCATGTAAACGAGAAATAAGGGAGATCATTGATAGTTCCGACGAACAAAGAGCTTTCAACTAGAATTCGATTATATTGGTATAAAAGAAAGAAATATAGGCAGAACAGATAACAATATCAATGTGCGGTTTTCGGCATTCATTTTGACACAAAAATCGATCTCGTAGCATGTAGGCTAGTTTTTCTCTGACTCCGCTAGAAATTAGTGTTTCCTATCAAAAGTGTCCAATTTGGACCACTCTGTACAGGTCAAAGACTAACCCTGTATAAACAAAAAATGTCGGTGTCCGATCATTTCAGGGTAAAAAGGTGTTTTGGGAAATGTGCATTTTTCAAACGTGGGTGTAACTTTTTTTCTGTGGAAAATTATGAGAAATCATTTCTGGTGCACTTTTTCAATGGTGTCGGTATATGATCCTAAAATATGATCCTAAAATAATGGAATTCTGACACTGAAGATTTTTGAATTCCTATTTCAGTAAAGCTAGATGCTGCCATTCTTAAAATATACAAGACTTGATATTTTGCCTGAAATTGGGATTTCAAGCTCTACTGAAATATTACAGATGTCCCCTTCGAAGTAAGTGCAGGGTCCCCATGCTCCTGAGTTTCATGTTTTGCTTCCTTACAGAACAAAAGATACCTGGATTATTGGAAGAAGATCCCCAATAACTTCAATCAAACGAGCCACTTAATGAGCGACATAGGAGTGTATCGTAGCACACTCAGCTCTTTCGATCCGAACAAAAAACCAGATGATCCAATACGAGCTGGAAGCATGAAACCACGTCTCTCAATTCAATAGGAAAGCAAGATATGTACTTATGGCGGTAGTCTAAATTATCCACAGATCCCTAGATACCACTTAATATTCATAAATTTGTTCATCTTTTATTCATGAATGGGTACGGCGAAATTCCCGAGGCATTCTGGAGTTTTGGTAAATGAAATTTTCGGTGCATATCATTTCGAATCAGTCCCGCTGACTAGCCGAGTAAATATCGTCCGGGGACTTGACTAATTTTGTGATTGTTTGATAATGAGTTATTTTCTTAAAATCTTAAAATATCGAAAACGTCTCACGGTCCAAGATAGGAGCAAACCATCAATCAGCTATTCCATGGAGCAGTTAAGCCCGAAAGTGAACATTAAACCAATATGAATCTTTTTTCGAATACTGAGTGGTATAGAAAAAATGGGTTACCTAAAGCACATACGTGAAGTCATGATCTTTTGAGCACTCGTTCATTCATCTTGCGAGTTGATTTATCCTATCGATAGATTCGCATTTAAGAATTCAACGGAAAGCAATCTATAGGTATCTTCTATCTATATACATCTATATACATAAAAGAAAGATGTTGGTTACACCATTTATAACTCGAGATCGAATGGACTGTTTGTTATGAAATTTCATATATGGATTCGTCTACGGTCTACTGGTCATTATAAAATACAATAAAACTCTGAAAAAATCGATGAAAATTTTACTTATGTATTATTTTATGTTTTTAATAAAATATCTGTATTATTCTAAGTATTCTTTATTTAGACCTGATGCGTCTCTTACAAAAGTCATCTATTAACTGCTGACATAGATGCATAGAAATACCTGGTGTTGGCACTGATTAGATTTTGTTTAAGACTTTCTTGTCGATCGAAAACGTGATATTTTGTACAGCTTTTCATTTCTCCCGAAAGGGGTCGCGTTTTTTGTCGTTGCCGCAGTAGCGCCACGACCGATAAATATTGCGGATTTATTCCGGAACTAGTCCAAAATCTGAAATCTAGGATGACGTTTTGATCTACAAATTTTGGTCACGATTTTTAGTAGGGAGTCGTTACACCAGGTGTTCTATGCATCTATCTGCTGACGTATAATTGACAATCATCTCAAAGACTATGCTAGATAGAGCCCATATGAGGCGCCCCCTCATGTTAGTTTTATTAACTAACTCAAGTATGTAACATCTCCCTTTTTTTTATAAAACAATTTACAATCAGTCATCAATACAACAACAAGAACTAGGTTTAAAGTTTAGTCTCTGAATCTTATTGGCTTAATTACACTACGTCCAGAACGAGTTTGATAAATTGCACTAGCGGGTGCAGTCTCGGTCACGTTTTCAACAGGTGTAACTGAGTTGCGACTCATTTCACGGCACTCACGATGAGCAACGGACTCACTGTTATTCGGCACACACAACTTAGTAATACTCTTATATTCTGGTACATTATGGTTCTTATGTCTAAGAATAACTTCATTTGGGTTTGGTCTAATGAATGTAGAGTTTCGCCTCAGCACCCTGTCTAGGTTCTCTCTAACTAAGTAAGATCTGGGTGTTTCATGTTTAGCAACAACTTTACCTGGAACCCATCTTTCTCCCTTTTTCAACATGATATTTTGCCCCTCAACAAATTCTGATCTAGTTTTAGCATTTCTATCATAATAAGCTTTTGCATTTGTACGTTTTTGATTTATCCTATTTAGGTCCAACTTTGATTTGTCTAATAAAAGTTGTTTTGAAACAGGCAAATTAGAACGTAGTAGTCTCCGATTGAGTAGTTCTGATGGAGATACATTTAGACCTGTCAGTGGTGATGTGCGATACTCTAACAAAGCTTTATAAACATCATTACCGGAATATTGACACTTTCTCAAGATGTTCTTACAAATACCAACAGCTTTTTCACATAGGCCATTCGATTTTGGATATCTTGGGCTTGATGTAATTAATTTGATATCCCAGTCTTTAGCAAAACTTCTGAACTCCTGACTATTAAAAGGTTGATTATCTGACATAAACCTCAATGGAATACCATGAGTGGAGAATACAACTTTAAGTTTATCAATGATTTCTTTTGCTGTTTTAAATTCCAGTGGTATCAACTCTATCCAATTACTACAATAATCGACAACAACTAAAAAGTCGCTACCAGCAAAAGTTAATATATCTGCAGCAACTTTTTCAAAAGGAATGTCTGATCGATCATGCATGATAAGTGGTTCTTTGGTAACATTACGACTAAAAGTCAGACAAGTTTTACAACCATTAACAAAGTTTGTTACATCTCGACTCATGCCAGGCCAGTAAAAAATTTTCCTTGCTCTGGCCTTTGATTTTTCTATTCCAAAGTGTCCAACATGCAATTTATTGAGTAATTTTAATCTCATTGACTTAGGTACTACAAGTTTAGATTCATGAAACAATAACTTATTCCTTACAAGTAGAGAGTCCTTCATCTTATAAAAAACTTTAATTTCTGAATCCTCTATTTGCTTTTTATCTGGCCATCCTGTTTGACAATATTCAATTACTTTAGAACAAATTATGTCATTATTGGTAGCTGTTTTCAATTCTTCTAACCTTTCATCTGATATGGGTAAATCTAACTCTAGTGAGTGTACAATCTCTTTCATTTCCATGTCATCTCTAACAGACGTTTTGAGATAAAATCTTGATAAAAGATCAGCTATGTACATAAATTTACCTGCCAGATACTCTACTTCAAAATTGTATTTTAACATTTTAAGCTTCAACCTTTGTAACCTTGAACTGACATTAGAAATATCTTTTTTATGAACTGACACAAGTGGTTTGTGATCTGATTTCACAAGAACTTTTCTACTATAAACAAAGTGATGAAACTTTTGTAACGAAAATGAAATTGCTAGGTACTCTTTCTCAATTTGTGCCCACCGACATTCTGTATCTGTTAAGCTTCTAGAGCAAAATGCAACTGGTTTTCCCCCTTGCAATAGACAACCCCCTATTCCGAATTGACTTGCATCACACTGTATTTCTACTGGTAACTTTGGATCGAAAATTTTTAAAACAGGAATTTTTGTAATAAATTTTTTCATTTTCTGGTAAGTTTCACTGTGATCTTTTGTCCAGTTCCATTCTACATTATTTTTTAGTAACACTCTTAAAGGAGACAATAATTCAGAATGTTTAGGTATATACTTGGACAAATAGTTGAACATACCTAGCACTGTAAGTAACTCTTTCCTGTTTTTCGGTTCTTCCAACAATAAAATTGATTTGACATACTCACTATCAGGTTTGACACCCTCAGCAGAAAAAATTTGTCCCAAATATTTAACCTCCTTTACTTTATATTGAACTTTTGACTTGTTGAACTTTACACCAAATTTTTCCGCTCTACTGATTACTTCTCTCAAAATTTTATCATGATCTTGCTCAGACTTTGCGCCTATTATGAAATCATCAAAATAAATTCCAATTGGTAGATCTCCGAAGATCTTTTCATTCATACGCTGAAACACTTCAGGACTCACTTTAATCCCAAATGGTAGTCTGTTAAAACAAAACTTTCCGAAAGGTGTTATAAATGTGCATAATTTTCTACTTTCAGAATCTAACGGAACATGATAGAATCCTTCTTTTAGGTCGAGAACAGTGAAAATAGTTTTATCCTTTAACTTTAAAGATAACTCTTCTAGTGTGGGTATTGGAAATTGATCCTGACATATATAACGATTTAAATGAGTAGGGTCTAAACAAATTCTCAAAGACCCTGATGGCTTCTCTACTATTACAATATTATTAACCCACTCTGTGGGCTCTTCTATTTTAGAAATTATACCCCTATTCTCCAAATCTACCAGAGCGTCCCTCAATCTAATTTTCAACGCCTCAGGCACTCTCCGGCAACCACTACTAACTGGTTGAGCATTTTTACTCAACACAATTTTATATGTGAAAGGAATTTTATTTCCAAACGTACGATAACAACGTCAGTTCTCGATTGACAGGATCATCGAAAAGTTCAATTTCTCCGCCTAGGCGGAGAAATATTTACTTTTCCCTCCGGCGGCAGGAAAAGTGTTGCTACGAAAAAGATTACTTGGTTACCATGAACAATATGAACATAGATGAATAGAATACGAAAACTTCCAATTCAAACGTCATTTTTATTTGATAAACTTACAATATAAATGTACAATTTTCATGAATTTGAAAACGTTTGGAAATAAAACAGCATATTTCATTCGGAGAAGAAGTGACTTTTCGTGGCTCGCTTTCAATTATCCGCCTCACTCCGTTCGGCGGATAAACTCAAGCTCGCCACGAAAAGTGACACTTCTCCTCCTAATGAAATAATATACTATTACCTGTACCCTCAAAAACATGCTTACTCTGGGATAGAAACTCATTTTTTCCATTTGACCACCTATCAAGTGCATCAACTTTCCTTATTAATCCTGTAACATTACATGTATTCAGTCCCAGAATAGGCATGCTGTTGATACAATCCACAACTATAAATCTTATTTTACAGATCTTGTTCTTAACATAACAATCTAAATTTATATATCCCATCGCATATATTCTGTTATTGCCATAAGTATTTAAACTTAAACTAGATTTTACAATTTTATTCTCTAGTTTTAGTTGTTTTACATACCTAAGGGGCAAACAATTGCAATTTGCTCCTGTATCGATTTTGAATTTGATGGTCTCACCCTTTATGTCCACATCTGCTGTCCACATTTCTGCGTTATTTTTCTGATTGATGCTGTCCAATTCGATGATGTTTATATAAGGTTCAGCTTCATTACTGCTGCTGTCAGTTTCATCATTGCATTCCAACTCGTAGATTTTTCTCATATTCTTCTTGCTTTTGTTCTTTATATGCCATTGCTTGTCTTCTTTTCCATTCCGTTGAACCTTTCCTTTTTTTTAAGTTGTTTCTACAGCATGAGGCATAATGATTCTGTTTTCCACAAGCATTACAGGTTTTTCCATAAGCTGGACATTGCCTCGGTACATGCCTGGATGAGCATTTTCCACAATTATATGTTTGTCTCATGTTACTGCAATTTTGACTTATGGAATCCACTTCGTTTCCTCTTATTGCTTTCAACTGTATCTTACTTGCTTCTGATGCTCTGCATATCTCTTCAGCATCTAGCAAGGTGAGATTTTGTATCCTTAGGAGCCTTTCTTGCAGCTCACAATCTCGAACCCCTGCCACAATTCTATTTCTCACGAACCTGTCACTCATCTCCCCAAACTCGCACTGTTTCGATAGCATCTTTATCTCTGTGAGAAAGTGATCAAAATCTTCTCCTTCCTGTTGGCATCTAGTGTTAAATTTGAAGTCGTCATATGCTTCATTTCTAAGAGGCTTACAATAACCTTCAAAAGCTCGTACTACCTCATTATATATCGCTTTATCTGTTTCTGATATTGGAAGTGTGTTGAAAACGTCTTGAGCTTCTTCACCAGCGACGTTTAAGAAAATCGCAACCTTGACATCATCAGCTTTGCCATCTAAACCGGATGCTTTCATGTAGATTTCAAAACTGCTTTTGAACTTTTGATAGTTTTGGGCGATGTTCGTGTCGAACACGAGGCTCTTTGGTGGCTTAAAATTTGCCGACATTTTGTTTTATGCACAATATGTTCGTTGTTTTATTATTATTTTACCACAGTTATGTATAACCATCAAACAGTATTTTTTACTTCTGGGCTTCACTTACTCTTAACTGCGTGGTTTACACCTGACACCATGTATTATTTTATGTTTTTAATAAAATATCTGTATTATTCTAAGTATTCTTTATTTAGACCTGATGCGTCTCTTACAAAAGTCATCTATTAACTGCTGACGTATAATTGACAATCATCTCAAAGACTATGCTAGATAGAGCCCATATGAGGCGCCCCCTCATGTTAGTTTTATTAACTAACTCAAGTATGTAACAACTTATACAGGAAATGCTTTTTTTTCTTTTGAGTAAGGCTACTAGGTGTCGCTACAGTTACAGTTACGCTACAGCTTATTCGTAGCTACTTTATTCGATAATCTCCCCGTTAGACGGTGATGTGAACATATAGTGTGTAATTTGGGTTTCCTCCAACTCTGCGCTCTTGACCAAAGCCGAAATGTCTTAGCGTAGGATTACAGATCTCTAAAATGATCAGATTTCGTTGAGATATGACTGATATGAGAGAAGTTTCGTTCTTACCACTTCAGGTGGCGCTATTCACACATTATGACTGATTATTATTAGTTATTTTTACAGCTTTATTTATTCAAAATAACCTAATGGTGAAGGTACTACATATATTGACATTAATTACTGTATAATTTGCATAAAATTATATCACAGTGAATTTTTATTGAAATTTCAAGTAAATCGGATTTTGGCGATCAGTTTCAATCGTGAGTGTTCCATTATTCTCATCTTTTCTCATGATTTTTGAAATGTTTTTGAATTTCTGTTTGTGTCATAAATATATTTGCGGAAATAACTGAATCCAAAATTTAGATAATTAGTAATTGACATATTATTATTGTGTTTCTGTTCTGTGTGACAGCTCATATCCATGGAAACATGGAAATCTCGCAGCTCCACCAACTGAGATGTGTAACAATTATTTTAAGCTGAGCACCAAAAGGCTAAGATATTCATGGTGTGAGCACTTATTAGATTTTGATTAGCCAACATTGAGAATACATATTAGAAAAGTTTAGTTTTTTCCACTTCAGAAAGCGCTATTCACAAAATAAGTTCTTATTTTTATTAGTTATTTCAAATATTTGAATTAATTCTGGTGAACGGGTTGTGTTAATAGTCGATAGTTCAGACAACCAAGCCTTTGATCTACGATCACCGGTGATTACGATTTGTGAAATTCACCGTAAGTATCATTTAGGCGTAACAAAGTTCGCCGGGCCAGCTAGTTAATATTATAAAGAGGAAAGATTTGTATTTCTTGACTCAAGAACTACTGGACGGATTTCAGAAATTCTTTCACCTTCAGAAAGCTACATTATCCCTGAGTGATATAGGCCATACGAAACAGTTAAGGATACCTACTCTAACTTCAACAACGTCAACAAGTAAAATTGTCGGATCTAGGGCTCGAAAAATCCAACAGTTATTGTTGAAAAACCTCTCAATCCTCAACCTGTGACTGTTTGGTGCGGTTTATGGTCCGGTGGGGTCATTGGACCTCACTTTTTCGAGAATGGGGCTGAGGCAACAGTTAAGGTGAATGGATTGCGCTATCGAGAGATGATTAATGATTTTTATGGACGGAATTGGATGGTATCGATCTGGACAACCTTTACTGCCAACAAGACGGCGCTACGTACCACACAATTAAGCAACGAAACCATTGATCTTTTACGGAAAAAGTTTCCGGACCGTGTTATCTCCCGAAGAGTTGATCACAATTGGCCACCGATATCTTGTGATTTAACAACTTGCGACTTCTTCCTTTGGGGCCATGTGAAAAAGAAGGTCAACGCCAAGAGTCCATCGTCAATTCAAGACCTAAACGGTGGAATTCTTGAGGCTATCGATGACATAGGGAAGCCGCTTCGCGATTTGGTTATGGAAAATTTCATGAAAAGGATATGTTACAGTCGTGGTGGTCATTCAGCTAATATTATTTTCCATTGGCTCAGTGGTACAGCAAGTTTGAGGGTGAATAACTCCACAATGTATTTAGAGTTTATCCTTGTAGTTATGAACAATTCAATAAACTCTATTAGTATTATTTTTAGGAACTTCTTTGTCAATAATTCGCTAGCATTTCACATGGTTCTCGTTGGACGATCTGGGCAAAACTTCACAAGATGAAGTTACCTAAAAAGTGAATCTACCCACAAGGTGAATGAAAGCGCGTTCAAAAGCGACAAAAGCTTTCGACTTCACGTCAGTGCATTGTGTAAAACCATAATTGATCTAAAGTGACAAGGAGAATACATATAGGAATTATAATAGAAAGCATTATTTCCATATTTCTTATAACACTCCAACAAACTACATAGAAGCCACTTGCGCAAATAATCTCTCGATTGGAATCCTGAACCATTGTAATCGGCGATTTAAACGCCCGTCACTTCACCTGGGATTATTACTGTCACAAAAACGTAAATACCTCAAGATGTGATTAAGGTCGCCGTTCAAACCGAGTAGGAAAACGTATCCGATAGAGGCGCCACCGTGCATTTTATGGAACTTACATTATCACTATAAGTTCTATGAATATCTCTATCCTTATGAATGAAATGTACAATGGCGCTCTCTATCCGAGAATCACTGAACTATGAAATTAGTGAATTTGTAGGTAAAGCAGGAACTTTTTCGCGCCATATTATATTTGAATAAGGCCATCCTCTGCCAATTCCGTATTTCAAGTTGTTTTTCTGAACGAAATTAACTGTAGTCGGTACATTACACTTAAAACCTAATAAGTAATACTAATTATTTCTTAATTATTAAAAAAAAACAAAAAAAACATTGTCAATATAGGAAATTATTATTATTATTATTATTATTAACAAGAAATTGGAGCTGAGGCTAGGCCTATGGTAGCTCTTAATGTAAAAAATGACATCAAATAAAGTTGACAGTACACTCCCTAGCGAGAGATAGACAGCAAACACAGAGCAAAATAATAAGTTCACCTCACGAATAAGCAGTCATACATATTCTTGAACGAGTTCACTGAAGAAGCACCAACGATCTCGGGAGGCAGACGGTTCCAGGCGTCGAACACTCGGTTAGACAGGAAAATCTGACGTGGGGTGGTCCTGAACTTCTCCTTTTGTAGTTTACAGCAATGTCCCCTCAGGTTGCCAGTATTGAGTGGGAACAGAGATGACAAATCCGTGCCAAACTTGCCATGCAGAGCTCTGTAGGTTCAAAATGCTCGCCGCGAACGTCTTGGCAACATGCTAATCACTTAATATTTCCGAAAAAGTTGAAGATAGGTATAGGACATTGTACATGAATTATGTCTAGAATTTTCTGAAGAATCCAAAAAATAAAATAAGAAAGTTGGTATTGGCCACGGTCGCATGGAACACCCTATATAATTTTATTTTCTTGAAAAATATGCGCATTTAAAATTACAAATCGACGTGTCCGAGCGTTTTTTCTAACACCCCTTCATTTATTCGTTATCGAATTCATTCCATTTGGCACACGACCTGTACACTGATTTTCTCCGAAGGAGACTGGTTGCTTTCCTCCCAACAATAACTCCCCATCAAAATTCACCCTGCTGACAATAACTGTCAAAACCCGTCGAACCTGTCAAAAACCGTCAACATAACTAAGCCCTATAGAGTGACCAGAATCCAATTTACATCACGTTCAATGGAAAATCAAATAACACTGAAATCCTCTCTCAGTATAACTGATTGGTTCAAATAAAGATATATCATCGAGAGTAAATGGGAAATCACCAATCACCTAAATAGTATTGACTTCTTTGATTCAGAAATCGTTTACATGTCTATAAAGTTAGCAGTGCCACTTACGAGAAAATCAATTAAACCTATTGCATTAATTGTCGAATAATTGTCGAGAATTGGTCGTGAAAGAAAAAATTTTTCGCGTCCTTAGTTTTTTTTTTCTACGGGGGCTTTGCTAACTCAACGTTAAGTTAGCAGAACCACTTTCTCAATATCGACCAAATATCATGAAAATTGTAATAAATAATTGTCGAGTAATTGTCGAAGTCCATATGAAGTAAAATAAACACAAAAAATCCATTCCTTCTTGTTTATCTTACGTCTTTTTCCCGCGAGTTTGAGATATTTCTGGAATTATTGCATTTTTGGCAACAGCTCATTCGTAATTGACTCTTTTTCTATTGCATTAATTGTCGAATATCTGCCTCGAATTTGTCGTGAAAAAAAAAATTTGTCGTGACCTTCGGTTATTTTTCTCGCAGGAAAAACGTAAAATAAACAAGGAATGGATTTTTTGTGTTTATTTTACTTCATATGGACTTCGACAATTATTTATAACAATTTTCATGATATTTGGTCGATATTGAGAAAGTGGTTCTGCTAACTCAACGTTGAGTTAGCAAAGCCACCCCGTAGAAAAAAAAACTAAGGACGCGAAACATTTTTTTCTTTCACGACAAATTCTCGACAATTATTCGACAATTAATGCAATAGGTCTCATTGATTTTCTCGCAAGTGGCACTGCTAACTTTATAGACATAGCAGAGAGTTTGTCTCTGGGCATATCGTTTACAGATACCTTCACATCAGGTCGAAACCTAACAACCAAAAAAAATATTTCCGCCCCATTCTTCAACAAACTTCCGACCACTATCCTAAATTTGATCAAAAACTAGAAACTATTATAGAAAAAGTTGGCTAAGACATCGTACTCAGCAGGACAAAGTTATCATTGAAACTAACGATAGAAATACAATCGTAGATTACAAAACACAGTTATAAAACATGGAACGGGAAAGTAGTAAAATTTAACCTTGACTATTACACTCTTTTCACTTTTAGTGAGGAAGTTTCCGTAGCAACGATCGTTTCATCCCGAAAAAATTTTCAAGCCGGCAAAACCAACATGTTGGTTTTTCAGCGACAAAATTATTGACGTTTCTCGAATTCATAGATAGCTTCGGAAATAAATATCATAGAGAGAACAAACAACGTTTAGTGGTTTAGTTAATCTATGATGAATTCTAATTTGCCAAATAGCGCAATACGCGTCAAATGTGAACATATTACCCTATTTTCTCGTGGAATAGTCATGCCGAATTCCACTCGAGATGGAATTTAAGCAGGTAAAATTTCTCTCTTGTAATATTCAAGTTTGTTGCTTTCCGGAAATTTCGCTCATGACATTTTTTCCAAATGTCGTTCGCGGAATTTCCGAGCAACAAACTTTCATATTACAATCGAGAAATTTTGCCGGCAAAATTCCATCTCTAGTGGTATTACATATGAGAAAATGGTCTCTGGAAACAACCAGATGAAATATTCCATTTAAACAGCATATGGCGAACAAATACAAAAAGATTTCATACACTTCTACAGGACGGATTTTTTCTCACCATTGACATCTCGAAAACGGCAAATGTCAAATCGGACAAAAGTTTCCTTCTTTAGATAACGATGAAGCGATCATTCCAAAACGGATCATAATATATGGAAATGTGTTCAAGAAACTTCCTTCGATGTGGTGTGGTTTGATTTTCAATACATTTCGTTCTTCGGAGGCTCGATTTCTTCGAATACGGGCCTGTATTTTTTCATGAAAAAAACGGGTCATTTAGGTTTTCCCCGTATATTTTGAAAACTTTTCTAGATATTTCCGATTTTCAAACAGCGTTTCATTGTTCGATAACATAGGCAACTTTTGCCCAATTTAAACAACCCCTTAACATTAACCGTTTTCGAGGTATCAATTTGTACTGTATATTGGGAAGCATCATAACATACGCTGCCCTAGTTTTCTCCCATTAATTCCCCCATTAAACCCCTAAAAATATTCCAAAACAAATAGTTGAAAATTATAAATAACAACCGATACACCCACATCTAGGATCTACAACATCGAGTGGCTCAATTAGAAACTAGAAAGGATCATAAACACAAAATTTACACAAATGGAGAACAGTTTAAACTTAGGCAAAATAACACTTACCCAAAATTGAATAGAATATGATTATGACAAACCCACGCAGTAACTGCTTCGTTTTTGGGATGGGTCCAAACCTTCCAAAAAATTTGACAGTAAATATACAGGGTGTTAGTACTGTTAGTGCAACTTGTGGGTTCATTTTTCGGTATGTTTTAAGTAGCATCACAATTCCTCAAAGGGGCACTTTACGCATGCTTAGTTGCGCGCAGGGAAAAGAATCAATTTTTTTCGCAACAGTGGAACAAGAGAAGGTTTGCTGATACTGCTTCTTGTATAAATTATGAGGGAATATTATACAGGGTGTCCGAAACAGGGCTTCAAAGTGAGCCTCAACAATACTATGAAATCTCAAATTTCGTAATTCCGATCGATTGCTCGTCAAAAAACCAGTAAGAGTATGCCAAACATTTCATGACTTTAAAATCAGTTGTTTTGCCGTTATCGAATAAACTTCGAGTTTCACGACTAAAGCCATGTTTGGCTCAGTCAAATTCAGTGGTATGCTCGTCTATTTCAAAGTAGGCTTAGTTAGGAATTGTCATTCTCACTTATTTTTATTGATCACTCACTATGCATAACAATCAATAATAATAAGGTTCACTAGAATGTTATATCAAAAGTCTGTTATATCAAAAGTCTGTTGCGACGAATGTGGCAAATAAACAAAGCTGATAATGAATGATGACTAAATAAAGAAAACTTGGTTTAAAACTGACATGTTCTTACCCTTGTCATAGACTACTTGAAAATGATCTCAATAAACCTGATGATTAAAGAAACCTGGCGTTATAGTAGTGAAATTCGAATTTTATTCAATAACGGCAAAAGTACTGATTTTTAAGATATGAAATGTTTGGCACACTCTTACTAGTTTTTGACGAGCAATCGATCGGAATTATACAAAATTATATGGCTACCATTTGAAAAAATTGAGCTGTCATAGTTTTGTTGAGGCTCAATTCCTTCCAATGTCAAGTAAATCGGATTTTGGCGATCAGTTCCAATCGTGAGATGTCCATTCCCATCTTTTCTCGTAATTTTTAAAAAGTTTTTGAATTTCTGTTTGGGTAATGAATATATTTGCGGAAATAACTTAATCCAAAATTTCCATTATTAGTAATTGTCATATTTTGACATATTATTTTTGTGTATCTGTTCTGTGTGACAGCTCATATCCATGGAAACATTTGACAGTTCAAAAATCAGAGAACCAAGCCGTTGATCTCCGATCACCGGTTATTACGATTAGTGAAATCCACCGTAAGTATCATTTAGGCGGAACAAAGTTCGCCGGGCCAGCTAGTGTCAAATATAGTACCTTCACGATTACGTTATTTGGAATAAATAAAACTATAAAAATAACTAATAATCATCAGTCATAATGTGTGAATAGCGCCATCTGAAGTGGTAAGAACGAAACTTTTCTCATATCTCAACGAAATCTAATCATTTTAGACATCTGTACTCCTCGCTAAGACATTTTGGTTTCGCCCAACAGCGCAGAGTTGAAGTCAATTCAAATTACACACTATTACAGTGACTATAGAGGGAATATATTCACTGTACACACTTTTTGTTTATATCGCCATTTAACGCGGAGAATATCAAATGAAGTACAAACGAATAAGCGGTAGCGTAACTGTAACTGTAGCGACATCTAGTGGCCTTACTCAAAAGGAGGAAAAGCATTTCCTGTATAAGTAAAATTTTCATAGATTTTTTCAAAGTTTTATTGTATTTTATAATAACCAGACCGTAGACGAATCCATATATGAAGTTTCATAACAAACAGTCCATCCGATCTCGAGTTATAAATGGTGTAACCAACATCTTTCTTTTATATATATAGATAACGAAGTTCACATTCATTTCCGGTAGAACCGGAAGTAGATTCCGCTTGAAAATACATATTTTTCAAATTGACTTCATGTCCTACTCTGAAACAAAAATTCAAAATTTTGAATTCGTATCGCAATTCCTTCCTCGAATACGTCTAATGAAAAACTTAAAAAAATCACCCTGTATACACATGAAGTGGATTAAGGACATGAGATCCACAACATACCCGGACTCCTAACTCTGATACCATGGATATCAGAGGGATTTCACACTATTTTTTTTGCAAATTGGAAATGACAACTGTTGATAGAAACTGTAGTTTTGAGGATGGTGAGAAACTCGAATTACAACCGCACCTAATCCTGTGCCCAGCAGAGGAGCAAAATGGAGAAGGATGCAATTAGTAATACCGATGATTGTTTGAAGTCTCCAGGTATTTGAAGGGAAATTAAAAATTATATCCAAATCTACGAGAATAATTTTGGTGGCGAATAGGGCAGATCCCCGACAACAGTCTTCCTTTGGGAAAGGGTGGAGATTAATTATGTAGGAAGTCATTAGAAATGAAAGCACCAGGTGGAATATTAGATCTTCTATAATGAAATATTAACTAGATTTGCGACTGCCACAAAATGTGTCGCAGACTTATGATTGAATATTACGTTTTGGTGGAGAAAGGCACAGGGGTCCTTTATGAGGTAAGATCAGTAGTATGATGAATAATTTACCACAGAAGATCCTGATTTCGGTTCGAATACCATTTCAGGAGATAAGTTTTGGTTTTTAAGAAATTGCTCATGAAAAAATATCATTCTAAAATAGAGTAGTTGTAACAGTTGCATTAGTCATTTACTTTTCGATATTATTGAATTTCGCATTATTCATTTCATCTAAATTCTCTTGGCTTTAGTTGGCAACAATCTCTTCATTCTTGGTTGACCTTCATTCGATGAAAATGACAAATACCTAATGGAGCGTGGATTCTATTGGTTGACGTTTTTTGGTGACGCTCGCCAAAATCTCTTGGCATTGCGGTTGCTTATGGCTTCGATTAGTCCTTTTCCAGCATTCGGGCTTGAAATAGTATACTCCATTCACTTCTATAAAGTATACCGGTTGGTCATGGAATTCTGACACATTTCATCGTGTATATTCTGAAAATGTTAGGTTATGGTCATTCTTCTGTCAGTTGAACGAGCAACGTTGCCTTTTCTACATTTATGTCGTAGTAATTACGTATTTATCAAAATGTTTATTTACTTTGGGAAAATAATGAATTCGAGAAAATATTATGTGAATTCAATAATTCCAAAGACCTGGCGAATGTTGAAGACACTTTTTTCGCCTAAATACTGGAAATATTTCACGTTTATAAACATGGTTGGGAGATTCAGTTATGCTGTTTTCTTGTACGGAAATCAAGAACCGAGTTTTGAAATTTTACTGAAAAATAATGGACAAAATAGTCCGTTACTTTGTGATAGTTCATTCGAAAAAAGAATAAAAGTATTCGCATAACCCTACAGAGAAACTTATAAACGAACAGTATAATTCCCCACTTTTCGAAAAATAAGCCTACAGAAGAAATTGAAATACCTTTTTGCACCCCTTTAAATACTCCAGTATGAAAATGTAGTGGTACTACGAAACCTGTGTCACTGCTAAACCTTAAAAGAACTAACTCCATTTAAAAAGTTCGTGGGAATCTATGTGAAGGATAGGTTAACAGAATCAAGAAGAACGTATTTCTAAACTGGGATGCACCTTAGCTTCAGTCTGTTAACTTTTGGTGTAATGACAAGATATCTGGATAAATTCTGCATGAAAACCATCTATCATACAGTATTCGAGTCAAAAGCAAGATATGGAATTATGTTTTATGGACATACTTCGAAGTCAATTCAAATATTCAATCTCCAGGTGGGTGTTAATTTTAAATTTAATTATCATATCAACTGGCATATAATGATTGGATACAAAATTTGAGAAAACGGTAACACAATAAAGAAATTGGTTTTGATACATATAAAAAAAAACTTCAACAATTTTCCATCACAAAACAATAATTTCTAACATCGTTACATGTATATGTTTCTTTTTGAGAAAGAGCATTAGATTCTTTAATGTATCAAACAATATGGCATGTTCAAAGCAATTACAGTATTAGGAAAACAGATTTGAATAGGACGCCATACATTTTCACCCATAATACATGAGCACAAAGATAAAAACCTCTGAATAAGTATAGAGATTTTGTAATTTTTTTCAAAGAATAGGCTGACATATTCATAACGGACAGAATCTTCTTCAGGAACAACATTTCATCTTTCTTTTGGATTGACACTGACAAAATATCTTGAAATCTGCAACCGAAAAGGAGATAGTAAATCATCAGGACATAGTATATAACCCACATTTGATCCTTGACAACGAAGGTCTTCCGACCATATCTGGTCCTCCAAGCAATTATTTTTGAGATCCTCAGGTTTACGAAGAAGCTTTATGTCCCTTATAAAGAGAAAGCCTTTCCCAATCGGTTATTTTTCTATCTAGGTGGTTTGCAGCAACTTCCTCTTCCATATCCATAATATAATTCATTTTGTTTGATTCAGTTGAACCTCCTTGATCGTAGAAAATCTTCGATACAGTACTAGTTTTATAAGGAGGGTATTCGACATTTTTGCAGTACTAGAAAACCCAAATGTTAGGTCTTTCACACTGCATAGAGGGTTCTGTTGAAAAAGGCAGCTCTTTCGCAAAAGTGAGTAGTGTATCAATCGAAAAGTGTTCATTTTTCAAATTATAATTCCAAATTTGTCGTTGCAGATCTTTCTTCAAAATAAAGTGGGTGCCCCAATAGTAGGAAATTCTTTGTCGTCTCTTTCACTTAAAATGCTCCTAATTGTGTTTATGTGCAGCTAAAAAATGAAAATCTATTCATATAAAATATAAAACCTTGGTTTTAACTCACTTATACGTCGAAAATGTTGGATAGCTGATCATGAACTGTCGATACCAAATTATCAGGGTTACTTTTAGAATGCGCAGATTTCAATACTAAATAGCACTTCCTGATACTTTACCTCTGCTTTTTCGAAACTACCTTCGGCATTCTTAGTTTTCAGGCTTGATAATTAATAATGAAAAATAAAGGCCGGCAACGTCTCCGACATTTATTAATTGACGTTATGTCATTCACAAGTGCCAACCTGCGATTTTTTCAGGTGAAAAAACTTGATAAACCTAAAACTTGGCCTCCCGGGATACCTCATAAAATTTAATGGAGTATATTTATTTGAGATTGTATGGTTTCGTAATATTTTGAAAAACACTTTGATAAAAGCTTTTACGGTGGGATTCAATTATAACATTTTGTGCGTTCCGCTCACAACTACAGATGTATCTGTGTTGTAACCCGACGATTGACTGCTCCGAATTGGCTATGTTTCTGAATCTATTTTATAGCCGAATTCCCACCTACGGGTTCCTACTCTCCGCTTAGAACAGGTTCAGTTCAAGCCGCGCAGGTCGCAGGCATCCATGCACTATGAACAAAAGAGTCTCCTCTTTCCTATTCATACTGTATTTGTGCTATTAGATTTCGATGGTCTCCATATTTATACTTGGATAATAAAATTTGGTGTTGGGAATGACGTCTGTTTTAGCGAACAGAATGTTATGTCCATCCATCAAAGCATGTTCCGCGAGTGCAGATTCATCTGTCTGATACATTAGACAATACCATTCGTGTTCTTTAATATGTCTATGAATGCTCCTATCAGTAGTCCCGATGTCAAATTCTCCGCAGTCGCAAGGTATTCTATAACCAACAGCTTGAGAGAGTGGATCAGTTTGGTATTTGGCTATCAGTTTCTTCATGATGAAATATCCTTCTTTGAAATACCAAAATATATGGAGAATACCTTAGGGTTGACATTTTTTTTTAATCCAACTTCAAATTTGTCCTTATGCTTGCGTCTTTTGGATAAGAATTAGTAAACTCCATTCACTTCTGTAAAGTATCTCGGTTGGCCAAGATTTAGGTTTATCGAGTTTTTTTACTTAGAACTGACGCAGGTTGGCACTCGTGAAATATTGGCAATGTCAAAATAATTCTTAGAGACGTTGCCAATGCTAATTTATACTCTCAATAGTCTCAATCTCAATGTAATCATCACGTTTGGAAACTGATAGAGTGTCATTCAAATAGATTCCCAAGAACTTTGTAAATGGAGTTAGTTCTTTTAAGGTTTAACTGTGACACAGTTTTCGTAGTACTACGTAGTTATACTGGAGTATTTCAAGTTGTGCAGAAAGGTATTTAAATGTCTTCTGTAGGATTATTTCTTAAAAATTTTGAAGTGTGGAATTCCATAGGTCCGTCTGTTCGTTTAGAAGTTTTTCTGTCTGGTTATTCGAGTACTTTTATTCTTTTTTCGAATACTAAAACAAAGTAACGGACTTTTCTGTCCATTATTTTTCAGTAAAATTTCAACACTCGATTCTTGATTTCCGTACAAGAAAAAAGCATATCTGAATCTTCCAAACATGTTCATATACGTGAAATATTTCCAGTATTAACAAAGAAAAAACTTTCCCCAATATTCGCCAGGTCTTTGGAATTATTAAATTGTTATAATATTTTCTCAAATTCATTATTTTCCCAAAGTAAATAAACATTTCGATAAATACGAAATTACTTCGACCTCTATGTAGAAAGGACAACGTTAGTTATCTGACAGGAAAATGACTAGAACCTAACATTTTCAAAATATGTATACACGGTGAAATGTGTCAGAATGTCATGGCCAATCGGGATACTTCATAAAAGTGAATGGAGTGTATATTAAATTGTATCTGATCGAATAACAGAAAAATACTGAACATAAATGACAGCACCTATCAATTCTTAAGGTTCAAATGAGGCTATTGTGAGTGTAAACATCTAAAAAGCAAATAATCCCTATGGAAAATCCCATAAGATATACAGGGTGTCCCAAGTTCGAGTGCCTATTAGACGTTTCTGGAGAACAGGACATATTTGAAATCTGAAAATTGGGATTATGATATTGTTCGAAATTCCCTACAGACCTAAAATATATTCAGAGCCAGAGCACTTTCGGTTATAAAGGGAGCGGAAATAAATTTGCTCAAAAATTTTTTTTTCAATGTTTTCGTTTCTGATATGATTGAGCGTTTAATGCTGAATACATTTCTGTTGAAACCATTGTATTCATTCGAATAGTTTTCAAAATATCGAAAAAAAAAACCTGAAAAAAAGTCAAATATTCCTAGTCGGTATTATGTTCATTTTTCTTATTCTGAACATCCTGAGTATAAACCGTTTTCACAACGTCAAAGTAGAAGAATATGGAAAGGTCATGCATCTTTTGAATTTCATGAATATCATCACAGGGTGTTTCAAATTTTGTGTCAGAAACTGTGATCGAAAATCGGCCATATTTTCTGTTTTTCAAATTAGAACCCTATTTTTTTATTATTGCGTTGGATTCTGTGGAGAAAAATAATGATAGCACTCTCAGATGCTCTTGCTCCTAAATTCAGTAATTCCCGAGTTATTCGAGCCTTTCTCGATTCATGTTGTACGTAGAGTCAAATTCATCGAATCTAAACAGATTCGATGAATATTCTCATGTAACCATAGTAACAAGTAATAATTAGACCTATCACTTGTGAATTATTAATGGGATCATTTATCTTCTATGGTTACAGAATATTCATTGCAACATATTCGATGAATATTTTTATGAAACCATTGAATAAAATCTAAAAGTAAAGGTAAAACCTGAAATTCGACCTGTCACTTGTGAATTATTAATGGGAAACTTATCTTCTATAGTCTCAGAATATTCTCAAGTAGAAGATTAGATGAATTTGATTCTACGTACAACATGAATCCAGAAAAGCTCAAATAACTCGGGAATTACTGAATTTAGGAGCAAGAACATCTGAGAGTGCTATCATTATTTTTCTTCGCAGATTCCAACGCAATAATATAAAAATAGGGTTCTAATTTGAAAAACAGAAGTTATGGCCGATTTTCGATCACAGTTTTTGACACGAAATTTTAAACACCCTGTGATGATATTCATGAAATTCAAAAGATGCATGACCTTTCCACATTCTTCTACTTTGACGTTGTGAAAACGGTTTACACCCAAGATGTTCAGAATAAGAAAAATGAACATAATACTGACTATGAATACTTGACTTTTTTTTCGATATTTTGAAAACTATTCAAATGAAAACAATGGTTTCAACAGAAATGTATTCAGCATTGAATACTCAATCATATCAGAAACGAAAAAATTGAAAAAAAAATGTTTTGAACAAATTTATTTTCACTCCCTATATAACCAGAAGTACTCAGGCTCCAAAAATATCTTAGGTCTGTAGAGAATTTCGAACAATATCATAATCCCAATTTTCAGATTTCAAATATGTCCAGTTCTCCAGAAACGTCTAAGAGGCACTCGAACTTGGGACTCCCTGTATAATACCATTTCGAACAGATAACGTGAATATTTCCGTTGTGAAGAACCTGAAACAACTCTGTATGGCGCTAGGCGCAAAAAAATATGGCCGATGTAAGTGAAAGTGTTGAAATTTCATATTAGAAATTGGTAAGAAATTGTTACTTATGGGATGCAAAATGGTGAATGCGCCTGTTATCTTCATTCAACCATTCATTGTAGTTCGACTGTCGTACCAACCATGCATTGGATAAAAACAATTCATACTTGTTATCATGAATGAATTCGAAGACAAATATCTTTTCTGAACGTTCAACCCAATTCTCGACTTAAATCATCCCTCTTAATCTATTTGAAGTAGGTTGATCAATACAAAAGCGGATATAACCACTTGGCTGATTCAGAAAAAGTTATCCATGGATAGTTTCGAATTACCTAATGGAAAAAAGTGGTGTTCAACGCATCGAACATTCTGGAGAACGTGAAAAAGAGGGTGAATAATCGTAATAGCTGAAGTGAAAACTGATATTCGAAATTTTGGATTAGTCAGAAGTCTAAAACATAAGAACCATCCACATCATTAAAATCCTAGAGCGTACAATAAAAAACATCGAACATCGTGCTGAAGCGGATGAGCAAATTCTAAACACATTTTATATGTGGAACCTACTATGAGTATTAGGAAAGTAACAGAAGAACTTCACGAGTTCACGTGAATGGCATGACCAGTCCTAGATGGTGAAAAAGTGTACCTACAAGAGCGAGACCGAACAGAATTTTTTTAATAATCACACAAATAAGGACAGACGTCAAGACAAATAAAATATCAATCGCAATACAGGAATTGCTGGAAGAATTAAAGCTGTTGGGACAAGTTAGTGATGTGACGAATAAAACCCGTGTTGAAGAAAACCCAGGTTTGTCCATTCCTCGACGTTCTTTGAAATAAGGCATTCCACAAAAGTCATTAGAACGTATGTTGCATAAAGATTTCGGTCTTAAGGCTTATAAAGTTCAGTTAACACAAGAACTCAAGCCGGCCGATCATCAACAACGTCGTGTCTTTGCTGATTGGGTCCTTGAAATGCATTAAAATGATCTGGAATTCCATCGAAAAATCATCTTGAGTGATTAGGCCTATTTCCACCTCGGTGGCTTCGTCAACAAGCTAAATTGTCGCATCTGGGGCTCGGAAAACCAAAGAGTTATTGTTGAAAAGCTTCTCAACCTGTGACTGTTTGGTGTTTATGGTACGGCGGGGTCACTTGACCTTACTTTTTCGAGAATGAGGCTGGAGCAGCATTGCACTATCGATAGATGACTAATGACTTTTTATGACCGGAATTGGATGGTATTGATCTGGACAACCTTTACTTTCAACAAGACGGCGCTACGTGCCACAAAAGCAACGAAACCATTGATCTTTCACGGAAAAAGTTTCCGGACCGTGTTATCTTTCGAATAGGTCAGGGGTCGGCAACCTGCGGCTCTTTGGATGTGGGCCTGCGGCTCTTTAGCTCCAAGCGCAAATATTATCTACTTTGAAAAAAAATTGAATCATTCTGAATCGATTGAGGATTAGGCACTGGTACATGAATTTGCTGACAGATTTGAGCAATTCAAAACCAACAAAACCACTTTAGCGTTTATAGTAAATCCTCTCAACACAAATAGTAACGAAATCCACATTGAGCCATTTGGAATTGATACTGGATCACTAGAAATGAGATCGATTTAAAAAGTAAAACTTTGCGGAGTGGAAAATTTACAGAGTTGAAAAGCAAGTTGGAAGAGCTGGAGGTCCAGAAATGTATTTATGTAACACAAAAAAAGTGGACAGCTTTAAAAGAAATGCCGCGAGTTGAGACACTTATATTTGACGCATGAAATAGTCTTCCCGATTGCTACAGTGAGGTGAAGAAGTTAGCTTTTAGAGTGCTGACTATCTTGGGATCTACTTATTCGTGCGAGCAAGCGTTCTCTTGCATGAATATATTATAATATAAAAAGTAAAGTAAGGAGCCAACTCAACAAATGAAAATTTGGAGTCATGTTTGGAACTTAAAACAACGAGTTATGAACCAAATCTATCCAAACTTTCTGAAGCAATGCAGAGCCAACGCTCCCATTGAATCTGTTTGTTTGTTTTTGAAGTAAAAGTTAAAGTTATTGTTTTAATTTTTCATATGTAATATGTAAATTTGCGAAAAGCAACAAACTTGAATATTACAAGAGATAAATTTTACCTGCTTAAATTTCATCTCGAGTGGTATTCGGCATGACTATTTCCCGGGAAAATGTCTAACATTAAGAAAAATGATGAAATTAATAGTAAATTCTTGTCCATTTTTGAGCAATTATAATGGTTGACTTTGTGAATTGTTAAAATTCGTTATGTAATTCTGATTGTAAGAACTTCTTCAAATAAAGATTATGTATGTTATATTAAGTAATATGGTCACATTTGACACAGATTGCGCTATTTGGCAAATTAAAATTCATAGATTAACTGAACGTTGTTTGTTTTCTCTATGATATTCATTTCCGAAGCTATTTATGAATTGGGAAACGTCAAAAATTTCGTCGCTGGAAAACCAACTTGTTTGTTTTGCCGGTTTGAAAATTTTATCGAGATGAAACGATCGTTGCTACGGAAACTTCCTCACTAAAAATGGAAAGAGTGGAATAGTCACACAAATAATCTAATACTTGTGAAAAACTACTTATATATAAATGAATTATATATTTTATTATGAACTAGCTGGCCCGGCGAACTTTGTTCCGCCTAAATGATACTTACGGTGGATTTCACGAATCGTAATCACCGGTGATCGGAGATCAACGGCTTGGTTCTCTGATTTTTGAACTGTCGAATGTTTCCATGGATATGAGCTATCACACAGGACAGATACACAAAAATAATATGTCATAATATGTCAATCACTAATAATGGCAATTTTGGATTCAGTTATTTCCGCAAATATATTTATTACCCAAACAGAAATTCAAAAACATTTTAAAAATTATGAGAAAAGATGAGAATGGACATCTCACGATTGGAACTCGTCGCCAAAATCCGATTTACTTGACATTTCGATGAAAATTCACTGTGATATTCACCCGCTTCTGGATCTGTTAATAGCCTTTCATGGTACTATAAGCCCTTTGTAAATTACACAGTAATTGATGTCATATGTTCTTTTTTCGACCATTTCAAACCACGACGACCGAAATGGTCGAAAAAAAAAACAGATGACATCAATAGATGGCCGCGAAAGCCTCAACAAATGCATCGCCATTTAATTGTGATAATGTCAAATATAGTACCTTCAGGATTACGTTATTTGGAATAAATAAAACTATAAAAATAACTAATAATCATAATGTGTGAATAGCGCCATCTGAAGTGGTAAGAACGAAACTTTTGTCATCATATCTCAACGAAATCTAATCATTTAGACATCTGTACTCCTATGCTAAGACATTTTGGTTTTGCCCAACAGCGCAGAGTTTTAGGCAACTCAAATTACACACTAGTACAGTGACTATAGAGGGCATATAGTCACTGTACACACTATTTGTTTATATCGCCATCTAACGCGGAGAATATCAAATGAAGTACAAACGAATAAGCAGTAGCGTAACTGTAACTGTAGCGACATCTAGTGGCCCTACTCAAAAGGAGGAAAAGCATTTCCTGTATAAGTAAAATTTTCATCGATTTTTTCAAAGTTTTATTGTATTTTATAATAACCAGACCGTAGACGAATTCATATATGGAGTTTCATAACAAACAGTCCATCCGATCTCGAGTTATAAATGGTGTAACCAACATCTTTCTTTTATATATATGAATTGATCGTTTTTTTTTAACTAAATTTATGCGAGTACTATTTATTGTTGGCAAAAAAATTTCGTGGCCCTTTAAAAATTTTGAAATTTTGTTAATTATAATTTTTGGCTCTTCCGACTCAAGAGGTTGTCGACCCCTGGAATAGGTGATAACAATTGGCCACCGAGATCTCATGATTTAATTCCTTGCGACTTCTTCCTTTGGAGTCATGTGAAGGAGAAGGTCTACCGTCTACGCCGAGAGCCCAACGTCGATTCAAGATCTCAAAGATTGAATTCGTGATGCTATCCAGGAGATAGGGCAGCCACTTTGCGATTTTTTTTTAATTTCAAAATAACACCTCTTATTGGAAAACCCTTTACAAGCATCCAAAACGAGAGATAGGGTGATCTGCTCAAAAATAATGAAAACAAATCTTCGAAAAAACAGGCAAACTATAGGAACAACAACATTTACGTTTTCGCGTTTTGAAAGGCCCAGCATGGAAGTACAATAGTCTGAACACTTACAAGATGCAAAGGTGGCCTAAGCATCCGAAATCGCTACATCTATTACAAGTTTTAATGGGGACCTTCCAACAGCGAGACCGGGTAGATAATTCGAACCTTCAGCATATGATGGTCGGGAACTCTGACGAACTCCAGCAGTCCCGGATCAATATTTCCTCATTTGCTTCCATTCCGGGATTTTCTCCGGAGCTTCCCTAGAATTCCCAGTTCTCACTACTCAGTTTTTATGATGGTTCGAGTTTTAATAGATTTTGACATTTTCACGCTCACTGCCTCCGAGTACTCAATTATTAAGTTTCTCTTCAGGAGCTTCCTGGAACGATGAGACTTTTTTCGATTAGATCGTATTCTGGAGCTTTCGGAAATATTTCTCAATTTATTTTCATAATACTGTTTGCTTAGTATATGATTATATGGAATTCGACAATATAAATTTTGTAGACTCGTAGACTTTTCAAGTACAGTCGTCCGAAAATTCTCTGTTTTTGATTCCTGCATACATTTTACGTAATCAATCACAGCCTGTTTCTCTCCTTGCTGTTGGAAATCAGGAAGGCCTCCTGAAATAGTTTGCATCATCTTGCGTGTATAATAGAATTGTGGTTACTTGAGACTTCTTTACCTTCCACAAGTTTCACATTAAGGATCACTCTTTATTTTAAATTGTGTGAATGATCTGATGACTCATGTATATCGATCGGTTGAAAAATTTCATTTCACTATGCGAGTCTGCGACTAAAATCGATAAGATCTCGAAGCCTCTTGGATTATTTACATGGGACTTTCGTTTGACAGGCCCGGATCTAGGGGGGGCAAGCGGGGCGCTTGCCCTGGGCGCCAGCTCAAGGGGGCGCCAAAAACAACCAGTGGTTGAATTTTTTAATTTTTAATTTTTTCGGAAAAAAGTATTATTGAATATGATCCGACTCTGAAGTGCCATCTTGACCACTCAAAAAAAGGACAAACATCCGGCAATCTGTCCAAAACTATACAGAATGAAATTATCGATTTAATGGTCACCAAAGTTCGGAATAACATCATTAATGAGATCAAGGAGGCCAACTATTTCACTATTATATTCGACTGCAGCCCAGATGTTTTTCAAACAGTACAAATGAACCAGGTTATACGATATTTAAAGAGAACGGAGTCTGATGGATATGAGATGAAGAAAAGTTTTATTGACCAAAGATGTTGACGGGAAAACTGGAATTCTAGATAAACAGAAAGCTAATGATTTAGATGTCGAAAAATGTCGTGGGCATTCCTACGACAACGGATCTAATATGGCTGGCATATATAAAGGAGTCGAATCCAGAATTCTACAGATGAACGAGCTGGCAGTATTAGTTCCATGGCTAGCACACTCTTTGAATCTTGTGGGTGTCCATTCGGCTTCATCATGTTCAGAAGCAGTAAATTCATTTGGTGCTGTGCAAAAACTGTATTCTTTTTTTGTTAGTTCAACCTCACTTTGGGCAATTATGAAAACTGCACTAAAACAAATTTGAAAGGAAGCAGCCAAACAAGATGAACTAAACATCGAGCTGTTAATGCCTTGCTCAATACCGGAAGTTGTGAAGGCTGTGAAAGAAATCAAAGAATCCTCACTAGTCTCAGAATCCAAGTATGACGCTGGTCATTTGCTTCATGCTGTGATGGATTTTAGATTCATCCGGAACCTAACAATTTGAGATAATATTCTGCGAGAGATCAATAGGGTCCAATTCAGAGAGGGGATATAATTATTTCACGTTCATTATAGTTGATGCAAGGTTTTGTGGAGATCTTGCAAGGAATGAGAGAAAAACCTTTTGAAAACTGGATCTCGAAAGCTACACTTCTTTCAGAAGAATTGGATGTGGAGGGTGGAGCCAATTCTTAGAAATAAACGTGTTTCCTAGAAGAAAAAGCAGGTCGACGAAAGTTGCGAGGATGAGTCAAGAACGCTATATCTAGTTGGTTTATCCTCGAAGGTTTTTTCGACAGATTATTGTCAGAAATCAGAAAAAGCTCAGGAAGCGCAGAGAGTCTGCATACGAATTTCGCATTCCTCAATGGCCATACCCTTTTAAACAAGCAGAAAGAGGATCTGCAGAAAAATGGGACCCTTTTAGCGCAAAAATATTGAAGAGACTTGAATGCAGTTGATTTCTGTTAGGAACTAGCGGTTTTCAAAGAGCTGTTTCCTCAAATTAGTGAAAGATCGACTTCATTAGACCTGCTACAAATTCTTCACAGGCAAGATCTGCAAGAAGCTTTTCCTAATGTCAGTATAGCTTTAATAATATACTGCTCATTACCTACCACATTTGCAAGCTACGAACGCAGTTTGAGAAAATTGAAAATGATAAAAAAATTTTTGCGTTCCTCAATGAGTCAGGAACGTCTCTCTGGTCTCTCGATCTTAGCTAAAGAAAACAAAACTGCTTTCGAAACAGATTTCGAGGAGCTGATATAGTTGCGTTCGTGGAAAGAAAATCACTCCGCGTGAAGCTGTGAAGAAAAAAATCTAATTCCTTTTCCTTGTGATATTTTCCTTATTATTAGTATTTTTTATTATTTCATTTGCATTATTTATTTTGTTATTTTTTATGAATTCATAAATTACATAAATAAGGGGGGGCGCCATCATGAATTTTTGCCCCGGTCTGAAAAAAACGTAGATCCGGGCCTGTCGTTTGAAATAAAACAGATGAACTTTCAGAATTAAATCGATTTAAATTATTTCATTGAGAACTCCAATACTTTCTGAGTTCACCCAAAAAATTTCAGTTCTCAAAGCGAAACCATTTTCAAATGCAACTTGAAATAAAAATACACTACATTGACATGAATAGGCATGAATGTAGTTGAATACGTTTTTTTTTTACGTTTCAGGTTGATTGAATTTACTGAAACATTCTAGTTTAGTTCCACTTTTTGCGACATATATTGCCAGAAACGTTATTGTTCAATTCAACTACTACTGCTACTATTCGGTTTTTCGTTCGTCGGCGTATACTGGGTGCGGCAACTATAGTCCGTTCAAATATAAGGAGCTTTGTAAACAAACAGAATCGTCTGGTTTGCGCATAATAAAGCTCTTATTGGTCAAACTTTCATACCAACGCTCTCTTCGACCGCCCTAAAAGACTGCCAGCTAGCATCGTACTCGGAACGGACTGTGGATGGTACTGGATAGAAATCATGATACTATTTTAGTATCATGGATAGAAATGATTCAATAATTTGAGTCAGCAATCCCCACAGTAGAACTTTTTTCCTCAGAAATTCTAGTGCAAAATTTCTGTTATGATTTGCAACTGTCATAAACATTTTATATCCAACGTACCCTATTTTTTTCATTTATTTTGTTTTGTTTTGTTTTCATATTATTATCTACTAAATAATTTATTTTTCGGATGCTCAAGATTGCGGCAAGGTAATTCCAGGAAACACGAGAGTTTTAGAGATTTGGGTCGGAATCTCGCAAGATTCCGACAAAGTAATTCCGGCAAACACCAGATTTGGGTCCTTTTCCCTAATGGGTTAAAGCCATCTTGATTTGCATAAATATCGAAGTTTTCAATTGACAAGACTATAGTCTGTTCAAATATAAGAGAATGTAAACAAACAAACCAAATCGGTTTGTTATGCGCATTACTTACATATGATTGGTGAAACGGTCGGCTGTATAATTCTTTTCACGCCCCCAAAAGACTGCCAGGATCGTACTTAAAACTTAGAACGATTTCGCAGTTATCTTTTCCGGACAATAATGTCGAATTCAGAAACGGACACTGCATCTGAAGGTGGTATATTGGGCCATCCACGAAAAAGAACGAAACGTTCACATTTGTCTATTCAAATCATGTGTATTCCATTCAGAGAATAATATCAAGTTTATATGATTGTGTGAACTATCCTCGATCCGACCCTGGAGCCCTGAAAGCAAGTCTTTACCTGAACGAAGCCCATCCTTCGTGTGCGCGACTTTGTTTACGTCGTAGTCGCTTATATTTGAACAGAGTATAGTTAAAATACCTAGAGCTACTGTGAAGGTCTAGCTGTTCAAAGTGTTTATAGATTTTGTTGTGAAAAGTGTATTGTGTTGGAAAATCTCTTGACAACGTGTATATAGTGTTTATAGAACACTGTCGAATTCGGAAACGGATACTGCATCTGAGGGTGATATGTGGAGACCACCAGTGGCGCACCGAGGGGGGGGGCTGTCGGGCTGCAGCCCCCCCCCCCCCCGAGCTGTGACAGAGAAAAGTAATTCAAATATTTTCATCTTTTTGTTTTTCTAAAAGTAATAATAATTAAGTATTTTAGAACAGAATGGAAACTTAAACATTTCCTTTATAGATAGAAATAGGGATTGATATACATATACAGGGTGTTTCATTGGTGAATGAACATACGTTAACCTGAGCTAGAGCTAGGCGAGTCCAAAAAACCGATATATGATAGGTCTAATCAATTCCATAACCGAGATACAGAGTGGTTTATGTATTCACCTAAAATATCAATTCCTCATAACTTCTGAACCAACTAGTATAGCTGGTTGATATTTGGAACGTATGATTCACTTCTACAGGTCGATCGATTTACTTTTGAATTTCCAATGAATTTCAGGTCCGTATTTGAAAAATATGGGACTTCTTCCAAGCTGATATTCAACACCCTGTATATTGAAATTTTACGATTTGATTGAGATATTTGAAAAGAGAAGAAAATTTTCAATGGGGTTCAGTAGATTTCATTGTCCCGCACGTCATTTTGCTCAAAGAGAGCTTAAGGGAAAGATCCAATTGAATATTGGAATTCCACAAAATTCTCAGAAAAATCGTACATTATTATCAAATTGATCTCCAGAAGGTACAACGATTGGATCCAGGTGATGAAATTAGAAGAACTAACTTTAGTAGCTGGATTTTACGAAATGAAAGAATGGTCAACAGAATTTTATTATGCAATGAAATACGTAATGATCCAGACATGATCAAAAAAAGTATCAGACATATTTTTTGAAGAGGGCAAGAATGTGTATTGAACAAAATGGTGGTACTTTCGAGCACCTTCTGTATTTCACGTTGAGTTTTTATGTTTCTTCAGTTATTTATTTATCTTTGTTGACTTCAACTAAAATTTTCTCGATGAATAATGTTTTTCCGGAAATAACTCCAAATGATTCCACAGAATATTATGAAATTCGAACGTGCAATTAGTGGGACAAAAAAAATTCAATTTGATAATAATTTACGATTTTTCTGAGAATTTTGTGGAACTCTAATATTCAATTGGAAATGACGTGCGGGACAATGAAATCTACTGAACTCCACTGAAAATTTTCTTCTCTTTTCAAATATCTCAATCAAATCGTAAAATTTCAATATACAGGGTGTTGAATCTCAGCTTGGAAGAAGTCCCATATTTTTCAAATACGGACCTAGAATTTTTTGGAAATTCAAAAGTAATTCGATCGACCTGTAGAAGTGAATCATATGTTCCAAATATCAACCGACTATACTGGTTGGTTAAAAAGTTATGAGGAATTGAAATTTTTGGTGAATACATAAAGCACCCTGTATCTAGCTCCGGTTACCGTATGTTCATTTACCAATGAAACCCCCGGTATAATAACGAATGCGATATATCCATTACTTAAGAAGGTTTTCGCTTGCGGCACATTTTTTAAATTATATAACAAAAACCTGATTACTCTTGAGCAGCCCCCCCCCCGAATAAAATTTCTGGGTGCGCCACTGGAGACCACCACGAAAAAGGTCCAAAAGGTCGCAATTCTCTGCTGAAGAGGAAGAGATAATTTTGAACATTTTTCGAAAAGAATTGGAAGAACATCCTGATTTATCGAAAAGTGACTTAGTAGGAATTGTTTCAAAATCCTCAGGGGTGAGTGATTCAGCTGTATTCAGAATTCTCAGAGAATATAAAGAAAAAAACATTGACGCCACCTAAGAGGAGAGCCCAGTTGTTGAAAATAATCGATTCGATTGACGATTTCGATATGAACCTTATCCGAAGAATTGATTTTGATTCGAACACATGTATAATTGAAGACTTTTCCATAAACTTGTTATGTTTAAATATTGCATATTTCACTTAGATGTGTTGTATGAATTGCATTCGTATAATAATATCATTGTTCTCTTTAGACAATGATAATATTCAGTTAAAACTGAACGATTGTGTGAAATCTCTTCGATTCGACTCTGGACGGAAAGTAACTTTACGAAGGTCCTCCTACCGCTGCGCCAAACTTTTTGATATTGCTCCTTCTTACATTTGAACAGAGTACCTAAAGTTCCCCCACATTTGAAATAGCTGTTGAAAAAATACGAAAAAACATGATGGAAAATTTTTTTTTTATTTTGAAAGCCTACATCATCAAGTTTTTTCAATTATGTCTTCAGAATAATATCATCCAAATGATAGCCTCGGCGAGCGACGCACATGTGGAGTCTTTCGCGGAAGTTTTCCATTACTCTTTTCAACATAGCGGTTTCAATTTGGATGATTTCCTTCTTGATTGCCTCTTACAAGTCATCAAGGATCCTAGGGCGATGTTTGAACATCTCATTCTTGAGGTAACCCATAGTCTCATAGACCCTTACTTTTTTGAGGAACGCGGCGATGGTCACTGTGACGTCCCAACGGTATTGCAACATGTTGGAGTAATTGTTGCAGTCGAAAATTGAGGAAAATGGGGAAGAGCACGACACAGACAATTTCTGGTTCCAGCAGGATGGAGCCAAAACCCATATAGGTCTTCGTTCACGTGAGATTCGGTAGGACATTTTCTCCGATCGCGCGACCCCCGCTCTCCTTCAATTTGAGTTTCTTTGATTTCTTTCTGATGTGGGGTTACCTCTTCAAACACCCTAGGACCCTTGATGACTTGAAAGAGGCAATTAGGGAGGAAATCTAGCCCAAAATAGCGACCAATCGACCACTAATGACTCACCATGTAGAACGAAACCGTCCATTTTTCCTTTTAACCAATCTTTCTCAAGATTAATCTCATTACGTCATTAATTTCAATAACCATATAATGGTATGTTATCGGTTGCAAAATGGTGAATGCGGTACCGGTTACATCTAGATTCCAGACCAGGATGCAAAGATCATTCAAACAACCCCAATCCACATACCGGAAGATAACCATCATAAACTATCTATGATAGCCATGACCAAACATACGGTACACTTGCGATATCCATGATTTATTTATTCTGCCTTTATCAGTGTTTACTATTTTATGTCTTACATCTGATAAATTGTAAACCTCGTTGTAAACATCCCTTGTTTAACTGTTTAGACTATTTCAGTATTTACTCTATCTTGCATCAGATTAGAGGTTCTTGGTTACCCTATGTTTATTGTTGAATGTTGAATCATTTGAATTGACTTCCATTCACTATAAATACACTGCGCAAAAAAAATAACGCACATTCTGAAAATCTCAATTTTAATGAAAGTTAACTCTACATTGACTTTATAACTTATTTTTTATGTTCTCTCGGGAAGGTTTTGAACGAAACAAGACACATTAAATGGAAGAAAAATTCAGGATTTCACCGAATCTTATGTGAAAGAAGAGAAATGAACAATTTTCAAAATACTGAAATGCTGATAAGTGATTTAATACTTGGTATTTCCACCCCTTGCGTTAATTACAGCTCGGCAACGACGGTTCATACTCAAAATGAGTGATCTTAAAATGTTCTGATCTAATCCTTCCCAGATTTCTCCGAGTTGGATTCCTAAGTCATTAAGAGTAGCTGGATGATTTTCTGAACTTCTCAGCCTTCTATTGAGGTTGTCCCAAACCTGCTCAATCGGATTGAGATCTGGACTTCTTGCTGGCCATTCCATTCGAGAGACTTCAACCTCTTCAAGGTACTCCTGAACGATGCGCGCACGATGGGATCTGGCATTATCGTCCATAAAAAAGAAATTTTCACCAATGTATGGGGCAAATGGCAGTACATGCTCTTCAAGAATGTTCCTTATATACTTATCAGCATTCATAGCTCCATTATCAACGACCACTAGGTCTGTGCGAGCAGTCAAAGATATTCCACCCCATACCATAATCGATCCTCCCCCGAAACCAGTAGTATTCAGGAAATTGCACTGAGCATATCTTTCATGTGGACGTCTGCATACAAGGGAACGTCGATCACAATGGTAGAGGCAGAATCTAGATTCTAGACTCATCTGTGAAGAGAACTCTTTCCCGATCGGCCTCTTCCCAATGGATATGCTCTCTCGCAAAATCCAAACGCGCCCTTCGATGGGCTGGGGTAAGAGCTGGGCCTCTTGCCGCGACACGAGGCCTTAAATCATATTCTCTGAGGCGATTTCTTATTGTGTGAGTGCTAATTTGCAACTCAGGAGTTTGCTCAAGCTGATTTTGAAGGAGTCGTTGAAAATAATCGATTCGGTTGACGATTTCGATATGAACCTTATCAGAAGAATTGATTTTGATTTGAACACATGTATAATTGAAGACTTTTCCATAAACTTGTTATGTTTAAATATTGTATATTTCACTTAGATGTGTTGTATGAATTGCATTCGTATAATAATATCATTGTTCTCTTTAAACAATGATAATATTTAGTTCAAACTGAACGATTGTGTGAAATCTCCTCGATTCGACTCTGGACGGAAAGTAACTTTACGGAGGCCCTCCTACCGCTGCGCCAAACTTTTTGATATTGCTCCATCTTACATTTGAACGGAGTATAGTTCCCCCACATTTGAAGAAGCTGTTAAAAAAATACGAAAAAACATAGTGGAAAAATGTCTTTATTTTGAAAGCCTACATCATCAAGTTTTTTTCAATTATGTCTTCACAATAGTAGGTATTATCCAAATGATGGCCTCGGCGGAGGACGCACATGTGGAGTCTTTCGTGGAAGTTTTCCATTACTCTTTTCAACATAGCGGTTTCAATTTGGATGATTTATTCCTTGATGGCCTCTTACAAGTCATCAACACCTCATTCTTGAGGTAACCCATAGACCCTTACTTTTTTGAGGAACGCGGCTCTAGTCACTGTGACGTCCCAACGGTATTGCAACATGTTGAAGAAATTTTTGCAGTCGAAAATTGAGGAAAATGGAGAAGAGCACGACACAGTCAATTTCTGGTTCCAGCAGGATGGAGCCAAAGCCCATACAGCTCTTCGTTCACGTGAGATTCGGCAGGACATGTTCTCCGATCGAGCGGCCCCCGCTCTCCTTCGATTTGAGTTTCTTCTATTTCTTTCTGATGTGGGGTTACCTCTTCAAACATCGCCCTAGGACCCTTGATGACTTGAAAGAGGCAATTAGGGAGGAAATCTAGCCCAAAATAGCGACCAATCGACCACTAATGACTCACCATGTAGAACGAAACCGTCCATTTTTCATTGGACAGGTTTTTTCTAACAAGGACCGTTTAACCCAGTGGTTTCCAAATGGTGGTCCGCGGAACCCTAGGGTTCTGCGGAAGGGCTATAGGGGTTCCGTCTTATCCGAGTGTTGTATGTTTCGATCATTCGTAACACCTTTAAAATACTATCGGACTTACGAGCTGTGCCACAGCATTGTGCTCGTGAAAGCACTCGAAGCCCTTTTGTAACTGAAACACTTCAACCTTTCACTCATATTTTTTTGTTATTTTTCTTCAGACTGTTCATTCTGAAATATAATTCCCCATTTGAAATTATATAATTCTTGAGAAGAACTTTGCATTCAAAATTTCCTTATTTCAAATTACGGAATCCGGAGTCTTCAAAAATTTTGTTTCCAACTCTTATACATAGTTCTATCGAATTCGAGACACTGTGTATATTTTTTGTTACTCGTCAATAATCACACATATGCCAGCTAAGATAAATAGGATTAATTTTTATTCCGATTAAAATAAATTCAAGTTTAACAGTTCCTAAAGAAGTGTTTCTAGCCTTAGCTCTCGAAATATCGAATTACTTTGCCAAAGTGCTTAGTATTCGGGAGCCTTTTGTGGAAATTGGTGCTTAGTGCTCGCGAATCGGGAGCTTTTTTTCAAGTGATTAGTACTTGAAGCACTATTTATCAGTGCTCGACACAGCTCTGTTGGACTTCATATCATGTTTTAAAGTTCAACTTGCAATTTTTTTTATTTTATAATATGGATAAATGGATTAAGACGAGTCAAAACCTGCAAACCTCAACAATCCACAAAAAGAATGAACCTCAGGAAAGATCCATTTAAAAAAAAAGAAAATTTGATGAATCCTATTTGTCTTTTGGGTTTATTCTTGTAGGAATGGCTGAAAACCCAAATGGACAATGCGTCATTTGCAGCAAAATTTTGTGTAACAGCTTATAATATTCCAAGCATACAATTTGTTCTTCCTTTTCAAGTTGAAGATGAAAATAGTCATACTTAACATTGGATCAAAATAGAGTTCCGCCATATAAAATGTTGCCGATTAGGGTTCCGAGGCAAAAATTTTTTGGGAACCACTGTTTTAACCAATCTTTCTCAAGACTAATCTCATTACGTCATTAATTTCAATAACCATAATATAATGGTATGTTATGGGTTGCAAAATGGTGAGTGCGTACCGGTTACATCTAGATTCCAGACCAGGATGCAAAGATCATTCAAACCACCCGAATCCACATACCGGAAGATAACCATCATAAACTCTCTATAAGTCTATAATAGCCATGACGCAACACACGGTACACTTGCGATATCCATGATTTATTTATTCTGCCTTTATCAGTGTTTACTATTTTATAATGTCTTACATCTGATAAATTGTAAACATCCCTTGTTTAACTGTTTAGACGATTTCAGTATTTACTCTATCTTGTATCAGATTAGATTCTTGGTTACCCTATGTTTATTGTTGAATCATTTGAATTGACTTCCATTCACTATAAATACACTGCGCAAAAAAATTAACGCACATTCTGAAAATCTCAATTTTAATGAAAGTTAATTCTACATTGACTCTATAACTTATTTTTTATGTTCTCTCGGGAAGGTTTTGAACGAAACAAGACACATTAAATGGAAGAAAAATTCAGGATTTCACTGAATCTTATGTGAAAGAAGGGAAATGAACAATTTTCAAAATACTGAAATGCTGATAAGTGATTTAATACTTGGTATTTCCACCCCTTGCGTTAATTACAGCTCGGCAACGACGGTTCATACTCAAAATGAGTGATCTTAAAATGTTCTGATCTAATCCTTCCCAGATTTCTCAGAGTTGGATTCCTAAGTCATTGAGAGTAGCTGGATGATTTTCTGAACTTCTCAGCCTTCTATTGAGGTTGTCCCAAACCTGCTCAATCGGATTGAGATCTGGACTTCTTGCTGGCCATTCCATTCGAGAGACTTCAACCTCTTCAAGGTACTCCTGAACGATGCGCGCACGATGGGGTCTGGCATTATCGTCCATAAAAATGAAATTTTCACCAATGTATGTGGCAAATGGCACCACATGCTCTTCAAGAATGTTCCTTATATACTTATCAGCATTCATAGCTCCATTATCAACGACCACTAGGTCTGTGCGAGCAGTCAAAGATATTCCACTCCATACCATGATCGATCCTCCCCCATAACCAGAAGTATTCAGGAAATTGCCACTGAGCATATCTTTCATGTGGACGTCTGTATACAAGGGAACGTCGATAACAATGGTAGAGGCAGAATCTAGACTCATCTGGGAAGAGAACTCTTTCCCAATCGGCCTCTTCCCAATTGATATGCTCTCTCGCAAAATCCAAACGCGCCCTTCGATGGGCTGGGGTAAGAGCTGGGCCTCTTGCCGCGACACGAGGCCTTAAATCATATTCTCTGAGGCGATTTCTTATTTTCTGAGTGCTAATTTGCACCTCATGAGTTTGCTCAAGCTGATTTTGTAGGAGGCGAGCGGTTGCAAACCGTTGTCTCAACGAAGAAACTCTCAAGTAACGTTCTTGAATGGCAGTTGTTACCCGTGGTCTACCCTGTCCTGGTCTTCGGACTTTCATACCTGTCTCCCTGAATCGCTGCAACATTCTGGACACACTTGTATGGGAAACTCCAAACCTTTCTGCAATTCTTGTGTATGTCCACCCTTCTTCTCGCAAAACTACCGCTTGGGCACATTCCTCTTGGGTCAAATTGCGTGTTTCGCGTTGCATAGCGATCGAGTGTAGAGAATCAAACGAAAGAAAAACTATTGATCACAAGAATTGATCGAGAACAACTGATTTTAGAATGGAGCCAATATATTCAAAATCTGATAATATCAACTTTTTTTATTCCTGCTGGGAGAAAACATCTGTATTGAAGAAAAACATTGAAAGTGGATAACATATGCATGCATAATTCTGATAAAAATAATTATCATTGAGAACACCTTCAGTTATAGAATAAATTTGAGATTTCCATAATGTGCGTTAATTTTTTTTGCGCAGTGTAGTTAAATACTAGACCACCCCAACTTCTTCTTGGTTTTAAACTAGAGAGTACTTATTAATGTGAAATTGTGATAATAAATCATTTTTTAAGTGAACTTCACGAGTTCACATTTCACCGTGTGTATTTTGAAAATGTTAGGTTACAGTCATGTTACTGTCAGATACGTGCGCAATGTTGTCGTTTCTACATAGAGATTGTAGTATTTACGTATCTATCCAAAGATGGGCGGATTTTTGTGGAGTATTTTACCATGGAGATTCCATCACAGTACAGGGTGTCTCAAATTCGATGATCACTGAGAGCATCTCGAGAACCATAAGGGTTAGAGATAAAATGTTCAAGGACACCCGATCTCTTTTTTCAAAATAATCACTTGCCAGTAAACAGATCCGAGATTTCTGAATTGGTTCTCGAGTTACAGGGCGTTTCTGAAAAATTGCCGTTTCAAATATTTCGCTATATTATCTCGTTTTCTGTTGGAAATATCACGAAAATTCCAGAAAGTTCTCTTTTGTAATTTATATTGTCTATACGCTGCTTCCATCTGATACGGAAAATTATTCGCCGTTAAAGTGCTAGAGAGAAAAGTTTGTAATTTTTAAATGGGACACCCTATATTTTTCATCAGTGCTTCTCAGCCGCAGAACCATAGAGTATCATCCTGTAACCGGTTTTTCGAAAATCTGATTCGTTTCAGAGATATTGAACACGTCTTCACTTGAATTGGGACATCTTGTATACGAGTATAAAAAAAATTTTTTTGTTTTGAGATATTTTATTTTTTGTCTAGTTTGTTTTTTTTTTTGAATAAACTGATCTTCGTGAATGAAAGAGATATAGAAGATTATCTACATGTTTCCTGAAAATTTCGATTCTATAAAATGGAAAACTTCATTTTTAAATATGTAAATATATTCCATTCAATTAAAAATCAAATTTGTTTCGTGTGTAGTGAATTATTTTAACCATATGATTATCTTGAAAAGAAGAAATCATCACATACAACATACAATTCGAACATTTATTGTAGTTTTTTTTCAGAATTCATTTGTATTAAAGTTTTTATTCGATTGATGTTTTTCATAGAATCGAAAATAAAATATCTCAAAAAAAGAAAAAATTGTATATACAGACTGTCCCAATTCAATTGGAGACGAAAAACTCAATATCTTTGAAACGGATCAGATTTTTGGGAAACCGGTTACAGGGTGATACTCGGTGAATCCGCGGCTAAGAAGCAATGATGAAAAATATAGGGTGTCCCATTTAAAAAAACACAAACTTTTTTCTCTAGCACTTGAACGGCGAATAATTTTTCGGATCAGATGGAAGCAGCGTATAGGCAATATAAATTACAAAAGAAAACTTTTTGGAATTTTCGTGATATTTCCAACAGAAAACGAGATATAGCAAAATATTCAAAACAGCAATTTTTCAGAAACGCCCTGTAACTCGAGAACCAATTCATATATCTCGGATCTGTTTACTGGCAAGTGATTATTTTGAAAAAAGAGATCGGGAGTCCTTGAACATTTTTTCTCTAACCCTTATGGTTCTCGAGATGCTCTCAGTGATCATCGAATTTGGGACACCTGTACGCAGTTATTGTTGATTTTTTTTACCCGTCTGCCCCTTGTGACCCCCCCCCCCCCAGAAAAAATCCTGGATCGGTCCTTGTATCCAAATGTTTATTTACTGTGGGAAAATAATGAATTTGAAAAAATATGTCAATTCAATAATTCCGAAGACCTGGCGAAGAAACTTTTTTCTCTCTTTGGAATCATTAAATTCACATAATATTATTTCAAATTCATTATTTTCCCGACGTAAAATATTTTGAAAAATAGGTATGTAATTGCTGCGATCTCTATGTAAATAGGACAACGTTGCTTAGTTGTCTGACAGGAAAATGACTATAACCTAACATTTTCGAAATATACACGGTGAAATGTGGCAGAATGTCATGGCCAACAGGGATTCTTTATAAAAGTGAATAGAATATAGGCAGTAAATAAATCTTGTTTATAATTTCATTGCAAAGCGCAGTTGTTCACGAAATAATATGTAGCACGTAGTATTTCCAGATTCATAAAAGATATTTTTGGAGTATGATAACACTTAACCGGAAACGTAAACCTCACAGAAAATAATGGCTCAACAAATAATTTTAAATCAATTTCTCGAAAGAAATTAAATGAATATAGGCTATGAGCATCAATAACCTATATTTCTGCAACAGGTGACTGCTGCACATCCTAAAAGGCAACGACCTCATATTTGAAACGGTTAGTATTTTTTGTATTGTCACAAAAGGTCAATGAGAATCAACAAAAACACCGTCAAATTTTCGTGATTTCATCCCCGAGTATTTTCAGTACATAAACAGAAGAAAATGACACAACATTCAAATGACATTCGTAATGTGAAAACATAAAACCAGAAAAACAAACCTTTTCCGCTGCCGGTGATTGGTTGTAGCAGTCTTGAGGGACAACAAACCATTTTCGGGGTTCACTCACACTCGGACAAGTGGTAAAGGGAAACATATCCGGCAGGAAACGAAAAAAGGATTTGCACGAATTGTTCACGTCAGATATCGGAAAAGAAAAATACGTCCATGTTGTATCAAATGAATTTTTCGGATTATAAACAAATGGGGTAACGAAGACGTTTGTGCGAAAACAGGGAGTAGGGACAGTTTCCCGTTAGAGGGCGCCACTTAGGGAGGTAGAGGCCGTTGAACGGTGAACGTGATCTCTTGTCCTACTTCTCTTGTTACAGTTTTTCCAGATCAATATTTCTAGATGCACTAGTTAAGCTTTCCACATTTCGAAAATATGTGAAGAGATTAAATTATGGTCCCTTATTTTGCCTTATATTATTTCCCCTCCTTTTTCCAATGCTTTAAAATGTCATATCCAATTTCATATGATGATAATTATTTTTAAAAGGGTGAATGGTAGGAATTCCTCGCCCCTGCCATCGGGATATTCGCGATTTATTGTGGCTCACTACCCTGCAACATTTCACCCTCCTCCAGCCTCATTCATTTCAAAAAAGTGATGATCTCAAATGGAGCTTATCAAAGTCCTCAAGAATAAAAATCATTCTTTTGGTGGAGGGGCCATTTATATCCTATTGTGACTTGAGGGTGCTGAAGTCTTGGTGTCTTGGACTTCAATACTTCAGAACTATTATATTTATATTAGTTATGCCAAAACCCTTAGCTCCAATCCCACCACTTTTAATTTTCCTGGCTCCGGGTTGCAAGAAAAGCTCACAATAATAATGGCTCTTTTTTCAAACAATATTAATCTATGTCATCTAACAATTCACACGAATATGAAATGGTGTCACAAACGAAAGAAAAGCCGAAAATGTAAACGATAAGGTTGGAGTCAATGAAAATTCGGTAGTCAAATTCAATTACGTTATGATTTCCGAGTGTTTACAAAATTTCGGGAATATCTTGTGATTACAAGAATTAAAAAAAATCAATATCTCTGGATCTAATCGACCATTTCGACGTAGTTGAGCTAACGTTGTTCTATCTTGTAATTATGCAGAAAGTTGAAGAGATCAATATTTAGTTCTGATTTTTCATTACTGATGAGGACCCAAAACTCCTTCAGCCCTAGTGTGGGCTTCTGAGGCTGGTATCGCCAAAACCTGGGGGTACCGACAAATAGGTATAAAAAATATACATCGGTCATCAATAATTTTGATTTTTGATATTCAATGTGCAGAAACATTTATACTTCAAATTTTTTTGTCTACTTATTATGTAAAGAAGATGCAGATTCCACATTAATTGCTGAATATTCTAGGATTTTTATCGTTGCTGAATTCGGCGTAAAGAACGATCGAATCCGAAATTTTAATTAACCCCGCATTGCGTACGGTCTACTGAGCCCAGGATGAGTCCATAAACAAAATTCCTGGAGCAGCTGGAGTTTTGGAAGTAATTCCATGAAAGTTATAACTCCGCATTTGATAAGAAAAATTTCATTATTCTGAGATTTGAAAATTCCATGCCGAAATTGATTAACTGCCTTTATAAACATTGAAGAGAGACGACAATTATTTTCTGCATCTATGGGTTGGAAATGTACAAACTAAAATTCTCTGCAGTTTTATTGCAATAAAATATATTGTATCTTCCCGAGGGGTAAACCGCTGGGGATGTCCGGTGTACAAGCTCGGGGATGTCCAGGGGATGTCCGGGGATGTCCAGGGGATGTCCAGGGGATTTTCCGGGGATGTCCCGGGGATGTCCGGGGATGTCCAGGGATGTCCGGGGATGTCCAGGGATGTCAGTAGATTTCCCGGGGATGTCCGGTGTACAGATTTTGGTCAGCGGTTTACCCCTCGTATCTTCCAAAATATTTTCATTCTAAATCATCCTGATTCCTGATGCACCCTTTTTGGTTTTATCCAGGGACGCGTATCGTAACGTAATGCAATCTATTTTTTCGGTAAAGATTATTCATGAAGAATTCATTCCATTCCTTAATATTTTTGCATTGAAATCCATTAAAATAATTTCACATTACCAGATGAGAACATCTTAATAATGTAGTTTATAGAAAAATTTAACACTGATAACAATGCTGATAAGCACATACGTACAGTGAAAAAATTCATGTGAGAACATATTGAAAGAAAAAAATTATCGGTTTTTATTATTCAAGATTTGAGAAATCCATCTCTTTTAGAAGGAACAGTTGGATAATATCGAACAATAAAAAAAAATCAGTGTTCTAGGGAAATCAAGTAGTTCTAACACTATGAGGTGTAACTAACCTAAAATCCAACTCTAATTCGAACTGTCACTTACTTCGCTTCGGTTCTTGTGTATGAAATTTTTGAAAATCGAATTCTAGAGAATAATACAATTATTCGATTTTAAATTTGTATATCCTTGATAGTATTATAGAGTAGTAAAATTAGTGTTATGTCTAAATGTAGTCCAATAATTTTAATATTTTCGACAACTAAATTATCAATTAATTGAATACAGCAGTACCTTTGTTTTTTGATTCATTATGTCCGAATCCTTTACAGAGCACGAAACTGGTATGCTTTTCGAAATTTAATTGAATTATTCGCCATTTAGAAATATCGGTATTTTCAGATCTCGTTTCGAATGATTCAGATGCTGAAGGATCTCAAAGTGTCTGCTCTGACACTCATAGTGATACTGCCTCAGGTATAACAGAAAAAAGTACTTTATCTGGTTCTACTATCCAAGCATCCCTAGGGAACGATGATAACTCAACTAATCCTTGCTCGATAGCTGGTAAAGTCTAAAATTTACCTAATATTATGTTGGGTGTTTGTCCTCGGCTGAAATACTCTCTTGAATATTTACTTCAATATTTACAAGATACGTCATAATAATTCTGTAATCAATCATTGATGTGCATATGTGTGACTTTGAGAGTATTACCTCATAATCATATTGATATATTCCACTTGTAATTCATCTGCAGTTAACTTGGATGTGTATATTATGTCAAGTAGTTATAGTTATAACGGTAATTATGCAGAACTAAAAGAACCGTTTTAGAGACGTGAAAAAATTAGTACTCACTAATTACAAACAATCAGAATCATATCACTGATAACAGGCACTGCAAAAAATTACTGTCCCCAAGTACCTTACATATAAAAATATCCCTTCAAATGGTGGAAGAACATGATGAATGTAGCAAAAAGAATAGTTCAAGATTTGAACTAAGTTATGGTTCATCGGTAACCCTTCGAGGCTATGAGAAAAAAAATTTGATTAGTAATGCAGATTTACATTTAGTTTGAGCAGAACTGAACTATCTATTGTTGCTTTAGTTGCAGTAACATTGTATTTACCATAATAAAAATATATTATTTGAAAACTCTAAAATTTTGGCAGAACAAAGAGAATATTCAATCTTTCAAAGAATTTAGATTCATTTATTGAATAAGAAACACAAATCATCTTTCAAAATTAAGAAACTCTAATTACAATTGCTTTCGGTAGGTAACACTGACAATAAGCAAAATCGTTTCGTCTTTATTTTTTTTCATTATTGGAAGAAACTTGGGAACATATTGGAAATGAAGTATATTCATTATGTTGAAAAAACCATTGAACCATCTCAAATCAATCAAGCATTGAATTATAAGAGGGAATATTCAACTCTTAGTTAATTATGATATTCTGAAAATTGGATGACTAATACAAAGTGTTTTACTTGATTGTTGATATTTCAAGTTGAAAATTACTTAACTCCTGAATTTGTTTGAAATTAACTAAACGAACGCATAAAATGAATTGCACTTAGAAAGTTTTTATTGAAACAAAAAAATGTTAGGATTACTTTAGTTGCTTCTATCAGAGCTGCACCATATGTTTGAACTAGCAATCAATAAAATTTCCAAAATTGCATGAAATCGATTTATTCTGGGTGCTGAATAATATGATGAATTCAGTGCAGATTTTGGGTTAAGGGGTGACAAAAATAATGATAAATTCTTGAAATGTTACAACCCTTTTTGCTGCACAGAATATTTTTGAAAGAGTAATAAGGATAAGCCTAAATTGTTTTGGAGAATATTCCAATATTCATTTTTTTCAAACTTGATGGATGCATCGAAAAAGGTCCCAAATTTGCAATCTTCTGCATTCACCAAAACATGTTAATTTATAATCAGTTTTATCAGGGGTTTTTTTCCAAAAGGATGCTTTGGAAATATTCCAAGTTTTTAAAATATGAGTTCAGGCAGTCTATCGTAATGTATTTACAGGTTTGCAACCAAATACATGATCCAGAACGTAATGCAATTGACAAAATCGAATTTATATTCTGGAAAAAATTACAAAAGTTTTGCAATTTGGATAAAGGGCACAGTTTGCTTATTAATTAAGGTCAAAATCGATATTTCTCATTTTGTCAAACATACAGACCAATGACCAAATTGCCTAATCTTTATACTTCAGCCAAAGACAAAAACCTCTTGTGATCCAATCTTTTAGTCTGCATGTGTATTCCTAAAAGTTAGGAAATATGACAATATTCTTGGTTCCATTGTGACAAAGCTGTGCTACCTGATATTGAATTAACACAAGAATTAAGCAACTTCTGGGAGCACTTCTTTGATTTTAAGTGTTCAGCTTAGTTTAGCCCTAGCTCTAACTTGCCATGCGATTCAGACATCTATCCATACTCTACCGTCAAGCAGTGTTACTTGGAACACTTTCCAACTTTGAACTGGTGCCACTCTCATCCTTATTTATAAAACCTGGTATTTCTCTTCTGCCTCTTGGGTGATAACTAGAAGAAGATATAACCCTACATCTATAGTTTCAGTATAGTTTCAGTAATTCATCATATTTGTTTCAAGTAGTGTTTCAAGTTATTCTACAAAGATGTGTTACTTGGAACAAATTTTAAGAAACAAGGAACTTTAAAGAAGCTTGCCAATAAATAATAAGTGGGAAATGAGAAATTAAACCAGTATAATCCGTTTATGTGTGTATTTAAAAAAAAAACAAGTAGAAAGTGTATAAACTTGAGCAAAAATTATTTTTTCCAAAGAGGTTGGAAATCTTGTCATAATGAATCTTGAGTCAACAAAATCGAGTAAGAAGAGTACAAAAACCTTTTTTTCAACATAGTTAAACTCCATAGGTAATGTGGTTGGATGGAATGAGTCTAAACATTACAAATCAGTATTTCATCTCTTATGACTACATTTTCATTAAAAATCTTGGCAGATGCTCAAGCGGATAAGAGATAATCTTGTATAATAATGAAATAATTCTATTTTTATTCGCTAATCAACATTTTTCTCACAAAAATTGAACATTTTGACGTAAAATAAGATGTGCATTCATTATAAGTATACATATAAATGCAACCAATTTGAAAGCACCTGTCTGTTGCTGTCAGGTTTGCCCCATCTCTTAATATAAAAAAATCTATTCATCTTTGTTTCAAGTTAGATGCAGAATGTAATATTTTGATTAAAAGTCAACAGCTTCAAAACTATTGGGGAAACTAACAGGATCACATTAACCTGTGTTCAACTGATAGCAGGGGACAACTGCTAGTACGATTGGAACAATTGCATTGCGCGATTTCGATCATTCACTATGAATGTTTTCAAATGCTATATTTTCACCAAAAAGAGACACAATATTTTAAATAATTCAATTACAAAATTAGATGCTCATATCTAGGTCCAGTGCATGAACAAGGCCTTCAGTATGTTAAAGAATATCTGAACTGCATTTGTTCCAAGTTAGCGTGCTGTTTCAAGTAATACTGGCTGACCAGTAATTTATTTAGAGTAGACAAAAATTTGGTTATGGCTTCTGTAGCAGGTTATGGTCCTCTCATATTGCCAATTACTATTATTGATACACCATTTATATCGTTGATATAGTTATAAAGTTACAACTTATTTCAGATTCTGAAAGTAAATCTGCGAACCGGAATGTTTATCACAGAGATATTCTTCTGCCATGGGGTGCACAAAAGGAAAGAACATCATCACAAGTACCTGGAATGGCTGTCGATATGGATATAAGACCAGGGGAATTTGTGATGAGAAGTTTATTCGCAGTATTCACTGTTTTGGCTGAGAAAAAAATCGACTTTGTTTTGAATGATTCCCAAGTTAAGGTATTCATACTATTTTGTTTTTAGCGAGTTGAATTCATCTTGTAAAAACTTAGGTCTTTAGGTCAGTGCAAGTCACTCTTCAAAGAAATAACATCAACCAAAGCTGAGTTTGAAGATGCACACTACATTAACACAGTTCACTGTGTAACTGTGTTGTACAGGTTGCTAACTATGGTGCACCATGTTGATATAATATGCTTCTCAAATGCAGCTGAAAATTGTATATTCCAAAGTACATGCTACAAAAATTTTTTTTTCTAATTAGTAATAAAAGATTTTTTAGTGATATTTCATTTTGTGATTCTAATGTCCATATCTCTAATAGATTTAATCAAACTCGATTCAGATTCACAAGATTTAAATCAATCAAGAACATTCACAAGAATATGCATCTGCATGACAAACAACGAATAGGATTTTTACTGTTTTCTTGAATGGCTAATCTTGAGAGCTTGTTCTACTCATACAAGAAATATGTAATTACGATGTCGATATTTTTCAATTTTTGCGCCGAGATTGGTCTCAATCGACTAGATGATTCTAGAATCCGTGTTGGAATTCAATTCTGTCCGTCCGACCGTTGATGGAGAATGACGTATTCAAGCTACATACAAAATGTTGTTCAGATCGCCTAACCAGACCGACTCCTGACTTCACGTCAACGTTTTATGTTAGCCATTCTTAATGAATCAATTTACTGTTTCATTACTCGTTATAATTTTCAATGAAAATTTGGACTGGCATTTATTGTTTACTTTTGGATTGTGAATTTAAATTTTTTAGGAGAAAACATTATCCAAAGCTTTGCAAAGGGGTGAAGATCCTCAGTTCGATCAACTGTTAAGTGCTTTCGGATCAGTGGCTGAACATTGCTTGCCGTCTTTACTAAGAGCTCTTTTTTCTTGGTATGAAAGGCAGATGTCTGAAGTTACAATCCCTGAACATAAGAAAACTGACCCTAAACAGCAAAAAAGGTGAGTTTTCATTTGGCAATTTTCTAGTGTTTCCTGCTCAAATACAATCATCCATTATTTACATATTCAGAAAAGTACCAGATTCAAATAGTCCCACAATATTTATATTCGTTCTTATTCTTCACTGCAACACAGAAGTGCTGGTGAAAAATCTATGTAGGACTTTCCTATATAAAAAATACAACAAAAATATATTTTAGAAAACTCTCAATAAAATCGTTATTATATAAAAGCAATATAACAGATTATAAAAACTCCTGTATCCTGTATTAACGATTTCAATATATTTTGTTTCCCTTGTTGAATCTGAAGTCATATTTCAGCATAATATCAATAGTATCAGGAGGAACAACAGAAACTGTTGAAAGATCAGAAGCCGAAATACAGAAGGAGAAAAGGGATTTAGCTGTAGAGTTTATATTCTGCTTGGTCTTGATTGAGGTTCTCAAGCAATTATCTTTCCATCCTGGGCATGAAGATCTTGTGCAATATATTGAAAATTTAGCGTTCAAGCATTTTAAGTACAAAGAAGGGTAAGAAAAGTTAAACATAAATTGTTTTATGTTAATGTGTAATCTCTCATAATTCTTGATTAAATTCAGATCGAAACCAACCATATAGTCTGATTAGTTATCAATAAAAACTTCAACCAACTAGTAATTTTAAACTAAACTGAAATAAAATCTATATTTTTTTAGCATACAAAATAATCCGAATGGTGCAAATATCCACATAATTGCCGATCTCTATGCAGAGGTGGTAGGTGTTTTGGCACAATCAAGGTTCATGTCAGTTAGAACGAGATTTATTAATGAACTGAAAGAGTTAAGGTCACGCGAACCTAGTCCGGTCACAACTCAAAGTATAATAAGTCTATTAATGGGTATGAAATTCTTCAGAGTTAAGATGGTACCAATAGAAGAGTTTGAAGCTTCCTTCCAGTTTATGCAAGAGTGTGCACAATACTTTCTGGAGGTTAAAGATAAGGACATAAAGCATGCATTAGCTGGCCTTTTTGTGGAGATACTAGTGCCAGTTGCTGCAGTGAGTGTTGACTAATTAATATATTAAAAATTTCAAAGATCATCCACATATAATAAGTAGTAGATGTATTTGTTGTTTTTCGTTCATTGATGCTCATTATTTTATATTTTCAGGCAGTCAAAAATGAAGTGAATGTACCTTGTCTCAAACATTTTGTGGAAACTTTATATTTTCAAGGCTTGGATTCTATCAACAAGTCGAAACATAGACTGGCCCTGTTTCCTTTACTAACATGCTTATTATGTGTCAGCCAGAAGCAGTTCTTTCTACAAAACTGGCCTTGTTTCCTTACTATCTGTCTGCAACATCTCAAAAATAGAGATCTGAAAATGTGTCGAGTTGCTCTAGGTATGTTGCAATGAAATAATGTATTTCTTATTCTTTGAATTTCACGATCTTTCACCTCAAGATGAATATGTATATTTGAAGCTCCTGATACTTGTTTTTATATATGGGATTTCAGCTAGAATAAGATCGTTATTTCAAACAGGGTGTCCTGAAATTAAATTTAAAGGAATTGATACTAGCTCAAAAATGTGTTATAAATCTATACTAGAATATCATGAAAGACTCATTTTCGTGAGTGAAAATTTATACATTCTTCAGATTTTTGGGCCTCTTTGGTAGGAACTGCAACAAATATTTTAGCTGGAAAGGACTCATTCGAAAACTCCAGTAAACAAATTTTCAGAAAACTAGTTTCCTACTTACATAAAATCTAAGTCATCTTATTGTATCCTTGCAAATACCCACTTTCAGACATAATTTTGGTATACTCCGTTCTTGATTTGAATCAATGAAATTCCTATGCAGAACAACCGTTCCATATGTAGGAATGATCCTAATCTGAAATTTTATTTGTTTTCAGAATCAATGTACCGTCTTCTTTGGGTTTATGTGATCAGGCTCAAATGTGAAAGTAATTCGGTAACCCAATCAAGAATACAAAGCATAGTTAATTCACTCTTTCCGAAGGGATCCAAGGTTGTAGTACCGAGAGACACCCCACTGAACATTTTTGTGAAAATAATTCACTTCATCGCTCAAGAAAGGCTGGACTTTGCCATGAAAGAAATCGTTTACGATCTTCTTTCTGTTGGCAAACCTATCAAAATAATACTGACTCCAGAAAGGATGAGTATTGGACTGCGAGCATTTTTAGTGGTAGCCGATAGTTTGCAAGAAAAGGAAGGCGAACCGCCGATGCCTAGATCAGTTGGCGTGATGCCTAGCGGTAATACCTTAAGAGTAAAGAAGACATTCAAAAACAAAGTATTAACTGAAGACACAATTGGAACCATTGGAATGAGTTCATATTTTCCTCCCGTCCGAACGGCTTTTGCTGAGATTCTGTTACTTCTTGATGCGGCCTTTGGTAAACCCTTCTTGATGACCAACACACAGAATCTGCTGAAACCAGAGGAACTCATGATGGGTGAACGCAAACCGAGGATGGACTTGTTCAGGACATGTGTAGCTGCGGTTCCAAGACTGATTCCAGATGATATGACCAGTGCAGAGCTAGTTGATCTATTGACAAGACTGACAGTTCATATGGATGAAGAAGTCAGGGCGCTGGCATATCAGAGCTTGCAAACTCTGGTAATTGATCTTCCTGACTGGAGGCATGATGTTATTTGGGGGTTAACTCAGTTCTTGATGAAGGATATCTTAGACACTTTTCCTCAATTGACAGATAATGGATTGAAAATGATACTCAATTTAATGATCACTTGGAAGAATGCGATCACTGGAAGTAGTACGGTTCCTAGGATGAGTAAGTATAATAATTGTTTATTGTCTCACGGTTCATTTGCACTCTCTTGACCAATCCAATTGTATCTTCATCCTTGGATTGCTTTGAAACTTCTTCATTTGGGATCTGTCCAAGTTTGAAGAAAATCCTGAATTACATTGAAAAAATCATCTTCAGCAATAACTACAGTCAATGAGCATTATTGGACAGTAACAAACTCACGTGTGTCCCATGAGAGGACATTACAGCCATAAAAAATTACAGTGGTGTGGATTTTATGCCAGAGTTATTATTGAACAATTTTTTCTTGATGAAAAGGATGGAGTATGAGAAATTGATTCATGATTTAACTTTTAATTGCTCTGATAATTATGCTCTATTTCGTTTTCAGGCAGAGATTATAATGAATTTAAATCCAGCGTAGTTGACTCAACACTAACAAAAAAGACTGACACAGTTAAAATAGAATCATTAACATTAACCTTGAATATGGTAGAAGCCCTAGCCATGGTGATGCTGTGTCATAACCGTCTAACCACAAGAAGAGTTTCAGTCTTGATACTGAAAGAAGTGAAAACTCTTTTCAAATTACTGAACATAAACCAACAGACTGCAGTGGAAGTTATGGATATGTGCTGTCCAGAAGTTGTTAAGAAATATATGTACCTGTTACCACCGGCTGAAAAAGCGGCAGTTCAGTCTACTTTGTCTGTTGATCTGCAATGGGTTAGTGAAAGAAATTCGAGTGTTTGGACCGCAGGACTTTGTGAAGATGCTAACAGTAAGAGCGGAAATTCTTCGTCGTATACAGTGGTGGATCCATGGAGCAGTATTTTGTTTGATTTCTTTGATACTGGGAGGTTGATAGATAAATGTCCAGCCCTCATAACGAATATCTGGCCTATCGTTTACTCTAGACTGAATGCACTATACACTGTTGTGGATGTTACGTAAGTCTATTATTATTTATTGAACCAGCGATACTTAATTGAATGGAACTATATATAGAACCCTTCCCAAAAACATAGCGTCGATGCAGAAGTGCAATTACTTATGCAATATTGAAATGATATGTATTTTCATAGTTTTCTCTCAGAATTGAAAGTTTTTTATGAGACATCATTTTTGTTCGAATGAATATTCAATGAATGTATGTTGTATGAAAATTGGGTATCGTTTGATGCCCAAACTTATTCAATGATACCAGTTATGCTGCTAATATGACGATACCGGTCACAGGGATAATTACGAATTATCATTTGCAGGCCATTGAATGATAACAGAGCTTCGTTATTGAGGAGTTCCACAGCTGTCAAAAAAACACCAAGTGAGAAAGATGCATACTTACATCTATGGAAGAATTACATAACATTAGCTTTTCGAGTACTTCCCAAAATTACTCCAACTATTCCGATTCCTCAACCAATAAGATGCGTTAGTCCCGACTCTAGTTCAGGGTAAGTAATGAATCAATTAAATGAATCAAATCGAATATACTATAATGTGAATTTGCTCAAAATATCTCGTGGCAAATCTTTATTTCAGGATTAATGACATTTTTTCAGTTGTTAGTATGTATTTCCAGATACGATCCAGAAGGACTGGACGAGAAAGAAAAGAGTTCCGAGGAATACTTTATCATTATGATCATAGGATTTTTGTTATTCAGTTGAGTTATCAAAATTTCGCATTTGAGTTTATCAAAAGTATCATCATTTGTTCGTTAGAACTACCATTATGGCCTGTGTTTAGGTTGAGGGAATTGAAAAGCATCTTGTTCAAAATTTTAGGGGCTAATCAGAGTGCATTATGTATATTGTATACTAACAACTCTTGTTTTTAGGTTATGATAGTTGTTTTTAAGTATTCTTTATATTCACAAATTGGTTTTGTAGCTATAGAAATAATATCATATATTGTATTGTGTTTTGAAGGTGAATATTCTTTAACTGTAGGTAGCACTCGTCAAAATGAACAAAATTCCTGAAAAATAATCTATACAGAAGTTTCAAAGTAAAGAATCTTCACTGAATAGAATTCGACCGCAAGCACTAATAAATTCGCCATCTTGAAAGTTTGATTTAGGATATTTTTGGTGTGTTTCACCTCCTCTTGAAAATAAAAACATACCTTTGAAAACACCCTGCTGTTAAAATGAGCGTGAAAAGGAAATTAATGCATTTAAAATTGAAAAGAACACTTTGAAGATTACTTACATTATGTACAGTAATCAGTAGGAAAGTAATGTTGAGAAATGCATGGAATGTTATTCCTTTTCTCATACCTGCAACTACCAGTTTTCAATTGCATACAATATTTTAGGTCGAATACAGACAGCAGCCAAAGCAGTAATGAAAAAATCGAAAATAAATTAGCAAGTGTATCTCCTACTGGCCTCTATAAACTCGTAGTCCCATTTTTGCGGTGTGAAGCTCCTGATGTAAGAGATACCACAATATATGCTATAGGTCACATACACCATGATGCATTAGGGTAAGATTTTTTTGATTGCAGACATTGATATTAATGAAAGGGGTGGTTGAGATGTTCTCTATAGGTTTTCATATTAATTCCCCACATATTTTGAGCATTTAGGTAATTACATATTTGCGAAAAATCATAAATTATTTTACCCTATCAATAAGGAATATTTGATCCTGCCGAGTTCAACAAGGACGAAACCATGATCAATCAATTTCTTGTTGATAGGAGAACCATTGGTTTATTCCCTTTAATGACACAGTTTGATTCATACTGTGTTTGACAGTAATCAGATCATCGACAATTGGATGTCTCATTTTTATTTGGAATTTATTAGGTGCTTTATTTCAACTCAAATACACCCATTATTCGAAATCTTCATTCAAAACTCTTTATTTTAATACACATTTTTTTCAGGGATCTTCTAGAGGAGTTAGTTCCATGTATCAAAGAAATAATTGAGAAAAAACAAGAAAATGTGAGAAGACGGCGACGGAAAAACCCTCTGCGTTTGACACTGATAAAATTGTTCGAACAATTGGCAGAGAAGGGAACATTAGGTATCAGTTCTTGGGCCTTTGATAAGAATAGACTTACTCTGATTCCGCAAATAACCGAATTTATTGAAGCAGTGAGATATTACCTGGAGCTTGAGCCTGATAAGAATACCGATAATGCTAAGGAACTTATACTTCATTTCTGTAATTTCATCAAGAAAATGTTTGAGAATTTCGAATGTGAGTATTCAGTGGCTCACTAAGAGAATATACAAACAAATAGATGAATAAAGATTTTGTTTCAACATTTCATCCTTTTATTGCTCAATTTAGAATGATAGAAATTTATTTTTTTGCAGTGGAGCGGAGGGCCAATTTATTGAAAAGAGATCTTCGAAAAAAAATATTCTTACTTTTTTCTCATTCAGCTGGAAAGTATGGTTTAAAACCAATCACAAGTGAAAACGATCAAGATAAAATAAGCGATTTCCAATATGCAGTTCTTCAGTCAATGTGTGCTGTATTGTGCTGCGGTCCTTGCTTCAGTCCTACTGATTGGGTTGAAGATTCACCTTATTATCTATGGTTAGATACCATGCTGAATAGCAGTGAAGAAAAAGTGAGTTTGATTAATTTTTGTGGTGGAAAATTTCCCAGTGTCTCAAAACTGAATAGTAACTAGACTCTTAATAGCTTCCTTTAAATGGGACATTTTATCTTAGCCTAAATTTTCAAGTTCTCTTATTATATAGGGAGGATTGCATGATGCCTGTAGAAGAATTGCAAGGGATTGCTTTTTAAGCAATCAACTTTTTTCTGTACAATCACCAGTTTCTAATCATGTGAATGGCAAAAAAAACTAAAGAAAGAGAGGAACAAAATCTTATTACAGCATTAGGATTCCATGAGTTCAGAGTCTTAAACATTGTTTGCAGGGTTCTCTTTAACCCATTGGGGGACCTAGGGCACTTTAACATAAAAACATGCATAAGGAACTAGGGAAGCCTCACGGATCTCAGGGTATTTGCCCAGAGGAGCCTAAATATATCAATTTTTCAGCGTCTATAGAATATATCAGAATTGCTTTAGCTGTATATTCAGTGGATTGAGTATCTAATTTTTTCAGGGGAAACCCCTTATATCATGCAAACAGAAAACATACAAAACATATGTTTGTAAAAAACTTTGTATTATCTCCAAATTCGATTATTCCTAGGTTTTCAAACTCGCACAAGAAACTGTTATTCTACTTCTGGAAGCCAACCCTGATATTGGATTACTTGTCGACTGGCTCATTGAAAAGTGCTTCACATACAGCTATCCAGTAGCCGATGAATGTTTCCTGGCTTTGTCATATATGTTTAGTACAAGGTGAGCTCGCGGTTCAATCTATGATGTTTCTTGTACTATATAGAATGAATTTCAGAGAATACCCTTGTGACCACTACTATGCAGTGATCAATGTAACCTTGATGAACACCGGTTGCCCTAGAACCCATATACGAGATACAGCATTGCAGCTTCTGCAGATATTAGACAAGAGGTTCTTTGGAAGTGTCAGTCCTCATCTTGAATGTGAAACTGGTGAGTACATGTTTAATTCACATTTGAGGGATTACTGGTGTAAATATGTATTTGTTCTTCCATTTTTAAGCATTTGAATTTACAAACATTACTATAGGGATTGATTGCACAATTTCTAAATAAAAGATCAAAAATATGTTTCATGTTTGAAGACGTTTTCATCAACATGGTGTAAATTTTTAAAGAAATTAATTTCTTAGTTACCTTAGACGTTCAATTTAGATTAAAATAGAGAGTTACATCAAACTATTTGAAGCTATGGTTTCAGAGTTAATATAGGTTCAGTAATCAGTTTTAAACAAAATGAATTTACTAAATTGTAGTACTTAAAATTCAGATTCAGTATATCTGTATGGTGTGCTTACTTACTACTCTCAAATTTGCTTTACACCGCGTTTATATTAGTCAAGTGAGATGAATTGAATGTGTAAACCCCCCAATTCGTTTCACTCGATCGGCTGAATTGAACGGCTTCTGAGTTGAAGCACGGTCAACTTTGTGGAAGTCACTTTAATTCAACTGACTTGATCAACTCACTTGACTAATGTAAACGCGCCATTAGAGTGAGTTTCAGTGATTCATTATCTTTCTAACCAGAGGTAAGACAGTAAAATAAGACTAGGCTCTATTTCGTATAATGTTATAATTATTGCTATATGTATTGAAAAGACAGCTCTGCATGCACTACAGGGTATACCTGAATAAGTATAAAGACGTATTTTTCCGAAATACTTACCCATATTTTTAATACATTAATAGAATTCCAAGTTGAATTTTAGATATTTTTAATTCCTCATTTATTACCAAGGAGGTTAGAAGAATAATGAAGATGGCAGTGTTATTTTCGCTGCAGAAACAATTTGGGCTTGGAGTGAGGAAAAAATTCACCTCCACAGCAACATTTTATATCGAAAATCGAAATCTAGAGGAAAAGGTGCCAACAAACTAGTGCTATGGGTTTGTGGCTTCGCTACAATATATATACCCTCCACGGGGGCCCAGTTTTATTTAGCGATGCCATCTCCATTCGTCTTGTATCCTTGTAGTATATTTCTCTTAGATTCAATTGATTTGAAGATATTCGCTCCTTAATAGGAAATTGCGATGGAGAAATTTTTTCACTTTTTAGCGCCTGTCTTATGGCTGTTATAATTTCGTCAGTTTTTCGTGCGAAATACTAGTTAAATTTTCAAACGAAAGATCAATTTAATTCCAAAAAGAAAAATACAGTAAAACATCGATTAATCAGATACACCGCGTTCGTTGATATAAATGTCAACAACCGCCAAGCATCTAACTCGAACTTGCCACAAATCTAGTGGAACTAGCGTTCCCCGTCATCAAAGCAAGTAAATGCTGACCCAGGTTTCGATCTAATTTGATCTCATTATAGCAACATACGAGGATATATTGAAAAATTCTTAGGCCACTATAGAACCAAACAAAATATCAATGTCAAAATATTTTATTACTCAACATATTCTCCTCTTAATTGAATACGTTTATTACAGCGAACCTGCAACGTCTCTAGACCTCTCAAAAAAAATATTTCTTCTTGCTCTTCAAAGCAGTCCTCTACAGCTTTTATTACCTCCTCGTTGGAAGAAAATTTACGACCTTTTAAACTTTTTTTCAGTTGAGGAAAGAGATGATAGTCGGACGGAGCCAAATCTGGTGAATAAGGGGGGTGTTCTAGTAATTTTAACCCTAAATCACGAATTTTTTGCATGGCAACATGAGATTTGTGTACTGGGGCGATAGCTTTCCGCGTCTCTTCTCTTTAATTTTTTCCGTTATTGTTCTACCCTTATCCAAAAATCAATCATAATTACTCCATGGCAATCCCAAAAAACTGAAGCAAGAACTTTTCCAGCAGATTTTTGGACACGAAACTTCTTAGGTCTTGGAGAACCAGAGTGTCGCCATTCCATGGATTGTTGCTTTGTTTCTGGATCGTAGAAATGTACCCAAGTCTCATCCATAGTAACAATTCGGTTTAAGAAGTCTACATCGTTTTCAAATCGAGCACGGATCGAAAGCGATGCTTCTACCCTTGCACGCTTTTGGTCAACATTCAAACATTTGGGCATCCATTTTGCAGAAAATTTTCTCATGTCCAAATTGACGTGAACTATATGATGCACGCGTTCGTATGAAGTCTTCAGTGCTTCAGATATCCGTTTTAGCCCAATTCGACGGTCTGATAAAATCATGTCATGAACTGTATCGATATTTTCGGGGACTGACACAGAAACTGGCCTTACCGATCGGTCATCACCTTCAATGGAAAATTTATCTCTTTTGAAGCTTGCAGTCCAATTTTTCACGGTCGCATACGAAGAACATTGATCACCAAGGGTATCAAGCATATCTTCGTAAATTTACTTACCTCTTAACTCTTTTAAATACAGGTACTTGATGATGGCTCGATACTCCAATTTTTCTTCCATTTTTACAATTTCGGTTGACATCTTTTTTTTTAATTTATTGCGTAATTCTGGTTTACTTTTTTGACGTCGAACTCTACACTGCACTCCTAATAAGTTATTGTTCGTTGATATGGTATCGCAATATTTTGTTTATGCATGGAACTGGTCTAGGCTTACTAGATATCAATACATCCTCGTAACTCAACTTCGATGAGAATAGGAATGGAACGCTGGTCCCCTTAAAACAAAACTAAAGATAGTCATGAGCAGAAACTACAGTGACTATATTCCCATGGGTATACAGTCTCTGTAGCAGAAACTACAGCGACTATATTCCCATAGTACCCATTATAGTCACTGTAGTATTCATCAAAATATTTATTCACCCCGCATTTCAAAATTCTCGAGAAATAAGCGTTTAAATACCTTTTTGCACAACTTGAAATACTTCATTCTGAAAATGTAGCAGTACTACGAAACCTGTGTCACATTTAAACCTCAAAGGAAGTAATTCCATTTACAAAGTTAAAAAAGTGTAAAAAGAAATTAGCATTGGCAACGTCTCTCAGAATTATTTGACATTTCACGAGTGCCATCCGAACCTGCATCAGTTTTAGGTAAAAAAAAACTTGATAAACCTATATATTGGCCAACTGAGATACGTTATAAAAGTGAATGGAGTATACTTCTTCATATGGGTAGTATTTTCCTCCGAATCCAAGTTGAGTTTTCAGGCTTAGTTTGAACACGTATGATTGGAGTATACACATTCTTGGTTGCTGGAGGAGCAAATTAGAGGCCATCTATCTTTGTCCGGGTGATTGAAATGGAATGGTTGGTCTGATTCTCAACCATGGTCCATGACTAACTTTACTTTTGTTTTAAGAGGACCATCGTTCCATTCCTATCCTCATCGAAGTTGAGTTATGTTGCTCTGATGATCAAAAACAGATTGATGAGGGTAGAACTTTCTCTAATTTCCCTGGATGATGATTTTTGGCAAGCTCGAGTCGCGCGGCGGTTGTTGATATTAATATCAATGAACGCGGTGTATCATGATTGTTTGATGTTATACTAATTAAAAGTTACTATTGTAGACCAAGACATCTTAGTCCAAAGAACCTATAATATGTCACAAAAGATATGATTCATACAAATATGTATTATAAATGAATGTACTGAAAAAAGTGGCACTCAATCCAAATCTGATTGAGTCTTGTTTTTTTAAGAGCATTCTAACTGCAGAAATTAGAGACGCAATATTTTTTCAATTCCGGAAATGGGAATTTGTAGCATCTGTGATGTGCTTCCAAGCACCATGCATCTCAAAAAACAAGTCACAATTGAAGTACTTGAACAACTGAATTCTTTGTTGATGAAGGAATACAAACCATGATTCTATCGTTGTGGTTTTCATTTTTCGGATTCCAAAATTGCGCCAATTGCGGGCTCCGATTCAAATAAATTCAATAAATTTAAGTTTCATCATTGCTCTGTGAAAGTTTATGTGATAATGACATAATCCTCCACAAACCGTCTGGTAACGAACTAACGTGGCCCAGTGTGCAAGCCATAATTTCTTTGAAGTGTGCTAGCAAAAACCGACAACTTTGTCATTGCGTGTCACGACAGGCCCTCATGAGTAATTTTCTCGTGTACATATAGGTGATGACGCGTAGTAGTCCATCATGACCCAGTGTGTGCAGGACTCTTAATAGGTAGCACTCAATTCGTAACACTTGAAATTATTTAATATTTCACAAAACACCTTCAGCTACTCTTTCTTATTTGGAAGTTGGAACAACAATTCAAACCATATGACCACAATTCAAAAACTTGCTACTATGTATGTATAGAAAGTATATACATGCTTCCAAATCGCAAGGTAGAATATTTTATAGTGAAGGCAACAGTAACAACAATTTAGGGGAATGATAATCACAATAAATCACAAAATATCCCAATACCCTATACCTCCAAATCAGAATAAAAGCCAAACCATAGTTGATCTGATTTCTGACATCAAAGGGAGATATTATGAATAGCCATTAGGTCTGCTCTAAGCCATTTCAGGGTAATCAACTAGTTTCTGGACACATGTAAATTTGTCAGATTTGTGGATATCTAACCTTCATTTCATAATTGAACTTCCGAGTATTTTCAACTCAGAATCAATTGGGTTTGCTCATTCTTTCACCATGCAACATGTTAGAAGGAATCCTCTGAAATGTCAAAACATATTGCAAATGTCAGAATCCACTCTTTTCTATTCACATTGACTTCCATTAAATCAGTTCATTTCTTCTTCACTTGAAACTTTTCTCACTTCAGTCTTGAATAGTCTATATTTTCCAATATGTGTAGCTCTGAAGATATTGCACATTTTGAGCATACTTTTGAAATTCTCTAATTAATGTCTATACCATTAATCAATACTTACCTTATTCTGTAAATATCCAACAATAGATGGTTCATACAATATTTTCCATTAATTTATTATTTGTCTTGAGCACCTCTAGGTCCTTTTTAAAATTCATCATTTACCTTTCATCTTTGAATTTTTTAATATAATTAATTTATATTTTCATAGTAAGAATTAGCCATTGACAACTAGTTCTGTATGAAAAAAAATTATATCAAAAATAATTTAATTTGCTGTACCTAGTCTAATTTATAATTTTCTGATTCTATGTTGCCGACTATACTGATTTTTTATAATCTCTCCCAAGGGTTCAACTGTAGATGAATCAATAAAGATGAATTTGCATCCCTTCTTATATACTATTCTTCGTCTTGCTCTTGAAACATATATTCCAAACTCCTTACAATAATTTGATTTCACTACAATTTTGCATTTCCAATTCACTTGTACTCACTCTAGATTTTTTCTCCAATTATCACTCCAATGATAACTTACAGATCATTCAAAACCTAAATTTTTGCTATTCGTTTCATTGGAATAAACAATAAATTCACACTTTTTCCACTTGAACTATTCATCCAGATATTGTTGTCAGACATATATTATAATCACATGCTCTCACAACCAAAATATGGAAGATCTCCATTATTTTTCCTCACTATATCATGGTTCTGAACTATCTCATCAATTTCTCTCCAACTGAATAGGACAGACAACAAGATTGCCCAATATTGAGTTTCTGTTATTATTTCAAATGGTGATTTGCCCTAAAAACCTTCTGTGAACGTGAACCAACAAGTTTAGTAGGCATTTTGAGCACTTCAGTAGCTCAGAAGCTTCAAGCCCTCCCCAAAAAAAACTAGTCTATGCATGATTGAGTAGCCCCTGTTCTTATCACTCCGTCAAGAATCAGTTTTGTTGAGCCTATTGCCCCCTTCAGGACACTTGCGTTATACATGCTCTATCTGCATGTTGGGTCTGTAGACGTCTTTAGGAGTTTGCCTTGTGAAGAAAGCAGTTTCAGATGAGTTCTTTTAGTTGTATTGTGAGTGGCAATGTCTTGGAGTGTCTGCAGTTGTGCCCTGTGGTTGGATTGTATCTGTCAGAGTTTTAGTAGAAAATCAGATTAATTTTTTATTGACCTACCTGTGACTGATAGTCAAAAATTTCTCTCAAAATTCCAGGCACTCATTGCGTAAATATTCATTGAAAATTTGTTGATAGCAAAGAAGTAATATTGTGTTACCCCACTATGGTATTTCAGCAGTGGCGACGTTAGGGGGGGGGCGGGCCACCCCTAAAATTTTGCTGGTTCCCCTTAGAATTTTTTGACCTACTAAGACTTTCCATTTTCCGTTTGTATTTCTATTCACTTTGGCCCATCCTAAAGAATTCCGGCCCCCTCTTGGCCCCCCTGTCCTAGAAAGCAGGCGTCACCACTGTTCATTCATTTTTTAGAATGTGGAAAACAAATTAAGTTTTCCATTTATTGTATTTCATTGCTTCATCCCTCTTTCCACTGATAACTTTTCAGGGACAATGATAACATTTTCAACTATCTCTTCTCAAGTTATGCTTGTAAAATACATCTGAACATCACAGGTCGCTTTGGAAATGATATTATTTCATGAATTACTTTGTTTTTCTTCCATCCTTCATTTGTGGATAAAATTATCAAATCTTTTCATATTATTCTGGATATCTTCATTTCATCGCACATACCTATTCTCCTTTTCTGTATCTTCAAAGTATCATCTGCTTGGAGATATGAAGTTTTTCAATTGATTAAAAGTTCACTTCATCAAAAGAATCACCAATTTCACTTGGACACTTCCTTCCACAAAAAGATCAATAATTTTCTCAACAAAATATACTTGTTTGCTGAATTGCTCAAAATTGTGCATTTATTTGTAGTTGCAACTTATATTCAACTGTCCAAAAATTAATGAAGCACAGCACACATCAAAACTTATTATTCACACATTTACTTTTTCTGCATACTTTTCAATTTTAGAATCAAAAATTCTCAACACGACCATTGATATGAATACATATACAGTAAAGAGAAATCTCTTCTGAATCTGAAAATTTTTGGTGTTTATAGAAAATGAAACATCTCCTAAGTGACATTAAAGATTATATAGAAATTTTTTATTATCTATGAACTACACTTGTAAGTGAAAATGAAAATTCTGATTATTGAAAAATTATTTTGTCCACACAAGCACAATACATTTCAAAAGGATAAGAAATTAATTTGAATTTCAAGAACAAATAAAGAATGAATCTTTTTCATTCTCAACGTCTTCCAGAGTGTCTACTCATATATCTTTCACGGGATCTCTCTCTAGATCTAGACCTCCTAGACCTATCACTCATTTTTCCTGGTCTACCATCTCTCATAGATGGTCTTATTCTTTCCCTACTTCTTGACCTTTCCCTTCCCATATCTCTCTCTCTATCTCTAGTATGATCAATATCGTGTGAATTTTTTTTTATATGTGGTGGAGGTGGAGTCATGCCTCTAAAATCATCTAAAAAGTTGTATTCTTCTTTTTTTTTGAAGTTAGGTTTACTGAAATCTTCATCTCCTGAACTGAGAGCATCAAATCTTGGTTCCATTTCAGTTCTTTTATTTGTGAGTTTAACATCAAAGCTACTCAAGATACTTGCAAACTTATCAAAAGGATGTAATGTTATATCACCTACATGAACCGCATTCTCAATCTTCAGTAATAATATGTTGGGATGATCCAACCAACTCCTTCCAACAACCACATCAATATTCAAAACGTTATCGTTCACTATAAATAATTCCATATTGGGTATTTCAACAGAATCAACACTCATTGTGGTTAAAGCTTTTCCTATTGAAACAATTTTACCTTGGAAAGTAGGAGAATTTGCCATGACATCTGTATCATCCAGTTGAACATTAAGATGTGCTCTCTTAGCAGCAGAATATTTTATCAAACATTTTTCACTACAAGTATCCAAGTATCCCGTAAACTTTATGTTACTCAAAATAACCGTCTTGTAATATTTTGATTCCTCACCCTTATTAACAAAGCCTCCCACAGTTTTTTCTCCACTATACGATTTGGATGCAGATGGCTGCTCATTCTGATTTTCATTTTTTAAGAAATCCCAGTCATGTTCATCAAGAGAATCGAATGCTTGTGATATAGTGTTAGCATCATCTCCATAGGATTGGTTGAAACTCGAATTCCCCATAGGATCATCATTTCTCCTTGGTTGGGAATTAATATCGAAATATTTGGGGCATTCCTTCAATTTGTGTCCCAATTTTTTGCAAACGAAACATCTCGTCACTTTATTTTTTATCAAAATGAGGTTAGATTTGTTAGATTCTGTTTCTGTCTTTAAAAATGGATTGGCTCTACAAATTTTCGCAATATGACCAACTTTTCCACAAATAAAACACTTTATTTTCCTATTAACATCCATCTTAGCACGAGCACTCAATCAATAATTTGAAGTCCAAGTATCCACGTTAGTTCTTATTTACTGTATTAATTATTTATCTTATACACAAGAACCTAAATAATACTTGTAAAAGTAGATATCGATCCACTAGTCATATAATCATATAAGAAACATAAATTTGTCCGATCTCCTACCTCAAATCAAATGAGTAATGACATTTATAATTTAACTCTTGACAGTCTTGACGTCATTGAATAAACATAGAATATAATACAACTTTGTATTCTGTCAATTCGTTGTGACCAACCACAGAGTGATTTTTCTTCCGATAATGGATTCATTTGCGGTACTTTCATATCTTCTGTTCTTAAAAATTGACAAATTTATAATTTAGAATGATTCTTCGAAAAATAATAAAAATTCAGTCTTAATGATCCATTTCATTGGACAATAGAATATATCACTGAACTGATTTAATTATTATTATTTGTAACTATTTTCAATAACTTTACGGGGTCTGACCGTGATATTATCAACTATGATGTTACAATAATTTAAAAGACCCCGTATTATCTTTAACAGTGTATTTTTTAAAAGCTTTTTTTCCACTTGCAATGTATGTGTGTATGTTTGTTCGGGTGGAATCTTGCTACTCAATTTTGAAGCAGATATCTTCAACTGATTGGGCTGAAATTTCGTATACACGTTTAATTTGGATTTTAATACACGATAAACTGTGTGACGTCATTCTATATCCAATATGGCGGACGAACCATCCAAGATGGCGGAATAGGTATTTTTTATGCACTTCTGAAATATGGGTATCAGATGAAAGGGCTTGCCGAGAATAACTAGAACCTAGCCAGCGATAACAATAAAGTAAGAAGTAAATTACTGAATTAAATAAATTGCTCTAAAAAGAAGAAAATAAAATTTTCCTTTAAAATTTCAACTATCAACTTATAACCTCATCATACACAATTTAAATGATCATAAAAGCTTGTGGCGAGACTTGTGTAATTATCTATAAGTATTCAATTAAACTGAAATAAAAAAAAATGAACTTAGCAGATTAACTTACTCAATTTAATAGGTACTAGTTTATTTACACAAGTAAATCGCGCGACAAACTTTTATGATCATATAAATTGTTTATAATGAGGTTATAAGTTGATAGTTGAGATTTTAAAGGAAAATTTTATTTTCTTCTTTTTAGAGCATTCAAATGAAAGCTTTTTTTAAGGTTTTGTTTCTTTTAATTTATTTCATTTATGGATAAGGAATGTATAAAGAATCAGATGATAGTAGTGAGCATTTAAAAAATTAACAAATTAATCTTTCACATCTAATGTGAACTATTTTACAAATAAACACCATTTTTCTTTTTTGCATTAAAAGCGAAACATATCAACTGTAATTCCATTTTGGAACATATTTTTATTATTCCAAACAATACAAGATGTACAGCAATTAAATTTTCTCACATAGTCACATTTGAAGTAAACTGAAAAAGTTATAGTTATTGGCTTCGGTTACAAGTCCATCTTATTTTTAGAGAAGGTTGAGCTTTCTTCTTATAGACGCCAGTGAGCTTCCACTAGATTGTGCTCGACTATCTGAAAATTAATTTTGTTTCATGAAAATATAATCGGTGTATATGAAAATATAGTTCATTTCAACATACTTAATTTTATAGCAAAAATTGACAGACTAAGATGAAATTCCATATACAGTGTGTTTCATTAGGAAACGGAAGAACTGAAATGTAGGAAAGAGGTAACCAAGGTTACCTAGGTATGCTACATTTTTTTGACCTTACGGTCCTTATTTCGAAAATGCAATGTGTTTTATATAATTTTCTAATTTCTTCTCGTTCGTGAAAAAATTGCTGTTAATTATACAGTAATTTTTTAAACTTGAATATAATAAGTGGGTTACTCAGAACTGGCTAGGGGCCAGGAGCTTTTGAGTGCTCGTTCAATTCAAACTCCTTTTAGGTAGATTCACATTTTCAAGAGATCAATTGAAAATTTCTTTGAGATCATTCCCATTTTAAAATCCTAAAAATACATGCATCATGATGAAATCATATAGCCCCCGTGTAAGTAGAAAGAGCGCTCAAAAATATACATACAAAATTATTTTTTTTTACGGAAAACGAGAACCTTAAATGAAATAGGGTTCGAGTGAAGCATCTTTTCAAAGATATTACAGTTCTATTTTTGGGTTCGGGTGAAGCATCATTTAATAGTATATTCTAAAACTAGTTGCAGAATGGGATCCTTTTCTAATACGAATGCGAGTTTTAGAATTGCATTCTGCAACGAGTATTAGACGATATTTTCTCTATTTTAGTTAAATTCAATGAAAAATTCAAATTATAGGTCCTAGTGACTTTCATATTGTATCTTGGCAGTTGGTGGGAATGTTAGGAAATACTTGGAAAACTAATATTGGGAATTTTGGATAATTATTTATTCAATTGTTCACTTGTAACAACGCCGACGTTTCGAAACGATTCTTGTTTCTTTATCAAGGCTAAAAAATAACAATAATTAGCACATAAACAAAACACAAATTTTATAAAAGCAACTATACCTAGTTACGGTGACAATATTGTCCAGAATTAAAATCTTGAAATTTACAAATAATGGAAATCATCATCTCCAGTTAGGAAATACGAAAACTGACATTTCCAAATTGACGTTTGCTGAAATTTAAAAGGATCGGAAGTCATTGCTGACAACCACAAAACGAAAAATGTAACTGAAAACGATGCTGTAATGAATTCATTACAGCAGTGTTTTTAGTACTGTAATGAACTCATTACGATACTGAAATAGAGAATAGTATATTCTAAAACTAGTTGCAGAATGGGCTCCTATTCCAACACGAATGCGAAATTCGAAAACGAGCGACGAAGGAGTGAGTTTTCGAACGCATGAGTATTGGAATTGCATTCTGCAACGAGTATTAGACGGTATTTTTTCCATTTCACTCAATTTCTGTGAAATTCAATGAAAAAATTCAAATTATAGGTCCTACTGACTTTCATATTGTATCTTGGCAGTTGGTGTGAATGTTAGGAAGTACGAAAATTTACATTTCCAAATTGACGTCTGCTGAAATTTAAAAGGATCGGAAGTCATTGCTGACAACCACAAAACGAAAAATGTTACTGAAAACGATGCTGTAATGAATTCATTACAGCACTGTTTTCAGTACTGTAATGAACACATTACGATCTGAAATAGAGAAAAGATATTACAGTTCTATTTTTGAGTAGTATGCTCAAAAAGTTTTGAATATTGAAAAATCAGAGAAGAGTTTATTTTAATTTTTTCATTCATTGTTTTTTTTTCAGATCTGTATGTGAAATTTCATTCAATTTTCGTCAACCTTGGCAATAAAATATGTTGAAATGAAGTATATTTCGATATCCATAATCATTATTAATTTTTTTTCTGTAAAATATAGTCCGTTTTCATCGTTTGTGCGTAATCAGAGAATACATACCCAGTTATTCTATATAGCGTCGCGTTCTTTAAGTCTCTCCCGTTTCGTTTTGCAAAATTTTTACCGTCATGAATCTCTTTCAACGTAATTAGATTTTCCTTACCTGTCAAAACGATTATCTCACTTTTTGCAGCTCGTTGTTGCTTTTTGATTCTCAGCAAATTTTTGAGGGCCCTTCGGAAATTCTTACCACTCGCACAGTATAATATGAAATTTATTCCGAAATTAGTATAAAACAGAAGCTGGCACCACTGCTGTAATTGCTGCAATGTGTAGGAAGAATGTATTGTGATTGCTCTTACCTGAAATGGAAATTCATCAGCTTACTCTAACACAGAATACATTCAAATTGATTGTTTTCACACAAATCTTATTGTAGGCGTTATCATTTTATTCCACTAAGTAGTTCAATACTCTCATTTAAATAAGATATGTAGAAAACTTTAAAATTATACATTGTTAATATAATAATGATGTAACTCTTTATAGTAGAATATATTATGATATAATGACAACTTTTGAAGTTTTCTACATAAAAAGTTGCCGGACCCTGTTATCTCTTGAAGAGGTGATCACAATTGGCCACCGAAATCTTGTGATTTAACACCTTGCGACTTCTTTCTTTGGGGCCATGGGAAAGATAAGGTCTACTCCAATAGCCCAGCGTCGATTCAAGACCTCGAAAATGGAATTCGTGGGGCTAACGAGGACATAGGGCAGCCACTTCGTTATTTGTTATGGAAAATTTCATAAAAAGGATGTGGTGCTGTAGTCGTGGTCGTTATGGTCATTCGGCATACCTTCCTCTTTATAATGAAATAAACATCCATTCATTTATCTAAAAAAATGGCATTTTTCTTGGAATGTCGAAATAACTCCTCTTATTGGAAAACCCTTTATTATATAGTATAAGTAATTTTTTTTTTGAAAATTTTTCGATTTCTTTGAAACGAAGAGTTCATGTTTGATCGTTGTTATGAAATTTTTTGGTAAATTAAGATTTCAACAGCATCAAAATATGTACACTTTCAAACAAAATTTTTTCGGGCATATTGTTTTTCTATTAATTTTTATCAATAAATATTGTATGTTGACAGATAAGTGCAGTAATTTTACTGTTGAATTATTACTCACTTCAATCAAATAAGCAACTATCCTTAAAATATAACTGGGAAAATTGAAGCACAAGAACACAGTGGATACCATCAGAAGCATTTTGGTGATACTCTTCTGGGAAATCGTATTCGCATATTTCAATTTCAGGGAATCTGATGCCTTTCCGAATCTGCTCCCCCGCATCGTCATCCCCCTCCTTATTTTCGTGAAATGGTATATAATTTTTCCTATCCAAATATTCAGAAACATAATTATAGTGACGGGTGCCACGTACGTGATGAAGGTGTCTATATAGTTGAATTTGATCGCCAGATTGGCAAGTTCTGGTGCAATTCCACAGACGCTAGTGCCGTTGTGATATGTTATCGCTGACAGGTAAACTAGTGGTATATACAGAATGGCGGCAAAGGAGGCTAAACTTGAGATCACTATTTTCGCTCGTGTAACCGTCCATACCTGGAAAATAAAACGTTTGTTGATTATTCTATTTTTTATACAAAAGGTATGTAATTTATTTTTGTTGAGAATCAAATAAATCAGAAATATTTAGTCTGAAACAAGCATTTTTATTAAAAATTAGCTCAGCTTGTTCCGCTAATTTCTGTTCCTGGATTTGTATTTTTCATCATAATTTCGTTATACCATTGAGTTTAAATATACATACAGAGACTACAGAGAGGTATTTCGCCCTTGAACGAATTCTTGGCAGTTTACTGCCAATTTTAGTGGCGGCACATAGTGGCTACTAAAAGAACTATAATCTGCCGATTCGTTTTGTTAGCTATTCATTTACAGAAATCTCTAGGATATTTTTTTTCCTCTAGTTCTATGAATCATCAGAGTTGATTGTCGTTCTATTGCTTCCAAAAATCGGGAGTGATGAAATACTGAACATCACACATTTCTTACGCCGTTCCTGATCGTCATCGTATTCGGCTTAGGAAATGGTGCTTTATAGTTCAGCTACTCACCGCCAGATGCGAGGGTGAAAATTTTCGATTCCCTGCAACACACTTCCCCTTTATGAACGGGTGAAGGAACTGCAACTGAAATCAGCTTCAAATCGTTCAAGGGCGATGTTCCTCTATGTATATTGAAACTCAACGGTTATACATACGTTGATTATTCTTAAATATTTCAAACGTTATTATTATTGTTGACCCATGTCCTACTTGATGAAATTATACATTGAGATTTATATTTTTCAGAGTTAAAAAACGATAGTTTTATGATAAAATAGGTCAGAATCTCATTGACTCGAGCTGGTGGAGAAAAACTGAGGGTAAATTCAAAACTAATCGTCCCTCATTTAGATTTAGTAGCGAAAATTATGTACACATCGGTTAATAATTGTAAATCATACTCCAGATACAAATAAAATTCAATTATTGAAATTCATCGAACACTCTTGGTGGTCGGTCTCTGTACGGGTGAATAATTCGAACTTACTGAGCGTTGATTGAGGGGATACCTAACTGCTATGAACCTCTCCATCGTAAATGCCACAACCAGCCACACGCTCAAGAAACTGCAGACCCCGCTGATGTAGACCAAAGCTTGACAGGTGCCTTCGTTATTGAAAAGATCGATCTCGAAAAATCGGAGCCAAACCATTAAAATCGAAAACAGGAAAATCGTGTCACTGATTGCCAGCGCTGACAAATAGTAAGACGACGAGAGATGTCGCATTTTTGGACTATGGAAGAACACATAAACGGAGAGAGAGTTACCAATGGTTCCCAATCCTACCTGAAATCGAATTATGTGTTTATGTTTCTTCAAGTTTAGTAGACGTGTTCATTGGATTTGGAGAAAACCATAATATAGAGAATCCCAAATAAAATATATCACCCATTTAAGGCGTTCAATGTAGTGTGTTTCTATTTCAAGTTGCATTTGAAAATGGTTTCACTCTGAGAACTAAAATTTTGTGGGTAAACTCAGAAAGGATTGGAGTTCAATAAGCCAATTCATGCTTCTGTTTTATTTCAAACGAAAGACCCATGATTAAACGGATTAAAAGTGAATCTACAGATAATTTCGTTCAGAAAATCAACTTGAAATACGGAATTGGCAGAAAATGGTCAAATACAAATATATAGCGAGAAATAGTTCCTGATTTACCTACATATTTACTAATTTCATAGTTCAGCGATTTTCGGATAGAGAGCGCCATTGTACATTTCATTCATAATGATATTCATAGAACTTATTATGTAAGTTCTATGGAGATATTCCATAAAAGGCACGGTGGCGCCTCTATCGGATTAGTTTTCCTACTCGTTGTGATCGGCGATCTTAACGAATCACACGATCGATTTTTCGAAGCTTCTCGGACCACGCAGATTATGCTTGTTAATTAGGTTTCTTTAACTTCATCTCCCTAAAGACCAAAACCACCCTTTCAATCTGAGTATAGTCATAAATGTGTTCATACACTAATTACACTATGATTGGTGACAATTTAGTTAACTGAAGAAAATATGGAGCAATATTTAATTTCAAAATTTCTGAAAATAATGCATATGATCGGAATGATTTCCTTCTCATCATGAACACAACCTATTTTCGTTGAAAACTAATTATGGTCTCGCTCAAAGGAGGATTAGATGATTTTTGTGAAAACATAAAGTTCAACAGATAATTGAAGGAAAGTAATATTTAAGAAAAATTTATAAAACAATAGTTGCGGTTGTACAAATTTCTATTTGATTGATTTCAATCAGAATTGGGCGATTAGAGAAACTGATTTCTTTTCAAATTTTTGAAAAATTAGGAAAACTGGCAATTCCAATGCCTATTACAACTTCAAATATGAGAGTATTTCTCGGCTAGAAAACTAGGAATACTGAAGATTTGTAGTTCTAATAAGGCTTCAGCTTGTTATTGGATGTACTTAACTGTGAACCATTTAATTTCAATGATTAATCTATCGCAGTTCATTCACCATCTATTTTTTCAATGATTTCGTCCACCAAATTATTCTGAATAACTCCAGTATGCGTTATTGAATATCCATATCAAACGCCCCTCAAAAAGCGTTATGTTTCTTTCTAATGAACCATATTCGAAATTCTAATATTATTCCTTTTCATTGAATCTCTAGTAAACAGTCTAATCTACTTCTTTTCGCACACATCTTACACCATAATGCAATAGCATCCGAAAAATTGTGAAAAACTCACCAAAATGGGAATGTAATAAAATTGGAACGTCTCCCCTAGCGAGGTCCACAAGTAAAAATCTTCTGAAGGAAAAGTGCTTTCCATGACGGAATCCCGAAAACCGCGAACCAAGTTTGGAAACCTTAAATAACTTTGTGCCGTCTGAGATTTCCCGCTTTATGTCTTATATCCGATCGACTCCGTGGGTGTTAAAGTTTTCGCGCATCTTTCAAATTGATCTTGCATTCGGTCTTGTTGTATATTCGCTAGTATAATGTTTAATTGAATCAGTTTCCTGAAACAAAATAAAAACTTTTTACTATTTTGAGTTTTCCGCTACATTTTCAGCGTTTCAAAGAAATAACTGTTTCGGCAAATATCGCAATTTCAATTTTTGTATTTTTGCAGTGCACAATTTGAGATTCGCATTATTGTGTCGAATAAAAAAAAATTAAGCATCCTTATGGTTTTCTCAAATGAATTATAATGAAGATCGAATATATCTTTACATTTCCATAAACAGAATCTATATAGCCTCGACTATGCCAATCATTGATATACCTTACATATTCAATTTTCCTTGCAGGAGAGGGTACCAGAAGGAAAGGCACACTTGATTCCCTGTTGGCAACTACATTCTGCAGGTCTCAAGTGTATTTGTCTAGTCAGCTGGCGCATCTTCATCCAGAGTTAACCATGCCCATGTTCTCAGGTATTTATAATATTTAGCTATTCTGCTCCTCGTAACAACATTCGAAGAAAACAGAACTGCAATCTGGTGAGGCACTTTGAATGGTGAAAAGTGAGATGTCAAAATTTATACCTGTAAACTTGTACTCGAATCAATGTTATGAACGGAAATTGGTCCTCCATCACATTTTTTAATGAACTTCTGTGTCTGGATTGGGTGCCTTTTATGTTTTCATATCTCATCAGGCCAGACATTACCTTAAAGATGAAAATACATTGTAAAAATCAATAATAAGAGATTTCTAACTGAACTCACATCCAAGTTACAGAGTTTTTATTGAAAATTATTCAAAAAATATGCAGGGCGTTTTTGAATTGATGGGAAAGATTGCAAAGAGTGATTCCTTGTTCAAAATAAAGGGTAGTTTGTTATATAAATGTTGGGTCAAAAGTCAAACGTTAGGGAGTAATCGCGGTTCAAAGATGGACGAAAAATTAAATTTGAAGAAAAACTCACGCAACGACTTGGATAGCCTGGAAATAAAAAAATAAAATGTAAATCATTACGTGACGGGAAAGGTCAATTTATTTTAGAACTAATTTACATTTTTTTCAACTTAAAACGGTACATTTTACGAGAAAAATACAGGAGATGAAAAAGTTTCTACCCAAAGCAGGCTTTCCGAATTTAATTTTATTCAAGTCTTTGCGTAAGTTTTTCTAAATTTAGTTAACAAGAATGATGGAGGTAGTCTCCTTCTAATAATATGAAAAAATATCAAGAAAGTGTGTTTTCATAATACTTATATACTGCGCAAAAAAATTAACGCACATTATGGAAATCTCAAATTTATTCTACAACTGAAGGTGTTCTCAATGATAATTATTTTTATCAGAATTATGCATGCATATGTTATCCACTTTCAACGTTTTTCTTCAATACAATACAGATGTTTTCTCCCAGCAGGAATAAAAAAAGATGATATTATCAGATTTTGAATGTATTGGCTCCATTCTAAAATCAGTTATTCTCGATCAATTCTAGTGATCAATAGTTTTTCTTTCGTTTGATTTTCTACACTCGATCGCTATGCAACGCGAAACACGCAATTTGACCCAAGAGGAATGTGCCCAAGCGGTAGTTTTGCGAGAAGAAGGGTGGACATACACAAGAATTGCAGAAAGGTTTGGAGTTTCCCATACAAGTATGTCCAGAATGTTGCAGCGATTCAGGGAGACAGGTATGAATGTCCGAAGACCAGGACAGGGTAGACCACGGGTAACAACTGCCATTCAAGAACGTTACTTTAGAGTTTCTTCGTTGAGACAACGGTTTGCAACCGCTCGCCTCCTTCAAAATCAGCTTGAGCAAACTCATGAGGTGCAAATTAGCACTCAGACAACAAGAAATCGCCTCAGAGAATATGATTTAAGGCCTCGTGTCGCGGCAAGAGGCCCAGCTCTTACCCCAGCCCATCGAAGGGCGCGTTTGGATTTTGCGAGAGAGCATATCCATTGGGAAGAGGCCGATTGGGAAAGAGTTCTCTTCACAGATGAGTCTAGATTCTGCCTCTTCCATTGTGATCGACGTTCCCTTGTATACAGACGTCCACATGAAAGATATGCTCAGTGCAATTTCCTGAATACTACTGGTTTCGGGGGAGGATCGATTATGGTATGGGGTGGAATATCTTTGACTGCTCGCACAGACTTATTGGTCGTTGATAATGGAGCTATGAATGCTGATAAGTATATAAGGAACATTCTTGAAGAGCATGTAGTGCCATTCGCCCCATACATTGATGAAAATTTCATTTTTATGGACGATAATGCCAGACCCCATCGTGCGCGCATCGTTCAGGAGTACCTTGAAGAGGTTGAAGTCTCTCGAATGGAATGGCCAGATCTCAATCCGATTGAGCAAGTTTGGGACAACCTCAATAGAAGGCTGAGAAGTTCAGAAAATCATCCAGCTCCTCTTAATGACTTAGGAATACAACTCGGAGAAATCTGGGAAGGATTAGATCAGAACATTTTAAGATCACTCATTTTGAGTATGAACCGTCGCGTCGTTGCCGGGCTGTAATTAACGCAAGGGTGAAATTACCAAGTATTAAATCACTTATCAGCATTTCAGGATTTTGAAAATTGTTCATTTCTCTTCTTTCACATAAGATTCGGTGAAATCCTGAATTTTTCTTCCATTTAATGTGTCTTGTTTCGTTCAAAACCTTCCCGAGAGAATATAAAAAATAAGTTATAAAGTCAATGTAGAGTTGACTTTCATTAAAATTGAGATTTTCAGAATGTGCGTTAATTTTTTTGCGCAGTGTATGTACTTCCATAAAATATCATCATTCTATCGCTTTTCGTTTTCAAGATACAAAATAAAAACATAATTTTTATCCATCTTTGAACCGCGATATCACCCTAAAGTTTCACTTTTGACCCAACATTTATACAACAAAGTACCCTTTATTTTGAACAAGATATCACTCTTTGAAATCTTTCGCATCAATTCAGAAGCATCCTGTATAATCCTTAAAATTCTGGCTGATGATGGGATTGAATATTGTGGAAAAGGATCAATTTCATTCATCATATAGTATGGTTGAAGAAGCGTTTTGCTAGAAACAAATTATATTTGTCAAAGTATATCGCTAAGTAAAAGAAATATTTTCCATAAGCATATACAGGATGGGCCTTCACTTTATACCACCACGATGTTCAATAGTGAGGAGATTGATGAATTTCATAGACTCTGCCACTGTCATCGATTTTGATTTATGAGCACTCGTTCTACAACGAAGGTTATATCATTTCGTCATTATGCAAGTATTTTTAAATTTTAAGCCTGGAATTATCTCAAACGTTAAGATTCATTTCATTGATGATCTAAGGATTCCAAAGGAAATTTTTCCAACTTAAAAATGTATTCAGTAATAAGGTTGGAGAAGTGAAATCCTCATCAAAGCACGACAAAAATTGAAGGGTCTTTAGGATTATGGAAAAATCAATTGTGTTACTATTTATGAATTGTGGAGTGCTTTAGTGGGGACATCCTGTATATAAGGGATTAACCTTTCGCTCTTCTCCGCCAAATCCCAATCACAAATAACTGGATATCCAAAATTAAACCCGCACCCTTCCAATCACGAAAGTTGTACGAACTTCGGAGGGAATTACGTCAATTTATTATTCTATAATAAAACTTTGTCATCTCAAGTCCAAAGCTTAACCCCAAAACCCATGAACTTTCAAATGATGACGTAAGTTTGAAATGTGTTACCAAATTGAAACGATGTAGGCAGATATTGGGATCAAAAATTACATCATAAAATGAAGAGAGTAGTATTTTTTAGTTTGTTCGACTTGGGTTTATAACTGAAGAACTGGAAGGTCATAGAAGTGTTTAATTATTGGTTACTGATTTTTAAGCTGGAAACTTCTTCGATAACTTTTGGTTCAAAGATTTCGGCCCAATGTCTGTAATATTTAAATTTTGAACAGAAAATGTTCTTGACTTGCTAATGGAGAACCCCCGGTGAAATTCAGTTCTGTGCGGCAGGCCGTAGCCAGTAATTGCGGGTTAGGTGGAGTCTGCATGCGCAGGTTGAGTTCGTTAATCAGCAGAATGCGTCCAATAGTTTCAGAGTTAATTTTTTTAATTTCATTCTTCGAAATGGCATTCTTCTCCATCACTTTTGTGGAAGTATCATGAAAAAACTACAGCTACTACCGCATATTGTATTCCCACGGTTTGTTCAATATTTGGAAGCTCAATTTTCAACGGGGGGTTCAATAAATCAGATATATTCTGTTTGTATCGTTTCTCTCTTCAAGCATATCTCTAGGTATTACTATCTTTATATTCGAAATTCTGAAATCGACATTTCATCGATAAATGGCTGTAAATTGCATAACTTTACAATACGTAACCGTGTTGGGTGATTTCCGACGATAAATTCAAATTTAAAATTGAATTAAATTCTTGAAAAAGGAAATCGCATATTGAAGCAAATTATCATATTTACATTAAATAAAATATGTGTTCAATTGATTTTTTTAGAAATAACGTACCGATTCAACACTGCTCGATCGGATATAAGACCAATGTTATTAGAGTACATTCTGCCCTGGTTGCATAATATGGAATTGGTCGACCCAAATGTACCCCCTCAATATTATCAAGTGAGTTATACAACAGAAATAAATAACAGAACAATTATTAATATCGTTGAATTTAAGTATTATTCTAGTGAAAGCGGAAGAACCAAAAGAGACGGATGGGGTTCTTCTGAAGCTACAGAAATGGTTCTGAATAATATGTTCTACCTCACAGCAAAGGTAAATGAAGGCAAGATAATGCAGGAACAAAATATGTTTTCTCTATTTCAGTATCGTAATGAGTTCATTACAGTACTGAAAACAGTGGTGTAATGAATTCATTACAGCATCGTTTTCAGTTACATTTTTCGTTTTGTGGTTGTCAACAATGACTTCCGATCATAGATGCATAGAAACCTGGTGTAACGACTCCTTTCTAAAAATCGTGACCAAAATTTGTAGATCAAAACGGCATTCTAGATTTCAGATTTTGGTCTAGTTCCGGAATAAATTTTTATCGGTCGAGGCGCTACTGCGGCAACGACAAATAGCGCGACCCCTTTCGGGAGAAATGAAAAGCCGCACAAAATGTCACATTTTCGATCGACAAAATCTAATCAGTGCCAACACCAGGTATTCTATGCATCTATCTTCCGATCCTATCAAATTCCAGCAGACGTCAATTTGGAAATGTCAATTTTCATATTTCCTAACATTCACACCAACTGCCAAGATACAATATCAAAGTCACTAGGACCTATAATTTGAATTCTTCATTGAATTTCACAAAATTTGACTGAAATAGAGAAAATATCGTCTAATACTCGTTGCAGAATGCAATTCCAAAACTCATGCGTTCGAAAACTCGTTCCTTCGTCGCTCGTTTTCGAATTTCGCATTCGTATTGGAATACGAGCCCATTCTGCAACTAGTTTTAGAATATACTATTACTATACGCTTATTTCGTTTCATTAATACAATTTCTCTTGGAAAAATCTAGCACTTCAAAATGCGGAAAAAAAATAAAAAGTAGTTAAAATAAACAGTCTAAATAGATATAAATTACAAAATTTTTGTTTCTGAAAAACTTTCTTCGTTTCACTTCCAGATTAAGTCAATCACGGGGTAATATAGCAATAATTTATTACTTTTTCTTTTCAGTTTGGTGACTACCACCCTAAAGAAATCGAACTTGTTTGGAAAACATTGTGTTCTTCTTGGCCAAACAATATGAGAGTTATTATACGATATCTTATTATCATTTCCGGAATGGCTCCTACAGAACTTCTGCCCTATGTAAGTAATTAATAGATCATAGGATATTTTATAGTGCATTGTATTATTATTATTATTCATCATCGGTCTCTCGGTCTCAGCTTGAGCTTGTGTTGCTTCTATGAACGAGTGAAATAGTGAAAAAGCAATTCAGTTCCTCCCACTAGGAATTTCCTCACGATGTGACAGGTTTGGTTTGCAATGCTACAGCCTGCTATGCATATCACGCGATCTTCTAGGATATTTCGATCATTTGAAGATTCCACTTGAATGAGTTGGATGTGACTCCCTCAGCCGAAACCACCAACGGTAGGATAGACTTTCGATAGTAGCCACATATTCTTTAGTTCTATGGCCAAGTTATCGTACTTCGTCGTTTTTTCGGACTTCGATCTTCCAATGTTATGGGTCAATGGTACTGCCACATCAATTATCACCCCATATTTCTGATCCTTCTCAACGAACACAAGGTCCAGTCTATTGTAGTCCACGATTCTGGAGTAGTGTCATATTTTGCATCTCCCATTGCTGTAACATTGCCCTATACAATTCCTTCACAAAGCCAAAGAAGGGTTCAGGCCTAACAGGATAACCTTTGATGCACTCTTTGGAAGTGCATCCTTCTCATTATCCTCAATGCCACAGTGCACTGGCACCCATAAGAGAGTTAGTGCATTGCATAAAATGTGTTTATTATAGTTCAATCGATCAAAGTCAGCCAAAAATATCTATTCTGTTACTTTCTCCGCATAGAATGAAATTTGTCAATTTTTTTCCGATTTTCAGGCGAAACGAGTAGTTTTGTATTTAGCGCGTGTTCAACCAACAAAATTATTCGATGAGATGATGACGGAACTACAGACAGTAGAATCTCTGAATTTCAATATTGAAAGGACTGAAACACCACCTTTCTATCGCCTCACAATGATGAGGAAGACGTCGAGCCATTCAGACGGCAATACTGGCCAAGTTGATTCAAACAGCAGGCACGATTTGAGTGAGTATATATAAACAAATGAAACCTCCAAATGCTCTCAAAGGATGACTTTTTACACTTCTTTCATTCTATTGTATCGTATTAATTTTCATTGTCCATGATAACTCGATTTTGAAATTTAGGCGTTGAGAAAGGTACAATCCATACAAAACGTCATAGCGGTGAAGATCCTTCTAAAGCATCCCATGTACTTGGGGACTTTGCTATGGAAAAATGCAAAAATCAAGAAGATATGTATTTGCCTTCAGACGAAGTAAGTTTTCCTCTATTCAATCACAAAGTTTTCAAGTATCCTAATTTTTTGTATTTCAGAATCCCAATCAAGATAAATGTGATATGCCCATACCTCAACCACATCCACTACCCATGCCTGAATATGGTGGCTACTTCGCCCCGTTATCAGACTATTTACCAGACAGTTCCCAACCTATTTCTAGTTTCCACAGGTGAATAATTTTTGGTGATTCTTTAATTTTCAAAGAATTATATAAACATAGTATTTTCATTATCTTGGATATTGAGATCGATTAAAATGAAGATCGTTAAGAATATTCTATCCAGTTTTTTCAGCATATACAAATCCGTTTTTTTTATAGTTCTCAAACCAGAGTTCTATTTAATATTATTGATTGATCACGAATTTTTCAGATGTAATATAGGAGTAATGCTACTATGTGATGTGGTCATTGATGGTTTAGAATTGGACTGGACGATTCATGTACCGCTCATGCTTCATGTTTCATTTTTGGGTCTAGATCACACCCGACCATTAGTACACACACACTGTAAACAGCTATTGCTCAATCTGCTGATTGTTATTGCCCAGCACAATGACTATTTGACAGTCGCCCAGATACTTCTGACGACTAAAACAGAAGAACTTGGATTAGGTTTATCCATTCCTTCGTTGCCTGTTATTGATCACAACTACACTGGTAAGATAGAATAAATTTAATTTTATCTCACTTCAAATAAGTATCAATCAACATACGCTGTTGAAAAAATATTTTGCCATGAAAATGTCTTTCAGCTGTTTGTAATTTAGGTTATCGATATTTAATTTTTTTTATTATTTGAAGCTTACTCTGTCTTTTCTGCACGAGATATGGTTGAAAGAATATAAGAATACTTTGGATTAGACCACGAAGTTCTTGAAGAATATATTTTGTTAAATGACAGCCTCCGCATTTATTATTATTATTTTATTATTTTTTTGACTTTGCATTAATATGATTATTTTATGCATACAGAATATGCGGAAATTGAATAATTTATTCGATAGCTGTTTGTTTCAATATGACTTTGTTTTCATTTATTTCCAGAGGCAGATCCAGTATTTGATGCTTTTTTGCGTTCCACAAATCATCCACCTGAAGTAGATCCTAGTAAATTACCCAGTGTTGGTCCTCCTTCAGAAAGTGAAGAACTGAGTGAGTATTATGAACATCTGTACCAAGCACCCGTATTCATTGTGTATGATTTTTTTCCTGAAATATTAACATGAAGTGATATTTGATGAAGTCCTCTAATACCGGAAATATTCCTTAGTTGAATTAGCTGGCAAGGTTTTTGGCTTACGCAGCTCCAGAAGTCTATGCCAGCGCATTGCTCTCAATGCGTCTTGCTCCCTTTTGACTTTTCTCTGTGAGTAAGAGCTTGTCAATTCAAATAATCATTTTTGTTTATTTCTCCGAAGTTTCTTCTACCTCACTCATCTCATTTTTCAACACTTCATTAGAGCTGCAGAATTGCTGTCAATAGAAATATCCCACTCAACAATTTTCATCTTCATTCAAGTAACATTTGTCCTTTAGCTGAATATTCTTCATTAAAATGCATTGAATACATTAATATCCTGTCATATGCACAAGAAAGATATTAATATTGTGATTTTGTTTTTCATATTTGTAAATGCTTGATTCATAAAAGTGTAAAATCAAAGTACCAAAACATGGCATGTATTCATACCTTGGTAAAATCATACAATCTCCCAATGATTTTTCCCGCCTTCAAGCGGTGTAAAATTTTACTATATGGAGTTCTTCATGATTCAAATTATTGGCAAACCTTAAAAAATTGGTTGAGTGACTTTTGAATATCTAGAATACACTAGATTTTTTTTTACTTTCAAATTCGTCTTCAGATGTTGATGATAATCATTTTTCTGTCTTGCATGTTATTTTGCATGACTGCTTGAATTTTGCATTCAGAATTAAACGATTCAGGATGCAGACTAAAGAATCTGGTTATGATCATTCCTATCGAATGTATAAATTTTTCTGCATATAAAAAAGGTGGATTCGAAGTCAGTGTGGAATACAACCGTTTTCAATTTTATTGAAAGAGCATCATCTAAGCTTCGCAAAATTTTTGGAAGATTTGCATTAATGATTTTGAATAAATAATTAGATTAGAGAATGAATTGAAGGTTGTGTGCATATTTGATTTATTTCATGTATGTAACTATGTTTTCTACAATTATTTAATTACGTCTCCTTACGTGGTTAACAGACTTGATGTGAAATTTTGTTTAGGAATATGATAGTACAGACCATGAGATATTAATTTTTTTGTAAATTTCCCAACCTGCTTCAGAGAAGATCAATAGAGATACACAGGTCATCAAAATGTCACTTAAAAATTCCTTTTCATTTCCTTGTAATTTGACATACATCCTTTTTCGTTGGGGCACTTTGTATAATTCAACAGAAAGATATTGAAGTGTCAGATCATCAAGATTTTTTTGAAATATCAATGACACGCAACTGCTATTGATGTCCTTGAGAATACTCACCATCTTCTTTCCCAACTTGGCAGTTTATTTAGCATATCAGCATAACCCTCATCGCTAAATAGCTAGATATTTACTTTTTATAGCTGAATCCGAGGAGGAAACATCTGAGCAAGTGGGCAAGCCGCCTGATGTGAATCTGACCACTACGTCATCCACAACGCCAAAGTTGGAACAATCCCTTCCGAACATCATAAAATCGCTCATCGCTTTCCTGGCGAAGCGCAACGACGATAATCCGTTATGGAACTATGAAGATATGACCGCGAAAGTCTGGTCTATAAAGAGCGCCGAACAGATGGAGACCTTACTTCAACACGTCGTGAGAGTGTTCAGGGAATCGTTACCTTTAGGACATGTGAACGAACGGTGGGCTCAAACCGCACTGCAGTTAGGATTGAGCTGTTCCTCTAGACACTATGCGGGCAGGTCTCTGCAAATTTTCAGAGGCTTGAAAGTACCAATAACGACTCGGATGCTTTCTGATATTCTAAGTAGATTGGTGGAGACGGTTGCTGAACAAGGCGAGGATATGCAAGGTGAAATAACTGATATTTGAATTCGACTTGTTGTTTATTTCACCATTTCGAATCACTATCGTAGAAATGGTCTTGACTGTGCGATTTTCAGGTTATGTAACTGAATTACTCCTCACTTTGGAAGCGGCAGTGGATTCCTTGGAATCAGATTTCCGACCCATAGATTGCATGAAAGAGTTTTTCAAATCGACCCCTAATTTGAACAACAAGGAAGCAGCGTCTAAGAAGGGTGTTGGCGAAGGTCAATCCAACGTGATACCTCAGATATGTTATCAACTTCAGGGCGGCCACGCTAGAAGCACCAGTTACTCGGTTTCATATGGGTTCAAAAAGTCCACTTCCTCCCCTAACGATAACAAGGATAGAGGAAGAAGTGGTCACGAGCCCGATAATAAAATACCACTCAATAAGTTTGCATCCAATTTGGCGCGATCAAGATCTGCTCAAAGTTTGAAGATGTTAGGAGACTCAGCTACTCAGGACGATAAGATGACCATTTTGGCTCAGCTGTTTTGGCTAGCTGTGTCGCTTCTAGAATCTGATTACGAGCATGAGTTCTTGTTGGCCGTCCGTCTACTGAAACGCGTTCTGCATCGGCTTCCTTTGGATAGACCTGATGCTAGAGATAAAGTGGAAAAGCTTCAGCAGCAACTTCGCTGGACTTCTTTTCCGGGAGTCCATGCTCTTCTGCTCAAGGTATGTGTTTTTTATTATTATTTTCTCCAGTATGATCGTCAGGAGGGAAGGAAGCCTCTGGTTCATGTTAACCTTCTTCCTAACTTTTCAGGGTTGCACCCATCCAAACACTTATGAGCCAGTCATGGAATTGCTATCCCAGCTAACTCTTTTACTCAATCTATCAGTTATTGATCCCTCACAAAATATTGCGTTCCCCATGAACGTCATAGCTCTCTTGCCTTATCTCTTACTGAATTATGAGGATGCAAATGAGTTGTGCATCCATGCTGCTGAAAATATTGCTCAGGTAAGAACTTTCTAAATTACATTTAATTTACATTTTGTAATATCCAAATTTCTATAATTTCTCTATTATTTGATACATTTATAATGTGTGTTTCATTTATTTCAGGTTAGCATTGAGAAAAGCAAGAAGCTCGAAAACCTTGGTACTGTGATGAATCTCTACAGTAGGAGAACATTCAGTAAAGAAAGTTTTCAGTGGACAAAATGCGTGATAAAATATCTATATGATACCTACTCATATCTCAGCCTGAACATGCTAACTTTTTTGGTCGAAATATTGGAGAAGGGGCCCAGTACACTACAACTGGCTGTCTTGAATATAATCCACTGCATGTTACATTACGTGGATTTGGCTTCGGCAGCTTGTCAACCTATAAACGCAGACCTCTTGAGGGTTATCGTCAAGTATATAGATGGCATTCATTGGAGAGAAGCTCTTAAAATACTTAAGCTGGTCGTTAGTAGGTCTAGCTCCCTAGTAACCCCACCATCGTCCTCATATTCTCAGTGGGAAAGCTCCTATTCCTCAACATCGCATGCCAATTTTGGAGAAGATAACAGTTTTTCCAAAAAAGAACTACCAGGTAATCCAGTTGTTATTCTTTGAAGCTAATTTTTATGGAAGGATGTAATAACAAGTCTAGTGTTAATGTCAATATGAATGCATGTATAAATATTCCAATGATTTTCAGACAATTAGATCGGAAATATTTGAGAGTTCCATTCTTTTCTTTACAGGTCGTACAATGGACTTTACATTTGATTTATCACAGACTCCAGTAATTGGTAGAAAATATTTGAACACTAAAGAAGAAGCTACAAATTCTTCTAAGGTAGCTGCAACTCCTAGACGTTCTTGCTCTCTTAGTCCGGCTGATATTGTACCCCAATCGGGTTGGAAAAGACCGTGGATGTGCCAGGTAAAAATAGTTTTCCAAATGAATGTTACCACTTCGTTTTGTCAAATTAAAAATGATATTAGATTCGGGTTTTATGTTTATTTGGTTCATCGTTTTGCACTGGTAAAAATCTCATTGAATAATTTGAATTGCCAATATTCTCACTGCAAATATCTTGTCTCTAACATAGTGCAGATTTTATATTAAATATGCTCATTTCTTCCAGGGGCGAGTCCGTGAATGTCTAGTCAATCTCTTAACAACGTGTGGACAACGTGTTGGATTGCCTAAGAGTCCTTCTGTAAGTTATTGCCTAACAATGCATTTTCTGTCATTCTGTTTAATAATGATTTTTTTTAAATTTCCTGTTACATTCTAGGTTGATATTTATGTGAATTTCAAGGTAATTAATATTCTATGACCTAAAATTCAATTGCTTCAGTATACATTTAATACAGCATTTGCACCTTTCAAATGTTGAATCCACAGCAATATACTTCGGGTCATTTTCACAATTTACACTAGATTATAGCTTTATGTACAACTCCCACATGAATCAAAATTCTTTCACCTGCGCACCATTTCCTTGGCCATGTCTCATAAGTAGAAAGAGGAATTGAGTGTGGTTTCTTAGGAACAAACTCGTTGAAATTCTCATCATTTTGTAATTGAATTATAAGTACTGCACTTCATACAGCTAAGAACATTGTGTTTCAAAGTGGTTACTCTCTTATGTACTCACTGCTCTGGTACTAGAATATTTAAATAAATGAAAATACGGAATGTTCACTATGGTGACAAAGAGTATAATATATCAAGGAGTTCCTTTCCATACATACGGAAAAATTATGGAACCAATTCGACAAAAAGTAAATGAAAACGAAATGAAATTGATATCCAGCACTGTTATCAATTTTGAGTCTTTTTAAGAATGAATGCTCACAGAGACATAGCTCCAGTATCACTTTGATCTTTTCCCACAAACAGAAATTGCATGAATGATATGAATTGCTGAATGATTGATTCAAACTGAATAATTTTTTCTAGGTTATATTCAGTCAAACTTCCGATCTCATCGAGCGCCAATCGAGCATGGCATCAAGTACGGAAGAGGTATCACTCGGCAATAACGATGCCAGTGGGGGCTCCCGCAGAGACGAAACTGCCACTGATTTCGGTGTTTTCAAAGACTTTGACTTTCTTGAGTACGAAAGTGAAAGTATCGAGGTATGATTTTTGATGCTTCTTTTTTTGTTGAGAAAAACAAGTTTGCATTATTTTAGGGCGAGAGTACTGATAATTTCAATTGGGGCGTGAGAAGACGACCCCTCAGCCAAGGAGATCACCTCAAACATGGCGAGGACAGTGTGAGTGAGCTAACTCCAGTTCTCACATCTAGAAAGGTGAGTAATTCTCTTAAGGACCTATCAGGATTCATCACTTTCTTGTAAAAATAAAATCTGGAAAGTGAAATGCTGCAGGATAGTGAGACAAAATCTTTTTAGTAGCAGTGGCGGGCCATTCTGACCATTCACTCTGATAATAATAATAATAAATAAACCGGCTAATGACCACAGCAGTCGATGCCGTCAAATGAATATAAAAAAAATTATAAATAAAAATCAGGAAGTATAGTATGACAATATCTCTACTAAGAATAAAAATATTAACAACAATTATTAGAGATGCATGGAAACCCTGGAGTGACGACTCCTAACCAAAAACCTTGAGCAAAAATTGTAGATCAAATCGGCACTTTTGATTGTAGTATTTCGTCTGGTTCCGGAATGATCCACAATATTTCACGCTCGTGATGCGATTGAGGTAATGAAAAAATAGCGCAACCCTTTTCCAGAGAAATGAAAATCAGGACAAATATTCATATTTTCTTTCGACAAGAAAGTCTTGGACAAAATCTAATCACCAGGATTACTATACATCTAAGAATTATCTTTATGTATTTTCAGAAAATGGTTGATGGAGAGTCATCTGATGAAGAAATAGAATCTGAATCTCCTTTAGATGAAATAGTTGCTGGAGCCGAATTCGATAACAATGTTGCTGAAGGTGCATGTGCCGTTTTCCCTCCTACTTTGAACTTGAGGGATCCAATATCTCAGATAATATCTAGTGGTAGATCTGATACCAGGTAAAATTTGAAATCACACGAATTATCTTCATTTGTTAATATGAATAATTTTTTTTCATCTGATTCAATGCTGTTTTTCTTTTTTTTTCTCTTATAACCTTCTTTCTGAATAGTGTTGAACATAGAAGGTTACATGTTCTCTCGATGATGTTGAGAATGGTCTGTTTAATGGAGTTCTTTGTTCCAATATTATGGTCTGTAAACACTGTAAACACTCCGACCAACTTTGCATATATGGAAGAAATCCCTATTAAATCGAACCCTGCTGACAAATTAGTGGACAAATTCAATTAGCTCCTTCTGTCAGGCTTGCTCATGATAACTTTCGAAAGAAAAGACCTGGAGTCTTGAAATTTTCAGGGTGCTTTCGAGTTGGGCGAATAGTTTCGGAGATACTCCTTTCGAAAGTGATCCTGTTTAAGGGGAAATCGGACGGACAGAATTCAAGATGACAACGGATTCTTCATCAGTGAGCCCAATCTGATCGTTAATGACCAATTTCGGCTGAAATTCCACTATAACTTGGCCATTAGGAAGAAGTACGGTGACTATATTCTGGAATATAGTCACTGTAGGAAGAAGAGTGCAACAGAGGTTGAACCGTTCGTCATAATGAAGCACAAAGAAGCCTTAGTTTTTGGTCGATTTATAGATAATATCGCCATTTGTTCCCAGTTCATAGGATCCTTAAATGGAAGAGTCTGTTCTTCCTATTCTCACTACGCCAATAGCTACCAAAATGGCTTCCTCAATAGCTGATCAAGGAGCGAACAAATGTAAATTCGAAATATGTCATCGTCTATTGATGTAAAATGATGATTCGATATGAAAACTGCGACATTATCCTTGAACCATAGTGATTTTAATTCTAATTCTTACTTGAATGCTGGACGAAATATTATTTTATTTGTTTGAAGGATTAAAGAATTTTGATAGTTTAATTGGGTCAGCCATCATTTAATCATTTATCATTTGATTTTCGAACATCAAGCGAACAATTCCGAAGTGATACAAAGTATATACTGCATAAGCTTCCAATCTTCAAATAAATGTGGTATGGGGTGATATTTTCCATATTTATATGCACTTTCAATTGAAAAAACTAGTGTGTGTGGAAAGATTTGTTTGAAAATTTTACAGTGGATCCAGTGCGGGTGACTTGGGTGAAGTTACACCTTGCAATGCGTCTCCAAATCTTGCTGGAATGAATAGACCTCAGATGAGGTTAGATGCACTCGAGAATTATCAATCCTATGTGGATTTATTGCAATCTACTCCAACCAGTCCACAATTTTTCCAACAACTACATAAACTAGTGAAGGTAAATTTATATTTTGCTTTTTTTATATCTAATAATGTCATATTTCTTCATTTTCTTAACAGCTGCAGCATTGTATTTCTAAAAATTTCATTTTATAGCTTGTCTGACAATGTGTGTAATCAGGCTGTCTCAAATATGGTACATTTTGGTGACAATTTCTTGCAGAATTGACCATATTCACCGTCGCCATACTGTTGTGCGACAATATCAACTACCCAGGGTTCTCAACATCGAATAACGAAAGTCCCTAATTTCTTAGGACCGCGAAAGTTTAAATGGAAATATTTTGGTGTCAGTTTTTTTATTTTTAGATCTATTTCTTGCTGAACAATTACTGACACAACAACCATGGCCTCCACTATACTGATATCTACCCATATTTCCTAGATTTTATCACAAAATACTTAACCAATTCTATATAACCTCGCATACCACATACATACCATACCAATAATCTAATAGTATTTTTGATAAATTCAATATTTCTCCGTTGGGAACACTGGGTAATTGGTATTGGCGCACATCAATATGGCGACGGTGAATATGGTCAATTGGGGATGGGCTTAACTATTTACATATCACATACACATTTGGAAAAAGTTCCGCGCGTTGTCAACGATATGTGCTCTATCTAGTCGACCAGTGCAGATATGAATTTTCCATTGTTCAGCAGGACCACTGTAGAATATTATCCTTCCTTTTGTTTACTGGCTACCCATTATGGGAGGGGGAGGAGATATATTGAAAGCACAGTGGCCCTAGTTGAATGTTTGATAATTTGTTGAGTGCGTCCGATGTTTTATTTTGTGCTGTTCGGCTGGCTGAAGACCGCGAATTTGATTCCAAATCTGTTCAAGTTACTGATGTGTGATTCAATAGTTTTGTGTTGGTTATGGATTTATTTCTATGAATGCTTCTGGAGTGGTTGAAAGATAGTGTCACAAATAATTGAATAAAGATTTAGATAAAAATTAATGATCAGAAATTGCATATTAGTATTCCGTCAAGAAATATTTTTCTGCTGCTTCGATCATTGAGTGAAATGGAAATAAAGTTGTGTCTGAAATGAAAATACTCAACTCAGTCCATATAGAATAGAGCCTACTTCATAACTCAAACAAAGAAAAACCAAAGGGATGATCCATAATTAACTTGATTAAAAGAAACATATTATTAAAACTTATGGGAAAAACATAATTTCATTCACTAATTTTCCATTTTCCTTTTCGTTTGCTTCAGAAACCTCAATATATATTCAATATTATGAGGTGAGGATAATATGTATGCACATAGTATCTATCAGGTGATGTCTATAGAGGCAAAGTCTAATTTCTCCCTTATGTGAAAACAAAATGAATTCGAATGAATAAGGTGTTAGATTCAAGAACTGAGTCAAACTTTTCAGGTATACCTACCGAGAATAAAGCTATTAAAATTAAATACAATATGATTTTTTCAAGCAGCTTCATAACTGCCAGAGGCTCATTTTCCACTAAAATATGCACTGTAAAAAAAAATTATTTCATTTTGACTTCTTTACAGTGCGGTGGAATAAGTGTTCCCCCCCCCCCCCTCCCCTATTAACTACTCTATTTTTATATCTTAAGAAAAAAGCTCATACAGGTCAATTTTTACATTAAACGTAGTATGTTATGACATGAAAGTTTCGAGCCTAGCATAATCCCTCTTCATGGGGGTGTCACCCCTTCGATTTTTTTTAATGAGAAAGTGCATCAGGCGACACCTCATTTGAAACCTATTGAAACACTGATTTCAAAAATGTATAACACTTTGGTTCAAAAATTAACGGAGTCTGAGTTATTGGAGAGTTTTAATCTTACCTTGCAAGAATTCAATGAATTCTGTTGGCTTGAAGGTAGATTTTTTCATTGTAGGGTTGGAAGTGTTTTGTCTTTAAATAAATCTTTCCTACGATGTAAATGTTGGTAACTGACTTTAATCATTTAATGTAATAAATTACAAGTAACAACTAAGGGTGTACTGAAAACTAAATAAATTTTAAACTTTAACAGTAACCAAAGTGTTATACATTTTTGAAATCAGTGTTTCAATAGGTTTCAAATGAGGTGTCGCATAATGCACTTTCTCATTTAAAAAAAATCGAAGGGGTGATACCCCCATGAAGAGGGATTATGTCAGGTTCGTAACTTTTATGTCATAAATAACTACTAATTATACTACGTTTAAAATAAAAATAAAACTTGACCTGTTTGAGCTTTTTTCTTAAGATATGAAAATAGAGTAGTTAAGGGGGGGGGGGGGGTAACACTTATTCCACCGCACCATATGAATATTGTTTGGAACAAAACCCCAAAATTTTGTTATGATATCCACGGATTTCAGATGAGTATAAGTATAAAGGTGAATACAGACTACTCTGACGTGACGTGATTCCACGTCACGTCAGACGTGTAGCAATGCTCCCATTGGCCTAATATGAACGTGAACGTCAAAATGTGAGTGATATAAAAATGCAACACATCGTTCTGTGCGTTCACGTTCATATCAGGCCAATGGGAGCACTGACGGTGCCGTGGAATCACGTCACGTCAGAATAGTCTGTATTCACCTTAAGTCTTTCTCATTCTTTGTGTAAGGTAGAAATCAGTCTTTGAACTGTTGATCCACTCTGTTGTATTGATTAGTGTAGATTCGGCTAAAACTGATATTTTAATTTCCATAGTATAAGTGCCGACATATAGTATATTCTAAAATTAGTTGCAGAATGGGCTCCTATTCCAATACGAACGCATGAGTGTTGGAATTGCATTCTGCAACGAGTATTAGACGATATTTTCTCCATTTCAGTCAAATTTCGTGAAATACTGTTGAAATTCAATGAAAAACTCATCCTAGTGACTTTTATATTGTATCTTGGCAGTTGGTGACTGTTACGAAATTGACATTTCCAAATTGACGTGCTTTGATAGGAGCGAAAGCCAGTGCTGACAACCAAAAAACGAAAAATATAACTGAAAAAAATGCTGTAATGAGTTCATTACAGCACTGTTTTTAGTACTGTAATGAACTCATTACGATACTGAAATAGAGAAAATAATTTAGGATGCAGAAATAATATCATAGAATAAACTATCATTCATCTTTTGTATTCATATTCTATTCTTCAGATATTTAGTAAAGGTAGTGGCTAATAATTAAAAGGACTGGAGAAATAAAAATCCTTTATGAGGTGCCGACGTTTTGACCTTCATTTCTGGTCTTTTTCAAGGCTGAAATAGAATAAAATTGGGAACATAGGGCGTAACATACAAGTTAAGTAACATACTTGACATACAAATATGCATATGTTTTCTATGAAAGACACTACTTGAAATATACAGAGTGTTTGCTGATTGAGGATACATAGTTTGACACTTATAAATTAAAATTTCTTTGTATCTACTAGTTTGGCCTCAACTACCGAAACGGATGCTTTAGCAAGTATAAGCCCGCTCCACACTCATGGCAAGAAACTCGGCCAATACCGCGAACGTGAGTGTAGATGACTTTCTTGTGTAACGTTCGCGCTTCGCGGCCTTCCCCGTGAGTTTGCGGTCTCCTGTCCCGCGACAAAGGCTTCGCGCCTAAGCACAAATGTTCCATCCACACTCACAGGTCTTCGCGGTTCCTGCGCAGTAATGATTTAATGCTTGTTCACCGACTTTTGAAATGAATGGTTCATGTAGCAATGAAGTGAAATTAGAATAGATTCAGATTTAGATAAGTGGAATGAGAATTTCTTGATTATTATCAGAATAAACCCTTTTTATAGCTAGCTCAACAGGCGAAAAGTCTTCGTAGACAGCGAGGATGCCGCGAACCAAAGTGCGAATATTTGTGTGAGTGTGGATGACTTTCTTGGCCGCGAATTCTTGCCCAAGTTCACGGCAAGAATTCTTGGCGCGATTCGCGCCGTGAGTGTGGAGCGGGCTATACAAGTGTTTGGATCCAGACTCCATATCATGTTCTACTAATAGTTAAACCGTTAATCGCACTCACCCTGTAATTCGAATAAAATCATTATAGTTGTTTAATTCGATTGTTTTCTAATTCTGATAACCGTCCGGTAACCTTCCATTTTAACTCTCCAATGAAAATTAGAAGAAAAAACATTTTTTTGATACTGGGGTCTATTCTAAATATAATTAATAATTGAAAATGGACAAATACTCCACTGGAGGCTGAAAACTTTCACAAACTCATATTTAGTAAAAGTGCGGATTGGATTCAGAGTGATGAAAGTTATGTTTTATTTTGATTTGATTGCAGTTCCATATAAATTATTAGTTTCATCAGCGAACCTTCAGCCATGTAGTAGAACTTAAACCGGTCATCTTCCCAATATCCTCAGGAAATAAAGAAATGACCACATAAGAATCATGCTGAATTTGAGCTACCAGCTTGGGATAAGATGCTGCTTTATGTAGTTCCTTTGCTTTTATATGTCTTATAACTAATATTCCCTATCATTGATCACCGAAAACATAGCTTCTCTACCTTGAATTTCATGCCCTTTAGTATTGCTTAAAATATGCTTTATCAACACAAAAACATTTTCAAGAATTCTACTAATTTCTTCAGGTATTGTGAGAGATGCATAAAGTGAGATGTGCAACTCTTTGAATCATATGTGTAGCACTCATTTAACACCTTTTTAATGAAACTGATACACGATTGACGATTTATGGGGCGATATGCCTCTCATAAAGAAATTTCCTCTTTTTTTCAGACTGTCTGTCAAGCATCATTTGAATCATCTAGAGAAGCTTGTTCCTACTTATCACATTCGTCAATATCCGGACAACCAATAATCAAGCTAATAAATTCGAGATTAAATTCCGTAATCGATTGCATCACTTTCCGAATTATGGTCCCCAATTTGGTATGGTTCAATGAGAATGCTGTAGCGCATCTCAACCTGGGAGAAACTTTAAAATGTGCTATATTGCAAGTTCAAGAGCATCTAGAATTATTCTGCGATAAAAAACAACAACTTACGATGTATTGCGATGCAGTAAAAACCACCTTGAAGTTGGAAATGCTTAGTGGCCAACCATCCGAATATAGAAATGATCAATACTTTATGGATTTGGGAAAATCGATATTTAAATTATATTTTCAATTATTACTGTTAGTTGAAGCTGTCAACAAACTAGTGTGCCTTCTGCACACCACGCTACTCGCTGCTGACGTAAGCACAATAACTATTAAAATTCCTGCTTCCAAATATCTTTTTCATAATTTTCCACGTCCACAATATTGCTAATGGTCGTATTGAACATGAATGTTGAAAATTGCTTAAAATATCCTCAATGACATACAATACGCCTATTCTGTTTTTCCGAAAAGATCATACACTTAGTAGGATTTTATTGATTTTTTTCCCTGCATAGGATTACTGTTTCTTGTGTCTATTGTTTTAAATGTTCTGCTTGGATTCATAGTGTCTGGATATTTTTCGTTCGTCAAGTTTCCTTGTTTTTCCCTATCATATTCCCGAAAATATGTGTTGTGTCCAAGAAGAAGAAGAAATCAAATTGAACCCACCGGTAAATATCCTAGTTTAAGCTTTCAGGATCCCCTTCAATGTGCGCAACATGGTTTTAGAAAATTTATTTTCTCTAAATTGAAATTATATCCTCATTGTTTCTAAACAACGGTCATCATATAAACATGATTAAAATATCAGTTATTCTGCAATTTATCAGCTGTTGTGTTCCTCCTATTGTTGTAATGTGGAATTGTTACGTTTTCAGTCTTGTATGTCTGCTTGCTTCTGAAGATACTTTAATTTTTTTTCATTTGATATTGGACAAATTAATTATGGGCGTTTTCTATGTTATGAAAAGTGGTCGTGGAAAAATTAGACTCTACCAAAAACGTTGTCATTATTTGCTTAGATGGTTAGTTATTAAAATTAGAACTCTCTATTTTGAATTACCTGAACTTACAGAAGCATGTTGCGTTTTTCAGTTCAAAGACATGACACCAGAGATAATCACTATAAGAAATGCCCTGGCTAGAACTTTTGAAGATACCGAGGCCGATGGCGGGGTTGCCTCTTCATCAGCCCCTGAGGAATCTGATGAAAGTTATGAAAGAACAATAACTAGATGTTTAGATCGACAAGAATGGACCCGATGTGTTTTATACTTTAAACAACACCGAGAGGCTATCATCAGGGAATATGAGGACATTTGTGACAGAGATGACGATATTCTGACCATCTTGAACATTTACTGCAAGCGAAAGATGGTAGATAGGCCTGGTAAGAAAACCGATCATAATATCCCTAAAAACAATGCTATTATCATCGTCTTCGAAAACAATGCTGTTAATTCAAAGTGTTCTACAGGAAACTGAGCATAGATATTCCTTCGATTTGTTCATTATTGTTCTCTGAGGAGATCAATGCAACTTGCTCTTGTACTTTCTTCCTAACAGGATTATGTTTTATCGCGAACGGTGGACCAAATCGAAAATGAGAAGTTGCAGCCGCCCGATCGTTTTGGTAATCTTAGTCTTTCACGTACCTCTAGATGTCGCTAAGTCTGCTCTAACAAGTTCCTATTATGTGTTCTGCAGGGACTACTCTATATGTATTAGGGTTCTCATTATTTGAAATTCGGAAATTGATAATTCATTGATAGATAGTGATAGAGTTGCACACTCAGCTTTACAGCGACTGTAATTTTTCGCTCGAAATTCCCCACTCGGGTAAAACCACAGAACATCCAATAAAAAAAGTAAAACCGTGGGCATTATTTTGAAGGGGTTGAGGGTTGGGATAGATGTATAGAATACCTGGTGTAACGACTCCTTACGTGAGCAACATTTGTTGATCAAAACAGCATTCTAGATTTCAGATTTTGGTCTAGTTCCGGAATAATCCGCAATAATTCACAGTCCTAGCGCTACTGCAGCAATGGAATAATAGCGCGACCCCTTTAGGAAAAAATGAAAAGCAGCACAAAATCTCAGATTTTCGATCGACAAGAAAGTCTAATCAGTGCCAACACCACTGACACCAGGTGAGGGGCCTAGTATCAAAACGTACCATCTCATTCTTGTTGTTTTGTAGAAAATCAATAAAAACGATTCTGAGTCGAACTATTGAACAAAACGTGGATTAACTGATATTGTAATATGGCTCTGCTGAATATCGCTCATTTGAATGTGCGCTCTCTGCTTCCACATTTTGATGATGTTAAAGATCTCCTAATATCTAATGATTTCGATGTTTTCGGTTTAACTGAAACTTGGTTAAATGATGGGATTTCAGACGACCTCCTTGCTATAGATGGTTTTAATTTTGTACATGCTGACAGAGGCACTCGAGGTGGAGGAGTCGGCATCTATATTAGAAATACCCTAAGTTTTAAGATTTTAACATTTAATGCTGAAATTGAACAGATAGGGTTGATTTTCAAACTCGGGAATTCGAGTGTGGCTGTTATCATCGTTTATAGGCCACCTTCTTTTGAGAGTAAACTTTTCATTGACGAATTTGAGACGGTTATTTCGGAGACGGTGACATATGCTGACTATGTACTTTGCCTAGGTGATTTCAACATGGATTATTTCAATAAAAATACTATAGAGGTTAGGCGTCTTGTTCAGGTTTTCGATAGTGTCGGCCTTCATCAAATGGTTGCTCAGGCTACTAGAACTACTCAACCTCAACCTTAATTGACTACATACTGACTTCTGCTCCCGATCTGGTTGTGAAATCTGCTATCTTGCCAGTCCCTCAGGTTAGCGATCATGATCTCGTACATTGTATTCTCAATTTGACCTCTCAGAAACCAGGACCAGTTTTTAAGACATCGAGAGATTTTAAGAATATTAACTACGATCAATTTAAGTGTGATCTCATGTCTATTCCCTGGAACAATATTTATGACAAAGCAACGGTTGATGAAAAAGTTGATTTTCTCACCTCTAATATTATAAAATTATTAGATCTACATGCTCCATTCAGAACTTACAAAATATCGAAAAATTATTCACCGTGGCTAACTGATACATTGCGAGATATGATCAAGACCAGGGATCAGCTGCTGTCTAAATTTAAGAGATCTGGGGAAATTTCCGACTGGAATATGTACAAACAACTAAGAAATATTATAACTGCGGCTGTTAAAAGGGAAAAAAAGGCATATTTCAGCAAGTATATTAATTACAGCCAAAATCTGAAAACTACTTGGAATCATCTGAGGAAAATAGGTATCGTACAACATAAAAATAAGGTGCTCAGTGACTCTCTTGCCGATGTTGATCGTATAAATGAACATTTCATCAATTCCGTCCCTGACCTGTCCCCCGATGACGATCTATTATCTTTTTATGCTGACCGAGACAACTGTTCTGTTCCTTGCCTTTTCAGGTTCCGCACTGTTGATGAGATTGAAGTTTTGGAATCCATCAAGTCCATCAAGAGTAAAGCCGTTGGTTATGATGGCATAAATATACTTACCCTGCACTTATGTGTACCGCATATACTTCCACATATCACTCATGTAATGAATAATTGTCTACAAAATTCTGTCTTTCCTAGCCAGTGGAAAAAAGCTGTTGTTTTACCTGTACCAAAAGTATCCAATCCGAATAACTTGAGCAATTTACGACCTATAAGCATTTTAACTGCATTATCCAAAATACTGGAAAAGATTATGTGTAAACAACTTTGGTCACATTTGAATTCGAATAAGACTATTCCTCCAACTCAGTCTGGTTTTCGAAAAAATCACAGCTGTACCACGGCTTTGCTAAACATCACTGATGACATAATTAGGGCAACTGATCAGGGTAAACTCACCATGCTTGCGCTTCTGGACTACTCGAAAGCCTTTGACAGTCTCAATCACAAGCTGTTAGCAGCAATATTGGTACATGTTGGATTTTGTGATGATTCTATTCTTCTTCTCGCTTCTTATCTTGCTGAACGTTTTCAGTCAGTCTCTCATAATGGCAAAATGTCATCTCCTCTTAAAATTCAGAGGGGTGTACCGCAGGGATCAATTCTTGGACCGATTTTGTTCCTTGTTTACATTTCTCAGTTTGTAAAGTCCATTCAATCTTGTTTCATTCACAATTATGCGGACGATACTCATCTCCTTCTTTTTAAATGAATCTGCTCAGGCAATGTCTGCTCTGAACTATGAATTAAATGTTATCAGTGAATTGTCCAGTGGGCATTGCCTGCAGCTCACTGGGGAGAAGACAGCCGCCATGTTGTTTGGGAGAAAAGGTGACAGGATCAAATTTTTAGAGGAAGGTCATTCGATAAAGCTTGGGTCTGATGTCGTCGATTTGTGCGACAAGGTTAGGGATTTGGGAGTTTGGATCGGTGTTGATATGCGCTTTGAGGACCACGTATCTGCTTGTTTGCAGAGGGCATATGGTAGCTTGAGGGTTCTGTATAGGAGCAGGACAACTTTGTCGCGAGGGGTTAGAATTATGTTATGTGAGTCCCTGGTTCTGTCTCACCTTAACTTTGCTGATAGTGTTTATGGTCCCTGTCTAAGCTTCTCTGACATGCAGAGGATACAGAAGCTCCAGAATTCCTGTCTGCGTCTCATATTTGGGATAAGAAAATTTGAGAGAATTAGCCACACCCTTCGTATTGTCAACTGGCTAAATATGGAAAACAGAAGATGTCTTCATGCAACATTATTGTTCAAGAAAATATTAGTTAGCCGTACTCCCCCGTACCTCTACAATAAGATTACTTTCCGCTCCGATGTCCACAATTTCAAAGGTACTCTTACACCGCCTGTATTTAGAACACAGCTATTCCGTAGATGTTATTCTTACTATGTTACGCGATGCATTAATGATTTATCTGTGGAGGTCGGAGCGGTTGGTGATATGAGTCGCCTACGAGCTTTAGTATTCAGCAGGCTTTTAAATCAGCAGAACAATGTCTTGTCCGAATGATGTATGTAAAGATTATTTCACTTTAGATCATTTTTTTGTTTCTTTTTTTATGTATGGTTGGTTTCACTACTTGTATAATTTTTTACAATAATTACTATGAGCTTTATATTGCAATATATATTTTTTTTCTTTCAATTTGAAGTAATGAATCAGTGGATTAGATTGAACAGTATGCTGGATAAAGTATGCTGGATCTCGCCCTTTCAATTTCTTGTTTGCCTCAATTTGTACCAAATTTAAATGTTTCCATATTCCATGAAATTGAATAAAGGCCTTTATTATTATTATATTATTATTAATATAATATTGTAGTATGTCTTACCATACGCAAAATTAAAGCAATACACTGCGCAAAAAAATTAACGCACATTCTGAAAATCTCAATTTTAATGAAAGTTAACTCTACATTGACTTTATAACTTATTTTTTATGTTCTCTCGGGAAGGTTTTGAACGAAGACACATTAAATGGAAGAAAAATTCAGGATTTCACCGAATCTTATGTGAAAGAAGAGAAATGAACAATTTTCAAAATACTGAAATGCTGCTAAGTGATTAAATACTTGGTATTTCCATCCCTTGCTCGGCAACGACGGTTCATACTCAAAATGAGTGATCTTAAAATGTTCTGATCTGGTCCTTCCCAGATTTCTCAGAGTTGGATTCCTAAGTCATTAAGAGTAGCTGGATGATTTTCTGAACTTCTCAGCCTTCTATTGAGGTTGTCCCAAACCTGCTCAATCGGATTGAGATCTGGACTTCTTGCTGGCCATTCCATTCGAGACTTCAACCTCTTCAAGGTACTCCTGAACGATGCGCGCACGATGGTGTCTGGCATTATCGTACATAAAAATGAAATTTTCACCAATGTATGGGGCAAATGGCACTACATGCTCTTCAAGAATGTTCCTTATATACTTATCAGCATTCATAGCTCCATTATCAACGACCACTAGGTCTGTGCGAGCAGTCAAATATATTCCACCCCATACCATAATCGATCCTCCCCCGAAACCAGTAGTATTCAGGAAATTGCACTGAGCATATCTTTCATGTGGACGTCTGTATATAAGGGAACGTCGATCACAATGGTAGAGGCAGAATCTAGACTCATCTGTGAAGAGTACTCTTTCCCAATGGATATGCTCTCTCGCAAAATCCAAACGCGCCCTTCGATGGGCTGGGGTAAGAGCTGGGCCTCTTGCCGCGACACGAGGCCTTAAATCATATTCTCTGAGGCGATTTCTTATTGTCTGAGTGCTAATTTGCACCTCATGAGTTTGCTCAAGCTGATTTTGAAAGAGGCGAGCGGTTGCAAACCGTTGTCTCAACGAAGAAATTCTCAAGTAACGTTCTTGAATGGCAGTTGTTACCCGTGGTCTACCCTGTCCTGGTCTTCGGACATTCATACCTGTCTCCCTGAATCGCTGCAACATTCTGGACACACTTGTATGGGAAACTCCAAACCTTTCTGCAATTCTTGTGTATGTCCACCCTTCTTCTCGCAAAACTACCGCTTGGGCACATTCATCTTGGGTGAAATTGCGTGTTTCGCGTTGCATAGCGATCGAGTATAGAAAATCAAACGAAAGAAAAACTATTGATCGAGAACAACTGATTTTAGAATGGAGCCAATACATTCAAAATCTGATAATATCATCTTTTTTATTCCTGCTGGGAGAAAACATCTGTATTGAAGAAAAACGTTGAAAGTGGATAACATATGCATGCATAAGTTAGCTTATATTACCAAAAAAAGTTTGGAGATGGTACGTTTTGAAACTGAAAATGAAAAAAATCGTGATGATATGATTTTATTTTATTTGAATTTTTTAATGGATAAACAAAACTGTATTCTTCTCAGGATATTGATTTATTACTTCAGATTCTAACGCTGGGTCCTTCATCAAAATATTCGCACAGATTTTCTTCTATATTTTCTATTTCTCCTTCATCCAGAACGAATTTGTAGAAATAAAGATCTTCGTTGGCTCTCCACTCTTCGCCATAAGGAGCTTTAAGCAAGGCAATCAAGGTAGCGACTTTTTTCTCTTTCAACTTATTTTGTTTCGAAATAATGGAAGGGGAAATATCTTGTATTTTTTTGCCTCTTTTGCAAATCGATTGGTCCGCTCCGAGATCACTTTTGTACGTAGCTTCTCCTCGCACCTGAATCTTTAGCACAAAGTGTTCTGTGTACTGATTATTATCCTTTTAGATTTGACCCTTTGGCATATTCGTTTTCTGTCCTGCAAAAGCTCGTGACTGTTGAAGGATTGAGTTTCTCATGCGAGTTTCCCTGCACAACTGTAAAGTTGTACAAATAAATTTTGTGCGAGTAATATGCCTCTTGGTCAGGTAGTTTGGGCAGATGTTGATTTTTCTCACAATCAAATGATAATGTAATCATCCCTTCCCATTCTTTACGTAGCATTCGTAGCAATTCAAAATATGCTTTCGCACGCAATTTGTGTACTCGCTTCTCTGTTATTAATTTGTTTTTACTTTCTATATCCGAACAAGATTTTATTTTCTCCGATAATTGTAAGGAAGTTGAGCAAACATCCGTACGAGTTGTGCCAAATCCTAGGTTGTAGCAAGTATTAAAGATGTTTCTCAAATAGAAATAGCTATGTTTAATGGGAAAATGTTCAGGAATACTGGAATAATTTTTCCACAACTTGGTTATATTCAGGCTTGAAGGCAAATAAAGACGTTCGCTATTGTTTTGCGATCTGCAATAATGTGACTCATAAGCTTGCAAAGTATTGATAAATTTCATCACACAATGCTTTTTATCTTCATATTGTGATGTTTTTCGGTCACCTCCCCTATTCTTTGTAGGCGGTAAAGATGAAGAATAAAAATTATTCGCAAGTGTATCAATCCGTCTTCTGCTGATTCCTAATACATACTGGCACTAATTTTTTATCAGAATCTAGAACGAAGCATTTTAAAGCATATTCCTTGCCCTTGGTTACATTTGTTTAGGTCTCTTGCGTTTAACTGGATTAACAGAGCAAAACTGCATGATAAAGTTATTTTGGAATAACTTTTCCTTTTTTCCATAAAACTTGTCATGAAAAATTTTAATGTCTCACATTTTTAATGAACCCATTGGAATGCCTTGGTATTATGTCTGCATCTTGGATGAATAAGGAGATTTTTGGAACAATGAAGAGTGCATTCTATGATCGACTTCTTACCTCAAAAACTTGAGTATACCGTAATAGTTTTTCCTTCTGCCGCTTCCATTCCTTAGGATTCGCTTGCCTTTTACGTGCCAGGTGCCTTATTTTTTCACTCACAGGGGTCACATTAACTTCCATTACTACTAATTATTTCAATTTTCTCAACAAAGTACTATATGGCACTACCTTCTCAAATGATAATCGTTACAGAGGTCACTATTGGAAATAATTGCAATGCTTCGAGTCAATTGGATGATGCAGAATTCCGCAACAAAGCATATACGTCATGACCGCATGGCAAAATCGCGTTTCCTATTGGGTGTTTTGAGATGGTACGTTTTGATCCCCAATTGTAAGCGGAGATGGTACGTTTTGAAACCAAACCCAACATTTGAGCGCAAATTACTATGGGAGATTGATCGTTTTGAAACTAAATGAAAATGTCATTGTATAGGCCGTAAAATTCTACCAAGGAAACATATTCTATCGGAATTTTCATGAAAAGTCGCGATGGTACGTTTTGATACTAGACCCCTCAGGTATTCTATGCATCTATGGGTTGGGGTTTGAATTCAAAACAATCAAAATTCAATGGACAGCAATAAACTATAGCTGATTTTTATACGGAATACATTTAAAAGTACAAAATGGAGATATTTCCTGAAATACCTAATTTGGGTTAATACTTTTCTTGATTACTTTGAAGGCCTGACAAGAACATTTTCACGCTGCCACGCCACCTCAAGGATCTCTTATTGATATATACATTCAGAAACAGAAATCTCATGAAGAGTGTGCAATACATTTTGTTAAATTTATTTCTTCTCTTCTTCCATGAACTGATTACTCAAACCATAATAATAAGGTTATAGCATTGAGTTTAAATATATAGAGATACAACCTCCTTCAACGATTTGACGCAAAAATTTTCGGCAGTTTTCTTGCCAACTTCAGTGGCGGCACATAGTAGATACTAAAGGAACTATAATCAGCCGATCCATTTTGTCACTACTCATTTATAGAAGTCTGTAGAATATTTATTTTTCTCTAGTTCTATGAATCATAGGCAGAATGAATTGTTGTTTTATTGCATCCAAAAAATCAGGTGTGATGAAATACTGAACATCCAATATTTCTTACGCCGTTCCTGATCGTCATCGCAATCGGCTTCGGAAATAGTGCTTTATAGTTCAGCTACTTACCGCCAGATGTGGGAGGTAAAAATTTTCGCTTCTCTGAAACACACTTATCCATCTATGAACCGGTGAAGGAACTACACTAAATTCAGCTTCAAATCGTTGAACTGGGTTATATCTCTATGTATATTTAAACTCAATGGTTATACTGAACATAACTCGAGAGGATCATTATATCCATACATTAAACATTAACATGGACAAAGAACATACCAAATTTTTAATTCGACCCAGTTCAGCACTGGGAAGTGTGACTAGCGTTCAGATGACTGTCGAACTTTGAAAGTATAGGCACAGAAATTTCCCAATTCGTAGTCAAGAGGACTATCAACTGTTGAGTGGCTAAATGTCATTGATGATCATTGTGATTATATCGACAAAGATGCATCGAAAACCTGGTATAATGACTCCTAACTAAAAATCGTGTACAAAATTGTAAATCAAATCGGCACTCTTGATTGTGGTATTTGGAATGTTCCGCAATATTTCACTATCGTGGCGCGATTGAGGCAATGGAAAAATAGCGCGACCCTTTTCCAGATAAATGAAAAGCTGATAAATACTCATATTTTCTGTCGACAAGAAAGTCTTATAACCAGTGACAGGATTTCTATGCATCTATATATCGACCTTCAAATTCAGAAATATGTATAACTTGAAATTATTGATTATCGCTTTAGAAGTAAAACTCATATGTTTCATTTTTAAATATAGATCATTCCACAAATACTAATCAACAACCAGACTCATCAGATATTTTTGGGAGGTTATTTCAATTCTCAGCTGCTGCCTCTGAACTGGAAAACACGTTGAAAGATCAACAACCACCCTCATAAAAGACTGCTTATATAAGATAATTTAGTTGAGTATTTATCGTAATCATTTATATGTAGGTTATTATCTTCACAAATTTATGTTTTGGTGATCAAAGTTGTTCATTTTATGGGTAGAAAAATATTGTAGAGTGTATATCATAATCATTTAATGTTCTTCCCTAAATGTTAATGTTTTGGAAAAAACCCTTAGTCCATATTATTCCATTAAAACACACTTCGAACCAATTTACATAACAATTTATGGAGATTCTTCAATGTTTCTAATTTTTACGAAAACTTACATATGTTATATTTACATCTATTTCAATTTCAGATTATAAGTATTGATTCCTTGTATCATGTTTTTATCTTATTATGTTTTAATATCTGTATTTTATTAGGAAGAACAATTCGATATTCTCACTCTTTTAATTCAGGAAATATATATTTACATTAATTGCAAATTATACTATCAAATTTATATAAAATAAAATGTATGTGGCATGGTATCAGTTTTTATATTAATTATTCTCTTTAAAATCAGTTAAAGCTCCGTGATGGTTGTTAAAATGTGTTTTATACAGAATGATTTCATATAATCATTCATACAATAATATGCAAGGACTCAATTATCGATAAATGTGGAGAAACCGGATATTGTGAATATAAATTCATTTTGAATTGAAACACTGAGGACAACAAACCATTTATTAATGACAAAAGAACAGATAAACCCCTCGATTTGAAGAAGTATAGAATTTATTTATACCAGAGAGAATATAGCTTTATCTACTCAGCTCAAAGGATAATAAGATATTGGTCAAAACGTTTCATTAACTTTTTTTCAAACTCGAAAGAACTACAAAAAAAAATAGGAAAGTGCGACAAAATATTTGAAAGGGTCTTAAAAAGTATAAATAAAATTGTAAAAAATATTAAAAAGTGCAGGATACATTTTTTCATGCTACTGAAGAATTATATTATTTAGTATTGACGAAATCATAACATATACCAGACCATTGATAGAAGTTTAGAAAAAGTACTCCAATCGTTTGTAAAAAATCTACTTCTAAGCTTAATTTATCAAATCCACAACCAAAAATATGTTCGAATGAACTGCAGCTGAATGAGCGATAAAATTTTCAGGACATCATCTCTAAGTCTATGTCAATAAAACTCTTTAAATTGAGTGGTAGTCAAACAATGCAAATCATATTTGTATTGTAGGTAGTCTCTGAAAGTGCTACTAGGTCTTGTCTAGAACCAAGATTGCAAGTTTCCATATCTAAAACATATAGAAATCCTGGAGTAACAACATGTATGTAAAAAAAATTGGGATAATTTTGTCAATCTGCGGCACTCTTGACTTCAATCTTCAATGATGGGTCTAGTTCCCCAAAATTCTACTTGGAACATAGTGAAAATGTGTATCATAAGTTTTATTCCAAGATCTCGATTGCCATGGTATTTCACTTGGAGTTAAGTTGTGGCTTATAAATCTGATGATGAATAGTAGAACCATTTCATTTGACTGGTATAGAAAAATAAATCCAAACAGAGCCAACACCAGAATTTCTATACATCTTTGTTGTTTCTATTATAACAAGTTTATAGGCTTTGCTTCAACTCTTATCATTTTATAACAATAATAAAAAAATCAACAAAATGCAATATTAATTAATAGTAAGTATTGAGCCAGCAAGCAACTTCTCAAACATGCTCCTTAATGGATCCTAACATTACAATTTTTTACAAGAAAAACAATCCTTTTGGCCATTGGCTGCATTTTCTGTCTTGAATAATAAACTTTTCATGAGTTGTGCATTGTTAGATTCTTCTTTCAGTATACGGAATAAATTTTATATAGAATCTGGGATGAAATATAGTAAAATGAGTAAAGCTACTTCTATCATTTATGAATAAGTATATGTATTTTGTTTCAAATATATGTTAAATCAAAAAATAATAACAGAAAAAGACAACCATAAGCACATTTCACGAATTCATGAAATTATCTTCACAATCATTGAAATACATGTATTCATATTCTGTACTTTCAGTGATGATTAAGAACATATATAATCAAAGACTGAAGCCTTTGTTGATAATCAAAGAATTCTATTTTTGAAGCTTAGAAAATTGCAATCAGTCACACTCAATTTCTCATTTATCACATTGATTCTGTACAGGCACTTAGAAACTCTTATGCATAATTTCACTATCTATTGTTGGTATCCTCTTCTTGTTTTGTGTCTGGATTCTGACGATATATTGGTCTTCCCATAAATGTGGGAGTTTGATTATTTTTTGAGTTGCTTATTCTTTTCCTAGCAGCTGGAAAAGCTTCCTTTGCCACCTGATGTTTCATATATTTGAATACACCATCTCCAGGAAGACCAGGTAATATTTTTGGATAATTGTACCAAACATGGTAAGTTAAAAACCAAGTGACAATTGCTATAACACCACCCAATAATTTCTCTACCATAACATGATAATATAATAAAGTAGTTAATAACATGAAGTCCCAAATTACTTGCAAACAAGTTATTCCTATAAACAGACCTCTAATATAAGGTGTATATTTATCATAGTTCACTTGCAAATGTTCAAATTCCTCGTCTGACAAATTTCTCAAGGGATTACTATTCACTGATGAATCTTTAATACAACGTTGATACTCTTCTAATCGTATATTGTCTTTTATACCATCCCAGTTTATCATACACTTTGCTTCCTCTATAAGAACTAAGCTACCATATATTAATATAAATGAATGTCCTGATATATCGAATCCATTCCATACATGTCCGGCATGTAAGCAAGTTCCTTTAGTTCCGAATCCCTTAACCATACATCTGCCAAAATTAGCTTCAATTACATTGAATATTTTGGTCCAAAACCACCAAAGAAATGTTGCAATGAATACCCTTGATATATGATGCTTAGCAATTCTCTGTTTTTGGCCACAACAATAAATGAAGGATGTCAGAAGAAGAAATGGAACTATGAGAAGAAGATTCCATCCCCAAGCAAACTTCACAAAAAATCTGTTGATAAAGTTATCAGATCTAGAAAAGTACCATTTTGGTATAGGCATAACATCTGCTACCAAAGATATTCCAAAAAGACATCCTAAGTATACTATTATTTTCAACCCTATTTCTAGGAATAAGATTTTTTTACACAAAAATATTATCATTAAAGTCAATATTTCGAACACTGTTGTTGCTTCTCTCGTTGGTTTTGAACCCTTCTGTTCGATATTTGCATCAGTCGTTGTTGGTCGGAAATTCATATTTATTTTTCGCTTCGATGCCATCATCTGATTCTACTTATGTGAGACAATATGTGATAACTCATAAGCACATAATAATCTGCTTGTTTTATTATAATTTAAATACTCAATAGTGATAAACAGAAATTTTAAAGACCAAAGGTCACATAATTAATAATTAACCTCACTTTCTCTTTCTCCTAATTTTTTTGAACCATAGAAATAAAATTATGTTTCTTTGGTTTGAACCCACAGAACATATATATGAGAGAAGTGCAAGCGCGGTTCAAAACGATGGCAACACGAATGACATTTGAATAGCTGGTGGCCGCCATTTTTCTGGTGTGAGGGAATGAAAAATGTGGCGGGAATATTTGAAATTACTGAAGTGAATTATTTTCTTTGATTTGAGGCTTGAACACAAGATTAAATATAAATAATGAGGATCTTACGTTGAAAAATAATTAAACGTTAAATCCTCATTATTAATATTCAACCTTTATGTAAACGAGAATTTTACACTTGGGAATGGATTGATTTCTTTTCAAAGACAAATTTCAAATAGACGATTTATTGATTTTATGATCTTTATTCATCCGTTCTAAAGGTACAACTCATAATTCAAAAACTTAAAAATTAACCATCATCTGTCAAATATCAATAACTTAATAAATGAGGTCAGAGGTATTGGCACTGAAAATTTGGAGGATAGCGGTATATTGTCAAATCACTGACGATATGTTGTGTTTAGGTATCAGTTCACTGGATCACAGGTTTGATATCCTTATTGTAACGCAAATCTTCATCTGGCTTATGAAAGTACCTAGTTCATGAAAAAAAGTTCTAAATATAATAATTCAAATGTAGCATAAATCTATCACTTCACCGTCATAAATGAATGAGTGGATTTTACCAAAATAATGAAAATAACCCCTTGTTACCTAGAGATTTGCATTTGCTAGGAGATTCTGCATACCCACTAATGAGAAATCTATTGACACCATATAGGGACAATGGCCATTTGACTAATGTTCAAAATAATTATAATTATAGAATGAGTTCTATTCGTTCAGTAATTGAAAGAGCATTTGGAAGATTAAAAGGAAAATTTCGACGTTTGAAATATTTAGATATAGGAGATCCAGAATTTGGATAAACAATCATTGCTGCTGCTTGTGTTCTTCACAATTTTTTAATTTTAAATGAAGAAAAAGAAGTAGTACAAGAAGTTACAGAAGACGATCTACCAAATCTGGAAGGAGACATTATAGATGAGGGTGGAAATAATAAAAGAGATCAGATAGCAAATATGTTATTATAATAAATTTATTTAAATACTATATTATTGTTTTTTTTTGCATTTCACACAGTTCTCTTAGTATTATGTTCCTCTCTTCCTGGATTTTATTATTCCTTTCGAGAGCACTCCTGAGAAGTTGAATCTCTTCGAGACGCGCCTCCTCGATGTTGGCAATCCTTTTCCTTAAATAAAACATCCCACTCTTTGCATCCGTTTTCTTTGGTTTTCTGCAGTTGAAATATATTATTCCTTCAGTTATAGGTATATTTACAAAGTTAATATAAGAAAAAATACATCTAAAACTCAACATACCGAGTGGGTGATATGACATCCTTCTGCATTTGAGGCGTGGCTGAAAGAGGTTGGGGTTGTTCTGTACCAGGTTCATTTGTGTGTTCTGAATTTATTGGAAATTCCACTTTTAGTGGCAAATTTACAGTTTTGTCAGCCCTGTATATCTCATCAAATTGACTGTAATATTCCCATTGTATTCTAACTCTCCCTGTTTTTCGAACATTGTCCTTTATACTAGTATATGTTTTTTTCATGTTCCTCCATTTCCTATCTAATATGTCCTCAGTGACATTGTGCCCCTTCGATACGAATATAGTTTTTATTTCATCCCATAGCATTTTTTTTTTAATTTTAGGATCCCTGAATGCATCCTTAAGATGCATATATCTTTCAACTAACAACTGAGTTGACTGCTTGTTCCATGTAAAAGGATGGACTGAAAAAATGAATAACATCAATCATTTGATAGGAAATAACATTTGAAAAGAAAAATATGATACTTGTTTAAAAAAAACAAGTTTCTTTGACAAAACTCCATACCTTGATTTGAGCCTTGATGAATTATGTTTTCCCTCAAAGGATCTCTGGAAGAATCTGAAAAAAAATCACATAAATACATTTTGTGTATAGGGTATTTAAATTCAACTGTGTAAGATTCCAGGAGTGAAATTCCCTTGGAGGCAAAGGACCCCCAGAAAAAGTATTTTTCACGAAATACGGTAATCCAGTTGTTTAGACAAGTGAGAAATGCGAAGTGGTGAAGGGTCCGTCAAATTCGCCGCAACGTTGCCAGATCGGGCGATTATTCCGGTATTTGAAGAAAAGGTCAGTTCTTTTCTTCATTAGCACTTTGAACTAAGCAACTCTGAATAAATTTTTAGAAATCATAAAATTTCTTTCAACATATTGATTAATCACAAAAATCCTTCCGAAATAATTCTAATTGATTAAATTAGAATTTCTTAATATCTTTTTTACGTGACAATAGATACGATGAGAAACAATAAGGTGGAATATATTTTTCCTTTGCATCTTATTTCATGCCGAGGTGAATTTCAAAGAACAAACGGCAAAAAAAATAGGTTGTCTTCTTAGACAACCTATTTTTGTCTTTTCACTTCTTAGTGAAAATATTTCAAACTACTAATTTGAAAATTCTGACTCAATTAGATTAATTTACACAAAAGAAAAGCTGACATGTGTCGACAAGTGGGCCAATATTTATTAACACTTATAATTTATTTTCAAATGGAGTCCGTGAATTGAGACAAATTTCATCGAACAATGCGGAAGATACTTTCAGGTGGCGTTACCTTTCAATAAATCGCCAATAAAATTTACTCTTTCAATCTCTGAACAGTGGAATAACTTTTCTTCGCCATTATAATTCAATCTGAAGAAATAGACTAGCACAATCTGGCAACAAAATCCGGTTTTGACACTGATCGCGCATGCGCAAATCGGCCCCCAAATCTCACTTGTTTAAACTGGATTACTTTGCTGCTTTAGTATTACATATTTTCTAAAATTTATAAAAACTCTTTAACTATTACTCACCATACATTTCCACCATATCCGCAAACACAAATTCCATCATTCTTCCTCCTACTCTTTTACTTTACACACTCTACACATACGGATCTAACGTATGACAGATCCGTTGTTCGTTCTTGACTCGTTATAATTATTATCAGAGATATCTGTTATTATATTTCTTGCAACGACAGAGAATTCTCGCGAGAATTTCTCTGTCGTTGCAAGAGGCCTTTAAATACAAGTTTTATTAGTTGTATGATGAGCTTTGAGAATGGAACAAAGTAGTTCCGTCGACGTCGGCAAAATCATAACATGATTAATCTTTCATTCTGTATTCTGTCCACATTCCTGCGATTCAACATTTATGTATCAAACATTTTGTAGATGCCTACGAAAGCGTAGAAGGGCCACATTTCAAAGTAAAAAATTTTTCGGTATAATTCCGAGTTCAAACTCGGAATTAGCACTAATTCCGACTTTAAGGTCATGAATGAAATGTACAATGGCGCTCTCTATCCGAAAATCGCCGAACTATGAAATACGTGGATTTGTGGGTAAAGCAGGAATTTTTTCCCGCCAAAATTTGAATTTGGCCATTTTCTGCCAATTCCGTATTTCAAGTTGATCTTCTGAACGAAATTATCAGTAGATTCACTTTTAATCGGAAGTTGAACTATTTTCATGAGTCTTTCTGTTGAAATAAAACAGAAGCATGGGTTGGCTCATTTTCTTCTATTTTTGAAAGAAAAAAAATTAACTGTCGGAATGAAATCGATCAAAATTATCTCAACAAGAACCCTAATCCTTTCTGAGTTCACCCACAAAATTTCAGTTCTCAAAGTGAAACCGTTTTCGAAATCAACTTGAAATAAAAACACACTACATTGAACGCCCACCTTAAACTCAGAATTAGCGCTAATTCCGACTTTAAACTCGGAATTAGTACTAATTCCGAGTTCAAACTCGGAATTAGATATAATTCCGACTTTAAAGTCGGAATTAACCCTAATTCTGACTTCAAACTCGGAATTAGCCCTAATTCCGACTTTGAACTCGGAATTAGGGCAGAAAATGCTTCGAATTTCAATGATTTCGGAGATATTTGAGATTTTGTTAATTCATGTTATACCTAGATACAATTTCATGCAATCTTTTCTCAGAAGGTACTTCAAAACCATATCCTGTGATCATATAAATTCTCATTAGTTTTCAAACATATCAACAACTTTTTTCTCTGTCTGCATCATAAACTAGGCGAAACACGTACAAAATGACATATTTGTACAAAATGGCTTAGGCATCATGATTTGAATTTGTAGGTATCAATTTCGTAACTATATACCATATCACAAACCCTTATAGTGGCTTCTATGAACCTCTGAAAACTCACTAGAGCTACTCTAGTCAATTCGGTCATTATGAGTTGATAACAGGTATCGATAGGTCACACAATTCTTTTCAGGATCAATCAGCAATAAAGAACCATGACTTCTCATAGCATATTGAGAACAAAAACATTCATTTGCGGCTAATGAATGCAATGCATTTTATCCTTCTCTTGTTGTTCCTGTTGAAGGAGGATTCTTAAGGGGACAAGGCAAACGTAAGCTGAAGACCCAACAGTTGAACAGATGTTCTAAGTTTTAACTTCTACACCTAATATGATTGCAATCAAATCAAAAAGTGTGCTAATATCTCCTCTAAAGAAAAGGAGTCATGAAATCCTTAAGGCATTTTTTGAAGAAGACAATGAAGAATAAAATGTTGTAAGCCACGCCACATTCGAAATGATGAACACGACTGTCATTGTATCTTTTGTAATGACATTGTTTTCCTGATCTAAGCCTGGACAAGACTGGTTACGATGCATAGCATTCAAAAAAAGTATGTTTAACATAAAAAAAGTTCTCAAATACAATGAGAAAACGATAAAGTTTGAAATGAATGCAACACATTCTACGCCATCGAAGAATCATCTCCGAATACTATCATCAATCTTTTCTGCCCTAATTCCGAGTTTAAACTCGGAATTAGCACTAATTCCGTGTTTGAACTCGGAATTAGCACTTATTCCGTGTTTGAACTCGGAATTATGTATAATTCCGAGTTTGAAGTCGGAATTAGCGCTAATTCTGAGTTTAAAGTCGGAATTAGTGCTAATTCCGAGTTTGAAGTCGGAATTATACTGAAAAATTTTTTACTTTGAAATGTGGCTCTTCTACGCCTTCGTAGATGCCCTTGTTTTAAAAGAGAACACTTATCCAACTTCAGATGGTTCATTTTATTAGTATACCGCGAAAAATTCCTAAACCAACTGATGATGTATTCCCTTGTAATTTAGATTCTGAAGAAAGTACCTCCCCGGATGCATCTGTTGGCGACATCAGTCACTTTGAAAATGTATTAAATACGTTCAATTATATTGCTATCGAAAGCAGCGAATTAACGTCATTATTTTTCGTCGCTGGGTACTGTACCCATAGTCTCATTAAATTTTTAAATCACTGTCCACACTGTACTGAGTTGGTAAGCTCAAACGAAGAATTTCAAGTAGAATTACCAGATCAAGATGTCTTTGTAAGTGATTATCTACGGAACTTAACACGCGGTTCATTAATGAGTCCATCACAATTTTTATTTGAGTGTTCAATAGATTGCTACAAAATTTTTATTACAATTCTCACTGCCGAATATGAAATGAAATATGGTAAAGTAGATAATCAGAGAGACATTTTGAAGACTTTGTTCATGAAATATTTTGAGGGTATGTACTTGGGATTTTTATCACGACAAATGTTCGTTATGCCAGCAACCTTCTAAAATTTTATTAGGTAAATTTTCTCAAATTTTGTGTAATATATTCCTCAATAATTATTCCAAAATGGTTAGTGATCGAATTCCAAGGACCTCTATTTCCGACCGAAAATTGCTGACTTTCAGTCGATAATAATCAAACTATTTCATTTTATCTCGCATTTTATTTATTCGAAGTTGATTTTCTGTTTTATAGAATTTATTTTCAGTTTTATTTCTAAGATATTTATCAATAGTTTATTTTTGTTGACATTTTGTTGTATATAGAATTTATTTTTAGTTTAAGATCTACAGTCAGAGTATATAATCGTTTCGAGGGCAAACATCTTTTTATTTTTTTTGCGGTTTTCGAGATTATTTCTCATTTTATCGACGTTTTCTATTGAATTTGAATGCCTCAGGAAACCAAATACATATTCTGATTGCAATCTCTTGGAACTCAATACTACAGCTACCTCCTCGTGGTGAGTTCTGGATTATTTGCGATGAAAGATTATGATAATAATCGCAAATAAACGAAATGCTGTATTACTTTCAACCCCCCATATCGTTTTAAGTGTTTTTATGAATTCAAGTACCCCAAAATTACATCGCTAAATGCATTAATGCCTGCAATATCGATACTCGGTCCGTGCTTCGCTACCCTCCGATGGTAACAACGGCAACTTCTAACCTTCCGGCCTGTTAGATTACGTAGGCTACGCGCACGGATACTCAAACACTTATATATGTTCTGTGCTCAAACATGTTTGAGTATCCGTGGGCTACGCGTGAATGTAGATGATACAACTGGCAACGTTGGATTTTTTGGGTTATCTCGTAATCTCGTATGTTTTGCCGGTTTCATTCAAATTTTGACGTAATTTCATAAAATAAACGTTAGAATAATATATCAGTTATTTATTTTCAGTTTTGATTGTAATATTTAATTTGCAATCGTACCTCCAGTAATTCGTTGCATTGCTGTAATCATCTTACTGTTGGAAACCATAATTTGGTACAATTCCTATATTAGCATTGTTCAATTCTTCAACGACTTGCTACGATAAAAAAATGAATATATATAGCACTCTAAAGAAAACGAAGGGCCCTGAAGTCAAGATGACCAAAACTGCCCGCATGAGATTGTTAAAAGCGAATCCTCTTATACAATACCAAATTCAAAAAACAAATGATATCCACACCGCCAAGAATCTGAACTTAGACACAGTATCTCGTATGAATAAATCGCTTGTGAGTGAACTTAAACCTATTATAACAAATACAAAGGAAATCCAAGTGAAATCCCAAAAGGAAGAAACAAAGAAAAATCAAATTTCCAAATTTAGAAAAGGTGACAAATGTTGAGCTGTTTAACCCTTTCGAGTCCAGTTGTTTCGCTGCTAAACCACCTTCCTTAATTTTGCTCACGATGCTTTTATCGCCCAGTGGTTTCGCTGTGAAACCACTGATTTTTATAAAATCTAATAGAAAAAATCGAATTTTACATCCATATCGGTATTCAATAAGCCCTATCAGTTGAAAAGAAAATGAAAAAAGAAACTAAAACAAAGAAAAATTAATTCTGCCAGGAAAGGGTTAAGATGAATTATGGAAATATCTGTTTTAGACAATCTAGAACCATGCAAAGTGAAGCCAAATAAAATACAGTTTATTGAAAGGAAGGTGGCGAGAAGATCAAAATCAGCACCTCGTCTAAAACTGAACAAAGGTAATGACTTTCTGAAAAAACGTTCACAGGGAATGATGTTCTTGCTTTGTATGTGACAGTTATTTGCTTTCAGATGTTATGCACACAATAATTGAGAACAAAGAAGAAATGAATAAGTCTATGTCTGTTGAAAATCTCCCTAATATTCTTGGCACAGAAGCTACATCACAGATCCAATTAGGATATAATAAAAATTTAGCGGAAAATGAATGTCCTTCTAGTCTAGTGAAATCCATGTCTTACCCAACTCCCAGTGCTCCAGTAGATTTAAGAAAGTATGTACCATCTAATTTAATTCAAAATAGTGAAATCTTGATTGAAGATTAGAATTTATTCTTTGAAATGTGAAAAATGTGTCAAGCATTACAATTTAATCAGTATATTCCGGTTTAGGCATGCCTTTTTGCTGTATGTGATGTACATAACAGTGTCAAACATCTCATCTTTTTGTTTTGTGGAGAATAATGTTAATGTTTTTCGTTGAATAAATTGCAGGAGGCTATCTGACTGGTTGGAGAAAAAACATAAAAAACCTTCCTCATTTATACACCTCAAATGTTTTGGTGTGAGAAAAATTGGTTTGGTAGAAGAAGAAGATAAGGAAAATTTTGAAACCACTTGCATTAACAGGAGAGGTAGTTTTGAAGATTTGCAAATTGAAAATCCTTTATATAATGACAAAGATACAACTCTTGCTTTTGCTCCTTCTGATTTGGAAATAGTGGCTAAAGAAGCAGTGAAGGACTTGATTAATTTAATTTCTGAGGTGAATATTTTTCTTTTTTAAGAAAGGGGTATACTATTTAGTACTGATTCATGAAGGTGTGTAAATGATACTTCATCAAATATATCCCAATATTTTCTTGTTTGAAAAATCATTGATTCGGAAAATTATTGTACCAAATAATTCAAATCAGATCCTTGAACCTAATTTTTATTATAAAGAAGAAAAACTATTTTCAATTTGCTTTGTTGAATATTTTTATATTTTGGTGTTTTCCCTCTATTTATTTTAATTCTTTGATATTGTGAGGAAAAAAATATGATGCTCAGACTCTGTTGCCTTACCTGACAAGCCATGCTTTGTCATATCAACCTTAGTGCTAGATACTTTACACTGAATCACAAAATATTCTTCATCAATATTTATCCTTGTACTGTAGGGTTATCCTAAAGAGCAATGCGAAGCTTGGTTGAAGGTCATCAGAAACAGGTGTCCTCAAGTGATAGAAGATCCCCAATATTGGGAATGTAGAGCAAGAATTGAACAATTAAGGGGTGACATTGGTTCAGCACTGGAGTGCTATAAAACAGCTGTTGTTCAAGGCGCGGAAGTAAGTATAAGTGAACATCTAAAACAATTATTAATTTAAATATGAACTGAGATTTGGAATTAATTGTTAAAAACAAAACTTTTTACAGGTAACTTCAGTTGAACAATCCCTTGATCAATTATTAAAGAAATTCAAATTATTGGAAATTGATTCTTCAGCTGACCAGGAAAAGCCCCAAAAGGAAAGAGTGCCAGTAGTGCAAGATTTCAAAAATGTTTTCACCTCTATGATAATCAAATTTGCAATACAGGAGAAAACCATGAAAAATTCAGCAAGGAATAAACAATCTGAGTAAGTTTGAAAGAAAAGAAAAAAAAAATTCAATATCTGATTATTTCTCCATTTTGTAGTAGAGTTTATCCTTCAAACGGATCCACCAGATTACTTGTAACTCCAGTGAGGAGGAGTACCAGGCTTAGTAGGTCTGTATATACTTCAACACCAGGAACAAAAATTTGTTCCTCTATACAAGAACTTGACCCAGAAGAAAAGCAAAAAATGGTGTTCATGCCAAATGCTGCTTTGTGAGTTTTTGATTCGCATCACCATTTTGTGCTTAATTGAAGTATTTAAAATATTCACCCTAGAATTGAATAATTCCAAAGAAATATAAATATACAGTTCTGTGAAACTTAGTAATTGATAAAGCGTCAGGGCTTATCTATCTTCTAGTATTTCTGGCTGGACAGTATAGTTCGTTAAAAAATGTCAGTGATATACAGGGTGTCCCAGAAGTCCCGCACTTCCTTGAGGGGATCGAAAGTGAAAAATATTCTAAGCCCAAATATCCATGTTTGAAATTTTTTGATAAAGTAGTTAATCAGTAATTAATTAATGAAAGTGACCAATCAGGAGCGCGCTACAGAAGAATGAGTAAGTAGTGGGGACGCGAAAGTGAGACGCCAGAGCTGCTGCCGACTTTTCACGCAGTAAACCGAGACTGGCGCGTCACTTTCGCGTCCCCACTGCTTACTCATTCTTCTGTAGCGCGCTCCTGATTGGTCACTTTCATTAATTAATAACTAATGAACTATGTTATCAAAAAATTTCAAACATGGATATTTGGGCTTAGAATATTTTTCACTTTCGATCCCCTCGAAGAAGTGCGGGACTTCTGGGACACCCTGTATGTTCAAATTCTTCTTTCTGTTCAGAAACACCGGTTAAGCTATTAAATATTGAATTGGTATTTGACTGTGGCATAAAGTTTTCAAGGTATCACATTTTTTTTGTAAAAATTTCAAACTTGTATATTTTAAAAACTATTTGTGCATTTGATATGGTTATAATTATAAAAATGATTGTTTTATTCAGAAACTGATTGATGAGAGATTTATTCAAAAAAATACTAAATCAGTTCAATCAAGAGTTCATTTAGATTGGGGAAGTTCAAAGACTTATTAGAATAGGAAACATTTTCGAGCAATGGGTGCTGGACATTGGAATTGCTTCTAGAATTTGAAGTACATTTGTTATTGCAATAAATTTGAGATTTTTCCGCTTTGTGATAACTTATCGGATTATTTCAGATACAGAATATTGGGACTAATTATTGTTGGAAATAATCCTAAAATCTGAATTTTCATAATTTAAGGCTAGATGTCTGAAACCCTTTTCTACCTAATGCAGGCTGGTGCCTGAAATTTATTTGAAGACTTTTTGTTATTGTAAAAATATTTAGGATGTATATTGATATGTTTCGATGTTTTATAGTTATAATTTTCTAAAATCTGATGATGAAATATCAATGAATAAAGTATTTCTTTCCTCGATTCAATTTTTTTTTCCACAATCTATTTTATCAAATGAACTTCAATGAGAACCTTGATTTGAAAAAGTAGCAAATAACCCATAGAATTTGGACTGAAAAGTCTACAAGGTTATTTCACATATAATGAAAAACATTAACAATTGGATTGTTTAACTTTCATTTATACCCTATTCAAGGCAAAGGAGTAAAGTAAGGGACAATATTTTATATTTTACTCTTGTGAATTTTAACAGTATTATAAATATCATTTCTCCTCTGAACACCAACAGGAATTTGTTGCCTAACTTTGTCACATTCTGCTGCATCGACAACTCCATATATAATTTCTTCTTCATGTCCTGCAGCAGCAACAACCTTACCCTAAGGATCTGTTATTTGTGAGTGTCCCCAACTAATATAACCTTTTGTCCCTCTTGCTGGGCTTATAGCAAAAACATAAAGCTGATTATCATTTGCTCTAGCTCTCTGAATCAATTCCCAATGCATTGGTCCAGTAGTCATATTAAACGCTCCAGGGTATATGAGGACTTTACATCCTTCTAACCTATACAATTTTGCGAGTTCTTCAAATCTCATATCATAACAAATTCCAAGGCCAATTTTGATATCTTTAACACAAAATGTTTCCAAACTATTCCCGGGACTTAAAATATCTGATTCTTTGAAAGTTATATTACCAGGTATATCGATATCAAACAAATGCATTTTTCGATATTTTGCTATCAATTCACCCTCAGGATTCCACACTGTACAAGTATTGTAAATATTACTATCATCTTTTTCTGGTATTGTACCCCCAACTAAATAAATTTTATGTTTTTTTGCATTCTCTGATAACATTTCACATGATGGTCCATTTGGAATTGATTCTGCATATTCATCGAAGAAACTGGTTCCATATGGTGAATTAAAACATTCTGGTAAAGCTACAAGTTCAGCGCCATTCTGCTTAGCCTCCTCTATCAGAAGAGAAGCATTACTGAGATTTTCATCTCTGCTTTTACCTACGTTACATTGAATCAAGGCAACTTTGACTTTCGTACCCATTGTTTTTGTTAGGATTTTTCTCGTGAATTGCTTAGATATTCCAGATGTAGAATTACGAAATAGCTTGCAAACGAGCATCAGTATGCTTGCGTAATAGTCTCAATACTCGATAGAATTTAAACAAATCGCAATAATAATCAAAATGATAACGTATTTGTTTATCATTCCTTTTATTTCCAAATTTATACTGCGGCAAACGCGAAATGTTCGACCGTCGTTTCTCTGTTGACAAACGTTCGCCCGGTTCGCCGCACGGCCTCAGCACAGAACGGAGCCAGGGTTACCAGTTCTACTGATTTTTCAGTAGATCTACTGATTTGCATATCAATCTACTGATGAACTGAAACATTTCATAATCTACTGAAAAAAATTTTGGCATTTATTTTCACAATTACCTATCATAACATAAACAATATATTGCGTGATATTTTATGCACCAAGCTCCAAACATTTGTGCCTTGTTTGTAGATACCGTCAAAATAATATTCACACTTTATATGATGGGTTGTTATGCTTCAATCTTCAAAGTTTCCTAAAGGGGATGAGGAGAAGACCTAATCATTCAATTTTTATGAGGACTAGTCAGACTAGTGTTACTTTTATGATGTCTTGTCGGGCTGCGGAGTTTTCAAAGGGGCTGTCCCAATTTCAGGGTCACAGGAATTTTGGAATTGAGTTCATAAAATCTGCACGGTCATAACGTAAGCATTACTGCTTGCGGGTTTCTGTGTTTTCTCAATTTTTTTTGTTCAATAAAATTACATTACGACAAGACTTAAGCCGGCCCCAGACAATGCGTGTATTTGACGAATGTGCCTTCGGGTACCCTCCCACACACTGCGGCAAACGCGAAATGTTCGACATTCGTTTCTCTGTTGACAAACGTTCGCCGCACGGCCTCAGTATAGAACAGTAGCGGAGCTGACTGAAGGGCGCGGGCACATGACGTCACACGCCAACTGTCATTCAGCCTGCTGGACAAACAAACCGTATTTCAATAAACAACAATGGTAATTTAATGGGATTAAAATTGCAATTCTGAGAAGATTATGGGTTTATCCTTAGACTATAAAGCGTATAGTCACAGTATAAGGTACTTTACCTTATACTGGGGTATAGTCAATGGGTTTATCCCATAAAACTTATAGTAACTATAATATCTATAGTTTATCCTGAAAGAGGGGAAACCTAACTGTAAATATTAATAAACTGTTTTATATCATCATTTCAATAATTTAATTAAATATTTTGTATATAGGCTCATTAGTACATATTGGCTGAAAAATTGAATAATGCATAAAGGAAATTATATAAATGATAAATCAATAAAATCAGTAAAACAAATAATTCAATTTAATTTTTGATGAAAATATATATCTAACACTGTATAAATATATCAACTCTCATATCAATAAAGTACTATAGTGGACATGAATTTATGAATGCACAGCAAACTGTCAAATTTAATCGATCACAGGAACATTATTCTGCTTGAACTTGATCATATGCACGGGTAAGGTTGAAGATGTTATTTTATATTCGTTTCTCATGGAACCAATAACACGCTCAACTTGTATTCTAACATTTGCAAGTCTTCTAGTTTCTTCTGCTTCTTCCATTGTGAATGTATAACTCTGCAAAGTTTCCCGGAGATGATGGATTTCACTATAACAATTCTGTAACTCGAGATTGATATCAGGAAATTGGTGTTCACCAATTTTGTGCATGTTCCACTTCTTCAACAGGTTCACTTTCATCTTCTTTATCAATAATATCCAAGCTTTGAACAGCTGGATTATTCAAGGCTTCACACAAAGGGTCATTGTCAATACGATCCATAATTCTATCCACATAAACTGGAATATTTGGGTTTGGTATCTTATTTTTATCTCTGCTTCCTACGATTCAATCTCTGGATGCTTTGAACTGCATTGATATTTGTTTTGTAGCCAAGTGATTGATTTGGTACCCAGTCTATATTGTCAACATCTTTCAATGCACTTGGCTTGCCTAAAATGACGAAAAATAATAATTTTTTATATGCCTATGTTTCCTTGATTCTTTGAACATACCTCCTACAAAATGTTTCGAACATACAGTTGCCCATTTCAACTTCTCAGTAGTTGCCTCTTCTAGTTGCCTTAATCCACAATTCACGTCTCTTTTCAGCAAGAGGATTAATATGTTTTCTATTGTCGAAAATAGAAGGGAATCGGTGAAATGAAACCTTATCTCTTCCGCTTCAACTTCCACATTTCACAATCGCGCAAAATTGAGGCATTATCGAGAAAAAAACAATTTAAATATGATATAAACACACAATAAGCATTTGTAGATCCGTTTGTTTGTCCAGCAGGCTGATTTGACAACTGTAATTTGCTGTCGTCTGTCAGATGTGCCCGCGCCCTATACAGAATAGGCAATCTACTACGCACACTGTCTGGGAGCTAACGCGAATGAGTGCGAATGTACTTCGTCTTCCTTTGATTCGTGCCGTTTTACCGACAAGACTTCGGATAGCAGGCGAATGCCGAACGATACCCGCAGTTGAGCTCCCACACAGTACGCGGAGCACCGCGAATGCCGAACATTCGTCAAATACACGCATTGTCTGGGCAAAGAGTAGACTCTTTGGTCTGGGGCCGGCTTTGACTCCCACGGATACTCTAACACGTATCCGTGCATGACTCCCTTCATTGCATCATGGCTCCATTCACTCACATTCAAGTATCGATCCCGGTTGGCCATGATTTTAGGTTTATCAAGTTCTTTTACTCAAAACTAACGGAGGTTGGCAATCGTGGAAGTCAAATAATTTTGAGCGACTGTGACACAGTAGTTATTGACCTAGAATATCTAGACTGGGCCTCAGTTCTGAGCGTTCGGTTCCCAGATATAGAAAGAGAGGGGCATAGATTAAAGCGAGAGGAGAATATGATTTGGTAGGCTTTGGTAGGCAAGGTCATTATTGGAAGACATCAGTGTTGCCGTTGCAATGGAAATATCTGCAAATCTGCCGATTTCGACTGGTAGGCGGTAGGCTCTTTTCATTTCTGATTCTGGATTGCTCTCAGAAGAACTGAATGAATAACTTCGCACAAAACTTTCGCTTGGAATCTTGGAGAGCTTCTTGAATATTTCTTCAGCACAGGATAAAGCCTCTTGAACTTGAAAATGTTCGTGTCTCCGAAAGTCGGTTAATTTCTTGGAAAAGGCGGCAACACTGATGTCAATCATATGATAATCATTTCGTCACAATCGTTTCATCTCTTTCTATATCTGGGACCCGATGATTTTTCCCTATGCTCCATCTATGGATTCTACATCAATGTAGTACAACTACATTTTCATACTGGATATTTCAAGTTGTGCAAAGAGGTATTTAATTGTCGTCTGTAGGCTTATTATGTCTTGAAAATTTTGAAAAGTGGAGAATTCCATATAGGTCCGTCATCTTAGTCCGTCGGTTCTGTTCGTTTAGAAGTTTTTCTGTAGGGTAATTCGAGTACTTTTATTCTTTTTTCGAATGAACTATCACAAAGTAATGGAATATTCTGTGCATAATTTCTCAGTAAAATTTCAATAACACTCGATTCTTGATTTCCGTATAAGAAAATAGCATACCTAACTGAATCTTCCATCCATATATGTTTATATTCGTGAAATATTTCCAGTATTAACAGCGAAAAAAGTGTCTTCAACATTCGACAGATCTTTGGAATTATTGAATTCACATTATATTTCCTCAAATTCATTGTTTGAATTTGAATGCTTATAAAAATGAAACTGCAGATCGGCTCTGAGGGCCGAGGGGTTCTCTTCCTGGATTGCCAGTGCTCAATTGACCCCTTTTTCAACGCTCGTCATAAACGTGCTCAAATTGTGTACCACTTCTTTTGAAGTTGAAGGATAATATGTTATTAATAGTTTTTCTTATTCAGCTCTTCTTTCAAAAGTCGTTGTTCTACCTAAGGAACTTGAAATGGGGTTTGTCCATGATTCGAAGACTTGAAAACTTATCAGGAACGCTTTTAAAGAATCACCTTATCATTCTTTTAATCTGCGGTTTCCTTTTCAGTGAAAACCAAAACTATTATTCATTTCATCAGAACGGTGTAAGAGTTGTGCTGTTGATTACAATTATCAGTTTCATTTAGCGTCAGAAAATAAAAATGGAAGAAGTTTTTGAAAAACCAAGTAGCACAGTTCTGTTCAGACAATTATCAAAAGAATCCGGACCTGATATAACAGTGTTGGATTCGCCGAATTCTCCGAAAAATCATCCTATAATCGTAGACATGAAAATGAAAAATATTTTCGAAAACAGCAGTGAGCGAAAATTTTCAAATGACAAAACAGCCCAAACACCTGATACCAGTGATCTTCCACCCGAAGTGAGTAAAATCCAAAAAGCACTGTTCATGGCGGATTTACAGAAAAAATTGTCTGCTAAACCTACACCCCCTAGTAAACCTAATATCAGCGATAAATTACGAGAATCTGCCATTATTGAAATAATAAAGCCGACTACAAAACAAAGGCCTAAATCTGTTCAGGACGTTGATGAAAGTAAAATAAACAGGTACGATGATGAAACACCCGAATATGTTGAGATGAGGTCGCCTGCAATCACGAATATGTATGAAAACGTTCATTACAAAAGTTTTCGGATTCCCGAACAGTCCGAAAAACATCCTGTATTGAATGTGGATTCTGAAGAAAGTGCAACGCATGCTAGGCATACCATGGATGACAAGATAAAACCTAGAATAAATGACCACCATTACCCAATCTATGATGATATAACGCTTAGATCAGAAAAAAATAATACTCCAGTGGCTTTAATTAAAGGTAAATATGGCCTTTCTACTATCTGAGAAGTAAGAACCATTCACATAACTGTCCTTTCACAACTAATTTTGTACATCCGAGAAGTTAGAAAACATACAACTTTTGAGCGTGATCGATTTAAAGAAAAAAATTTCTGAAAAGAATTCGATATACCTATTCGAAGCCAAGTTCAGAAGGTTGATCGCTGCCACTTCGAATCTGAAGAACACATAAAAACATTTATTCAACAACAGATTATATTGCAGAAGAGTAGGATATTGCTTTCAAAATTTTTTTATTGCCACATACCTACCTACGCTCATGAAAATTCGAGGTCTAGAAGGATGTGTACGAAAGTTGTGCTCAGGCTCAGTAAATATTCGGTTTTTTTTTTATATTAACGATCATATCACGAACTATATACTACTAGCTGAGCCAAAGGCCCAAAGCAAAAAGCTTTCGAAAAAATCAGAAGAAGTCTTTGAATCTAAGAGATCTTTGATTCGCAGCTCTTAGAATCAAACCACAGAATTCTTCAACTGACAGTTCGGCTGACACAGAATCCAATTGTTTAAACAACAAGGAAAACATGGCAACTCTACGTCCTAAATCTCCCAAACCAATAATTGCTAAAAATGAGAAAGAAGAATCGTTTTGGGATAAAATTGGAACATTAGGACGTAAAAAGAGAATCAAGGAAGGTGAGTAAAAAACCTAGCATTTGCATTTTCTACTATTACCATATATGGTAATGTTGACAATCTCTGCAGCTAAAGTTTACTAGCATTTTCCTTTTATCATTGCAGTACAAGAAGTTCAAGAAGAAGGAAAATATGCAATTGATTCTCCAGGTTTTGCTGTTTTACCAACAATATCTCCTGAAGACTATGACCTTGGTAATAATCTTTGCTCTACTTCTCAGAATATGTTATTCGTTCATTCTCATTCATATATTTCAGAGGAAAATGAGGAACGTTCAGTTATCATGCCAAAAGCCTTTGAAGATCCCAAATTACGAGAGCTGATTCAAGTTCTAATTGATTGGATAAATGATGAATTAGCTTCTCAAAGAATCATTGTGCAAGATCTTACAGAAGATTTGTATGATGGGCAAGTTCTTCAAAAACTATTTGAGATGCTAACAGGACACAAATTAGATGTTCCTGAAGTTACCCAATCTGAAGAAGGGCAGAAACAAAAACTTTCTGTTGTATTATCACATTTCAACAGGGTAAACAAAGAATTTAATTGTACTCGCATTACTCATTCACCAAAAAAATCTGGTTCATTTCAGGTGCTTGGACTTGCTCATAACCATAATAAGTGGAATGTAGAAGTGATTCATTCTAAAAGTATTGTGCCAATTCTCCATCTCTTAGTTGCTTTGGCCAGACATTTCAGACCACCAGTTCGTTTACCAGAGAATGTATCTGTTTCTGTTACAGTAGTACAAAAATCTCAAGGACAGTTAACACACCGTGTAGTGAGAGAAGTTATAACATCAGAATATTCAGATGTTGGAATGAGATGTGAAAGAGATGCGTTTGATACACTATTTGATCATGCTCCTGACAAATTACAAGTTGTCAAAAAGGTATATTTCTTGAGAATTTACTCTTTTATTATTTTTATATTTCTCTTTATTCCAATTTAACGAAATTCTAGTCCATGGTCACTTTTGTGAACAAGCATTTGAATAAACTGAACCTTGAGGTAACTGAAATTGAGAGCCAATTCCATGATGGTGTTTATCTCATTATGCTGATGGGTTTATTGGAAGGATTTTTTGTACCTCTTTATAGTTTCTTCCCAACTCCTAAAGATCAAGATCAGAAAGTACATAATGTGTCTTTTGCTTTTGAACTAATGGAAGAAGTAGGTTTAGCCAGACCAAAAGCAAGACCAGAAGGTAAATATAAATATTACTTTTACTTGAATGGACAAAAAAATTTCTTTTTTGCAGATGTTGTGAACTTGGATTTGAAATCTACTCTGCGTGTCTTATATAATCTTTTCAATAAGTATAAGTCACTTCTCTAAATTGTGCCATATTAAAATTACTATTTACTTAATTACTAACATATTAATCTTATAAGCCCATATTTTCGATTTTAGAAAAAAGTGCCTTTCTATTCATAATATATTGGACTAAAATATATCATATTTTAATTTATTGTAATATAATTCAAATTATTAATATATATGTATATTAACTATTATATAATAAATTCATTTATCATCCTTATCGTTTCTATATCTTTTGAATGCACTAATGATTTTGGAAAATAAAGATTTCTCAATATGTTCAATCGTTTTTCCATTGTATCTTTTATATCACAAGTAAGTATAAGGTAGATGTTCTCCTTTGTCTTTCTTGAAATGGAAGACAAAGAATCTAAAATTGATGTAGATATGAGTGCAGCAAGCATTGGATCATAATTTTCCCCATTAATTTTTGAGTACAATTCAAATTTGTCTATTAAAATAACGCGGGGAGTTTTTCGCCAAAGATGTATTCCGTTCAAATGAGATATGAGGCACTGATAGTCCTTCAAATATCTGAAAATTATGGGTTCAGAAAACTTGTCTTTGTTCCTCAATTATTTGCTTACATAAAAGTTATCAAACTCAGGACGTCCTTTTCAGGAATAATAATATCATCTGGAATTTTCTCGAATGGAAGGAATGATATGTACCAAACTGGCAAACCACCTTTTGCGGAATTTATTGCCGTCTAAAAAATGATTATATAAAATTTACACAATTATTTACCAGTGAATTATATACTTGAAAGAGAACTTTCTCCAAATTTCCACCTTTGACCAAAATACTTTTTATATTTTCATCATTCATTTTCACATGAAAACAAAAACAGGCGCCAAATCACAGAACATGTTACATACGAGAATATTTTATGGCTATGCACAGAACACATATATAATATATGCTGTCTCTAACAGAAAAGGGTCTACAACGGTCCTTGCAATGATCTTTGGCAACGTCGGATATTATTTCTTCAAGCGTAATCACTTTTAAAATTGTAAAAATAATTATCTGAAATTATGCTCTTGGAAATTCAATCATTTCAATATCGTTTTGAATTATTTGGGAAAAATGGGTTTGGAAATAAATACATCGTCATCTTCAAAGTACTCATTCTTCATCATACATAAAATCTCAGCTGCAGATGATGATGAGCTTTCCCAATCTATTAAAGGGAGTAAAATGACATGCCGAAGTAGTTTTTCCAAGGATAACCAGACGAGAGGAAAAATATCTATAAATATTTGATGGAAGGTTTGGGAGAATTCAACATTAATTTCCGGAATGATTACTTAGAATAGAAGAAAACTGTATGCAAATATTTTGATGAAGTGGCTGATTGATTGATATTCAAAAAATCAGAATTATATTAGAAAAAGGATGATATTTCCAATCTTTAGTAGACTTAATAGAAGATAAAGGGACTGTAGAGATCAAAATCGATTGTGAACAATTTGGTTTCGTGCAGCTCTAGATGAGTTCCTTCCTTATTTCAATAGGATATAGATGGTGTAACGACTCCTTACTAAAAATCATGACCAAAATTTTTAGATGAAAAACGGCACTCTAGAATCGCAGACCTAAAACATGATAACTTTGTGAATAATATTTTAAATAAATAACACTCAAGGGCGGATATAGCTCTTTTTCATGGGAGGGGTAATAACGATCATGGGGGGGGAATAACGATTGAAAACCATAAAATCGGGTACAAAATGTCTGAAATATTTTATGTGCACCACCTTTTTCTTAGGTCTTCGATACTCATGGGGGGGTAGTTAACCCCCATTACCCCTCCACCCCGTAAATCCTACTCAACAATTTTCATTTCAATACTAATCAATCTGCTCAGAACACGATAAAAACTTCTTAATATCCATAAACATATTATCCGATAAGTCTATGTCATTGTTTAAACAATGGTCTATGTAAATATCCCTCAAGAATACAAAACAGTACTCAATATTGAGTTTGGAATTTTTTCCGAAAGAGGGCGTTTTGATCTTTGGATTCGCTCTTGCAATGTTGATCCTATTTCACTACTTGTTGTAATGGTTTATGACTCTATGTTCTAGCATTGTTTAAAAACACATGGAATTTGTGAGGTTATGTTTTCTATCAGTTCAGTTTTTGAAATTTCGCATTTGTTATTCCAGTTCCAGTTTCTCATTTGATCGAAAAAATAGAAAAAGTAAATAGATTAGTTACATATCATAGGAAAACAAAATGCCAAAGCTAAGAAAAGTACGAAGGAGGAAGAAGTTTCGTTATAATATCAACAGAAAAAGATTACGAAACAAAATCACGAATTGTGGAAAAATTACTTGGTAAGATTTAACTCATTGATGTACATACGAATATCGATTTCAATGGTTAATTGATTGATATTTTATATTTCAGTAAGGAAATTGCCGATAATTGGGAAAGGCAGAAATCATTTCATACAAACATAAAAGAAATGGGACTCTCCGTTGATCCCAATCAAAGTGTTAAAATAATAAGTCGTCACAAAATGGTAGAAAAGCCTACTGTAAAATCTTATGAAAACGAATGGTTTGTCGATACTGCAGAGCCAGTTCAAGAAGAAAATTTGGATAAGAAATCGGTAGCTGAGAAAATGATGGAAGATGCAAAGGCACCAAGAGTAAAAGGTTTGAGGTTACCTGCATCTGTTGTAGAATGGGTCACTTATTTAATGGACACCTACGGTAGTGATTATAAAGCTATGGCAAGAGACAAAAAGAATAGGGACCAAGAGACTTGGAAACAGTTGAGACGGAAAATCAAATTATTTAAAAGTATAGAAGACCAGTACTCAGAATACTTGAGGAATAGAGGAATTGAAATCCCAATGGACAGTGATTTTTCATCAGATGGTGAACTGTGAAAAGTAACAATAAATTTTTGAAATGTGGATGAGAAATTATTGTGTGATTGATCTTGCATATGGTTAAAATTATTTTGATGTCAGTATGTAACATCAGTATATATTTTTGATTTTTTATGCTTTTCTTATTTCCCAATATATAACTTCCATTTATCCCTTCAACACTAGAACTCTATTTTGCATACTTAAAACACGTTGAGTGCCACCATAACTTCTGAAAAAACTGACCCAGTGGCCACGATTTTTTTTTTGCATATTCATCTTCTCTGGTGTTCAATTGAATGAAATTAATATATGGACCATCAATTTTCTCATCTTTTATGTACTTTTGAGTCTGATTGTTGGTGATATAATTTCTGTATAGACTTGCATTTTCGTCGTCTGATGGATAAGCGATATTGAATAGTTTATTCAGTCTTGGCTTAGATTGCAAGTGTGAAAAAATTACGCGCTGTCTCATGAAGAGAAAAAAGCAAAAATGATCAAACTGTGGCAGAAGTGCATGTCTGATGAAGAACTGAACGAGTTAGAAGATGTTTCCGAAGCAGATGAATAACATCAAGATGAAGATTCCGAAATGGATACAGCTCTGCCAAAATTTAAAAAAATGGGGACAAATGCACAAAATATAGATACGGCGATGTATTAATTGCTACAAAAAAATTTTCGCCACAACTGATAGAGATACTGCTAACAGAATATTCACTACATAAAAAAACTCAAACCCTCCTAGATAATAACATAATGCATCATATCACAGGCCAAACACAAAATTTGTCGTAGCAGACCATGCTCTACTCTATACATCACTTTCCACCTGTAAACGTGAGACCACCCGAGAAATACGCGATTTAGATATGCGTCGTTGGTCGTGAGACCAAAGTGGTCTCACGCGGCTCACCGCTCCCAAAAAAGTGTGATACCTATGTGGTCTCACATGGCACTCAACGTGTTAAAAACAATTGAGATAATAGTAATTTACGTAATAAGTCCGGAAAATAGGGTTTTTTTGGATGAATAGACAAAATTCTAGGACGAGCCGGAGGCGAGTCCTGGAAGTCTGCGAGTCCAAAAAAACTATTTTCGGGCGTGTTGCGCACAATATTTTTTCGGCAACCGTGTAGAATTACAAATGAGACGACACATTTTTTTATTATACATTTTGATTATTATTTGAATTGAACAGAACTGTCATCCGTTATTTCGTTGCTATTCAGCTATTGTGATGATCATCACAAGGACAACAACGACGTGAGTTTTTCCGCCTAGTACGTACTTTCCGGACTAGGCCGGGAAATGTTACTTTCTAAAAAAAAAAGCGTCCGGGAAGTGGGTACTTTCCGGACGGTTGCCGAAAAAAAATTTTATTTTCATTATGAAACTGGTTATTTTTCGCATAGTAGATGATCAAATTTAAGCTGAAGACTTGCTTAATAGTGGTATCATGAAAGAATTTTCAACAATAAATACTTTTATTTGTGTAATAGGAACATAATGAATACTATCTATACTTATATTAAATAATACTCGTTATAATAATTCATTATTTGATGAACATAACATACCTACTAGTTCACTGATTTTCGTCACAACATAACTTAATAAAAAAAAATATGAATGGAAAAGATATAAATATCACTTCAGTCTCAACAAAAAAAAAACAAATACTAAACCAATGCAACTTATACATAGGTAGATAATCAAAAATAATATAACATTCAATTAGTGGAATGGAAATCATTTGAAACTTTTTTCTAGTAAAACATTCCAATTTATATCTTTGAAGAAAGGATGCGATTTCAAGTTGTCAACACCATGAGTACCTGCTCCCAGACGTTGTTTTGGTTCGTAAACCAATAGTTGTCTCAACAATGACCTTCCTTCGGGTGATACATATTTCGGAATTCTCAGAATCGTACCATAATGAAAATATTCAGGATGTAGATCATTCAGATTCATACCTACTAGAATTTCATAAAATATGGCTCCAAAACTCCACCAATCAGCTTCTTCTCCAACTGGGCCTATTCCCTGAACCTCTGGAGCCAAGTTCAAATCTCTTTTATTTATAAAAATACCATAAGGTTCTTTGGCATTGCACATGTAAGTTAAAGTAAGATCCCCATTCTCGTTGATCAATAAATTTGGCAATCGCAAGTCTCTACATATCACCCCTAAGGTATGTAGTTTTTCAAGGGCTAATACCAATTGTGCAGCCCATTTAACGATAACTTCATGTTGAGGTATTTCTGCACTTTGTTCTGAATTTATGGTAGAGATCGATGAGCTCTGACTACTATAATTAAAATTGGATTCTGTTTGTTGGAATTTAGAAGTTGTGGGTATTTGAACATCAATTCTACTTTCAGAAAAACCAAATGAAGAGTCTTCTTTTGAGATGTGCACAAAGTCATCGCTTAAATTACTATCTTTTATTTTTGTGTAATTGTTCACCAATTCACTGAAACTACTTTCTGAATCATCATCTGGAATGTCTAAGTCAGCTGCTTTGTCATATAAATTCTCCAATGTTTCATTATTTTCAAATTTTAATCTAATTTTCTTCAGATAATCTGATAGTTTCAAGCCATTTACAAACTCTAATATAAGAAATATAGAATTATCACAATTGTAGAAATTATGTAATTGAACCATATAAGGTATACTCTCTGGTATGATCAGATCATCATCAGAAAACGTTGTAGTTTTATTCAACACTTTCACATAGAAAGTTTTCAGAGAGTCTGTATGTGAAACTAACATTCCTGAATCTCCCTTTCTTATAACATTATACCTGTAAATATCGGAAATTTCTGGTTTTTGTATACTATTTTTCTTGATTATTGGTTTCGAATTTGTCCTCAAATCTTTCACTTCTGGAGCTAAATACATATTGTACAATTTTTCTGTTCGCAGGGAGCATATTTCTATTTTATGTTCTATAGATCTCTTCTTGTCATAATCAGTCTCAGCTGCTCCTAATTCTGTTAGAAAACCCATAGCAGCTTTACAAGCCCTATAAGCCTCTTCATAGTTCCCATTGTCCTCGAGTTTTTCAGCAAGTTTCATGTAATCATCATCATCTTTACAAATTTGAGTAGCAGTTTGACCGTTTTTCAGTTCTTTCAGGGATTTTGTTTGAAAATGAGATGTTTTTGGAGATGAATTCTTTCCCAATCGATCTGTAAAAATATTGAATGTTCACAAATATTGAGACATACATTTGGTCAATTTTTTAAAGATTTACTTATATCATCTTTTTTCATCAAATATGGGCTATCAGTTTTTGTGAGGTATATCAAACCATCCATCGTTTCAAAAACAAATGGAATAAAGGTTTGGTAATTTCTTATCTGGTTCCCTACTTCAAACTATTTTTAGACAATAAATATTTCATATGGTAATTGATGACTTCTAACACATGTGAATAGTTACACACTGGCATTCACCTGATGTTTTGATGTTCATACTGAATATATCGATTTTAATAAAGGTTCTTTTTTACAATCATTTTCATTTAGATCGTATTGTTTGTGAATAATTAAACATTATCGGAAATATTAGAGTCAATTTATACAGGATAGTTCACTATAGCAGGACGCATCGTTTCAAAGATACTCGACGATGAAATCTACAAAATACGTTTATTCTTTTCAAATTCTAGAGATATTCAAATCAAATTTGGCATATCTACAGTATCCCAGAGAGTGAGTAAAAAGTAACGCACAAAATTCATAAATATCTTCGTTATTTACTATTTTGTACAAAAATGCTTGAACAGGTAAATTTTTATCTAAAATTACGCAACTTTTCATGTATAATTGAGTAGTCTTGCTCTGCGCAAAACTAATTTTTTTCAGGTTTGTTTCGCTATTTGCACATCTGAACATGAACAAGCATTAAAATTTTGTTGTCTGTCTCTCTGAATTATACGCAACTTTAACAGTTGGAAAAGGGTCTTTTTGGAGAAGATTTTGACAGCGGTTTGTTCGCGAAGAATTGAAATACTGGATGCTTTTTTTTCGATAATTCGCTACAATTTTGATTCTGCAAAAGCGATCTAGATAAAATTTTGTATGCACCATTCTCTATCTAAATGCGAAAATTTCCTATACACAAAATCCCTAATTCCCTAGTTTTGCAATTATCAGGAAAATAAAATTTCGAACTGCCATATTTACGGAACCGTCGGTCTAGTTTTGCCCATTACGAACTCAACTAATGCATTCGAGATCCTAACCTACCCTGAAAATTTCAAATCGGAAATAAGCTTCGTTCACTTCTATAAAGTATTCCGGTTGGCCATGACATTCTGACACATTTCACCGTGTGTATTTTGAAAATTTTAGGTTATAGTAATTTTCTTGTCAGATAAATACGCAACGTTGTCCTTTCTACATAGAGGTCGTAGTAATTACGTATTCATCAAAATGTTTATTTACTTCGGGGAAATAATGAATTTGTGAAGATATTATGTGAGTTCAATAATTCCAAAGACCTGGCGAATGTTGAAGAAACTTTTTTTCTCTGTTAATCCTGGAAATATTTCACGTATATAAACGTGGTTGGAAGATTCAATTATGCTATTTTCTTGTACGGAAATCAAGAATCGAGTGTTGAAATTTTACTGAAAAATAATGGCTAGAATCTTAGATTATATATCCCTGGGGATATATAATCTAAGGCTAGAATAGTCCGTTACTTTGTGATAGTTCATTCGAAAAACTTCTAAACGAACAGACGGACCTATGGGATTCCTCATTTTTCAAATTTCTCCAGAAATAAGCATACAGAAGACATTTAAATACCTTTTTGCACTACTTGAAATACTCCAGGATGAAAATGTGGTAGGGGAGAGTGGGGCAAGACGGGTTTCTGGAGTAAGATGGGGTAGATAAACTCCTGACCTTTCAAAAGCTGCAACCTAGGGCATAGTAGAGAAAACTTACAATAAGTGGGGGCCAGTTTGAGTGGACAGTTTGTCATTTACGCATGTTTTTGTACCTTATGTTTCCGATTTCATCATTCAAGTAGTTTTATTCAGTGCCAGATTACTGTTGATTAGAAGTAAGCCACAACAACTGGTCAAACTAAATAATATATCATTGGAAAGTGTATTTTTGAACCGTTCATTTTCACACCTTCTCAAATCTCTAAGTTCAATCCTAACCTGAAAGGAACCACTTAATGCCAAAAAAGTATGAGTGGGACAAGATATATCCCCATCTTATCAATGGGGCATGATGGGGTGTATCCCATCTTACCTTGCAAGACACATCAAACATGATAAGAGGCAAGAAAAAAGAAAGCTAAAGTGAGAAAAAGCAGTCCTAAGCGGAAACGTAGCAGTTCTTCCTCATTGGAAGCATCAGACGCAGAATGTCTGAACTGCGGTTATTTATATTCAGAATCTTCTGAAGGCTGGATTCACTGCTCTTGTGCAGGGGAGGAAGATGACGAAACAGTTTATGTTTGTGGACATTGCCAGTGACTATAACCTCATATCATGCCCCGTCTTCCCACCAGGTGGAGTAAGATGAAGTTTTGCTAGGTAAATAGAAAATTATTTTTAATAATACCTTCAAGGGAGTTTATTTTTTTATGCTGAAAGTGGTGCACTTGTTATGTACAATTACATCTTTCAAAGTTTCATTCATGAATCTGAGTTTTTTATTATTTTATTCATCTCTAAATGTTAAGTACCCCATCTTACCCCACTCTCCCCTAGTACTACGAAACATGTGTAACAGTTAAACTTAAAAAGAACTAACTCCTAACTCCATTTACAAATAGCCCGGGAGCCAGTGATACTTTTTAGTCAGTCATTTTAACCCTGGCCATAATTTGTATATAGCTTGATTTGGTTGTTTTCTAATCCAAAGTGACCGTCAGCTGGCTCAACATGTAAAAAAAATATTGAGTTTCAGTCATTTTAACCCTGCTGAAATTTACAGAGATGGTAGTTTGTATAATTAGTCGAATAAAAAAAATCGTCCGCTGGCTGTACGTTGGTGGAAAACCCGTCCGCTGGACATGGAAACTTGTAAAAAAAATTTTGAGTTTCAGTCATTTTAACCCTGCTGAAATTTACAGGGATGGTAGTTTATATAATTATTCGAATAAAAAACATCGTCCGCTGGCTGTACGTTGGTGGAAAACCCGTCCGCTGGACATGAAAACGTCCGCTGAACATGAAAGCTTGTAAAAAATTTTTGAGTTTCAGTCATTTTAACCCTTCTGAAATTCACAGAGATGGTTGTTTATATAATTATTCGAATAAAAAAAATCGTCCGCTGGCTGTACGTTGGTGGAAAATCCGTCCGCTGGACATGAGAACTTGTAAAAAAAATTTTGAGTTTCAGTCATTTTAACCCTGCTGAAATTTACAGAGATGGTAGTTTATATAATTATTCGAATAAAAAAAATCGTCCGCTGGCTGTATTTTGGTGGAAAACAAGTTTTCATGTCCAGCGGACGGGTTTTCCACCAACGTACATCCAGCGGACGATTTTTTTCATTCGAATAAGTATATAAACTAACATCTCTGTAAATTTCAGCAGGGTTAAAATGATTGAAACTCAAATTTTTTCACAGGTTTTCATGTCCAGCGGACGGGTTTTCCACCAACGTACAGCCAGCGGACGATTTTTTTAATTCGAATAATTATATAAACTACCATCTCTGCAAATTTCAGCAGGGTTAAAATGACTGAAACTCAAAATTTTTTTTCACAAGTTTTCATGGCCAGCGGACGGATTTTCCACCAACGTACAAGGTGGGCAAAATTGGTGCTACATGAACTAAAACTTTTTGTTATAACTCAGCAAATAAACTTCTTAGAAAAAATCAGAGTACGCCACTGGATTGTGCCTGTATAATGTTTTTATTTCAACATCCTAGCATAAACAGAAACGGAGATAATGACCAAAGTTGAAATTGCCCAAATTGCAATTTCTAGAATTCATGAAAAGGCTTCATTCACCTTTATGACATTTTCAAGAGGGTACGTATAGGTACTCTGTGAGAAACATATCCCCAGGATATTTTATGGGAAAAATTTAATTATATTAACAATGCTGTGCCTGAGGTGGCGTAAGGACACAGTAACAAAGCCTACACAGAACACAACTGATTATCCCAACTTGCACAAGCTTGGAAGTTGGAAGCTTGTAGCTTCTGACGGAGATCAAAAAGTTGTCAGCATAATCATAAATCAATACTACAAACAGACATTTGGATTCCTACAAATTCTCTTCGAATTGAGTAAATTTTGAATATTTTTACAACGCTGAGCGGAATTTTCAACTATAAATTAATAAGCTGAACAAAACATTTTCAGTACGTTTCTTATTTTAAATACAGTTTTGGTATCAAAAATACATTTTTTTAAGAATACTCACATAATGTTCTGCAGACATCACTTATTAAGCTTGCTTGGACAGTAGTTGTGATCAAAATGACGGCAAGGAAAATCATGTCACCATTCAAACGTTACCGCCAAGGTCATGAATAATTAACTTTTTGAGTGTTCAAGGATAATAATTCTCAAGATTCCTTAGTGAAAGCGTTACGGTCAGATAGTTGAAGATTTGTAGTCAAGTTTAAATTTTAAATTGCGTACTTATATCAGTTAGACATGGATGTAGAAATAAACACGGTCTTTCTTTCCCGAACACGTTGAGTCATTCTTTGAATTAAAGTCAAAAATAGGTAGGAATATTTCGAAATGAAAAAGGGATTCAGTTATAAATCATAGGTATCTTTACCTAAACAATATATAGCGTTGATATCTTGTTTGTTCTTTGTACAATTAATACAAAATTTCCAATTTTGAACGAAATGATCAAATTTTAAACTAGCCGCTAGTAAATTGATTTGTATAGTTTATATTGTCGATTTTCTGTATACTGACCGAGAACCTTTGTTAGAAAGCGATTTCTGCATTAAGGTCATTCACCACAGGCGAATTTACCAATGGAATCAACAAATCATTTTAATATCAACAGAATCAATTCATTTTATGACATTTTTTTTCGGATTAACGTAATATCTAAAAATTTAAATAAATTTAAGATATAACAAACACGTAACGCTTTAACTGAAGCATAATCAGTACCGAGAACTGATATTATGCCTAGCACTGAACACAAAATAATAATGCCTTGTCCGGATGCAACATAACACGCGCGTTTATAAATAACATGGGCCAGGTGTACGCATTTGTACAGGGGTCGACCACGAAAAGTCCCTTTTCGGATCGGAGCTGCGTGCTGACTGATCACTAGAGTACTAGAGATAATACTTATTTCATGTATTCGCATTATTCTCGGATCAATATTGATCTGGGGCATTATCAGTCAAATGATCATATAAGAGATAGGTCCAGGGAAATTATGAGAATCATTTTCTTATATATACTGACAATATTGGAAAGAGATAACTTCAACTATTGTATTCAGATAAATACTCCATGGTTCGACTGAAGAATTGTTGTAAAAACCGATAGATATTCAAATTAAAGGTGTGTAATTTTGAGAAAAGCTAAAAGATAACAGTGAAAATATGTAATTTTATACCTTTATCCCCGTTTTTTTATTCAAAATGTGATGCGCATTAGTTATTTCGATTCTTTTCTCATAGCTTGTCTTTTTGGCCATCCGTCAACACCGAAATATAACTGTTTTCGTGATGTTGCGGAATAATTATTCAGGTTTTCAATATAGAAAGTCCGAGATTATACCAAACATTGTAAAAAGCCCTATTTTTCCCCAGATGTACTCCATTCACTTTTCTAAAGTATCCCGGTTGACCATGATTTTTAATGAAAACTGACGCAGGTTGGCACTCGTGAAAGTCAAATAATTTGACGTTACCAAGGCTACTTTTTATTAACTCTTTTTTAACTTTGCAAATGGAGTTAGTTCTTTTAAGGTTTAACGTTGACACAGGATTCGTAGTCGGTAGTACTACTGCATTTTCAATATTAATATTTTCATATATTTTCACATATATTTCAAGTTGTGCAGAAGGGAATTCAAATGTCGCCTGTAGGCTTGTTTCTTGAGAATTTTGAAAAGTGTGGAATTCCATAGGTCCGTCTATTCTGTTAGTTTAGAAGTTTTTCTATCGGGTTATTCGAGTACTTTTATTCTTTTTTCGAATGAACTAAGAACTATCACAAATTAACGGACTATTCTGTCAATTATTTTTCAGCGAAATTTCAACACTCGGTTCTTGATCGCCGTAATGAAAATAGCATAAGTGAATCTTCCAAGGATGTTTATACAGGGTGGGCTTTTCAAAACGAAACAGACGAGATAACGGGCGGAATAAATTTATTTCGAAAAAATCCTCGGACAAGTCGATTTTTGTTTTGAGGGGGACAACTTTTAAGGTCAAATTCACAACTATATCACTTCAACCCTTAGTGTTAGAACACCAACCCCTAAATTTTGAATAGGAAAGATAGGGTGAGTGATACCTCATTTGAAAGGCCTTTTTATCATGAATTCAGCGTAATAATTTTTTTCTCATTTAACGCATTCGTTTGCGAGATATTCAATTTTGAATTTCGTACAGTACCATTCATTCCGCTAACCATGCTATGTGAATTAATCAATTATTTGACTAATTCATTCTGTGGTTACAATGGTAACCATTAATTGTCAACATTAGACAACGAAATAATTATTATTGGTAATTACTTTCTTCAAGAAATGAGGTGAAAATGGTTTATTCTTTGGCAGATAGAATTGAAATTGTTTCTTTATTTTTCAAGGATAACATTTATTTTGATATTTTTTTAAGTGACTAATTATTCATTGTTAAAATTTTGACTTTGTATTTTGATGTCTGGTGTATGGCAGTTATGGAGTTTCATCAATTCTACAGAATGAATGAATAATAAATTCGATTGATTCAGACAGCTTGCTTGACGACAATACCATCTTTGTTTCAACTTCAAATGTCAATATCTCAAGAATCAATGAATCAAATGAAGAAAAAATCAATATCCTGAATTCGGGATAAAAGGACCTTTCAAATGAAGTATCATTCACCCTATCTTTCCCATTCAAAATTTAGGGGTTGGTGTTCTAACACTCAGGGTTGAAGCGATATAGTTGTGAATTTGACCTTAAAAGTTGTCCCCGTCGAAACAAAAATCGACGTGTCCGAGCATTTTTTCGAAATAAATTCATTCCGCCCGTTATCTTGTCTGTTTCGTTTTAAAAAGCCGGAATATTTCCAGTATTAACACTATTAACAGATAAAAAAGTTTCTTCAACATTCGCCAGTTCTTTGGAATTATTGAATTCACATAATATTTTCTCAAAGTAAATGAACATTTTGATAAATACGTAATTACTACGACTTCTATGTAGCAAGGACAACGTTGCGGAGATATCTGACAGGAAAATGATTATAACCTAATATTTTCGGTGAAATGTGTCGGATTTTCATGATCGGGATACATTATAAAAGTGATTAAAGTGAATGGTGTGTACTTTCTTTGATTATAGAATTGGTACAGATAACGGAAGAGCGTATAATATTGTACCTTCATGTAGATTGTAGAGGATTAAGTGTTTCATGTTCAGTAAAAGTCCCTAGGTTTTCGAGATTTTTGAAAATTCCAAAAATTACCACCCTATGCCACTCTTTTTGTTGGCAAGACTCCAAATGGAGTACTTTTTTCAATCTGTTGCCAACCATGATACAAAAGTGAATGGAGTATACAATATGGCATTCGAGATTCCAACCTAACCAGGTAATTTCAAGTTTTAAGGTTTATCTGTTCGAGAGTTATCGTGATCAGTGATTCGAACCTAGTCCAATGGCACTCACAATTCGAGAAATACAGACATCCTGACAAAATTGAATATTTAGGAATTTTGAATAAAATAATCTGTAACTCCAACAGGATACAGGATTCTATAGTTGAAATATTTTCAGTTAATAATGAAACACCCTGTATATGGAACGATATAATTAATGAAGGCATGCCTAATACTCGTATCACCAAAACATATTTCTTGTGTCCCCTGAAAAGTTGAGCATACACAGTGTCAAAATAGTAAAGATACCATTATTTCTACTAGGTATATGTATTCATGTATAATTCTTACCTGAAAGTGAAGAAGTACATGAGGTGTCCATGATATTCATGCTGCTTAAAGTTGAAATAGAATCAGAATCACTGTTAATCTCATCATCAGAATTCCTCAGAAATTCTGGATCATCTGGTAAATTCAAATCAGCCTTAATACTGTTTATATTACCGTTCATATGATCTATGGGCATATAACTAGTTTCGAAGAATTGAAGAAATTCCCTTGATGTGAATAGTTGATAGTGACTACCTACATATTCCAAGAAGTTCAGAGCACTTTGTTTCTTTTCTGTTACGGAATGTTCGTCGTATTTATTGAAAAAAGTTCCTCGGCAAAGAGATGGAAATTTATCAGATATATTATACTTTCTGTGTAGAATCTTTATTTCTTTGTAGAACTTTTTGAAATCATTATAACGTTTCCACACAGTGAGTTTTGTTACTGCTTCGGGACATTTTTCTGGATATAATATGGAAATAACTTTATATATTACAAACCCCTGTTGGTGTTTACTTATTTCTGGGATATCAAATATTTGAATCCATTTGATATTGTCGATATTCATTCTTCACTTCCTCGATTTCACATATATGTACGAAATACGAAACTAGCGAGTTTCGGTACAATAATAATTACGCTCAGTATAATCGATAATACCGAAATGGATAACAAGAAACATACGGATATACTTTAAGGAAAGCTCGCATATCCTTCGATTAAGAACACTTTTTTAGAACCATTCACACTAGTTTAGTTCATGAATGCTGTTGACAATAGTTAAAAATTTTGAGGAACCCGTTTCAAAAAACATTATTCAAATAATTTATTTACTTCATTATTAACCACAATTCATTTTTACCACAGTACCATAGACTCTTTGACAGAGCATCCATAATCTCAGGCCATAGAATACAATAACAAAAAGGAAAGATTGATGGAAATCCACAGAATACCTACATCACAGACCTGTGCCACAGCTGTGGAGTGTGGACAGTTGTGACACACTTAAAAAAAGAAGAGAAAAAAGAATATTCAATCTCTTCTGTAAGCATTGGTGACAGTTGAACTTCTATGATCTCTCCAAATTTCAAATTTAACGACTTGAAAACAATAAAATTTGTGAAAAAATGCTAATACGAAATTGAAGACTATTATATGTTTAAATGCAAATATTTCTCTGTTAAATAGAAATTATGGATCGGTCCTCGAATCATAAAAGAAAGAGCACAGCTCCAAATAATTCATTGGATGAAGAGGATGATGTTAATTTTTCAGACGAAGAAGGGACAACGGTTGATGGAATTTATATTCCACCACCAACAAAACCCGTCTGTTCTTTGGATCCTACTGGTCCCCGCTTGATCATAACTAAAATTACTAATAATTTCTTCAAAAGTTATGCTAATGAGCAGACACTTGGTCCATTCCATAAAGTAGGTTTTTTGGTTCAATGTATCCCGATTGAGTAATTAAAATCTCGAAATAATGATATTTTTTACTTATTTCAGTGTTTTAATGCAATCATTGGTCCTAACGGTAGCGGTAAAAGTAATGTAATTGATTCTATGTTATTTGTGTTTGGATATCGGGCAACAAAAATTCGTTGTAAGAAAGTTTCAGTTTTACTACACAATTCTGAAAACCATCCAAATGTACAGAGTGCTACAGTTGAAGTCCATTTTGCTCAAATTGTTGATAAGGTAAAATATTTTTCGAGTGTTGGTTTTCATTAAATATTTATCATTAAAGGAAGGTGATGAATATGACATAATACCTGGTAGTGAATTCGTGGTTACTAGAACTGCTATGAAAGACAATTCTTCTTATTATACGCTGAATGGTTCAAGAGTGCACTTCAAAGAAGTAGCAGTTTTATTGAAAAAGCATGGAATTGATTTGGATCATAACAGATTTCTCATTTTACAGGTGAATAAATTAAAAATGAGTTTTACACATTCTTTTGATTCATTATATTAAAAACTTTGTCTTCAGGGTGAAGTAGAACAAATAGCCATGATGAAATGCAAGGCTGATAATCCTAATGAACCTGGTATGTTGGAATATTTAGAAGATATCATCGGAACTTCTCGTTATATTAAGCCCTTAGAGTTATTGAATGAAAGAGTTGAGACATTATCAGATGCACGATCAGAAAAAGTTAATCGATTGAAGCTTGTGCAGAAAGAATTGGAAGAGTTAGAAGGACCTATGGCAGAAGCTGTTGATTATTTGAAAGCGGAAAATACTGTAGCTACTTGCAAGAATATTTTATATCATAAAAATATGTATGTATTTTTTGAGTTTCAATATAAAACAATATGGTGCAATTGATAATACTGATGGGAAGTGGGTTGTACTGCTTAGATTTCAATACATAAGGGTTATTTTACTTATATTATTTTGAGTCTGAACATGAATCTATTGACAAACTAGGAACTAGTGTTACACCTACAAGGAATGATATCTTAAACTTGATTTTCAACAAGAAGGAAACAATATAATTTGCTGAATATGTTATTAAAATGTAATCTAACAAAAGGTTAATGTAGCTGAGTACACTGCTAAGACATCAATAAAATAAGATGCTCGATGTTTGCTTGTTGCCCCTTGCTCCAAGTTACTTGAACTTCATCAAAAGTGTGCCAACGTCTGTAGAGGAACGTTGGCAATCTCATAGGAAAAAAGTTCAAGAAATTATTCCTTTTGGATGTAAAACTTCTCATGTCTCATTATAAGCTTAGAAATTGATTTCAAATAATTGTGATATACTGTATGATTACAAATGAGTTGTACATTCTTTTATGCATGAAGTGGTTAATACCAAATAAACTGAAAATCATCTTAGTATCTTAGCAAGATAAGTATGTATAATTGTTTGGAATCACCCAGTATTTGATATCTATTTATTGTTTTAAGGTACTGGCTCCTTATTGAAATTAATTTTTCTATATTTCAATATTTTTCAGATTTGACATGGAGGATGAACTGAAAGAATCTGAGGAAGAGAAAAACTTAATTCAAGCTGCTAAAGACGAGGTAACAGAAAAAATTGAAAATGTTACTAAATCGAAATTAGAAAAGGAAGAAGCTTTGAATCAAAAATCAGAGTAAGTTTATCTAGAAATTATCAAATGGTTCACAAAATTATAATCGTGATTTATGCTTTGATTAACAGAAAATATAATTCACTCACAAAAAGAAAAAATAAATTGAAAGAAGCTTTTGAGAAGGCGAACAATAAAGATGTAGAGTTACAGGCTGAAATGGTTCAAGTCAATAAAAACCGGAAAAAGACAAAGGAACTTTTATCCGAGGAAAAAATTAAGTTAGAACAATATGAAAAGACACCTGCAGAAAGTGAAAAAGTAGATATTTAGTAGATCTTTTTTTTTTCTATTCTGCATATTATTTTATTATTTCAGCATATTGAAGAATGTCTGAAAAGGGAAATACAATTATCTAAAAAAAAAGAAGCATTGGATGCAGAAAAAGTGGAACTACTGGCTACCATAAAGACAGAAACAAAACCATTACAGGAAAAGAAGGAAATACTTGAAAATGACTTGGTGAAGTTGAAAAGGAATGTGGATGAAACCAAGTCTGCGGTGAGTGAAAATTTTTCTTTGTGCTTTTGTTTACACCTACAGGGTGTCCCAGAATAACACCGACAACTCTCGGCCATATATTCTCAAGATGAAATCAATACCATTAGTCGAAAAAAGTTAGGTAAAATGTTTTTAGTTTTTAAGTAATAAGCCATAAAAAATGGCGATTTTTTCAATTTGTGATAAAATTTGGTGGATTAATTCAGTGACTAGAGTTACTTCTTTTTACGAAATGTTATTTGAATTGAAAATATGCAAGGCTGTAGCTAGAAAAAAATTTCGGGGGGGGTCCGTCCGAGGCCGTAGCTAGAAAAAAATTTATTCGAAAAAATTTCGGTGAAATGATTATCTGGCATTTCTGAAAAAATAGATTTCGGGGGGGGTCCGGACCCCATCGGACCCCCCCCTGGCTACGGCCTTGAAAATATGGATCTATGATTTTTAGCCTCCTGGCCACCTTAAAACATTCGGAACTTTTTTTATCATTTTGATCTACTTACCATATAAAATGTTAATTTTAGAAGAAAAATGACATTTTGTAAAAAAAAGTACCTCTAGTCACTGAATTAATCCAATTAATCCAAATTATATTAAATTCGGTCAAGCAGTTTTATCACAAATTGAAATTATAAAAAAATTCGCCATCTTTGATGGCTTATAACTTAAAAACTGAAAACATTTTACCTAACTTTTTTTCGACTAATCGTATTAATTTCAACTTGAGAATATATGGCTGAGCGTTGTCGGTGTTATTCTGGGACATCCTGTATATACTTCTAAAATGTTCCAAATGATATGATTTTCATAATATTTTTGAAAATTTACAATTATTTTCAGTATGCTCTTGCTGAATCTGAATTGAAACTTTGCATGACAAATGAAGAAAATGAGAGGAATAAGTATGAATCCCTGAAATCAAGCTATGAGAATGCAAATTCTCTAATGAAACAGCGGCAAGAAGAAATTGTTGCTCTTAAAAATAAAATTCCTTTGACTGAAAAATCTCTGAGAGAGGCTACATCTGAATTGAATGCTATAAGAGAGGAGGAAGAACATATCAGGTTGGAAGTAAAAAATAAACGGGCACATTTAGAAGAATCCAGATCTTCCATGAATGCTTCCAAATCTAGGACAAAAGTTTTGGATTTTTTGATGAAGCAAAAGGAGGAAGGTAATTGTCCTGGACTATTTGGCAGATTGGTGAGTTATTTTGATGGAAAATTAGAATATTTTGTAATTTTTTAGCCTATTTATTTATTAACTGGTTATATGTGACCGTAAAAGTCACGTCTAGTTGAGTAAATGTTTTGTTCTGTTTTTTAAATTTTTATTTGTATGTCTTTCAACTTCAAATTATTCTCCAAAATCTTGGCGTTTGGTGACTCAAACCTTCTCGCTGTAAAAATGGAGGCATAAAATAATATTGCTGATAATAATTATAAGTCAGTCCATGGCTTTAGGGGAAAGTGCATTAAGCTTAGCATCTTTCTTTCTTTTTCATGGGACAAACATTGATTTTCATTCGTTATGAAGAATATTAGAAATTGATGAACTATTCACATTACATTGGAAATATTAGATAGTTTGTTATATTTTTGATTATATTTTGACTGGCTAATTATTGCGTTAATGAAATTCATCAATTCATTGCTTAAAAATTATCTATTTTTAATTTAGGGTGATCTTGGTGCAATCGATTTGAAGTATGATGTTGCCATTTCAACAGCGTGTGGTCCACTGGATAACATTGTTGTTGATACTGTTTCAACTGCTCAGTGGTGTATTGAATATTTAAAACAATATGATATAGGTAGAGCAACCTTTATAGCACTTGAAAAACAAGAGCACTTACGACAAAATGCCACATCTAGAATCCAAACGTGAGTATATTTTTCAATTTGTAGGAAAATTCGACTAACCCTTGTTTGAAGTGAACCAGATTTTGATTGCAGTTAGGTAGGAAGTGAAGTGAATTCAAATTTGTAGTTTCTCATTTTCCTCAAAATTGCTCTCAACATCGTAACACTTTTGTTTTAGGCATAGGTGCAAGAAAACTGATTCTTCAGGATCTCCATTTGGGATTATCTTTCTCGTAATAATAATAGTGAAACTTTGTGGTTCAATCAATTTGGTGTTAAAATATTCAACTCTGATGTAATTAAAAATTTCAAGAATACCTCATTTTGCCCAAATGTGAATATTCACTCAAAATGGTTGGACCCATTGATGACGAATTCATGGTCGATTTCAATTCTATCCGTCCGTTAACACGATAATTTTCGGAAGAAGAGACCTAGTCTTGAAATATCCAGGGTTCTTAAATAGTTATAACTACCTGGGTTAAATTCGTAAACGGCCGAATCGAACCAATGGTTTTGGAGCTAACAATTATAAATTTTTATTTTCCTAAGATTTCGAAAATCACATATTATTGTGCGAATTCGACTGAAATTTCTTATTTAAACCAATGAAATAGATAAATTTAGTGAATCGAAAAGTCGTTACCATCCTGCCATTAGAAGTTAGGTAATTTTTTTTCTGGAAGCTGATAAGTAGTGTTGGGCGGATTCAGTGCCTGAAAGGGTGACGGCACTAGCTACGAAGTTGAACAAGCGCACAGAAGCTCCTTATCTCAAGTTATCGCTCTCAGAATTTTTTTTGGATACACTTGGGCAGCCGATTAAGAGTTACAAGTTCTATTCACTTATCAATCATGGCATGTATACCATTAGGCAAGTGAGAGAGTTTCCGAAAGTCCCATGAAAACCTTTTTCTTCCCAGCAATGTTCTCAATCTGGTTGACAAACAGGATATTCAAGGGAAATGAATCTAAAAACTTGTTTATATCCCCATTTCAAATTTCAGACCTGAAAATGTTCCACGTTTATATGATCTTGTTCGAGTTCAGGATGATCGAGTAAAGACAGCATTTTATTATGCTCTGAGAGATACATTGGTTGCTAATGATTTGGATCAAGCTTCAAGAATTGCTTATGGCTCTAGAAGATATAGAGTTGTGACTTTGAGAGGAGATCTTATTGAAACCACTGGTAAATACATGTGCTCAAACGCATAATTTATCAATTTTTTTCTTGTGTAATTGCATGACAAGCATTCTTGGTGAAGTTTCATTGCTAATTCAAATAATTTGTGATAATCCTATTTGTGGTCAAGAACAAGTATGCCATAAACGTTTCTTTTAGGTACTATGAGTGGTGGAGGTAGATCAGTATTCAAGGGTAGGATGGGTCAGTCTGTCGCAGTAAGTACTACGAATCAAAAAGATTTGGATGCGGTGGAAAACGAACTCAAAGCATTGGAAGAACGCTTCAGATATCTCAGGGAACGCCAAGCAGCGTTGGAAAATCAGATCAAAGCTTTAGAACCTGAACTCAAACAAATGAAGATGAACTATGAGATATTCGGTTCAGAAATCAAGGTAAAATTGAGCAAATCATTGATCGACATTGGTGTCAAGTGATATTGGGTTGGGATGGGAATTGCACATCATTTTTTTTCAGTCACTCATACAGCAACAGCCTGTTCTTCTTAAGCAGCTGAAGGCTCAAGAGATCAAAGCCAATGCTACAAAATCTGATGAGGCTCAGGTTAAAAGAATAACTGGTATTATACAGGCAAGGAAGGCTGAATATGATGAAGCTGCTGAAATAGCAGGAAAACTGCAGGTGCAAGTTGACAGACTAACTAGTGAGATAAAGGAGAAAACCATTGGAAAAATGAAAAAGATGGATAAATCAATCAACGAAGTGGTGGATACATTGAATAAACTCAAAACAGAAGTGAATAAATCAAAAGTCGCTGTTAAAACAGCCGAAAGGTAAGAATTCATGTAACACTTAAAAAATAATTTTGTTCATAATATTTTGACATACAGATACTTCACATTCATGTTGAGGTATACTCCATTCATTTTTATAAAGTATCGCGGTTTGCCATGAAATTCTGACACATTTCACCGCGTATATTTTGAAAATATTAGGTTACGGCCATTCTCCTGTACTGAAAAATAATGTACAGAATAGTCGGTTATTTTGGGATAGTTCATTCGGAAAAAGAATAAAAGTACTCGAATAACCCAGAAAAACGAACGGAACAGACGAACCTATGGAATTCCCAACTTTTCAAAATTCTCAAGAAATACCTACAGAAGACATTTAAATACCTTTTTGCACAACTTGAAATACTCCAGTATGAAAATGTAGAAGTTCTACGAAATCTGCGTCACAGTTAAACTTTAGAAGAACTAACTTTTACAAAGTTAAAAAAGAGTAAATAGAAGTAGACTTGGCAATGCCGCTTGATTTTCACGAGTGATAAACCTGAATCATGGCTAACCGCGATACTTTATAAAAGTGAGTATAGTCAATAATGAAATATTCTTTCATCCATATAATTCAATCAATCTGTTCAAAGATAAAATATTTCAAATAGACAAATTCCGTATAATTATTGCTTTAGATTTTTATTTTAATATTTCATTATTCAACAGAAATTCAAAGAAATCAGCAGAAAAAATAACTACCATGGAACAAGACATCACAAACTTTGAAAACAGACTAAGAGAAATGAAAGCTCAGAGGGATGAAATTGAATCTGATGGTGCCAAGTTACTCAAATGCTTGGAAGAAATTGAAGAACAACTTAATAGTGATGATAATGAGTATAGCGGTAAATCTACTAATGTTGTTTCATATCTTCACAGAGTAACTTTGAGCTTTTGCAGGCTTGAAGGAGGAGGTTGACAAGCTCAAGAAAAAATTGAATAAATTAAAATCAGAAGAAGTGGATATTGATCAAAAGCTGAAGACTGCAAATGAAAAAATAGGCGGTGTAAAATCGACCATGCATCAGTGGCATGTTAAGGTGACTGAAAGTTAATTGATTAAAATGATATATTTTGTTTTTTGTGAAAATCTACATACAGGGATTTCTCCTTGTAGATTTCCCAATTGAAATATCAAGAAATACCTGAAACACCAATGGAGGAATTGAAAAAATACACCAGGGAAGAATTGCAAGAAAAGAATTTGGAATTAATTGAAAAAGATATGAAAATGGCGGAGAATAAGTTAAAATCTGAAAAACCTAATCTTGGTGTGATACAGGTATGTCTTAGTTTGGAATATTCAAGATATGCTTTTTTCTTAGTTCATGTTGGCGTTTTCTGTGCGAGTCAACCCACATATTACAGATAATATACTAGAACTAGATGACAGTTATATTATCTGATATCTGTGGGTTGACTCAAGTGTAAAACCTCCTCATCTCGACATGTTGGTTTCATTTCAATTTTACTTTAGGAATATCGTAAGAAACAAAATAGATATATGGAAAGAGCTAAAGAACTAGATGAAATCTCTCAGAAACGTCAAGAAGTGAAGAATGTATATGATAATTTGAGGGAGCAGAGGAAAACAGAGTTTCTGACAGGCTTTCAAACTATTCGTATGAAGCTTAAAGAGATGTATCAAATGATTACGCTAGGAGGAGATGCCGATTTCGAGTTGGTAGATACCTTCGATCCATTCACAGAAGGCATACAGTTCAAGTATGATAAAAAGATAGTGTGAGTTGAGTATAATATAAATAATCAAAAACTATGATTTTAGTGTGAGGCCACCAAAAAAATCTTGGAAAAAGATTTCGAATTTATCAGGGGGAGAAAAAACATTATCTTCTTTAGCTCTGGTATTTGCACTCCACTATTACAAACCCTCCCCATTGTATGTCATGGATGAAATCGATGCTGCTTTGGATTTTAAGAACGTGTCCATTGTGGGACACTACATAAAGGTAATATTGTTCATAAATTAATAATATCAATATCAACTTTTTCTCCAGAATTGTTGTTTAGTTAGATAATCTAGGTGAGGGATTTCAGATGATAAGATCTTTTCGAAATTTGGCAGGCATATTGAAGTTGCTATTTTACTTATAAAATCTGAATTTAAACCCGTTTGGATCTGTTCGATAAAACAATTTTTCAGGAATTTGGACTTTAATGTTTTTTTGTTAAATTTCTTTAAATCATTACCAACGTTTCGGATTCAGTTGATCCTTGCTTCATAAGTTAAAGTTTTAAATAATGGATCTTCCAAAAATGTTTGTTAAATTGAAGTAAATTCGAGCCTTGATAAAGGATCAACTGAATCCGAAACGTTGGTAATGATTCAAAGAAATTTAACAAAAAAACATTAAAGTCCAAATTCCTGAAAATTGTTTTATTGGTGATTAACATGGACGAAAATTCCGATACAGGTTATATAGTTCTTGTCAAGAGATCTGGACAAATCTCCGGCTTTCAAATGTATACAAATTACAAATTTCCCATCATCAAAAATACTGTTCCTGTCTAACTTCCAATTTGTTGGCATTCCAACCAGCAACCTCCCTTCACAGGAACTGAACACAATAAACACAATGAAAAAAATCATCATCTGCAATTCAGTTCAATTGAACAAAAAATTGCCAATTGATCATGAGTTTTGGTTTCATGGTTCCTCGTGAATTGAAACTTTGAACTCAACTAAAAAACAACAATTTCATTATTTATAGTGTAGGTATATATTACCAAATGATAAATTTCTTCCAGAATCGTACGAAAAACGCCCAATTCATAATTATCTCGTTGAGATCTCAAATGTTTGAACTTTGCGATCATCTTATTGGTATTTACAAAACCTACAATTGTACCAAGAGTATAGCGATCGATCCAAGAGTTTATGATGAAAAAGGAACAGAAGAGGATCAAGTGGTTCCAACTCAAACAGAAAATCAAGCAAGCCAAGACCCAAGGAATTCTGCAGGAAATAATGCTGCTGATGCTGTACAAAATGAAACGCAAAATTTTACTCAAGAACAACCTCAACAACTAACACAAGAACAATCTCAACAAGTAACACAAGGATCTAGCCTTTTCAGTGATAAAGACAAAATGGATACTAGTTCAGAATCTGAAGAAGATCGTCCTGAGTCATCTCAAAAAATTATAGATGATTCATTTGAAGCCATGGATACTGAATGATGTTTATTTGTTTTGATTAAATGTTTGTTTTTAAGAATATTTTGAATTCTTGACCACTGAGTTTTTTTACTAGGATTGTGTTAATTTATTGCATCCTAGGGAGTTTTAGCTCGTTCTTATGAATAAAAATTCAAAAGTGAGAAGCTTTTTCGAGCTTATCCAAATTCTTAATCCCCTCAACGCTGCTTGGTTTCTAGATAAAAATGTTCTAATGGCATGGTGATTTTTTGGGTAACGCATTTTATATATTTACATGAAAATTTTCAGCCAATTTGGGCAATCAGTTTTGGAGATATGGTATTTTTATAATACTCGTTATCACACCATCTTCATGAAATTTTATATACTACTCAGCAGATTAGTAGATCTGCACCAGAGTTGAAGCTAAAACTCTGTACATGGAATAAAAAGAAATAGACTGCTTATTTCAGTGTCTACAAAGAAATATTCACTTTAGTTTCTTACACACCATCTTCATGAAATTTTATATACTACTCAGCAGATCTGCACCAGAGTTGAAGCTAAAACTCTGTAAATAGAATAAAACTGCTGCTTATTTCAGTGTCCACAAATAAATATTCACTTTAGTTTCTTATCTTCGATTTTGTCAAGTCTTGATGACTGCTGACCAAACTTCTCTTTGTTTCCCAGAAAGACACTTGATTTGTTGATAATACACCAAGTTACTCCCCGTAGGTATTCCAAAATATTCAAGAAAACCCTCTTGATTTGAACAACTTGGCACATCCGACTTCAACACACATTTGCGGCATTGTTTTGATAAGAATGCATTAATTTTTGATCATATTTAGTGTTATTATATTCCAGAAAGTAAGAATGACTGGAAATACCAAAAAAATATCCCCTTAAAACAATTTTTAAAGCAAATAAACGTTATTTATATCTACATGATTAAAGCTAAATTTCCATTGTGTGACCACCAGCACTAACCTCAAAAAATATTTGACAGTTCGTTGGATTGCCTAATTTCAATGTTTACGGTCGGCCAAACGGACAAAATGGAATTTTATCCCGGGTTCTGGTTCATTGAGCAGAACTTAGAGGGGGCAATTATGATTCATGAATCCTGAGGAATAAACGTATCAAATATGAAAGTATTATTAATTTATTCAAAATCATTACATTCATCAATTCAGTCAACTTGAAATCCCCAAACTTTTAAACTACCTGCATCTCTTTTACGATCATAACTGTCCTTATCGTCACAGGCATATGCTAAAAGGTACATAGAGGGATGCCATGCAACAGTAAATGTTGCAGCTTCCACAGAAATGTCCGCAATTTTATCTCCTGTTTCAACAAAACCTATGTCTATCAGAAGGTCTTCAGAAGCTGAAGCTAGAAGTTGTCCATCATGACTGAATGATATAGTTCGTACAGGCCAGTCCATCCTGAAATAGAAATATTTAATCAACCATGCCTTCCACTTCATCAGAACATAATATGATGACTTGTAGTTTAAATATTTACTTTAATCAAAATCACATCTCAACAGACTTTAGTGCATTTTTGATCAATCTTTATTTTTCAATAAAAAAAATATATAAAACATCAGTACCTTGTGAAAACTCTTTTGCAAGCTAACTCTTCAATATCCCAAAGAGATACTAAAGCATCAGCACTGCCAGTGGCAAAATATTTTCCTGTTGGATCAAATTCAATGCATATACAAGTTCCTGGATGAGCTTTCAATATATGCTGACGCTTCAACTCAGGATAACTGGAAGAAAATTTGAATTTATCAGGTGATGGTGGAATCTTAAATTGTGTACAGATCTGGAAAAGTTACTTCTTGAGATAATAAATAATGAGAGAAACAGAGAAGATCCTATTAGGTAACTGAAAATAGATGCCATTCAATGGAGAAGTTGAAAGATTTTCCCATCCAAGATCCCTTAAATGGGAGATAGGTACATGACAGTCATATTTGAATAAGCCATAAATATGTGTCTTTCTGCTTTCTCTTTGCATTTATTTCCATGGCATTAATATTGCTATATAATGATCCTTCTTTGCCAGACCTGTAGAATGAAATGAATGTCTTCCTAACTAACCTTAGTATATGAACACTGCCTAATCCATTTGTCAAGAAGAATAAATCACTACTATTGTTCCAGGATATTTCATTTACTTCAAAATAAAATTGTTCTTCTGCCTCAATTTTATAAGTTCTAGCATCAATAAATGTGACCAAGTCCTCTTTGTTTCCAACAGCAATACAGTTCCCATTTGGCGACCATGCAATATTTATATTTTCGCCTTTAGTATTTATCGTAGTCACACATTTTTGAACTCTTGTATCCCATATTCTAATAGATTTGTCCCCACTTGCTGTGCTCAGAAGATCTGGATGTGACTGATGCCAACATAATTGATCAACTGATCCACTGTGGCCTTTGAAAGTTACTTCCTTATTCTAAAATGAAGCTGATACACAATTTTTTTTACAATTTTTCTGCAACGTACCAGTCTATCTCTATCTAATGTATATATGCAAACTGATTTATCGAATGAACCAGAAGCAAGTCTTCTGCCATCACAACTCCATCCAACTGAATGCACTTTAGCTGAATGCCCTAAATATTCTTTGGATTTCGAGTGAGTTTTGAAATAGCTTTGGAGCTCCTCAATTTTATCTTGATACATAATATGTTATGAGTGTAAACTTTTAATCAGATAGTTGTTTCAGTTGTTTGAATTGAACGGTAAAAAACACTAATTAACCTACAAATTTTGAAGTTTAGCTTTTTTCCAAACGAAAACTAGAACTACTTGAATTCAAAACTTATATGATCTTCTTTCTTGTACAAAAATGGTCATGAGAAAAAAGTGAAGATACCATGTTCGTTCGGATCTCTTTTGAATCTTCATTTTTCAAACAAGATATTTCTTATTTTTTTATAAAAAGCCATGAAATAAAATAGGGTTAACAAGGCAACACTGTTATAGGCTACAGGGATGCTTCGAATAAATAACCTCTACAGAAAGAAGAATGCGGGAAGATTAACAGCAAAGAGTCTTGTTAACAGCACATGTGTTCTGTGATGTGTAGTGCCTCGGATTATTTTCAGTTATTTCTCCTTACACATTGACCATCATAGACCAAATGTTGACCATTTTTTCAAAAGAAGTATGTGAATGCAACAGGGCACCGCACAGATTATTATATCGTAATCAGGAAATCAACATTTAATGTTTATCTACTCATTCTACTCCATATGTAAATTATTCAACTGATTTTGAGCTGTAATAATATCTATAACCTGAGTTATATTAACGCGCGCCTATAACTTACCTACTCTAATACAAATAGGAAAATAGTAGTTGTTCAATGGGCGGTAATGTACCTAAGTCATAACATAACACACGCAGATGAATTTTGGACCACGAGACGTCAGGCGAGTGTGGTGTAATTCATCAAGTGTGTTATGACCATCACCGCGAATTGAATACTATACTTTATCTTCGACTTCTTCAGTAAAATTTGAATTAATCTGCATTTTCAAAATTGACAACAGTCGTCAAAAGCGATCTCTGTGGTCGAGAATCGAATCGCGTGTGTTATGACTTACATTACTGCTCGTTGAATATCATACTATTATTGCTATGTAAAATAAGAATCAGTGGGGAAACAGTTTTAATAATCAACGCAGTTTCTTCTAACAACAATATATTTCATACTCTGTTCAACATTCTATTTAATATCACATAAGAGGGCAACACCTCTAAGTGTCCAGTGCCTAGGGTTGTGATCAGTTTCGAAATCTATAGATCCCACGTACTTCTGATCGGTTCTTTGTGGTTTTCTATAGATTGGACATTCATACAATTTGGGATCTTTACCAGCTGTAGTGTTGATAGCGTATATGTAGATGACTGGCATCTGTTCATAAAGCACTTTCGGTTTACTCTCAATGAGTTTACTTGATCTTCTGTCAAGACTAGCGCCTTCCAAGAACAAACCGTGGACATACACTCCTTCCGCGGGACCCTCTTTCAAATCTTCTTTATTGTAGCGTGTTATGAGATTTTGTAGAACTACTGAATCCAAAGCCCATCCCTTATGAGCGCGTGTTACATCCTGAAAATGGATATCAATCTTGAGTTATAAATTGTAATAATATATACCTATGGAAAGGCGCGAGGGTAAGATTGACGCATTGGGTAAAGGTTAAGAATTTTTCAAAATCAATCGAAGGTAGCAGCACGTCCTAATTACTCATATTCAAAATATTCTGTATTGACAGTATACAGGGTGTCCCAGAAGTCCCGCACTTCCTTGAGGGGATCGAAAGTGAAAAATATTCTAAGCCCAAATATCCATGTTTGAAATTTTTTGATAACGTAGTTCATTAGTTATTGGTTAATGAAAGTGACCAATCAGGAGCGCGCTACAGAAGATTGAGTAAGCAGTGGGGACGCTGTAGTATGTTGAACACCCTGTATATTTCGTACGTGATATAATAAGATTAGTGCGACCTCCCTTTAGACCTACAGCGTCACGTAAAGCCAGAGCTCTAGGTCTCATCATTGCCAGTTATGTTTATCAAATATAATGTTATTGAAACAAGTAAACATTTGTAAAATATATATAACAATTGGCTAGGGAGATTCATTCAGTGATTCATTCAGAAGCGTGTACGTATTGGATGTTTGTTAGTCAACAGTTATTGTTGGTAGTAAACAGTTACATTGAATGTGAATTATCATCTGTGCCAGTATGGTTAAGAAATAAACCCCTTTGATGAGTCTGCCTGGTATTATTCTTCACCATCCTTAACTGCATAACGATTGGCCGAACCTACCCTAGCTGGGTACGTCACATGGCGATCCTGCCAGTTCTATGCAGTTAAAGGTCCAGGGTCCAGAAGGTTTTCATCAGGATTTGGATATGGGTATGTGACTTCATCAAAAATTCGTAGTTCAACCAACAAGCCAAGATGGGATCAGGCCAGCCCAAGCCAGACGAGATCATTATTGCCCAATGGTCAAAGAAGCCATGGAGCCTATTGGGCCGAGGATACAACTCGAGATTAGGAGAAGCCACCAGGACTTAGTATAAATCGTAAGAACTATTTCTTTTCCCCATTATGTCTGATTGTGAAGTGAAAAGTGATGAACTAATTGCTGACTTGAATGGTGTGAAAACGTCACAAATGAGCCGCGAAAAGATAGTGAACGGGCCGATAGGGTAAATAATGAATTAATCAAGATTTATATTTAATAAATTATGTAAATTGTCAAGTCGGAACCAAATTTTCTCAAAGCATCGCAAATGAATCATGGTAATTTTAATCAGAAAGAAAATTCGTACCATTCATATCGAGTTCGTGACCCCTGACCGAAACAAAATTTCATGTCAGCGTAAAATAGTTACGCACAAGGTCTCGGTCACCAGTTCACGAATCATTCTGAAAACAATAACACCGCGGATTTATTTGTTCAATATTATTATAATCCGTCTAGTAGATTAACCAAATTCCGTTTGATTTTAGAAGAGTATAACTTCAAGTGTCATCATGTAAAAGTTTCAGAAAATTTTTTCAGCACATGCCTTATCGCGTATTTAAAATGAATTAGGTTCTAAGCAATACGAGACGAATGCCTCCGATAGCAAAAGGATTGATCACCTTGTTGTTGTCGAAGTTTCAAAACGTCCAGTAAAAAGTATTGAGTAAAGTCCACTTTCAGAAAAAGAATTTCATAATTTGAAAAATCAACATTCAGAGGTTTACAATGAGAATTTAATATATAATGTGAATTCAGAAATTATTTTCATTAACCAGGACATCCGATCGGCGTAAGACTTAGGTACATCGTTGAGGAAACTGGAAAAATTGTGCGCAGAAAATAATATATTAGAATTGTACCTCATAAAGCTAGCTAGCAATATAAAATTTTTGAATATGTTGTCAAATTATGAGAATGAAATTCTACAAACATCCTAAAAATGAATGTAATACGAGATGTGACTCGTATCGAAGATTAGGGTAAATCATTCTGAACGATGTTCACATGCTTCCAACCGGTGGACATCCAGACATGTTTAATTTAGTTTTCAGAAACCTAGTAGATTTTCACAAAATTTAAAAAGCCGAGTAGATATTATTTACAATTTTGACAACTCTTGGATTAATATATAGGTTGCAAACGGCTTAGAAAGATGCTAGAGAAAACTTGGCGAAGGTAAAATCGGAAATTTTCGACAAAAAATGTAATGAAAAATTAGTTAGATGAATATTGTATTAAACTTTGTAGAGGTAAGATCCATTGAGACTGATATTGTAGATATAGATATTAAGCTATAGATAAGTCAAAAAAAAAATATTTTTTACATTTGTATAAAAATTTTTTTTTCTCTCAAAGAGGGAAGGTGTAGTATGTTGAACACCCTGTATATTTCGTACGTGATATAATAAGATTAGTGCGACCTCCCTTTAGACCTACAGCGTCACGTAAAGCCAGAGCTCTAGGTCTCATCATTGCCAGTTATGTTTATCAAATATAATGTTATTGAAACAAGTAAACATTTGTAAAATATATATAACAATTGGCTAGGGAGATTCATTCAGTGATTCATTCAGAAGCGTGTACGTATTGGATGTTTGTTAGTCAACAGTTATTGTTGGTAGTAAACAGTTACATTGAATGTGAATTATCATCTGTGCCAGTATGGTTAAGAAATAAACCCCTTTGATGAGTCTGCCTGGTATTATTCTTCACCATCCTTAACTGCATAACGATTGGCCGAACCTACCCTAGCTGGGTACGTCACAACGCGAGAGTGAGACGCCAGAGCTGCTGCCGGCTTTTCACGCAGTAAACCGAGACTGGCGTCTCACTTTCGCGTCCCACTTTTGAACGACTCCTGTATATCTGATACAAATCATTCTGCTACTCAATTGCCGTGAATTATGGCAATGACCTGTTCTTCAATGGCATATTCAAGACAGTCGCGGCACATGTTTGGTCGCCATTGAGATTATCATTCAAAATCTCCAGGTACCAGGTACTTGCTTTCGTGGTCGCTTAGTCCATGAGTGGTGTTGGAAATGGGCCTAATTGTGCTTTTAGAATGGATTAATCAATTCAAAAAATTGTATGTAACCTTATCACTCATCTTCTCTTCAACGAAATAGTATCTCCTGGATGCTTTTTTGTAAACCAAAAGAGCGACCAATGTCTTATATCCGTTCTCACCTGTCTCATTGCTGTAAGAAATCCTTGGGGGTTGAAAAAACCAGTCATCCAAAAAACATTGGGTCTACCATTATTGATCCAGTTTCTAAATTGCCCATCTCTTTCTAGGAGTTCAGTATACCAAAAACCTAGGGTTGCTGATTCCCAAGATATCTGAAGAAGATTATGTTAGATATTAAAGATCAATGGGAATTCCAAATACAATCATTGTTGTTAGTTTTTTGAAATTTTATTTTTTCTTTTTCTTCCACACTCAAAGTTATTCTGGATCTAATTGACGTGTTATTGGTGGGGTTTAATTTGCGCTGTACGAAAAGAAGAAGAAGAGGAAGAAGAAGAACCTTTCTTCAACTTTATTTCCCATAAGGACCCTTTGAGTTCTCTTATGCTTTTGGACCAATTTGAACAAATACACTACGCAAAAAAATTAACGCACAATATGGAAATCTCAAATTTATTCTACAACTGAAGGTGTTCTCAATGATAATTATTTTTATCAGAATTATGCATGCATATGTTATCCACTTTCAAAGTTTTTCTTCAATACAGATGTTTTCTCCCAGCAGGAATAAAAAAAGATGATATTATCAGATTTTGAATGTATTGGCTCCATTCTAAAATCAGTTGTTATCGATCAATTCTAGTGATCAATAGTTTTTCTTTCGTTTGATTTTCTACACTCGATCGCTATGCAACGCGAAACACGCAATTTGACCCAAGAGGAATGTGCCAAAGAGGTAGTTTTGCGAGAGGTAGTTTTGCGAGAAGAAGGGTGGACATACACAAGAATTGCAGAAAGGTTTGGAGTTTCCCATTCAAGTGTGTCCAGAATGTTGCAGCGATTCAGGGATACAGGTATGAATGTCCGAAGACCAGGGCAGGGTAGACCACGGGTAACAACTGCCATTCAAGAACGTTACTTGAGAGTTTCTTCGTTGAGGCAACGGTTTGCAACCGCTCGCCTCCTTCAAAATCAGCCTGAGCAAACTCATGAGGTGCAAATTAGCATTCAGACAATAAGAAATCGCCTCAGAGAATATGATTTAAGGCCTCGTGTCGCGGCAAGAGGCCCAGCTCTTACCCCAGCCCATCGAAGGGCGCGTTTGGATTTTGCGAGAGAGCATATCCATTGGGAAGAGGCCGATTGGGATGAGTCTAGATTCTGCCTCTACCATTGTGATCGACGTTCCCTTGTATACAGACGTCCACATGAAAGATATGCTCAGTGCAATTTCCTGAATACTACTGGTTTCCGGGGAGGATCGATTATGGTATGGGGTGGAATATCTTTGACTGCTCGCACAGACCTAGTGGTCGTTGATAATGGAGCTATCTATGAATGCTGATAAGTATATAAGAAACATTCTTGAAGAGCATGTAGTGCCATTTGCCCCATATAGTGGTGAAAATTTCATTTTTATGGATGATAATGCCAGACCCCATCGTGCGCGCATCGTTCAGGAGTACCTTGAAGAGGTTGAAGTCTCCCGAATGGAATGGCCATCAAGAAGTCCAGATCTCAATCCGATTGAGCAGGTTTGGGACAACCTCAATAGAAGGCTGAGAAGTTCAGAAAATCATCCAGCTACTCTTAATGACTTAGGAATCCAACTCGGAGAAATCTGGGAAGGATTAGATCAGAACATTTTAAGATCACTCATTTTGAGTATGAACCGTCGTTGCCGAGCTGTAATTAACGCAAGAGGTGGAAATACCAAGTATTAAATCACTTATCAGCATTTCATTATTTTGAAAATTGTTCATTTCTCTTCTTTCACATAAGATTCGGTGAAATCCTGAATTTTTCTTCCATTTAATGTGTCTTGTTTCGTTCAAAACCTTCCCGAGAGAACATAAAAAATAAGTTATAAAGTCAATGAAGAGTTAACTTTCATTAAAATTGAGATTTTCAGAATGTGCGTTGATTTTTTTGCGCAGTGTATATGAAATTGCCCATTTGTTTGGAATTAAGGATCTCAAACCAAAGAAAAATAAGATTTTGTAATATCATATCTCAATATCATTCCTTTTTTCAAGTTGGATGTAAATGTGGCTGCTTTCAGTATAGCTATACTAACTGACAAAAAATCTGCAATACCCAGAAGGAGCTGTTTAAATTTAATTTTTTTTCTGGTAAAACATAGATAGTATAGCAAGGGGTAAATGATTAAAATTTGGAGAAAAAATGAAGGTTTAACAATTTTTCTTGATGAATTTGTTAATAATGTGTTTGTCCACCGCGATTATCTATATTCTATACGCTCCCCAACACGCCTTGGCATTGATGCAATAAGATGGTCTATTTCTTCTTGAGGGATACTGGATACTATCTCAAGCTACCTGCACTTCATGTCTCAGAGCCGCCAAATTCCGTACTCCGTGGGTGCTGGGGTAAATTACCAAGCCTTCTACCCATGATGTCCCAAATATGCTATATGGGCGAAAGATCGGGGGATCTGGGCGGCCATGGCAAAATATTCATATGGGGTTTCAAAAAAGTTTAAACTAACTCTGGCAACATGAGGTTGAGCATTATCTTGCTGAAATATTGGATTCTCGAGCCGGATAAGGTAAAGGAGAATATGTGGCTCCACTATTTCTTGGAGTTAACACAGCACTATCATGATACCGCGAATAAAGACTAAAAGTGACGCTATTGCATGTTCAATAGCACCCCATACCATAACGCCTACTGTCCGGTGTACACGACGCTCAACATCAAACTGAGGTTCACGTCTTTCTCCCCGGCGTCGTCTAACCCTTCTTCGGCCATCATGGACACCCAAGGAGAATCGAGATTCATGAAAAAAGACGGCGTGATGCAATTCTACATTCCAATGTTGACGTTCTCTGCACGACTGTAATCGTTACCGGCGATTCTCAACCGTCAGAGGTAACACAAGATGGGGTCGATAATGCTGCAGTCCAAAAGACCTTATCCGAAGGTAAACCTTGCGGACAGTTACAGGATGGCCTTGTTCTCCAAACCACTCATCAGTCAGAGATCAAGTTGTCGCAAATCGGCATCTGATGGCCATAAGTCTTAGATGTCGATCTTGAACTTCATTTCTGCCCCTTAGATCTCCGGTGCCACTCTTCTTCGATTTTGGGCATTATCAAACCACCCGGTTTCACAACATCTCATAACAGTACCTAGTGGGATTTCTGTTCGTACGGTTGGCGATTTCTCGAAATGACAACCTCACCTCCCGTAGACCAATAATTCGACCTCTTTCAAATTCACTTAGCTGGCGATAAATTCCGCTTACACGTGGTATTATAGGCATTTTAATATCAACAAAACACCAACTCTGGATCTCCTCGAACAGCTGGTTTGTTGTAAAATTGAAAAAACTGCAAAAAACGACTACAATATTTAAGTAACAAAAATGTAAACCTTTCTTTTTTTTCTCCGAATTTAATATTCCATGCTATACAGTGTGTCCCAAGTTCGAGTACCTATTAGACGTTTCTGGAGAACTGGACTTAAATGAAATCTGAAAATTGGAATTATGATATTGTTCGAAATACTCTACAGACCTAAAATATTTTCAGAGCCAGAGCACTTCCGATTATAAAGGGAGTGAAAGTAAATTTGCAAAAAAAAAATTTTTTTCAATCTTTTCGTTTTTTATATGATTGGATATCCAATGCTGAATACATTTTTGTTAAAACCATTGTATTCATTCGAATAGTTTTCAAAATATCGAAAAAAAAACTGAAAAAAAGTCAGATATTCATAGTCAGAATGTTCATTTTTCTTATTCTGAACATCCTGAGTGTGAACCGTTATCACAACGTCAAAGTAGAAGATTGTGGAAAGGTCATGCATCTTTCGGATTTCATAAATATCATCACAGGGTGTTTTAAATTTCGTGTCGAAAACTGTGATCGAAAATTGGTCATAACTTCTGTTTTTCAAATTAGAACCCTACTTTTTTATTATTGCGTTGGATTCTGCGAAGAAAAATAGTGATAGCACTCGCAAGATACTGTTGCTTCTAAATCCAGTAATTCCCGAGTTATTTGAGCTTTTCTCGATTCATGTTGTACGTAGAGTCAAATTAATCGAATTTAAACAGATTCGATGAATAGTCTCATGAAACCATAGTAACAACTAAAAATTAGACCTATCACTTGTGAATTATTGATGGGATCATTCAGCTTCTATGGTCACAGAATATTCTCATGCAACATATGAACATATTCGATGAATATGTTTATGAAACCATTGAATAAAATCGAAAAGTAAAGAAAAAACCTGAAATTAGACCTGTCACTTGTGAATTATCAATGGGATAATCTGAGACCATATGGTCTCAGATATTCTCAAGTAAAATATCAGATGATTTTGATTCTACGTACAACATGAATCCAGAAAAGCTCAAATAAATCGGGAATTACTGAATTTAGGAGCAAGAGCATCTGAGAGTGCTATTATTATTTTTTTTCGCAGAATCCAACGCAATAATAAAAAAATAGGGTTCTAATTTGAAAAACAGAAGTTATGGCCAATTTTCGATCACAGTTTTTGACACAAAAATTGAAACACCCTGTGATGATATTCATGAAATTCAAAAGATGCATGACCTTTTCACATTCTTCTACTTTGACGTTGTGATAACGGTTACACTCAGGATGTTCAGAATAAGAAAAATGAACATAATTCTGACTATGAATATTTTACTTTTTTTCAGTTTTTTTTCGATATTTTGAAAACTAATCGAATGAATTCAATGGTTTTAACAAAAATGTATTCAGCATTGGATATCCAATCACCTAAAAAACGAAAAGATTGGAAAAAAATTTTTTGAGAGAATTTACTTTCACTCCCTTCATAATCGGAAGTGCTCTGGCTCTGAAAATATTTTAGGTCTGTAGAGAAAAAAACACAACACCTGTTACTTTCACATACTGCACCCAATACGACATCAATAAAATTATTAGGAGTGCATATAGAAAACAAATTAGGATGGAAGACAAACATCGATAATTTACTGAAGAAATTGTCGACAGCAGTATATTCAATACGAAGAATCAAGATGTGTGCTTCGAATGAGGCAGCTAAATTAGCCTATTTTGCAAACTTCCATTCAGTGGCCTCATTTGCAATTCAATTTTGGGGAGGAACTTCGGGAGCGTCCAGAGTGCTGAGGCTGCAGAAGAGAGCAATAAGGACCATTTGCGGCCTTGGGAGCAGAGAAAGCTGCAGAACATCCTTTGTGTCTGAGGGAATCCTAACAGTACCCAGTATGTACATTCTCTCTTGTTTGAAATATGTACATCAGAATATAGAACAGTTTCCGAAGAATATGAACAGACACACATATCAGACAAGAAATAAAACAGCTTTAGAAATACCCTATCATCGGTTGGCCTCATCCGAGCAATTCCTAGACCACTGGGGCGCAGTGTTTTACAATATCGTTCCGGATACCTACAAGATGATGGATGGAGTGGAGATGAAAAAAGCTTTAAAGAGAACTGCTTTATATAGCATCCAGGAGTTTTTAAACTGTGACATTTTTGTATAGTTTGTTCATGAATGTGTATCTATTCTTTAATTATTTGTGTACCAACAAAATGGTTTGTGTTATACATTTTGTAAATTGACGTTTTCCTATATCTTTATGTAGAGAATAAAATTCATTATTATTATTATTAATTACGAACAATATCATAATCCCAATTTTCAGATTTCAAATATGTCCAGTTCTCCAGAAACGTCTAATAAGCACTCGAACTTGGACACCCTGTACTATCTATGTTTTATCAAAAAAATTAAATTTAAACAGGTTCTTCTGGGTGTTGCAGTTTCTTTGTGGGTTAGTATATTTTCATTTGATTCTTAAATTCTTTCATCGCTTTGTGCATCAAATTATTCTTTGATGCACGAAACAATGAACAAATTAGAGAAAACTTTCATGCACGAAGGTATACCAAGTGGAATACTGTACTCCTCATTTACCTTTAACCATCTATCAGGAATTCTTGCGTCATACATGGAATCTAGAGCTTTGCGGAGGTCCTGACTCATCACTATAGTTCCATCTATTGCTAGTTTGAGATCGCATAATGTTGATTTCACCTGAAAGTATGAAAAAGTAAATTTTCCCAAATGAGCTGCCAACGCGGACTTGATGCTGTAATTTTTTAATTTAAAATGAGATGTGATTTTAAAAAATGCTTACTTCTTTGAGAACTCTCTGAATCCTGTCCACTTCTTGGCGAAGAAATATATTCATAGGTAACAATACTCCCATTCTCTGTAAGGCATCTTTCACTTCGAATTGGTTGTACTGCTTGGGCAGTTTTTCAAGCATATCTTCTGCTAGACCGTACACGATACTCTCCCTGGTCTCACCACCTTGACTTCCACCTTCCTTTGGTTGGACGTTCAATATAGTGTCAAGAATGCCTAGACAATTGGAGGACAATGATTACTATCTTACTCTTAATGAAAAATATATACCTAATAATAGTGAACTTTCGTATTGTATCTGAGCAACAGAAAACTAATTTTGTGGTATTTTACCAAATTTTGCTATAGCGATAGGTTGCATTCACCTTTAGCAGTGTTGATTTGATAAGTTATATCAGCGTTTCCATGAAGACCAAAAACTTCTGGACTATCTGTTGCTGGCAGACTACAAATATAATCCAAATAACCTTGTAAGTTTCTTGTTTGTGGAACTTTGTAGCCCTTGTAGAACTCGAAGCCTGGTCTGAGAAGTACATCGCAAAACCAAACCTAGAGCATATTAGAACATTATTTTTACATATGAAATATTCAGAATTATACAAGTGCGAGCGCATAAGCAACCCTGTAGATTCTCTTAAAAATGCCCCAATTTATAGGATACACAATCAAGATGAATCTGAACCTTCTGATGATATACAGGCTGTTCCTAAATGAGTGTATCAACGGTCAACTGTAGAATTTTCATAAAAAATAAAATTCTTCTCGCTTCCATTTTTTCCTCCTTAACTTTTACACCGCTGCGCTGGACTAATTTGCATTTGCACAGAAAATTCTGATGCGCCAATGTGTTTTACATAAAACATAGGTACTCCTGGATCATTACTCTAACCTAAAGTGACCAGATTTCGAGAAAACTGGCATTTTTTGATCAAAAACGATTTTCTGACGCATTGAAAATTTTTTGTAATTGGAAAAAATCTTGTAATCTTGTTTACTATGGTCGCTTAAAATAATGAAAAATATCTTTGCAATTTAACTTTAACACTAGGTACTCATATTTACAATAACAAGAAATTTGCAATGCGTTTTAGCAAATTGTTTTTTATCATAAAATGCCAGTTTTGTCGAAAATGGTTGGTTTTAGAGTAATGAACCAGGAGTACCTTTTTATGTGAAACTCATTGGCGCACCAGAATTTTCTAAGCAAATGCAAGTTTGTCCAGTGGTGTAAAAGTTCGAGGGTAAAATCTTTGTGCAAATTCAATATGTATCTTCGCCACCGGCACGTCTAATCAAACCGAGCGAAGTGCAAGAAAGTAGCTATTATTAGTGACAATGTACGTAGAAAACTCAATTCTGTAATTCAAACGGTTTCTGAGATACTAGCAAAATCTGAAAAAAAAAGATGAAATTTTGACACCCTGTAACTCGAAAACGAAGAACCGGAGGAAAGAAAGTAGAGACAAAAAAATGTTATTTTTCCATGAAAAATATTGATATAGTTGACCATTGATTCACTTATTTAGGAACACCCTGTATTCTTTACCAATTGCTATCTTCGTTTGAAACTTATCAATTGCATTTGAACATATTTTTTTCTCTTCGTTTCGCGCATTTCTTTCGATTTAACTTCGAGTGCTTTAATTTGAAGGAATCTTACTATACGAATTCTGTTTGTGCCGAATCTATTTGAAATTTTGTTTTGATACTTATGGTGCAGAGAAAAATACCTGGGTGAATGTAGTGAGAAGCCTCTTATCGAAGTCATCAGTTACCCTGCCACCGTATTGTACTTCACCAAGCATATAACATACTGTAGGCCAAGAGACCCCTTTCTTAGGATCCATATCATCCAAGTGGTTCTGGATGAATTGGATACTGGCTGCGAAGTCTGCTTGGTTGAATTCATACGGTACATTCCATCCTGAGGAAAAACCGGAGAAATTGCCTTATAATGTAATTGTCAATTGTGATATGCATCACAAATACAGGGTCTTTCAAATCAAGGTGGTGATTTCTTGTTCAAAATAAAGGTTAGTTTTTTATTGAGCCTATAGCCCTATTGGAATCCAATGCGTTACTTGATACAACCCGCCTTAAATTTGCCATCAAAATTTACGAACTGAAAACTAAAAAAACACATGCATTATTGCTTTTCATAAAGATGAAAATGGCCTTATTCAATTCCTACTATGGCATTCAAGAATCTCCACCCTAGGGTCGGTCGTGTATGTTTTCATGGTCAGAAAATCAAAAACCAATCCGTTACTTGATACTACCTCCCTTGAGTTTGCCATCAAAATTTACGAACTGAAAACTAAAAAAACACATACATTATTGCTTTTCATAAAGATGAAAATGGCCTTATTCAATTCCTACTATGGCATTCAAGAATCTCCACCCTAGGGTCGGTCGTGTATGTTTTCATGGTCAGAAAATCAAAAACCAATCCGTTACTTGATACTACCTCCCTTGAGTTTGCCATCAAAATTTACGAAATGAACTGAAAACTAAAAAAAACACTTACAAAGCTTCCTCTTACCCAGTGGCGTAGCTAGTAGTCCGGGGCCCTGGTGCAAAAATCGAAGAGGGGCCCCTTAATGAATTGTTTTCGAGTCAAAATATAAATACTTCGAAGAAGCAAAGTTACTTACTGAAGGTACAGTTGAGGAGTGTACTAGAATAAATTATGTTGTTATTTATGTATTTGAGTAGGTATATTAAATTCATTATATTAATGTAATATTAATGTGGATGAAAACGAGGGCTTTGAAAACATTTTTTATAGATATTTACTGTAACGTTCTCGGGGTTCAAACAAATTGTCTGCTGAATTGAATGTCTAATTTATTTACAATACCACTAACTGATCACACTAATTTATGTACAATAACTAATACTGATTTATTTACACACTGGCTAATATTGCTGATTTATATTCACAACTCTGAATTCGCGATTCACAATTCGATTCGGCTCTATTCAGATAGTAACTGACTGTCCGCATTGTGCGCGTCTTTATATACCCAATACGTCTCTGTTTCTAGAACGATCGGATATGTTCTGGAGGCTTCTCGAATAATTCCTGTACGCGGAATCAGAGAGTCCAGAGACGTATTCAGGCGGACTTCGTCCGTTACACTGCCCCCTCCTTAAGACGTTCGGTCCCCGAACACCCTGGATGGTGTGGCTGAATCTACAGGCGTCTCCTTTTCTGCAGCACCCCTGTCGTCCGAAATAGCACTCCACTGTCTTCTTCTTCGGCGTATATCCGCTCGGGTTGAAACTGCAGACCAGTATCTTCATTCCCGTCCTATGGAAAATGACCTCAAGCATACTTCGAACGATTCTCCAGTTGAGCTGATCTAGACCACAACCCAACTTTGGCACAGCTAGCTTTTTCACCTTCAACTTGGTGAGCTCGTCTCTCAGCTGCAACAGGGTGTCCCACATACTTTTGTAGCTGGGTTTGTTGTCGGAGAATCTCTTGGTTACCAGGTAGAAGAGGTAACGCTGGCCATCAGCCAACCTCAGCGTTTTCCCAGTACGAGGATGTTGTTTCAGGAGCTCTGGTACACGGCCAAATTTCTTCCGGAAGACGAATGCTATTCCTCTCGACATACGCAGGTCTTCCGAGACACAATGGGCTAGTGAATAGTCTTCAGATACAGAGAAGAGATCTTGCTGTTTCTCGATGGTTACTCCGAATCTTGCCTTTCCGGTTCCACCGTAGTTTGCCATGAATAGGTCAAAACTCATCTCCTCACGCTCCGCTTTCCGAAAAGTCGTTCTTCTCAGATGGGTTTCGTCATGTTCTTCGTAGTCTGCCTCATATTTGCCTAGACGATTTATATGGACCACACGTTTCTTGCCTCTGGGTAGTTTCTGGATACGGTACACTACATCGTTGATTCGTTTTACTACTCTGTATGGCCCTTCCCAATCTTTCTGCAGCTTAGGTGATAAACCCCTCTTCCTCTGGGGGTTGTACAGCCAGACTAGGTCTCCCACATTGAAACCACCTTCTGCAGCTTTGCTGTCATACCGAGTCTTCATTCGGTCACTCGCTATTTGGAGGTTCTGTCTGACCTTTTCATGGATGTAATGTAGCCTACCCTTCAAGAGGCTCGCGTAGTCCTCACCAGCTATCTCCGTTCCCGGCTTGCATCCAAACTCCAGGTCACAAGGCAACCTTATTTCTCGGCCGAACATAATACAGGCTGGTGTCTCTCCGGTGGATTCTTGCACTGATGATCTGTAGGCCATAGTGAACAGATGGAGATACATGTCCCAGTCTCTTTGGTGATCAGAGACCACTTTAGCCAGATATTTTCCCACAGTTCTATTCATTCTCTCGACCATGCCATCTGACTGTGGGTGAAGCGCAGTTGTCCTTGTCTTTTTGATTCCGAGTAATTGGCATACATTCTGGAACAGGCTAGACTCGAAGTTTCGTCCTTGATCCGAATGAAGTTCGAGAGGCACACCAAATCGGCTAAACATCTCCTTAATCAGAACATCCGCCACTGTCGAGGCCTCTTGATTTGGAATAGCATAAGCTTCAACCCATTTGGTGAAATAATCCATCGCAACCAGTATGTACTTATTCCCATCTTCGGTTTCGGGGAATGGACCTGCAATATCGATGGCAACTCGTTCCAGAGGACTCCCCACGTTATACTGCTTCATTGGAGCTCTACGACTTCCCCTCGGGCCATTCGATGAGGCACATAATCTGCATTTCCGGCACCAGTCTTCAACATCTTCTTTGCAGTTGACCCAGTAAAAACGCTCTCTGACCTTTTTTTTTATACGTTTTTTTTATACCGAAATGGCCACCGGAAGTTCCGTCATGTAACTTCTCTAAAACCTCTCTCACTCGACTCCTGGGAATTATCAGCTGTTTCCTTGCTGCGGTACCTTCGTCATTTTCGATGGACCTTTTCAGCAGTCCATCCTCCAAAATGATAGAATCCCACTGTGCCCAGTAGGACTTGACCCTAGGATTCAGATGACTCACTTCCTCCCATCTTGGTCTCTGTCCGCTTATCTTCCAATATAACAGCATCTTCAATTCTGGGTCACTTTCTAGATCTCGCTTCAGGGATTCTGGCGTCCAGTCCATATCCACGATGGTCGTTCTCAAGAGCAGAATTCTTTCTCTTCCACTTTATTGCAGTGCTTGCAATCTGACGGACATGGTCTCCTAGATAATGCGTCAGCGTTACCATGAGTTCTTCCTGCACGATGTTCGACAGTGAAATTATATTCCTGCAATCTTTCTATCCATCTGGCAACCTGACCCTCTGGATTCTTGAATTGTAGAAGCCACTTCAGAGCGGCGTGGTCAGTCCTGAGAAGGAATTCTCGGCCGTACAGATATTTATAGAAGTGTTCCATGGACTTCACTGCAGCGAGAAGCTCTCTTCTTGTAACGCAATAGTTACGTTCGGGCTTTGACAGGACCTTGCTGAAATATCCTATTACTTTTTCTTGGCCATTCTGAATTTGGGACAATATGCCCCCTATGGCCATGTTACTCGCATCTGTGTCCAAGATGAACTTTCCACTGACTTGGGGATAACTTAGAACAGGAGCCGTTGTTAGAGCTTGCTTGAGCCGATTGAAAGCATCCCCGCATTCCGTATCCCATTTGAAATCCTTTCCATCTTCCGTCAGTCTCGTCAAAGGCTTCGCAATATTGGCAAACCCAAGAACGAATTTCCTGTAGTAGGTACACAATCCAAGGAAACTTCTTACTTGATGCCTGTCTTGCGGTATCGGCCATTCTTGTACGACCTTGACCTTGTCTGGGTCAGCACTAATTCCATTTTCAGAAACTACATGCCCCAAGTATTTCACTTCTCTCCTGAACATGTGGCACTTCTTCGGACTGAGTCTCAAATTTGCAGTGCGTAGCCTCTCCAGAACGTCTCTTAAATTTCTCAGGTGTTCTTCGAATGTCCGCCCAAAAACAATGACATCATCCAAATAAACCAGGCACGTCTTCCAGGATAATCCTCGAAGAATGGTTTCCATTAATCGCTCGAAGGTTGCAGGTGCGTTACATAGACCAAATGGCATTACTGTGAACTGCCACAGTCCTGTCCCAATGGTAAAAGCTGTTTTCTCTTTGTCCTTGGGATCTAGTTCCACCTGCCAATACCCGCTCTTCAAGTCCAGTGTGGAGAACCATCTTGAGCCAGAAAGAGTGTCCAAAGTGTCATCAATCCTTGGAAGGGGGTAACAATCCTTCTTAGTGACTTCGTTCAGACGACGGTAATCGACACAAAATCTGGTGCTGCCATCTTTCTTTTTCACCAGAACCACAGGTGATGACCAAGGACTATCTGATGGCTCTATTATTCCTTGTTGGTGCATGTCCTTGATAATATGCTCTGCTTCTTCCCTCTTTGCTATCGGAAGTCTTCGTGGGTGTTGGCGAATGGGACCGGATTTATCAGTGTTGATTGAATGTCTCACAACATTTGTTCTTCCCATTCGAGTATCATCCGTAGCAAAAACGTCGCTGTATTCACTTATCAATTTCTTCACCTCGCTTATGTGTTCTGGTTCAAGGTCTATGTAGGAAGAAGTCAGTATCTCAAGTAATTTTTGCGAACACTTCCCCCTTCTGGTACCCTTGTTCTGTTCATCCCGAATGTCTCCTGTCACACAAAGCACGGAGCAGCTTTCTCCCAGAATCGTGTCCTTCTTTAATGTCACCGGGTACATGTTGGTATTCAATATCCTTACAGGAACTTCCTTCCCGCCTCTTACTAAGGTTTTTCCGAGTAGCAATCCTTTTCCTAGGTTATTTTCACTAGCTGGTTCGATGAGTCTTATACCGCTATCCCGAAGGTTTCTGTCTAAGTACCCCTTCACTATCGTTTCTGCCTGGCCACCTAGGTCAACATCTTCGCTGAGCAAGACTCGAATTGATGCACCTTCACATCCCAAGAATGGGATTTCCAGACTTCCAATTCTCAATACATCGTTCCTCATATCCATCTGGAAGCCATAACCTTTGATGACATCCATTCCCAAGATGACTTCCTCCATGATATCTGCTACCAGCACCTCATGTTCGAGAGTTATGTCTCCAATGCTCAGGACAATCCTTTTCTTTCCATGTGTTGATACGTCCTCTCCAGTAGCTGTTCGTAAACGGACCATTGTTTGTCGGATTTTTCCATTCCTTTCAACTATTCCTGGCTTTACTATGGTCCGGGTTGCGCCTGTGTCGACTAACATTTTAACCGACCGACCATCAACTTTACCGTCGACATAAATACTTGAAGAGATGGTCTGAATTATGACCTTAGGGGCATTGTCATGGCGGGTCGGTTTATGCCCCTTCTCACCAACCCGTTTTAGTTTTCCTGTTCCTGGCGTTTAGCTGGCTCTTTACAGTAGCGCCGAATATGTCCTTCTCCGCCGCAATTCCAGCATCTTGGTCTTAGTCCTCTATTCCGTCGCTCTTGACGAACTCGGCGTAGTACCTCTTTTATGATTTCATCGCTGACCGAGGAATCATCCACAGTGCGCCTCACCTTGCTGTGTCCCCTGTGCGAAGCTTGTTTGGCAGCTTCAAACTCTAATGCAAAGGCCAGGGCGTCATCCAGAGTCTTGGGTCGGGCCAATCGTAGTGTCTGTTGGGTTTCCATATCTCTCAGACCATCAACAAAGGTCTGGATAGCGAGCTGTTCCAGGAAGCTATCCGGTGCTGTAGGATATGCCAGTCTCACCAACCTTGCTATATCGGCTTCAAATTCCTGCAACGTTTCTGTACTCCTCTGCTGGCGACTCTTGATCTGTGCGTGATACACTTGTTGGAGGTGTGCATCACCATATCTCATTTGGAGTTTAGTTGTTAAAGCCTCGTAATTACCTTGTAGGCTTGCAGGAACAGTCTGGAGTATATTCAATGCATCTCCCCTTAGTGCAACAATCAAGGCTGTCGCTTTCTCTTCCTCTCGCCAACCATTGGCATTCGCTGCTGCTTCAAATTGCTTCTGGTACGTGCACCAAGGTGTTTTGCCGTCAAAAGTTGGAGGTTTAATCTTCATTTTACTACTTTCTGTGTTGTTTTCTGATTTCACGAAGTTATTGGATAGTGAGGCTCGAGTTTCTTTTCCATGTGACGTTCTCTTCAAGGACTCTATCAACTTGGCATGATGTTCAATTATCTCTGATATGTCTTCGAATTTTTCGTCCACTTTATCAAATTTTCCATTGACTTCTTCAAATTTTTCGTCAACCTTATCAACTACTTCGTCGAATTTTTCATCAACTTTATCAAATTTTCCATTGACTTCTTCAAATTTTTCATTAACTTCATCAATTATCACATCCTTGATGGCCTCCATTCTCTCATCTAATGAACTTGCAATTTGACTCACCAATTCGTTACAATTGTTCATCTTTTCCTCCACCTTAATTTCCATTTTATCCATTTTTTCTTCTAATTTCGAGCTCATTTCTCGAGAATTCTCTTCCATTTTCAAGCTCATTTCTCGAGAATTCTCTTCCATTTTTAAGCTCATTTCTCGAGAATTCTCTTCCATTTTCAAGCTCATTTGTTCAAAGGCTTGCTTGAAGAATTCCATACTCGCCTGGTCCATTTTCTCCTTTTGCGATCTTGTTGTCGGCATTCAAAAGTTCCACAATGAAGTCCACAATTCACTTAGCACAGCAGTTCAATTGACCCCACACCTGACACCAATGTAACGTTCTCGGGGTTCAAACAAATTGTCTGCTGAATTGAATGTCTAATTTATTTACAATACCACTAACTGATCACACTAATTTATGTACAATAACTAATACTGATTTATTTACACACTGGCTAATATTGCTGATTTATATTCACAACTCTGAATTCGCGATTCACAATTCGATTCGGCTCTATTCAGATAGTAACTGACTGTCCGCATTGTGCGCGTCTTTATATACCCAATACGTCTCTGTTTCTAGAACGATCGGATATGTTCTGGAGGCTTCTCGAATAATTCCTGTACGCGGAATCAGAGAGTCCAGAGACGTATTCAGGCGGACTTCGTCCGTTACATTACTATATGTATGTACAAATATTCACAAAAAAATTGTCATTGTCACTATGACCTTCTAGCCTTATTTTTCTTATTGATACGTTAGACTATTTGGTGAAATCACAATAAGAATAAATTATTCAAGGAATGATTTCAAATTAATTATGGAGGATTCGAACTTAGAGGTCCATCAAGGCTAGATTTGAAGTCATTTATTCCTTCGGAAAAAATATGTTTACAACCTCTTTCTAGACCTACTCTTTGCGAAAGATTCAATGACTTCACTCAAATCTAGACTTGATGCAGCTTCATTTTCAATTGATAGGTATAAGCCATAATTGCAGTTGAGCTTGGCTCATAGTGTTCAGCAAATAATTTTATATTATTCTTAATTTGCTGAAAGATCTTTCAGCTTCTACAGAGGTGACAGAAAGATTGTATGGAACAGTAATATTGCTGTAAATACTTCTGTTAGATCGCATTCCAGCATTCCGTATTTCCTTATTATTTTCATACAGAATTCATGAATTGTCCATGCCTTATTCAATTCAGGTAAAAATAGGTGACAAATATTAAGAACTTGAATTGAAAAGTTGGTCCCTTTCATATCGCAATATTCACTTTGAAATTGGTCGAAGCTTTGAATTACAATTTTTTTCGTCTACCTATATCTAGTAAAAATTATGGTGAAAATTCCAAATTTTGTTGACTGCAGTCATACACCCGAAACTTGAATTCAATCAATCAATCAAATCTTTATTGTACTACAGGCTTAATACAATAGCGTGTAGGTACTCGTCAATTTCAGCATAAATAACACATTATTAAAAAAAATATGGACATAAAATGAACTTACAGTCTAGGACAAACTATTCTTATATCACAGTCACAGATAGGTGAAATTCTGAGAGCGAATAATACGCTTTTGTTACAAGGAGCGCCTTCAATTCTTTTTTAAATTTAATGAAACTTAATAGTTTCCAATGATTCGGCAGTTTGTTGAAAACTGCAACCGAAATATAAGAAGGCAACTTCTAAAATTGAGAAAGTATTGTATCGAGCACGCTATTGAAAATATTTATTTCGGAAAATTCTCCTCTGCTTCGAAATCGGTGATCGAAATATTTTCTACCTTTTTTTGTCTCTTTTCTTCGAAATGGGGATCTTTACCATATGCTATGACATTTTCTCTAGCCTTGCACTTGAAGGACTCGAAGTCATACCTATAAATTTTTTTCTTTGTATTCGTCTGTTCTAAAGCTCTGCATACGTCGTCCAAACTGACATAGCATTTTTGTAATACTTCAGCTGCATAATTGATATCATTGACAATGCGGTGCATTCAATCGCCGAGGAGAATAAATTCAAAATTCAACATTTTTTTTTAATTTCTGCTTGTTTTCGCTCTTATTTGCAAGAATTTTTCATAACCATTTCAGCTAATGCACGAATGATATGAAAAAAATGAAATTTGATTGCCGAAATTATGTTAACCCTACTGGACCATCTAGTCGGATTTAGTTTTTTTAGATAGATTTGGCAATAAATCCCTACATTTTTCAACAACTGAATATAATAAAAACAATGTTATTCACATAATAGATCACAGAGAAAAATCAAAGTTCGATTTTTTTTTCAAGTTCAAACGCGATTTGATGGTCAGCGCTTGGGGGCCCCCTGAGGTCGGGGGCCCTGGTGCACTGCACACTCTTGCACCCACGTAGCTACGCCGCTGCTCTTACCTAGGAGCATAGAATATTCTATGCTCCTAGCTCTTACTGTATGAAGCTGACCTAATTCAATTCCTTATAATATATGTCATTCATCTATCTCCACCCTAGGGACGGCTGGCCGTCCTAGCGCGTATTGTATGACTTTTGAATTTACTAGGGACTAGAAATATTTTATATTTTTATGGTCAGAAAATCACTACATATTTGTACTTCTATTAAACGGTACGAAAACGTTTTTTTTCTGAAATAGAGATAATATTCAATAATTACCTATCAAGGAAAAATTTAAGACGACTATTCGACAAAACTTTCTATCCCACAGAATATTTGAGAGCTGGAACCGATTGCCATCTGACGTAGTGACTGCACCATCAGTTAATATCTTTAAGAATCGCTATGATAAATGTGTCTCAACTCTTTAATTTGGTGTTTTTTTTTGTTACTTTCATGTATTGTATTGAGTTTATAGGTTTATTACCTCACCTCTTATTGTATCTTATAATAGGTAATAATAATAATAATAACCGCACGGGTGTGGTTTGGTTTCTGCCACGCCACATGGGGGGTGACGTCCCCACGGCCCGAGTTACCTGGGCCACCAAGGATAAATGGTGACAAACCCATGAACGAGAAGTGGAAACCGATATCGTGGCAGAAGATCGAGATGCCACTCCACCTGCTGGCTCGACCACCGTGAGGAGGACTGCCCGCAGGGCAGCTTGCAACGCACGTATCCAGTGGAGCCGCGAAATGAATATTGAAGTAATGCGAGCTTTTCATTACGTGAACAATTGCGAGGACTAACCACTTCCTGGATGGAGATACTCCCTCTATTCCGAGTTCACCGGGAGGCATCCGGAACTTCAGAAGACGGAAGGGAATCATTCAAGAGAAATCTTCAAGGGATCGAATTAACCCAGAAGATCGTGGGATGTGCACCGCAGGCTGTAGATCTGCAAACCTATCACATCGTGCGGAAATTTCTGAACTAGTGGGAGGAACTGAAATGTTTTTTCACTGGTCCATAGCAGAATTACCAGCTCAAGCTGAGAACGGGAGACCGATGAAGAATAATAATAATATTAACTTTTCATATAATAAGGTTCAATAAATAAAATGTTCTCAATTATTTTCTATTTCTATTCTGCCACCCATGACACTCACGCATTACCGTCCATTGACTAACGATCATTGCAGTAGGTATTTTGTTAATTCGGAGCATTTCTTTGATGAGTTATAATTTTGTATGCTCTGAAAATGCAGACCCACTGCAGATGCGGCCAAAACATTTTGCAAAATTTTACCTGAAAGTCTTGTAGAATAGCCGGAATTATATAAACTTGCCAGAGACATGATGTGACATTCGAAATATACTATAGAATATTTTCAATTCACCTAGTGGGCCAAATTTTCGTCGCTCTTGTACCACAGTATGCAGAAACGCCACTGCATACAGCAAAGGGGGCCACTGTGACTGTGCGGAATAATCCAAGAAGTCTTGGGTTACACTTTGGTAGGTCCTTTTCATACTCGCTCTTATTCCTTGCGGAGGTTCGTTGGTGAATTTGATGGCCATTTGTAGCAAACCAATAGGAAATTCTTCATGAACCTGTATGAAAAACATTCAATATTTTTAATTAGTTTATTTGGTGCGGGATGCATTATATCAGATTTATTCGAATGATTTGATCACGCACCTCAGTGGTTAGCCATATTCTGAAAGTCTCATCCACAGTCTCAGTGTCCAATACCATCGCCATGACTTCAGTAGCGAATGGAAGAGATAGATGAATATTCTGAAGTAAGACCCATCCTCCTTGGGACATTGATGTTTCTATCATATCTCTAGCAACGATCTCTTGTCCTTGTCCCATAGAAACGGCCTTCAAACCTGAACATCAATGGCTTTTATTTCACTCAGTTCAAGAGATAGTGCAGAAATGTATCTCAAATAGACCTAATGAACAAAACACGTATTTCCGAGAAGTTTTTCGAGAATTTCTAGATTGTATCGAGAAAGCCCACTAAAACGATACCTGTACCTTGAATCTCGTGAAGATGTTCTGAACATTCATCAGATTCTTGATGCTATACTGCTGAGATCGAATTACTTCGAAAGGGGCATGTGCTCTACTAATTATGTGTTTGTATATTAATGATCAACGATGTTGAAAAGAAATGAAAATTGACTCACGTATGTCTCTTGCTTTAGCCAAGGCAGATATTTGGGGTGAAGGATCTGATCCGATTGACAGCAAACAGATCAAAGGACTTCTGCTGTCGGATTCACTCCAGGTTGCTTCCAGGTCTAATATGCAAGGTTCGCCATATTCTTTGCCCAAGGAATCTTTTCAGAATCAAAACATTAATGGAATAAAATTGACATCATGCAATATTTTGCCATAATACAGGGTCTTTCACGAGGAACCTCACCCATATTTATACGGGAAACTACTGAACGTATTTTCATGAAATTCAGCACTTATAAGTATTTCACGATGCTGATGAAATCTAAAATATTTTCAAGGCATGAGCACCTCCGGTTTTTCCGGAAATGACGTCAACTTCCGTTTTTTAAATTAGAACACCATTTTTTATTGCAGAAATAGATTCCTTAGAAAATTTCAAGTTATTTTGATGTAACATTTTTCAGTTTTGGTTGGAAAATTCTCTCTGAGCGGGAAAATTTGAGAAAAAAATCGAAAATAGAGCTCCGCTGAAACAAGAATAACTTCGAGGTTTTTGGATGGAAAATTTTCATTTTTGAGATTTTTCAAGATGTAAGATTGATGTATCCACTTTAAAAAATCGAAATCGCGATTCATGATACAGGGGGTGAAAAATCGCTTTCAAAGTTAGGGATGACAAAATCGTGAAAAATCAATTTTTTCAAATTAGAACCCCATTTTTTTATGGCAGATATTGAATCTACGTTAAAAAATAATGTGAGTGTATATATCACACCCTTGCCCTAAAGTGGATATTTTCTGAGTTATTCACAAAAAACAGTTTTTCGTCTTGAATTTTCAGCTATTTCTTTTCCCTTCACTCCAAAAAGATGAAATTTTCAGGAACTGTTACTTAAACCATGTTTTAGATTTTACTACTCTAATATGCAAGAGAAAAAAGTTACAGGTTGTTCCTAAATAGATGGCGAATTTGGATTCGAATTTGTATCGGAAACCTCTTTATTTCAACTAATCGGCCATCGGTTTTCTCTCCAGTGATAAATAAATAATTCCTTATGAACCATATGCAAAAACTTACCATGTTTTACATTCTTTTTTTTTTAATGATAGATATCATTAATTACATCTGCCAAATTCCTCTTTATTCAGTAGCATGTAATTAATGATATCTATCATTAAAAAAAAGAATGTAAAACATGGTAAGTTTTTGCATATGGTTCATAAGGAATTATTTATTTATTACTGGAGAGAAAACCGATGGCCGATTAGTTGAAATAAAGAGGTTTCCGATACAAATTCGAATCCAAATTCGCCATCTATTTAGGAACAACCTGTAACTTTTTTCTCTTGCATATTAGAGTAGTAAAATCTAAAACATGGTTTAAGTAACAGTTCCTGAAAATTTCATCTTTTTGGCGTGAAGGGAAAAGAAATAGCTGAAAATTCAAGACGAAAAACAGTTTTTTGTGAATAACTCAGAAAATATCCACTTTAGGGCAAGGGTGTGATGCATACACTCACATTATTTTTTAACGTAGATTCAATATCTGCCATAAAAAAATGGGGTTCTAGTTTGAAAAAATTGATTTTTCACGATTTTGTCATCCCTAACTTTGAAAGCGATTTTTTCACCCCCTGTATCATGAATCGCGATTTCGATTTCTAAAGTGGATACATCAATCTTACATCTTGAAAAATCTCAAAAATGAAAATTTTCCATCCAAAAACCTCGAAGTTATTTTTGTTTCAGCGGAGCTCTATTTTCGATTTTTTTTTCAAATTTTCCCGCTCAGAGAGAATTTTCCAACCAAAACTGAAAAATGTTACATCAAAATAACTTGAAATTTTCTAAGGAATCTATTTCTGCAATAAAAAAATGGTGTTCTAATTTGAAAAACGGAAGTTGACGTCATTTCCGGAAAAACCGGAGGTGCTCATGCCTTGAAAATATTTTAGATTCCATCAGCATCGTGAAATACTTATAAGTGCTGAATTTCATGAAAATACGTTCAGTAGTTTCCCGTATAAATATGGGTGAGGTTCCTCGTGAAAGACCCTGTATATGATGCAAGCTGACGTATACGATGTAGGTCAAAGTATACCCACCTATTAAGTATTTTCTAGCTTGGGACAAGGTTCTATCGGGACTCCAAGACCTGATGAGCAAGAGTTTCCTGAAAACGTCCAGCGATTTTTGGTATCCACAGGGAAGATCCTCCTCTTCAGGTTTTTCTTTGTCATACCACATTTTCCAATCTTTCTCATGTTGTTCAATCTAAGAATGAAAATACATATTTTTGCTTTATCAGAACTACCTACAGTGTGACAAGAAAAACCTCGGACAAACTCTTTTTTATTTAACTTTATTAAACAGAAGAAATTGAACAAAACAATAACAAATAATAATAGCTGGAACATTTGTTAATAATATATTTAAGCCGTTTCGAAGTGGCTTCCTTTGGCAGCGATACACAGCTTCAGACGCTTCTTGAAATTTTCGGCGCAGAGATTGCTTCAGCGACTCCAAATTTTTGTGTTTTTTAGCACAACCTGTGCTCCAAAATCGACCACACGCTGTAGTCCATTGGGTTGAGATTCTGCAGATGAGATGAAACAAGGAAAATGGGTCTAACACCATTCTTGCGTCATGTTCGCTCTGTGAGCCGGAGCGGAGTCCTGTTGAAAGGTTCATTCAATGCGTATCGCCGAAGTGTTGTTTGGCTCACGGAAGTACTACGGCCTCGAGGATGTCGCAGCGGTAGACTTCTTGATTGATTTTGACCCCTTGATCCACGAAAACTAAGGGAGTTTTACCACTGCCGCAAATTCCGCCCCAGACCATGACGGATTGCGGATTTCGACGTGTTCGACGATGGCCGATGTACCGGACCAGACTCTGTCGTTTTGGTGGTTGTGGGATTGTTCTACGGTGAAAAGCTTCTCGTCTGTGAAGAGAATTCGCTCCCATTGCTGACCGGTGGCGAGACGAAGGAGTTGGCGGCACCTTTGGAGTCGTACGCGCTTGTTTTCCTCCGTGAGGAGTTGAACTTTTTGGAGCTTGTATGGCTTGAGGTTGAGCTCCTTTTTGGCAATTTGACGGACTGATTCGCGGTTGATACCGGTCTCACAGGCTATTTTCCTCATGGAAACCCTCGTATTTCGATTGACTCGCTTTTTGACGATTGCGATTGCGATTGCTAGGTGTATCGACAGTGCGTTATCTACCACTTCCTGGACGACGACCATCATGGCCAAGCTCCTTGAAACGACGATTTGCATCGGACACGGTATGTCGAGGCACATTCAGCAAACGAACAATTTCGCATTGACGCCTACCTTGACGAAACAGCTCCAAAATCGCACTACGTTTGTTTGATATTCTGAAACTCTGTGAAATGAAATTATATCAAACTGAAAATTCACATATTAGTACAGGAAAGTGTAGAGAAACGAAGAGAATAAAAATTATTTGGCTGCGCTGAAATACTTTTGTTCCAGACCACAGCAAAATTTGTCCGAAGTTTTTCTAGGGTTGAAGAGTACCATCTTGGTACTCTTTGGTAGTGAATGGTTATAGTAAAGGCTTCGTCCAGACGTTCATCAAAAATTGCGTATGAAATAAAAAAAAACAAACGAAATAGAAGCTTGCTGCACTATTTGCTATGTCAGTTCATATCAGAAAACACTATTTCTTACTTTAGATAGTATTTCAGAAAAAATGGGTAGTTTTTGAATCGCCACCAAATTGAGCCAAGTGATATCCAATATCCATCTGAAAGGCTTAGGCTGAACTGCATTCAAGTCCAGAGAAGCGCCTCCTTTAATGAAAGCCATGAACTCTTCGTGCGATATTATATTCTTGTGCAAGTCGATCTTCATAGCCATCATTAATGTGAACAGATCCTTATGGCGCTCATATAGACTTCGTTGTGTGAATGCCCAAACCTAAAGCATCGAAAACTCAACCACTTTTTAATGTTAAGGACTCTGTATTTGATGTAGGAAATTGTGCAATGAGAGTTGGAAAAATTTTTTGGTACACAAAATGACAACAGACTAAAAGTTCACCCTAGAACTCGAATATTTGAGAAACAGGGATAAAAACGAACTTTTCAAGTCATCGTTGAAGGTTTTTGATGGTTTTATTTTTGCTATTTAAGGACTACCGGTATACTTTAATTAATCCTCACCTCTTTCGTCAGATACTGTAAGATTATAGTGATCCTCTCCATAGTATCGGTACTCTTCTCAGATTTATTGATTGAATTATCGAACAATATCAGAAATTGTTTGAGGGAATTCTGATACATGACGTTCACATTGCTCATCTCTACGATGAGGAAATAAAGTATGGACCCCCTTGCAGCAACCGCTCTGAATTCTTCTCTAGCGATATTGATCTTCTTTTCCGTCACAGCGGATACAGATAATTTTTGAGTAACTTCTTCAGAGGTCGATTTTGTTACTTGTAGAACGTTTATAAGTTCTTCATCGTCCACGAGGGATCCTTGAGTTGAAGTCAACCGACCCAGAAGATTGCTTTCCAACTCCTTCATTTTTCGCTGATTTTTTATGACACTCTCGAAGAGCAAGACGCGTTCTTCTTCCAAGTCCGATTTCTCCATTAGTATTACACGACCTAGTAGCTGATCTTCTAGACCTGGTGATGAATGAATAAAATTATAATGCAGGCTCCATTCAATTTATGATAGTATATAGGGTGCGGCAACTAGAAAGTACACATTTCAAAGAGGTTACGAAAAAACAAAACGGGATAAAAAATATTTTATATTCTTAAAGTGTGACATGTAATTTTTTAAGTTTCTTTTCCCAAATAAGTCCTAGAGTCTTTCTCGATAGTTAGTGAAGACTAAAAATAATGAGGTTCCAGGACAATTACTTACCTAGCATAGTGACAGTGAAATCTATTATTGAAGTTTTTGCGCTTATTTCTGGGGAGTAAGGTGGATTAGGTAATTTTGTCGTTATGTAAAGCATGAAATCCTTGAGGACATCGCATTCCTTATCTCCAACTATTACTTTTTCAATTGACCCTGATTTAATGAAATTCTTCTCTAGAACGTTATCTAGGACTGGATCCAATTCGATACCAACATCTTCTATGAGCAATGGCCTGCCTGTTTGAAAAAAATACTTGTACTAATTAGGTGCTTTTTTCTTTCACTTATCAGGTGCATAACTAAGTTACCGCTTTTTGTCGATATCGTATGTCCCATAAGTTTTGGCACAAATTCCATATAGTGGTGATAAGAATTGAAATAAAAGTTTGTTTTTAACCCTGACTTCTCTTTAAGACTTCAGTTGTTGGAATTTTTGGAAATCAGAATATATCCTGTAGAACTATTTATCCGAATATGAGCAAATTATTCCTTGTATGAACCTTGCAAAAAGTGGAAGACCTAGAATTTTTGCCCAATCAAGGATCGTATACTGGTAGGAAGAGCGGAGAAAACAAGGTTGGTACTTCGCTAAGAAAACTGGCACGTCAATATAGGACATATAACTATATCGCTAGTTAATTTTATTGAAGCAGAACGCTGGACACGAAATTATGATCTGGCCAGACCTTGCGTCCAGGCACTATGCAAGAGAAAGTCAAGATTGGCTAGCCGACCAAAACGTCGGTGAAAGTTTACGATGGAGGATAGGGAGCCCAAAAAAAAAGAACTTCGATGCCGAATATACAGGAAGATCCGAGAAATCGATCTAGATACCGTCCAAAACCTGATGCTATAGGTGTTCGCAGAAAGTTGCGGTTTGTGGTAGATAATGGTCCTCTTCATTTAATTTGAATTGATAGTTTTGTTGCTTCTGAAACGTTTATTAATGTGTATCACAATACAATAAACAAGTGTATAATTTTCTTCACTTTTTTTGGTCTCTGAAATGAAAAAAAAACTTATGGGACATACGATGCCAGCAGTAAATGGTGGTCTATATGACGTATCCAAAACGTCATGAACCAAGCTTAGGTATATGGTAAACAAACTGTTTTAACATAGTAGTGATTTTGTTCTGGCGTCATATACTTTTAGCTGTGTGAATATGTCTGAGTTTGTGCTAAATTATTGTTATCTGCGCTAAATTGGAGGTACTGCTCGATGAAGAACCGTGCCAAACACAAGAAGAGCTTTCTTCAGGAACAGGGAACTTGGGTTCCTCATAGATATTGAACATAGTTTTTTTGCCTGTGAACCACTGCCTCAATGGCAAAAAGGAGGGGGTTTTCTATATCGCATCGTGACGAGCGATGAAAAATAAATCTATAACAGTAACCCAAGAATTAAGGCATTTGGTGGGACCAGATCGGTGTTCTTTATTATGAGCTGAGGCGAGATAATGTGATTTTTCAGAATGACAACACTCGGCCTCACGTTGCCAAACCCGTTGAAACCTATCTGGGGACGTTCTACCCTACCCGCCGTATTACCCAGATATTGCGCCGTCCGATAGTACTTATTCCGGTCAATGGCACATGGTCTGGCTCAAGAGCAGTTTCACTCATATGAAGACTTAAAAAATGGCTTGATTTGTGGATAAAAGCAACGGTATTTGACCTCTAACAGATAGATGGGAAAAGTTGTAGTTAACAATGGGCAATACTTTGAATGATACATTTCTAACCATTTTCTTACGAAAATTTGCATGTTCATCAAAAAACATGCGGGAACTTTGTTGAGCACCAATCAGTGGCAGCTCGTGAACTTTTATCTTGGGTCGGCAGATATACAGGGTGTCCCAAGTTCGAGTGCCTATTAGACGTTTGTGGAGACCTGGACATATTTGAAATCTGAAAATTGGGATTATGATATGGTTCGAAATTCTCTACAGATCTAAGATATTTTTGGATCCGGAGCACTTCCGGTTATACAAGGATTGAAAAGAAATTTGTTAAAAAATTTTTTTTTTAAATTCTTCGTTTTTGATATTTCTATTCTTTTCGATATTTTTAAATCTATTCGAATGAATACAATGGTTTTGACATAAATGTATTGAGCATTGATGATCAAACATATAATAAACGAAAAAATGAAAAAAAAAAATTAAACAAATTTATTTTCACTCCTTGTATAATCGGAGTGCTAAGGCTTCAAAAATATTTTAAGTCTGTAGAGTGTAGAGAATTTCGAACACTATCATAATCCCAATTTTCAGAATTCAAATATGTCTAGTTCTCCAGACACGTCTAATAGGCACTCGAACTTGGGACACCCTGTATATAATAAACAATCCGCATCCCGCAATACAAACGAAAACAATCGAGGTACCCCCGATCCAATCCTTCCTCGTGTCTACGAATCAAGGCATTTCCAGTACGGCATAATCTCATTTGCCGTTCCTGACTACCTGAGCCTGCAATAAGAGCTTAACGGCTACTGTTCAGCATTTTTTTCGGCTTCATATAAGTACTATAATATTTAGCATTCACATCTATAAAAGTAGTAAAATACGAAATACGACAAAAATTCGTTTTAAGCAACTTTTATCTCTTATAATTTGTGAGATTGAACGAAAACATCCCATTTTCGATTATGAAAAAGCATTAACTAAAAGGCGAATATAATATTCATCATTATCTGAATAAAATTCCAACAGAAATCAGTCGTTTCGTCTCATTCGTATTCGCCTTTCATTGATCCAGTACGGCCGAGTACGGCATGCCGTACTTGCTTTAACGTCGGTCCCCATCAGAAAGCGTTCGATGCTTGGCGCTCTCGTCTTCCCGCAGTTACACACATTTCAATTCTCGGACTGATTTGGGTTGACGAAACGGCGCGGCGTTGAGATTGGAAGAGCGTATTTTCAAGAAGTTGAAATATTTCAGTTATATAATTTTTAGAATTTTATTCACATAGGTATTGGGAATACAATAATTATAATAAATTTGGTAATTTAACAGAAGAAAGAGTAATTTAAATTTTGGCTGAACACAAAATATATACGGTCGGCAGTGCCGACCCTGCCTCCCCTGACAAGCCGCCACTGGCACCAATGCTTTTCCGGATTTTCCAAACTTTAAGAATAGTCGTGGAATGGTAGTCCCGAATGACTGGTCGAATATTATCGAAAAAACAATCTTACCTAAAGAAAGACAATCTTCCAAATGCGTTCTGAAGTATTTGTGATTCAGAGTGGTGATCTGTAGATTGTTATTCGCTTCTTTGTTCTTTATCCACATTTTTCCTTGTGTTTGAGGGTCGATCAATAACGGATATGAACGTGATGTCGTTACAATGAGTGCATTCTGCACTGAAAGCTCATCATTCGGTAGACCCTTCGAACAATTTTTTTATCGGTGATAGGAATAGTTGTTTTTATTGAATATTAGTTAGTATAAAAATTGCGAATGAGAAATCGTATTACCTGAAGGTTCCACTCAGAAATTGTGGCGCTTTCAACTAGCATGTTGATTATGTTGAGCTGACGAGTGAAAGGAATAGTTTTAGAAACAAGTACATCCATCCACAATTTCACTAGATTTGTTCGAAACTCTTGATTATAAGGACCGCAATATGACAGAAATCCAGTTGCCAAAAGGACATCCCCAACCAATCTCCCTAAAAATATTGATTTGTTTATTGAACATATGATCATTATTTCCAGATGACTTCCGTTTCCATACCCAGTTGTTCTTTGAACTCCTTACTCTGTTGTGTCCATCTTATCTTTTCACCTCCAAGTCCATTGATGAGAGTTGTGGCAGTGTTCATTTTTCTGAGGCATGCATTAGCTGCTTCTGTAAGTCTTTGTTTTTCCATGACAGCTTTATCGTATTGCTCCTTGACCTCTCTTAATGAAGCCTCTCGTTCTTCCAATTGTTTTTGTGCACCAGCAAGATCGTCCATCGCAAGCTAGAATCAAATCAGTATTATATCGATCTAATTCAACTGTTTACCAAAGAATCAATTTACTTTCAATCGAGCCTCCTGAAGAGTAAGATTAGCTTTCAGAGGAAGCACCTCTCTGTTCACACTGTGAAAAAACGCCATAGCTTTCGTCCAGGATAAAAGGCCAGCTACATCTCCACAAACTCTCTTTGCAGTATCCATATTGTAATCTTCCATCTCGAAATATGGTTGCAGAAATTCAACCATCTCATTATTTATGATATCTTTCGGATAGTTCTGGAGTTGTAGGAGGAATGTTGTTGAAGCCATCATCTAGATAGAGGTTGAAATGATTGAAATCAGATCGGCATGATTGGAGCGCAATATTCTCGAAATGTATGTTTTTTATAGTTTCACCTTGAGAGATTCAGCCCATGAAGGTTTTGTACAATTGGCAGCTGGATCAATTACAACTGGTTGAAGTTTTCGCTGAAACAGAATGAGCACACAATCCATGATCCTCATGATCAAATGGGGAGGTCGCCCTAACTTTCGAACGGTTGCTGAAAATGAGAATGAAGATCACGATATGAAGATATAACATTCAAGTATATTTTACTGAATCACTATGGAATATATTGGACCTACCAATATGTGCTGGCTTGATCGTATTCAACGCTGCTTCTGCCTCTTCTAACGCAGGTTTAGCAGCTTCTAATTTTTCTTCTGCCTTTGCCTTCTCATGTGCAATAGATGACACAAGTATTTCAGCTTTTTCTTTCACTTTTTGCACTTGATTTTTGACTATTTCCGCTTGCATTGCTCTCTCAGTTACCTTCAAAATTTTTACAAATTTCTTATTTTTTATGGATGGATAACGATGAAATAATATTGTTCGCAAAAAAGAGAAAGAATTAACGGCAAGCAGACAATCTTTTTTAATACCGGAAAAATTTACACTCCGAGCAGGAATCGAACCTGCTTCTTCCTGTTTGCCGGATGGGTTACTCTACCTCCAAGCTACCGATTTCTGCGAGCCGTTGATTCTTTCTCTTATTCATGATCACAGATGTTAAGCCCATTCGTATTGTTCGCGAAGTTTTAAACTGACTCCAGGCCCGGATCTACGATATTTTCTGACCGGGGCAAAAATTCATGATGGCGCCCCCTCCCCATTCGTATAATATATGAATTCATAAAAAATAACAAAAATGAATAATACAAATGAATAATATAAATAAATACTAATGATAAGAAAAATAACACAAGGAAAGAAATTAGATTTTTTTCTTCACAGCTTCACACGGCGTGATTTTCTTTCCGAGAACGCATCTAACAGCTCCTCGAAAGCTGTTTCGGAAGCAGTTTTGTTGTCTTTAGCTAAGATCGAGAGACCATAGAGACGTTCCTGACTAATTGAGGAACGCAAATAATTTTTTTTTCATTCTCAATTTGCTGAAACTGCTAGGTGTAGTATATTCTTAAAGCTATACTGTCATTAGGAAAAGCTTCTTGGAGATCTCGCCTGTGAAGAATTTGTAGCAGGTCTTATGAAGTCGATCTTTCACTAATTTCAGGAACCAGCTCTTTGAAAACCGCTAGTTCCTAACAAAAATCAACTGCATTAAAGTCTCTTCAATATTTTTGCATGTTTAAAAGGGCATGGCCATTGAGAATTACGAAATTCGTATGCAGACTCCTGGCGCTTTCTAATCTTTTTCTGATTCCTGACAATAATCTGCCGAAAACAACCGTAATTTCCTTCGAAAATAAAGCAAATAGATCTAGCGTTCTTGACTCATCCTCGCACATTTCTTCGACCTGCTTTTTCTTCTTGGAAGAACGTTTATTTCTAAGAATTGGCTTCACAGCCAATTCTTCTGAAAGAAGTTTTTCTCTAATTCCTTGCAAGATGTCCACAAGACCTTGCATCAACGATAATGAACGTGAAATAATTATACCCCCTTTCTGAATTTCCACGTTGACCCTATTGATCTCTAGCAGAATGTTATTCCAAATTGTTAGGTTCAGGATGAATCTAAATTTCATCACAGCATATGAAGCAATCCAATTTGTTTTCGTACACTTTTTCATAATTGTCCATCGTGTGATTGAACTAACAAAAACGAATATAGTTTTTGTACAACACCAAATAAATTTACTGCTTCTGAACATGATGAAGCCAAATGGACACCCACAAGATTCGAAGAATGTGCTTGGCATGGAACTAATACTGCCAGTTCGTTCATCTGTAGAATTCTGGATTGGACTCCTTTATACAGGGTAGCCATTTGAAAACGAAACAGACGAGATTACAGACGAAATAAATTTTTTCGATGGAAATGCTGGGACAGATCGATTTCCGTTTCGAGGGGGACAACTTAAGATTTAGGTTACGGACTCATAGCTACTACAACCCTTGCTACTACAACCCTCACCCCCAATTTTTGAATAGGGAAGATGGGGTGAGTGATACCTCATTTGAAAGGTATTTTTATACTGATTTCAGCACAGTAATTGTTTTTTCATTTTATGCATTAGTTCTCGAAATATTCTTAACTAAGTATTTGAAAATGAAGTGGTGTTTTCATGGCACTTGTAGTGTTTTTTTGTGAAAAATCGACATTTTGAGCTTCAAAACAACCATGACTGTGGATTCCTTCCTCCAATCCACTGACATAGAAATCTTCAATCAAGATGTCGATTTTTCACAAAAAAACACTACAAGTGCCATGAAAACACCACTTCATTTTCAAATACTTAGTTAAGAATATTTCGAGAACTAATGCATAAAATGAAAAAACAATTACTGTGCTGAAATCAGTATAAAAATACCTTTGAATTGAGGTATCACTAACCCCATCTTCCCTATTCAAAAATTGGGGGTAGGGGTTGTAGCAGCAAGGGTTGAAGCGCTATGCGTCCGTAACCTACATCTTAAGTTGTCCCCCTCGAAACAGAAATCGACCTGTCCGAGCATTTCTATCTAAAAAATTTATTTCGTCTGTAATCTCGTCTGTTTCGTTTTCAAATGGCCACCCTGTATATGCCAGCCATATTAGATCCGTTGTCGTAGGATTGCCCACGACATTTTTTGACATCTAAATCATCAGCTTGCAGTTTATGTAGAATTCGTTATGATATTTTCTGCAGTTTTTTCGTCAACTTCTAAGAAGTCAATAAAACTTGCCTTTATCTCATATCCAGACTCTGTTCTCTTCAAATATCGTATAACCTGATTCATTTGCTCTGTGTGAGATACATCTGGGGTGCAGTCAAACATAATTGTGAAATAGTTGGCCTCCTTGATCTTATTAATAATGTTATTCCGAACCGAATTTTGGTGGCCATTAAATCGATAATTTAATTTTGGTTAGATTTGCGGAGATAGGATATTTGTCCTTTTTTTGAGTGGCCAGGATGGCACTTCAGGGTCGGGTCATATTTAATAATAATATATTTTTTCGAGAATATCAAAAATGAAAAAAATTAACCTCTGGTTGTTTTAGCGCCCCCTTAAGCTGGCACCCAGGGCAAGTGCCCCGCTTGCCCCCCCCCTAGATCCGGGCCTGACTGACTCGTACATTCCCTCAGAAGCCTAGTTATTTTGATGTAATATGTCACAGTTTACCTCTGTAAGAACAGTTTCTGCTCTCTGAGAAGCTTCCGCCAGTTCTTGTTCCATGGCTGCTAATTCTTTTTTCAAAATGAGTACAGACGATGAAGCTTCAGCCAGTTTTTCCAAACCAGTGTCCATCCTGGACGCTCCTTCACTGAGCTCTTTCTGTTTACTTTTGTAGATACTTTTGTAACCAGCGATAAAGTTCAGATAAGACTTGGGCGTCACATGGGTTGCCCTTCTATACCTGGATTTTGAAAATGATAATGTCAATACTGTGAAATCTTTTGAATAGTACACGAATTATTCTTCTATTTTTCTGAAGCATCAATTTTGTATACAGCCAGAACAATGATGGATTCAAAATACCTAGCTCCTCTATTGTCCTTACTGTTCAAAATTCATATTTTTTGTTTTCTTATACCACAAAGTTTATACATCGGATGAGCTCGCTCGGTTAAGAATAAGTCCGAGATTTCTGTTTTCTCGATTCTATAGTCGTCTCACAAAAATCCCACAAGCATTTTCTACCCGTTCAGTTCCACTACACCTCTGCCACTAGTAGCATCGGTCTTACTCTAAAGTGTGGTTTACACGGGTAGAGTAAATGGTAGAGTTCACTAGCATACTTTTTTGCGAAAATACTCTACTCTACTCATTTCAGTAGAGTAACTGTTCACACGTTGCTAGTAGTTTGATAGGATAGTTGGCCGAATAACAATAGGGAGACTAGTAACACGCTCTATAGATACTCTACTGAAACCAGGCAAGTATCTGTTTACATTGGGGTAGTCAACTAGCAAACCAATAGAGTAGAGTAGAATTGTGGTAGTGGGGATGGGATAGTCGAGTGTACTATCCACATGTGCTATCCACTCTACTCTACCGTGCACTATCTTTAGTACTCTACTGTCACTAGCTCAGCCTGTTTACATTATGCTAGTAGGGGGATAGTAAGTACTCTACCACCGTACTCTACCATTTACTCTACCCGTGTAAACCGCACTTAAGCTCACAATCCTAACACGTACTTATACCCTCGTCGGCACCTAAAAGTCAATTCGCCGGGACTTTACACGGTACAACAATGCACGAAATGAGACAGCCAGCAGATACATCTCTTTTAGTCAGAGCAACCGTGAGTACCAATCTCAGTTTAATTTGTGGTATGTATTTGTATTTTCATACATCCATTTTTTCTTCAATTCTCGTGGTGATAAGAATTGGTATAGCAGTCCATTATTCTCTCCAAGAGAGCTCTTGTATTTCTGTCACTTACCTTTGGAAATAGTCACTCGAAGTCTGGGATACTATATCTTGTATGGAACCAAGGGCTGTAACTAGTTCGCCCTTCACTTCGGCGGAACAAGCTATTTTAAATTCTGTAAGGAAATGCTCGGCCACAAGAACTAAAGCATCTTTCGGCCAGGGTTGGAACCAATCTATGGTACAGCCAGAAATCAAAGCTGGAAACCTGAGAGCCCTGGTTCTGAATTTTTCACCAACCTAGAATGCAGAACATGATTGATTTTCTCTGTATATTGTTATAAATCTGTTGCTTTCCACCGGACAGACCAAAACATGAAACGACTTGACTCACCGGTGAAAAACAGAACACAACATGCAAGTTTTGACACGTCCTGTTCATGAAATATTCCATCACAACTTCAGCGTTCAGAGTTCTTTTCATGTTTTCTCTACGCATGATGGGTGTTAGCTCTTGGATAATTTCAGCCTGTTCGTCTTTAGTGAAGAGATTCGATATAACACCCCCAGATAGTATGTTATTCAGATATTCCAAAAATCCTTCTTCCTTTATGTCAAGATCTGTGAATATGAAGGTTGTGCCTTTGCCCTGACATCCGCAAGACCTGTACAACACTTTTAGATCTTCTAAGAAGTTTCCTATATTATACGATCGAGTAAGGGTTATCTGGAAGCTCTTATAGCCTGCTATGAATGAGGATAGTTTGGTGAGAGACTGTTTTCCGCTTCCTCCAACACCTGAAAACATAATGACTATAGTATTTGTGAACTGAATTTTTTTCAAATGTTGATAATCATTCCACTACTGACCAACAAGCATAACGTTGCCTCTTGGATGCCTGATTACCCTTGATATCTTAACCAAGTGTAGCATGGCATCAGGAAAGAATACCAAATCCATTCCAGAACCCCTAACCATTTCATTGAACTGTGAAAGAAACATATCCAGTCTCTCTCTGAGCTCGTTTTCGTTAGTCACAGGCTCGTACACTTTTGGAAGTTCCATATCAGCGTCTTCCCCTTCTTCTCCAGTAGGCTCAGGAGCATCCCTTATGCACAAAAATTGAATAAGCTCCATAGGTTTAAGTAACTGCAATTATCTCACCTCATGAAATCTACGAAAACTGGACTTGGCTTAGTCTTGTCCATCAGATTTGTTCCTAGTTCTGCCTCTACAAGATCTAGAAGCTCTTGGTTGAACCAGTCTTTATCCTCTTGGATTGTGAATCGGTCTGAGAAAACTCTAGTACATTCATGTTTCCATAGTACCATAAGACATGATTCGGAATCTATCACTGTGGATAGGGTGCCAATCTGTGAAATTGACGGAAAATATCTAGATTCGGCGAATATAATTTATTTCAGGATTATTTCAAACCACATCTTTATGTAGATGATGACTGAACTGATTAGGGACATTTTTTGCAATAGATGAGTATGCAATACTGACCATTCCTTGCCAAATTTTGGACAAATCCCGTAGCGAAAACACATAATGAAATTTCGCCGGAGTTGGCAGCAACTTCGACCTTGTATTCCTCCAAAGCAGTCTCGTCAAGGGAATGAGTTTTTTGACCAAATTACGAACTTCCAATGGAAATCCTCTTTTGATATTATAGTGCCCTTGGGCGATCACACCAAAAATCTTGTCGATGGATGTGTCCAAAGGTAGGGGACAGTTGAATATGCAAAACTGCCTCTTTAGACGGGATGGAATATCGTTTCTGCCTCCACCAGGCTGACCCATGGCAGCGAGGAATTGAACGTCAACAATCGAAATGAATTCACCTGGTTTTTCCAGGCTATAAAATCCGCCCATGTCCATCACTTGGCGGACAACTTCGTTGGTTATCTGAAAAAATATACATATACCTACATGCTAGAATTGTGTTGATGAAGGTGTTCACATGAACCCTGAACACGTCGATATTCAGTAGGTCCAAAACGATAAAAGAAGTATGACAGTCGTTCGTAGATGACCGAATTTACCTGAGTAGTCATTCTTCCTCGCAAATATGTGAACCCTACTTTCAATTCAAACGTCCCGCTATGAGCAGATATAAAATTTAAATCCTGATCAAGAAATTCCACGGAATACTATATGGTTCCAACAGAATGGAGCACCCCTAGAGTACCAATGTCCGGCATCACCTCGACGCAATATTTCCAAATCAGTGGATACAAAGGCAAGGAACGATCGAATGGCCAGCGCGATCCCCTGATCCCAACCCATTAGATTTTTTTTTGGGATATGTGCTTTGTGTACTAACTAAACCCCTTGATTTGAATGACCTAAAAGATCGAATTACGCATGTAGGTCGATCACTACTGAGATGTATTTGATAATAATAAAAATAAGGACTCTATTTATTTCCAACAGAAATATCAAGGGGAAGTTCACCTGCAGGTATTCTACCACTTAACCCATGTTACAAAAAAAACACGTGCTGTAAAGTTAAGGAAACGTACAATCATATAACAGTGTATACAGAGAGAGAGGGTACCTACATACTATAAGGAAATAATCAGAGAATCAAGTTAGCAGCAGCTGAGAAAGCAATCCTTGATATTTTTTTTTCATTTTTGAGCTGCTTAAATTCATGGGGAGCAACGTTGTACAATGTGTAGATATTATATCTAAATCTTCTCTCAAGTCTTGATGTTCTGTGGTGAGGACATGACAATATTTTTCGATATCTTATGTTGGCGTTGTGAATATCAGATCAGTACCTCAGCTTATTGAATAATAAGGTGGACTTCTCTTTAAAATTATATTTTGAAAAATACAAAGGGCATAATAATCAAAACGAGGTTTCATTGGGAGCCAACTCAACTTCTTAAGTTTGTGAGATACATGATCAAATTTTCTGATCCCAAAAACAAACCTTATTCAGTTGTTTTGAACACGCTGTATTTGATCGAGCGAGTCTTGGTCAAAGCAAAAATTATAAACAGGAGAGCAGTAATTAAATTTTGACAAGGCCTCGCATAACAGCCTCATCGTGAAGATAGGCAAAGATATGATCTATGGGGAAATTCTCGAAGCTTTACCAATCGCGCTTACTACATGTTCTCGAAATCTCATCGAATCATCCAAATTCAAACCCAAATCTCGAGCATTATCCAGAAAACCAATGTCATCATGTGAAACAGTCAGTTTGAGATACTCTTTAACAGTTTTCTTATAGTTCTTGAAGTCAAGAGCGAGAGCAAAATATTTGTTCAGATTCAGATTCGGACCATGTTTAAAGAAACATGGTCCGAATCTGAATGGATACTGCAAAGGCAGTATCCCACAACCGATTCAAGTACTCGTTCAGTTTAAGGTGGGCGTTCAATGTAGTGTGTTTTTATTTCGAGTTGCATTTGAAAATGGTTTCACTTTGAGAACTGAAATTTTGTGGGTAAACTCATAAAGGATTGGAGTTCTTGATGAAATAATTGAAATCGATTTCATTTCGAAAGTTGATTTTTTTTCTTTCAAAAATAGAAGAAAATGGGCCAACTCATGCTTCTGTTTTATTTCAACAGAAAGACCCATGAAAATACACTGCGCAAAAAAATTAACGCACATTCTGAAAATCTCAATTCTAATGAAAGTTAACTCTACATTGACTTTATAACTTATTTTTTATGTTCTCTCGGAAAGGTTTTGAACAAAACAAGACATATTAAATGGAAGAAAAATTCAGGATTTCACCGAATCTTATGTGAAAGAAGAGAAATGAACAATTTTCAAATTACTGAAATGCTGATAAGTGATTTAATACTTGGTATTTCCACCCCTTGCGTTAATTACAGCTCGGCAACGACGGTTCATACTCAAAATGAGTGATCTTAAAATGTTCTAATCTAATCCTTCCCAGATTTCTCCGAGTTGGATTCCTAAGTCATTAAGAGTAGCTGGATGATTTTCTGAACTTCTCAGCCTTCTATTGAGGTTGTCCCAAAACTGCTCAATCGGATTGAGATCTGGACTTCTTGCTGGCCATTCCATTCGAGAGACTTCAACCTCTTCAAAGTACTCCTGAACGATGCGCGCACGATGGGGTCTGGCATTATCGTCCATAAAAATGAAATTTTCACCAATGTATGGGGCAAATGGCACTACATGCTCTTCAAGAATGTTCCTTATATACTTATCAGCATTCATAGCTCCATTATAAACGACCACTAGGTCTGTGCGAGCGGTCAAAGATATTCCACCCCATACCATAATCGATCCTCCCCCGAAACCAGTAGTATTCAGGAAATTGCACTGAGCATATCTTTTATGTGGACGTCTGTATACAAGGGAACGTCGATCACAATGGTAGAGGCAGAATCTAGACCCGTCTGTGAAGAGAACTCTTTCCCAATCGACCTCTTCCCAATGGATATACTCTCTCGCAAAATCCAAACGCGCCCTTCGATGGGCTGGGGTAAGAGCTGTGCCTCTTGCCGCGACACGAGGCCTTAAGTCATATTCTCTGAGGTGATTTCTTATTGTCTGAGTGCTAATTTGCACCTCATGAGTTTGCTCAAGCTGATTTTGAAGGAGGCGAGCGGTTGCAAACCGTTGTCTCAACGAAGAAACTCTCAAGTAACGTTCTTGAATGGCAGTTGTTACCCGTGGTCTACCCTGTCCTGGTCTTCGGATATTCATACCTGTCTCCCTGAATCGCTGCAATATTCTGGACACACTTGTATGGGAAACTGCAAACCTTTCTGCAATTCTTGTGTATGTCCACCCTTCTTCTCGCAAAACTACCGCTTGGGCACATTCCTCTTGGGTTAAATTGCGTGTTTCGCGTTGCATAGCGATCGAGTGTAGAAAATCAAACGGAAGAAAAACTATTGATCTCTAGAATTGATCGAGAACAACTGATTTTTGAATGGAGCCAATACATTCAAAATCTGATAATATCATATTTTTTTATTCCTGCTGGGAGAAAACATCTGTATTGAAGAAAAAGGTTGAAAGTGGATAACATATGCATGCATAATTCTGATAAAAATAATTATCATTGAGAACACCTTCAGTTGTAGAATAAATTTGAGATTTCCATAATATGCGTTAATTTTTTTGCGCAGTGTAGTTCAACTTACGATTAAAAGTGAATATACTGATAATTTCGTTCAGAAAAACAACTTGAAATACGGAATTGGCAGAGAATGGCCAAATTCAAATTTTGGCGGGGAAAAGTTCCTGCTTTACCCACGAATTCGCTTATTTCATAGTTCGGCGATTTTCGGATAGAGAGCGCCATTGTACATTTCATTCATAATCAGAGAGATATTCATAGTACTTGATAGTGATAATGCATGTTCTATGGAGATATTCCATGAAATGGACGGAGGCGCCTCTATCGGATGAGCGTTCCTACTCGCTTTAAACGCCGACCTTAATGGCAGCAACATTCAATTCATAACCGGAGAAGTCTAGGAAGAGTTGGAAATCATCAGCATACATGTGCAGTGCACCTTGCTGTGATGAATGAACTTAGGGAATTGGCTGGTATATAAGAGAAGAGCATCGGCCCAAGAACGGCACCTTGAGGTACTCCACTCAACACCAGTTTGGCAGTAGAAACCTCATCAACCAATTTAACGAACTGAGGACGACCATTGAGATAAGACTCGAATTATTTTAAATGCCTTCCCGCATAATGGTGAGAGAAATTTTTATTTGAAATTAGGGCGTTGCCAAGGCGTTCAAGGTGAATACTTTGAACATATACTTCATTAACATTCATAATTTTTCTGTAACATTTTGTTTTACATCTCAGATTTTAATATTGCACAAAATTTTGACCTTCCAAACGTATCACAAGCCTATAGTACCATTTGAAGAATTGGGGTTATACCTGTCTTTCGAAAAGGGTTGAAGGTAGGGTTCACATTTGTACGACGAAGAATGAAATTTCAAAATTTTAGTTCGATGTGTGTCGGGATATTTCATGACTAGGTATTTATAGTAACCGAGATTATAGTTTTATTCCATTTGGCTGCTACACTGTATAACTTATATCTATATCCCACCTGATCACCCCAACAGTTAATCTCCGGCAAATTGATGTCATCGATAAATATCATCATCTTTTTTCCATTAGGAGCACCGAAAGTATTTCCCATCCTCTTCTCGACGTAGCTCTCGATCGTTTTCTGGAACTGGTAGGGCGAAGTGGCACTCGAAAAATTGAACGCCCTGTGTAGATAGAGTTCGGGGTTGGCCTTCTTCATGTATGCCTTCATCATCACTGTTTTTGCTGTGCCTTGTTCTCCAATGAGGAGTACAGCCTTGTCCTGTTTTGCTATTGTCTCGACCAGGTAGTTTATTCGCACGTTATCGGTGATAGGAATAAGAATTGTTGCATATTCTGGAGTGGCTAGTTCTGGATAGGAGTAATTGGTAACCAGAGAGCTCCAGAGGACCCAATTGCCGTCATCATTCACCATGTAATCAAATAGGGTGCACTAAAAACGATTTATACGGGGTGAATACTGTTGAACTGTACATGCTTCCCACAGAGGTAGAGGACACTTAGCCGGTTCAAAAAATACCCCACATGTTGGGTCTTTAGTCACTCGTTTGGATGATACAGGGCGATTTCACGTTTTGGGTCATATTTTCAAAATGCTGTATTGGACGAACGAATAATCATGTCAATAACGTTAGCAGTGCCACTTGCGAGAAAATCAATGAAACCCATTGCATTAATTGTCGAATAATTGTCGAGAATTTGTCGAGAAAGAAAAAAAATTGTCGCGTCCTTAGTTTTTTTTCTACGGGGTGGCTTTGCTAACTTAACGTTAGGTAAGTTAGCAGAACCACTTTCTCAATATCTACCAAATATCATGAAAATGGTTATAAATAATTGTCGAGTAATTGTCGAAGTCCATAAGAAGTAAAAAAAAATACAAAAAAATCCATTCCTTCTTGTTTATTTTTCGTTTTTTTTTCCCGCGAGTTAGAGATATTTCAGGAATTATCGCATTTTTGGCAACAGCGCATTCGTAATTGACTCCTTTTCTATTGCATTACCTAATTGTCGAATACCTGCCTCGAATTTGTCGTGAAAGAAAAAAATTTGTCGCGACCTTTGATTTTTTTTCTACTAGGTGGCTTTGCTAACGTTATATTAATTTAGATTTTATATTGAACCCCTTCCGTCAGGTATGATAATAATAACGCGATACCCCTTACTCCATATCTCTCCATTTTTTGTAATAAGGTGTGATGGTTTACGCTGTCAAAGGCCTTGGTAAGGTCAAGACATATTGCTGCTGTGGTGTGACCTTCATTTAGTGATTTTATTATTGAATTCAGTGCTAAGTATATAGCATTTATTGTTGACTTTTTCTCCCTGAAACCACACTGTTGTTTTACAAATATGTTGTGCTTTTCAAAAAAGCTAATCAATTTATCGAATATTATTCTTTCAAATATCTTGTTTATGTTAGACAGTAATGAAATAGGTCTATAGTTGTTGAACTCCTTCTTGCTTCCTTTCTTGTATACTGGTTTCACATATGCTTCCTTTAGGGCTCTTGGATAATCTCCTATTTGGAGTGTTAGGTTCATTATATATGACAATGGTTTAGCCAAGATCAGTGCATTGGCTTTTATTAAGTTAACTGGTATTTCATCTTTACCTACAGATTTTTTGTTTTTCAGCTGTGTAGTGTATCTATAAACATCTTCTTCAACAACGGGCCTCAAATATATAGTTTCACTGAGTTGTATAATATGAGATAGATCAGTACTTATTCCATTATTCGTGTTTGCAGGCAACTCCAAAAAGAATGAGTTCATTTCGTCAAGTAATTGCTTCTCAGTTTTTCCCTCAAAGTGTTGAAATATAGACTCTCCTGAATTATCCGATCTTTTTAAAATGTTACTAACAAGAGTCCATGTTATTTAGAAAGTGGTTCTGCTAACTTAACGTTAAGTTAGCAAAGCCACCCCGTAGAAAAAAAATCAAAGACGCGACAATTTTTTTTCTTTCACGACAAATTCGGGATAGGTATTCGACAATCAATGCAATAGAAAAAAGTCAATAACGAATGCGCTGTTGCCAAAAATGCGATATTTTCAGAAATATAGGGAAATCGCGAGAAAATGGAGTGGAAATTGCTAGAAAGATTGAATTTTTGTGTGTTTTTTACTTTATTTGAACATCAACAATTACTCGACAATCATTTATGATCATCGTGATGATATTCGACTACTATTTGCTTAATTAATATAAAGTTAGCAAAGCCACCTACTAGAACAAAAACGAAGGTCGCGACAAGTTTTTTTCTTTCACGACAAATTCAAGGTAGGTATTCGACAATTAATGCAATCGAAAGAAAGTCGATAACGAATGCGCTGTTGGCAAAAATGGGATAATTCCAGAAATATCTCAAACTCGCGGGAAAAAGACGGAAAATAAACAAGAAGGAATGGATTTTTTGTGTTTTTTTTTACTTCATAGGGACTTCGACAATTACTCGACAATTATTTATACCCATTTTCATTATATTTGGTCGATATTGAGAAAGTGGTTCTGCTAACTTAACGTAGAAAAAAAAATTAAGGACGCGACAATTTTTTTTCTTTCACGACAAATTCTCGACAATTAATGCAATAGGTTTTATTGATCTTTTAGCAAGTGGCACTGCTAACTTCATAGACATCGAATGATCACAAATCCATCAAATTAGGTACGTAGGAGGACTGTACCGATCCCCATACAGCTGACTTATCAGATTATCAGTTTCCACGACCGAACTCTATTTTTCTGATATTATCGGAATTTATAAAGAAAATCACCCTGTAGATGAAAAAGTCAATAAACCTGTCATGGCAGTTCAAACTACACTGAATACTCTTCAATAAAGAGTAAAAAAATCACGTGGCACACCTACAGATTTGGAGAAAATAAATATTGAATATGCGTACTCGGAGATAATTTTTTTTTGGACATGGAAAACCATACCCAAATGTATCAAAAGTTGAAGACAGGAGAATATTATCAGTTTAAATCCTCTCGATATTCAAGTATTTCAATATTCAGGTAATTTTTGTCAGTGCATCGAAATCTATTAAATTAATTTTCTATTGATAGAAATAAAACTGTTTAATAACACTTTTTCAAAAAGTAAAAAAAAGGAATATGAAAGATTCACAAAAGATGCTCGAAATGTCCTCCTTCCATCTGAATACATTTTCGGATTATGGAATACTTTCATGTGGAGTGGATATAACCTAATAATATTCGACTTTTCATGCATTTCAGTAGAGTTCTTCTACGAAACTTCAGCAGCCCAAAATAATTATCTCTGAGTACGATTATTCAATTTTTTTTTTCTAAATCTATTTGTGTGCCTCGCGATTTTATGACAATTTCTTGTAGGTTATTTAATGTTGTTCGGTCTCCCGTAACAGTTTTGTGGAGTGTTCCATATTCAGGGCGAATCTTTCGATCTATCATCTATTGAAAAACCCAATCTGAAATGGAAGTCCTACCCTGAATATTGTTGGAATACTTGAATGCCTAGAGAATCTTAACCATTAATATTCAACTTTTGATACATTTGGGTATGATTTTCTTTGTGAATTAGGCCGTACAAAAAAATTTATCTCCGAGTACGCATATTCAATATTTTTTTCTCTAAATCTGTAGGTGTGCCACGTGATTTTATTACTCTTTATTCAAGAGTATTCAGTGTAGTTTGAACTGCCATGACAGATTTATTGACTTTTTCATCTAGAGGGTGATTTTCTTTATAAATTCCGATATTATCAGAAAAATAGAGTCCGGTCCTGAAACTGATAATCTGATACGTCAGCTGTATGGGGATCGGTACAGTCCTCCTACGTACCAAATTTGGTGGATTTGTGATTATTCGTTGGTCCAATAGATTTGAAAATATGACCCAAAACTGGAAATCCCCCTGTATAATTCAAACGAATCGTTTGAGACCTTTCATGTGGGGTATTTTTGAAACCAGCAAAGTGTCCTCTATCTCTGTGTGAAGTATGTACAGTTCAACAGGATTCACCCTGTATAAAAATAGTCAACATTTTGAGACTGGTGAGTATTCTAGAAGATTTCACTCACACCCTTGTTTTTATCAGTGTTCTTGGGTAAATCTAAAACACCCAAATTCTCCTTGACGAAGGCATCAAATTTGGCTCTATCGTCATTTTCCAAATATGCACCAATACCCCATGTCAAAGCAAAAACAAAAATTTTGGCTAAATGTTCTGGGGAGAGAAGTTTAGTTTCTTCTGTTTTTTCCTGTTCTTCTATCAGATCGTCGTCAAGATCCATCTGGTCCGATTTTTCGTTTTCTTCAACTTTTTTCTCGATCTGGGGTGGAATCAAACCTAGAAAAATTCGGAAATTTGTAGAATATTTATTTTAGAATACACTGGTTATACTTACTCTTACAGGGTGCGGCAACTAGTTCTTCCGCATTTGAAGAAGCTGTTAAAAATACGAAAAAAGATATTGGAAAAATCCTTTTTTATTTTGAAATCCTACATAAATGAAAAAAAACTTGATTATGTAGGATTTGAAAATGAAAACGAATTTATCCAATATTTTCTCCGTATTTTTTTAACAGCTCCTTCAAATGTGGGAGAACTATAGTTGCCGTATCCTTCTAGCATACCAACAACATAAGAGGTGCACGATTTTTGAAAGTCTATCCACTAATATTAACTCGTATCCATCGAACTTTACTCACCCTCTAGGAGTTTCAACATTTGCAGTGTTATGTTGCACGGAAGGACATCTAACACGAGATGTAAATTCTGATTTCCGTAGTTATAAAGTGGTGCGATCGTCTCCATGAAAAGATGCTGGAATATCTCCTGCTCCTGAGCACTTCTCGTTTTCAACCAAGCATTCACTACAGGCTTCCAGGTCAAACCCGATGAGCTCATGTAAACCATACCGTTCCTAGAGACTGTGGCTGGCGATGCGTTGTCGATATTGTGTGGTTCGAAGATTATTTTGCAGGTCGGTGCCATGGAGAGTCGATCGCCATTTGCTAATGTTAGTGTTTTATTGTCATCGAGTACGGAGTTGAGGTTTTCGATCCAGATGCTATCCACAGGTCCATCAAGGACTAACCAAACGTTTTCGCCTGAAAATCAAGATTTTCATCTCCGATAGGTTTGCAAAAAGGGTAGAAGAAGCTTACCTGGTTTAAGCTTCAAGGTTTTCCTCCATAAGGCAGAGAATATTCCATCTGTCCAGTCGTTCGTGGCTACATCAAGGCGACCAAACATCTGAGCAGCCGTGATGGCCTTTGGATTCATTCTCATCTCCCTAAAATATCCAATTCAATGGAATTCAAGAATGTGACGGAGTGTCTGGTTACCTGTGAAATTGTCCCATTTCTGTCAGCGATTTCATCAGAGTCTGAATACAGGTCGTCTTTCCTGCACCAGTGGGTCCTAATGTCATTATCCCATGTCTTACTGCTTGGGTTTCGTAAAGCTACAAAGAAAAAAGTTCAGTTAGAATTGGTTGTAACCCAAAAATACTGTCATGGTTGTACGTCATGACCTTCAATAACATATGGAGCAGTAGCTTGGTCTGCTAAGGCAAGTCAAGGCAAAAGTAACCTTCATTCCCAAAGCAAGGAAAAAGAACGGGACTGCCCCTCGATCCTTCAGACCCATTTGCTTAACATCGTTTCTTCTTAAAACGATGGAGAAAGTGGTAGATAACTACATAAGAATAGAGCATCTGGAGAAAACACCACGTCACACATGCTTACAGGGCGGGATGTTCAACGGAGACCGCCCGGTATCAACTGACTGAAATCATCCAGAGAACATGTGTGCCTTCCTGAATGTATTTGGGGCCTTTGACAACACAACACATGTGTCTGTCAGAGAAGCACTTGAGAGGCGAGGGGTGAATGATACCATCTGAAAATGAATGTTTGAGGTGTTAACGACGAGAATAGCTGAGACTTCGATAGGCGAGAAATCCGTCTTCGTCAAAGCTACTCGTGGAACACCAAAGGTTGGGGTGATATCTATGCGGTAGGAATTGGGGTTGTAACCCCAAATTATTGCGATGGATGTACTTCATGATTGTAAGACCTATAATCACACATGGGGCAGTAGCCTGGTTTGCTAAGGCAAGTCGGGTAAGCAAGAGTACAATGCTTGACAAAGTACAAAGGCTTGCCTGTGTGTGCATCACGGGAGCTATGAGAACTTGCCCAAATTTGGTGCTTGAGATCATCATAGACCTCAAACCTCTATATCTAGTGATTGAAAGGGTAGCTCATGAGGCCATCCTCAGAATATCTAAAGAAGGAACAGGCAATAGGAGAATCAGGAGTCAGAGAGTTTTGTCCTCTCTGAATGACTACATCTCGTTTCTGCAAATCTTCCTAGTGATGTAATGATCAAGAAAGTAAGAATTGAGAAAAACTTCAGTACAATGCTAAGCAAAAGAGAGGCCCCTGTACAAGCGTCCTTCAAACGAATATACTAGCAATCGAAAGCTGTCAAGACAAATCGAGAAAGAAACTCAGATGTGCGATATAGCTATTTATACTGATAGTTCAGCTGCCGGTAAAGCACTGAGCTCCTATGTCAATGATTCAATGTAGATTTGGGAAAATCGGAAAAACTCAATGAGGTAGGCAAAAAAAAAATTCTTTTTAATCTGGGTTCTCGGTCATTCGGGAATCGTAGGAAACGAAGAGGCCAATACACTTGTCAGAAAGAGCACACAAACGCTACACACTGGCTCAGAACCTTTCTGTGGTAGGTATAGGAAAATGCACCTATCAGGAGTAGTTTATGGTGAAGGAGAAAACCGAAAGGGAAAAACTCTGGTGGAATCTCCCAGGTATGGATAACTCCACAAAGTTCCTCCGGAACTTTGAAACTGCTAAATCCAAAAAATATCTGGATCTCAGTAAGAACCAACTGAACCTGCTCACTGGCTTTCTCATAGGACCTTGTCGTCTCAAGTGGCATCTGAGAGAATGCTTTTTTTGGACACTGATAACCAGTGTAGATTCTGTGGGGAGGAGGAAGAAACTCCTATTCATCTGGTTACGGAATGCTATGCCATATTGCAAGTTTAAGGAAATAGTGGTTTTGACCAGAATCTTGTAGGAGTGGGGAATTATCCCAGTTGAATCCGTCCCAGATACTGGATTTCATCAAATCTCTGAAACTGGAAGGCGAGCTGTAGGAGGCGCGATGAGGAAAGCTCTGTTAGGGGGTACAATAGACCTTAAGGATCGCAACATTTTGGAAAATATTGTTACATCGATTATAGTAAATACCAAAACATTATTTTTGCTTGGTCTAATTGAAGCCATTATTGTATTTTACCTGAATCAATTTGAGGACCCATGGAGGATGATTGATAAGACCAGCCAGTTCGACTTGTTTATCGATCGCTTCTTCCAGTTCTTGATAGGTTGTTTTTTCAAGAACCTGGTTAGGAAATAAGTCTGCCACCAAAGAATTGAACAGTGGCTCATCTTCGTCGATCAACTTCGACAGATTCATATCTCTCAATACTCTCATAACAATTGTACTTTCAGAGTCTTTATCGTTCACCCTTTTGGCAGCACCCAGACTTCTGAGAACTGATAGGATGTTTCTTAAGCCAAAATCGTAATGAACCTAAAAAAGTCATCAGAATTTTGTCAAATCTCCGATTGAGCGATATTTTTCTCACCTGTTTCGTCAACTGTTCTTCACATAATTTATACAATGTGTAGAATTTTCTGGCAAGAGTGATATTTTCGAGGAATCCACAGCTGGCTAGTTTGACTCGAATAATGATTTGTCTATCTGGCACCATCATTGCTACTGTTCTGAATTGTATTTTCAGATTTTCTGGAAGCTCTTTGCGTCCAGCATAACCAGGATTCTGAAAATTTAAGAGAGATATACCTCAACTTGGGGCCTCAATAGCCAAAAATAATTTTTTATCCAGGTTTTTACTATTGATCAGATCATACCATTGTTATGAATATGCCGAACTCAGGGCACATCTCTATAATATCCCCATCAGTGAAGACGAACGACTTCTTCTTCTCTTTCTTACTGGCCAACACTACAGCAACTTGTTGAGCTGCTACAGACAGCACTGGCAACTCGATTCTGTTAAATTCGTCAAAGCAACCCCAGGATCCAGATTGAGCCAAACCTTATCGAAAAAATTTAAATTATCCATAAAGAAAATGATTTCTAGATCGAAACAACTTAATAAATTAATTGAAATAATAACCTTTATAAATTCTGCCTAATCCTCTGTAATCCATTTGGTCAGAGCAGTTGAAGACCACAACGTATTTTGCGAGGGTTTTCCCCATGTCTTTCACCGTTTCTGTTTTTCCAGTACCAGCTGGTCCACACGGTGCACCTCCCATACTCATGACTAGGGCCTGGGCTAGCGTGATGTAGCACCTGGCAATAGAAACATGCCAAATTGAATCTTTCCAAAATTAAATTTATTCAGCACAAAATATTCAACAATTAAACTTCTCACTGACCTGTCTGTAAGAGGAGTGATCACTAATCTGTCTGTACACCCTAAATACTCGTTCTGGTACGAGAAAGTCACATCAGTAATTATGATAAGAGTTTTGTCCTGATCTTCTTTGAAGTAGAATCTGCATTGTTTCAACCATTCGAAATCATTTACATGCCTCACATTGAGTCGACACTGTAGAAGAAATGTTGAAGATTAGAACTAAAATTTTTATCCCTGTTTCACTAGAAGATACCAAATAGCTTTAAAAATATACAGATAATGTACAAACCAATATATCGAATATATCCCTCTGATGTACGTGAATAGTAATCAGAGTTTCAAACTTAGTCCTCTCTATTTTAGTAAGATCCCTTGTGGTCTGATCTATCAAGGTGTTGAGCAACTCTAAAAACTTATTGTTGGTGTCCGGCATTTGCTTTTTGTCGTGCCTTGCTTGCATAAGTGCCAGTTCCGCGTCTCTAGTCCATATCATCTGAAGACCCAACAATCCAATCTGCCAATATAAACATTCATCAATTCATACGACGCGACCTATGGAAAGCTCCAGAACCGATTTAACAAAATTTGAAACCACGCACAAAAACATAGAAATTACCTGTGCTGGCATTTTATCTAAGAACTGCAGTAGATTGAAATTCGGATCGTTGATCATCGCATTACCCTGCCGTATGATTGAGTGCAAGGACGACTGAGACATCATCAGAAGCTGAGTGAGCCATTGCTCCACACTTCCCTCAGCTCTAACAGCTTTCTCCAGCGGTATCATCTCGTTTTCGGACGATATTATGGCTGTTATCTTGTTATACTCGATATCGTGGAACTTAACCCATCTGGTGTTGTCGAAAATGGACAGCAAATGGTTCTGGATAGTGTGAGAATCGGAAGCCTGTCCGAGAATCTCAAGAAGGGCGGGATCTGAGACGAAGAAGAATCTAGGAAACATGGTACGTTTCTTTTCGAGGTAACCACTGAGGGACTTTTGACAGAGCTCTAGTTGTTCTTGAAGATGTGGAAGGAGCTGTTTCAACAAATCATCTCCTGCAAATGGATTCAATTCAGAAGATTGTTCAATAGCTGGAATTGATGATTGATGAGTTTGCAAGTCTGAACATAAATTAAAAAGAAGTAGATGATATTGTCCCCAGGATAAAGCCTAATAAATGAGGGAAATGGACTAGCAGAGATCTAATTTCCCAAGTACACCACAGCAGGATAATGACAAACCGGTTTCTGGCTTGCTAGAGGTCATCAGTGCTACATAACTCTTACTGAAGTAGCAACCAACTGAAACGGCAGCACTTATATTACGCCCTAGCAGTAAAACTTTCACAGTTTTAATGTACAGTGTCACACCTAGCAGGTAAATGTCTACGCTTCATCCCAGAAGTTCCTTCAAAAACTAAATCTACGTATATTCATTTTTCCTTACGGTGTTTCGCAAGTACTCACTTTCGGACTCTCGTGCAGTTCACCGTGGGAGGAGAACCGCAATACAGAGATTGGTGGAAAAATTTGAGCTGCTGGGACAAGTAAGTGACGTGGTGAATAAAACCCGTGCACGTCGCTTAAGAACACCCGAGAATATTTCTGCTGTAGCCGAAAGTGTTGAAGAAAACCCAGGTTTGTCCATTCCTCGTCGTTCTTGGGATTTAGGCATTCCACAAACATCACTACACCGTATTTTGCACGAAGATTTGGGTCTTAAGGCATATAAAGTTCAGTTAACACAAGAACTGAAATGAAATCAGAACGGAAAATTTTATTCAAATATTGGATATAAAAACAAACGGGCGTTGAAAAAGACAAAGAAAAATTGTGTCAATGATCCAAGAGATGTTCAAAGTGTCGTCCGCTTTCTCTGGAACACAAAGCGATCCGATCGTTGAATGTCCCACTAACCCTCGTCAGCATAGCTGGAGTAATGCTTCGGAAAGCAGTCACAATCCTCTCTCGCATATTGGAAGCTGTTGTTGGAACTTCATCATACACGATTCCCTTTATGTATCCCCACAAAAAAAAATCCATTTTGGTGAGATCCGGTGATCTAGCAGGCCATCTTGTCGGTCCGCCCCTACCAATCCATCTATTTGGAAAATGTTGGTCCAGTAAATCCCTCACAGGACGAGAATAATGAGCGAGTGCTCCATCATGCTGAAAGCATATTTCATTCCGTATTTCCATAGGTAACACTGCTAACATTCCGGGAAGAATGTTCTGAATGAAAGTAAAATATGCAGCTCCATCTAAATTTCCTTCGAAAAAATGAGGGCCGATTACTGCTCCCCAGACATTCAATGACCACCTGTGTTGATTGTCTATTTCCCTTATAATTCTTGGATTTTCTACAGAGTAATAATGAAAATTGTGCCTATTGACGGCTCCGGAATTGTGGAAGGTTGCTTCATCACTGAATAAAACAAATTAAAAAAATGTAGGGTTCTGTTCAATTCGAAAACTTGCCCAGTTACAGAAATTCAGACGGTTTTCAAAATCGCTATCGGTAAGCGCCTGATGCATCTGAATGTGGTAGGCATGATACTTATTTTTTGAAGATTCATTGAACTGAACGCTCACTCATACTACAGGCTACACCAAGCTCCTTTTGGCTTGTGTGTGGATTTTCAGTTACATGCAGTAAAGCCTCGAGCTCCTTGTCCTCGTTAGTGGCCGATTTTATCCCCTCTTTCTTTTATACTTGACATCTCCTGTCTCGACAAATCTGTTTAAAAGCCTCCGAAAACTCGATTCATGTGGATGTCTTCTTTCGGGATATTCGACAGCATAGGATCCACTGGCTAATAAACAGTTTCTGTGGCACTGCCCCAACATGAAAATCATATCAACTATTTCATCTTTACCAAAATTCATCTCAATTTATTGTATTAGGAAATAACTTTGAGCTCTGAATAACAATATTTTGATCAATAATAATAATCGATGTACTTCATAACAGTTTCTGTGGCACTGCTGCGACATGAAAATTATATGAACCATTTCATGAATAATAATTTTTTTGGATGTAATTGTTAGAATACACATGTTACCAATAATACCTATGTATTTGTTACTTATTCGGACAAACATTATCATTTTCATGTTGAACTTCAAGGATTATGATTTTGGAAGGGTTTTGAAGTTTTTCAAAAATTGGTCATTCAGTTCGCATTGTGTGACTCATTTAAAACATCCGTTAGTTATTATGTTCATTATTCCTGAAATTTTTGGTAGAAATGTCATTTTTCGTGTCTGCTGGACACAGGAGTGAAAATAAAATTCTAAGGTTACTTCTGAAAAAATGTAAGGTTTTAAACTGTGTACATCATCATGGAAAAAAATACAGGGTGTTACATTCGAAAAAATCGAGAAAAAACAATTTGAAATTCTTCATAATTGGACATTGATAACGGACACCCTGTATAAATAAGGTTGATCATTCAGGAACGATGACTAGGCAAATTCTTGAGTTAAAAGAAATTCTGATCAAATTCATGTTTCTATTCTATCGGTGAAGGGCTTTCATCGAACAACTGTTTCGTAGAAATTTTGCAGTTTTTTCTGAATAAGATCCGTACCGTTGAAAAAATATCCCTAATATTTTGCGTCATGATAGAGGTATTGAAGAGCATTCAAAATATGAGAAAATATATGGGGTGTTCCATTTAAAAAATCACTCATTTGTTCAATAATTTCATTTGGGAACACCCTGTATATTAGAAAATAATTTCCTGAGATGCGGAATTGAAATTACAAAGGAAATGATTTTGAATTGAATTACTAAAACGTCTGGTTTGGCAGCTATGAAAGCCTAACGCATTTGTGCAGGACCCTGTATAGCAGTCGAAAAAGCACAACCTTTCGCAGAATTGAAAACGATGAAAGATTCTTCATTTACCGACACAACAGGACACAACACCGGGTGTCTCGTGCGCTCTCTGCATGATTTTCTGCCAGGACTTATCGATTTTCGAGAACCTCTTAGCTTCCTTGGGCAACTGCTTGGCTATGTCCCCACCTACAAAAACAGCTTCCAGGTAAACCCACATATTCTGCACAAGCAACCAACGTTCCAAGATCTCGTTTGTATTGGATAGATCATGAACCCATTGCTGAATCTGTTTCTTGAATGGCGCGTTGTACCTAGAAATATCACATCATTTCATCTTGGAATTGTATGAAGACTTGCTATTTTTTGCTAACCTATTTGAAAGAAGTGATCCTAAAATCATCAGACTGTCCTCGAGTTGACCTATAGTTTCTGCTGTTGTATCGCCTCTCAGCAGAAGCTCTCCTCTATTATTGAATGTCATGAAGGTCAGTTCATGTACTGACCATTCGTTGGTTACTTGTCGAAGTTTTGCCTCGATATCTTTCTCCTTCATGGCAGATATACAAATGTCCTAGAATTGCAATCTATGGTAAAATATCTAATCGATATTTATCAGTCAATTCTCATTACATATTTGTTTCGTCGACGCCATTTCAATGAGTTTCATGTAAAAAATTTTGCTCACCTCTATATCCTCCTTGTGGGCTAACAATGGCGCTTCAAGTATGTTTTTTAAACAAAAGCCTTCACTCTCGAATTCGAAAATATGGTTGAGTGATTCCATAATTCTTTGCCAATGCCTTGGTTTCATGGCTTTGTTTGCCATCAGTTCCAGAAGCGGACACATATCATTGAAGTCATCGATGGTTTTCTTGAGGGCGAAAAAAGCTGGCCATTCTTTCAGACCTTGAAATTGAAATAAAGTTTATACATCGGTAGTTTTTTTGACACAAATGTTTCTACACAAAAAAGTGCATATGCAGGGTGTACCTATCAACGGTTAACTGTAGATTTCTCGAAAAAAATAACATTTTTTTTCTCTTCCATTTATTCCACCGGGTCTTCGTTTCAAAGATACTGGATGTCAAAAATTTATTTTTTTTTCAGTTTTTTTTGCTACTATCTCAGGAACCGTTAGAATTACAGAATTGAGTTTTTGTACACACATGCATATCATGCATATAATAGCTACTTTCTTGCACTTCACTCGGTTTCATTAGACGTGCCAGTGGCGGAGACATTGCATTTCCACAAAGGTTTTACCCCCCAACTTCTACACCACTGGACAAATTTGCATTTGCACAGCAATATGTTTTACATAAAACAGGTCACTCTAAAGTGAAACGTTTTCGAGAAAACTGGCATTTTATGATCAAAATCAATTGGCTAGCGCCTTCTAGATTTCTTGTAATTGGAAAAATTCTTCTAATCTTGTGAACTATGGTCTCTGAAAAAAATGAAAGATAACTTTGCAATTCAAACTTAAAAACCTAGTTGTCAAATTTTGTTGAATTTAATATGGGGGAGAGTTGGGTAATACCGCGCGGTTTATAATACCGCGCTTACTAAGAATTTGTTTAGAAAACTATGGCTGCGTGCGAGTCAAATCATGCTCTATGCTTCTGAGAAAGCGCCCCCTGCGCGGCAGTGGCCCACAATCAGTGATGCGAGCATGACGTTTGCTGATAACTTTCGAGGGCATTTCTTATAATTTTTCTCGGACTGACGAAACCAGGTATGTTTTTTTAATAGGATAAATTATATTAAAGTATTACATTTTGTAGCGAATTCAGTGTTTCATAAAGGAGATATGAGTTTTCATGGGTAGAATGTTCTGTGTAAATACTTTTGAGGAAACAAAACAAAGTCTGATAATGCCGCACTCAGAGCGCTACACCCACAAAAATACAGTTAGAAGACAAGGAGGAAAAGAGAAGATTAAAAGAAGAAAAAAAAGAAAGCAAAGGAAAGTTAAACGAAAAACTGTAACAAAGGAAAGATCTGTGAAGAGAAAAGTGTTAATTTCTATCATTGAAGATAGCAATGATGAAGAAGTTCCCCTGGCACAGAAAAAGAAAATGAGATAGATATAATGTTCTGTGTAAATACTTTTGAAGAAACAAAACAAAATAGATTAGTCTGATAATGCCGCGCTCAGAGCGCTACACCCACAAAAATACAGTTAGAAGACAAGGAGGAAAAGAGAAGATTAAAAGAAGAAAAAAAAAAAGCAAAGGAAAGTTAAACGAAAAACTGTAACAAAGGAAAGATCTGTGAAGAGAAAAGTGTTAATTTCTATCATTGAAGATAGCAATGATGAAGAAGTTCCTCTGGCACAGAAAAAGAAAATGAGATAGATATAAGCTACATGTTAATGTGAAATGATTGTTAATTTAACATGTTTTTATGCCTGAATAAATAGCCTTCAGAATAGAAAACGTATACCGCCAGATGGCGGTGCAGTGCATTAATTTTTATTTATTGGATTATAGAACAAATGTTGGGGCGCAGGGAATATTAACAAGAAATTTTTATCTTTATACACTCATACATCCCTTCATCAATCAGAAAAAAATAAATCGAAAATCGTTTCTGACTCCCTTTTTTCCAGGGACCTAGACCCTTAATAACGCATGGTAATATCAAACTGGGGCACGCTATTATGAAAACCAGTTTGATAATGACGCGCTTTCGAAGATTTTCCTTTTTTGGCTATATTTTTACAAAGGTGCTGAAAATTTTCAATAGTGTATTTGAAGTTGATTGCTAGATGAATTCTATTGATAAAAATCTTTCTAGAGTTAATCTGATCCGTACGAAGGCGTAGAAGGGCCACATTTCAAAGTAAAAAATTTTTTAGTATAGCACTAATTCCGACTTTAAACTCGGAATTATGCATAATTCCGAGTTCAAACACGGAATTAGTGGAATTAACCCTAATTCCGACTTTAATCTCGGAATTAGAACTAATTCCAACTTTAAACCCAGAATTAGCACTAATTCCGACTTCAAACTCGGAATTATACATAATTCCGAGTTCAAACACGGAATTAGTGCTAATTCCGAGTTTAAACTCGGAATTAGGGCAGAAAAGATTGATGATAGTATTCGGAGATGATTCTTCGATGGCGTAGAATGTTCTTGCATTCATTTTAAACTTTATCGTTTTCTCATTGTATTTGAGAACCTTTTTTATGTTAAACATACTTTTTATGTATGCTATGCATCTAACCGGTCTTCTCCAGACTTAGATCAGGAAAACAATGTCATTATTACAATTGATACAATGACGTACAGTCGTCTTCTTCATCTCGAATGTGGCTTACAAGATTTTATTCTTCATTGTCTTCTTCAATTAATGCCTTAAGGATTTTATGACTCCCTTTCTTTAGAGGAGATATGAGCTCACTGTTTGATTTTTTTGCAATCATATTAGGTGTAGAAGTTAAAACTTGGAACATTCGTTGTGTCTTCAGCTTACGTTTGCCCTGTCCCCTTAAGAATCCTCCTTCAACAGGAACAACAAGAGAAGGATGAAATGCATTGCCTTCATTAGCCGCAAATGAATGTTTTTGTTCGCAATATGCTATGACAAGTCATGGTTCTTTATTGCTGATTGATCCTGAAAAGAATTGTGTTGCTTTTGTCCCGTAGGCATTTAAACATTCCGTACTCGCGTTTGGCACCAAGCGCGAATAGCGCTCTGCCATTGGCCTGACGAACTGGAACTGAGAAACCAATCACATCACATCTCTGAGCCATGGACATCTCTCACAAAATGTGAAAAGGGATCAGCCTAATGCTATTAAACATGGATCATCCCACTGAATATTTCCTCCGCATATATGTTCATGTTCATTATATTTGATTATTTCATAAAATACCGTTACCCACTTGCACTGTCGTTTTTCTTCTGTATTTTCCTTGCTTGAAAAATCTAGAATACATATAGGAATACCTATCTATACTTAAAAATAACAAACAGAAAATATACAAGGGGTATAGCCGTATCATCCAAGGTCGTGAATTTCCATAGGTTCTCGGCTTGTTTAGGGCTTGTTGAGTGAAATACAACTATTGTTGTTCTCTGTCTATATTTCGGACCTTTATTAGCTCCTTTTTCAGAACATTAGCTGCTATTTAGCTGGTTTCTTCACAGCGAGTTGCTCATGTCTTGACGAAGGACCCAATCGGTCCGAAATATAGACAAAGAACAGCAATAGTTGTGTTTCTTTCAACAAGCCCTAGACAAGCCGAGAACCTATGAAAACTCACAACCTTAAAAATAACTCAAATCGCTTATAACTTCTTTCGGTATCAACGATTTCCTACACATATAATATAGAGGTTCAATAAGGAAAGAATAAAAATAAATCAAACTATAGGTATTAATGTCCTCACTCTGCTCGCGCGTGTTATATCAGTTGATTAAATTACTTCATTTTGATTACCTATTCTCATCTCCATTTGATTTTTCAATAAGGGAGGTAGAGATGTTTTTAGTCTGAACTGCAACCCAACCCACCATAATACTCAAGATTGTATCTTGGATTTTTATGGAAAGTTGGAAAGTGATTGAATTAATCGAATTTTCGTGTTTAGAAAACGTACGAAATGATTGTACCCCATTCAAACTAGACGTTTCCATTTCGTTGCTTCCAAATTGAAAAGTTCTTCATCTCAAAAGTATTCCATTCAGATGCTGCAGAATATAAATTACCTACATTACCAGTAAAGATTCATTCATCACTTGGAATAATCCCACTTTCAATTAGATGAATAAGATGATAAATACCGAATTTCAATTGAATTACGCTTATTACACCTATTATTATACGATTATGTTTCGCATTCGAAGTGTGATTGGTTTCTCAGTTCGAGTTCGTCAGGCCAATGGCAGAGCGCTATTCGCGCTTGGTGCCAAACTCGAGTACGGAATGTTTAAATGCGTCCCGTAGATACCTACTCTTCATCTGAAACTACTATTTCATGTCCGTTGACTTTGAATGTCATTTTGTCTATATAGCGTTGAAAAAAAACATATCGAATGAGTACAAAAAGTGTATTCAACATCAAAAAGGCTTTGGGAATGCAATGGCAAATAAGTAGAGTTTGAAATGAATGCAATATAAATGAAAAAAGTTATGAAAACTGGCCATTTATTATCAAAATTTGACGCAATGAGAAAAAATAGTGACCTATCGATACATGTTATCAACTCATAATGACCGAATTAACTAGAGTAGCTCTTGTGAGTTTTCAGAGGTTCATAGAAGCCACTTTAAGGGTTTGTGATATGATAGATAGTTATGAAATTGATACATACAAATTCAAATCATGATGCCTTGATGCCTAAGCCATTTTGTACAAATATGTCATTTTTACGTGTTTCGCCTAGTTTATGATGCAGGCAGAGAAATGAGTTGTTGATATGTTTGAAAACTAATGAGAATTTATATAGATCACAGGATATGGTTTTGAAGTACCTTCTGAGAAAAGATTGAATGAAATTGTCTCTAGGTATAACATGAATTAACAAAATCTCAAATATCTCCAAAATCATTGAAATTCGAAGCATAATCATCTCCGAAGACTATCATTAACTGTTTCTGCCCTAATTCCGAGTGTAAAGTCGGAATTAGTACTAATTCCGAGTTTAAAGTCGGAATTAGGGCTAACTCCGAGTTCAAAGTCAGAATTAGGGTTAATTCCGAGTTTAAAATCGGAATTAGCGCTAATTCTGGGTTTAAAGTCGGAATTAGGTGTAATTCCGAGTTTAAACTCGGAATTATACTGATTTTACTTTGAAATGTGGCCCTTCTACGCCTTCGTAGATCCGCACCAGTAGAACATTATAGCTATATGTATTTCCTTAAGGGCACGGTATTACCCAACTCTCCCGTACTTGTTAAAATTATCACTACTCATTTTTCCAACAACAAGAAATTCACAATGCGCTAGCAATTTGTTTTCGACCATAAAGACCCGTAGGAAAAATGGAAGAGAAAAAGAAATGTAATTTTTTTCATGAAAAATCTACCGTTGACCGTTGATACATTTATTTGGGAACACCCTGTTTAGGATGTCTCGACTTAAAATCTTCCCTAACATGAATTGAAATCCGAAGAATTTTGTAAGAACCAACAATTATGTGACTGCCGTGCGTTTTAGTTTAGATACTCTATACAACGTCTTGTATCTCTCTTACCTTTAGGAAGTTTTCTACACCTATTCTGAAATTCCATTAGCTCGTTATTGATCTCTTCTATATTGACCTCATCCCATGGAATATCATAGTAACTGTTGACTCTATCGATAACATCGTTATAAAGTTTATACAGTTTCTGGAGCAGATTGAGCTCTTTACGAATTTGTGCCAAGTCCGGATAATCTGTTGTCGGTAAGCCGAATAACTCTTCTCCACTTTGGTAGGTTTGCAGTTTTCTCCACATACCTTCGAAGCGGTTCTTTAAGAATTAGAAACACAATAATTCATACTTTTAAAAATAAGGTCCATCCGCTAAGAAAAATTCTGATTTGATTTGTGCTTCTAAATACTATACTAGGGCCACTAAGTATAAGGCTCCAAAAGGTCAAGGAAGGTCAGAAATGTTGTCAATGTTTCAAACGTTGCCCATTTCTGCCCACCAAATACTCATTTATGAGAAAACAAATGTTTATTCTGTTTCATCTGAATGGTTTGTTTCCTTCTCGTTTCAGGCAAATTCTTGTTTGCGTTTTTGATAATTTTAGATCAGTTATTCTTCTACTTTCTTGCATAATCAAGTTTGTTTCAAAATCTGCAAAATTGTTTTGCCATAATACCTGTTCGCCAGACCTCAATCCCTTTGAAAAAGCTTGGGATCAGCGAAAACAAGCCTAATTCTCAAAAAATATTTTTGAAGATAAGCTTTTATAACATTACTCATCCGCCATTTTGATGCCGCCATCTTGAATTCCTCGATTTTGAAGAATTGCAATTTCCGACCCAGAAAACCCCAATAAGCCATTTTGAATAGAATATGATCATATTTACAAAATTCGTCCGCCATATTGAATCTGATCGAAAGTAGGTATGCAAAGGCGTTGTCAGGCTGTGCATGGTTGATATTCGAAGAAGCAAAACTCTTTACTGAAATATTTTGAGTGAACTTAGTTCGAACCTCAAATACTAAAAACAATTTTTTACCTGAAACTGTGGAAATTACGAAAAAATGATCAGAAGAGTAAGTAAACATTTTGATTTCTCATTATTTAAAAAACTGGTAACTTTTGAAACATGACCAGCTTCTGTTTAAAATACCTGAAAGGAAATCAGTCTGTCTGAAGCTTCTCTAGGTGTGAGGCCAGGTTGCATAGGTCCAGCTATCCTATATTCATTGCAGTAATCCAGTTTATCCTGTCTGAATTTCTCGAGATTGCTCTTCAAGTCATTCTGGAATTGTGGTTGCATGTCGAGAAGGTTACCTTGCACCTTCAATGCTCTGGCTTGTAGTTGATTCCAGGTGTACCTCAAATTGTCTACTTGTTCCACTATCTCCCGTTCAACTATCACGTTGAAGCGACTCAGTACGTTGAAAGCTTCCTGTGAACAAAAATTATTCGTATAAAATTACAGCAATGCTCGAAAATAACGAATGCATGCCAATAAAAGGACAAAAATGAAAAAAATTTCACAATGTTTAAAAATTTGTAACAATTATTTCCGCTCACAGAACCAATTCAAATATGAGATAATTTTAAAATTAGCTGGGCATAATATACTAACTGACAAAGAAACTGCAACACCCAGAAGGAGCTGTCTTATGGCAAAACATAGATAGTATAGCAAGAAGTAAATGATTAAAATTTGGAGAAAAAATCGTTTTTTTTATGTAAACATTTTTTGTTACTTTAATATTGTCGTCTTTTTTTGCATTTTTTTTTAATTTTACAACAAACCATGCTATTCGAGGAGATCCAAAGTCTACCGGGAGGCGGGGTTGTCATTTCGACAAAACGCTAACCATGCGAACAGAAGTCTAACTTCTGTAATGAGTTATGAGTAATGTTGTTAAGCGTGGTTTGATAATGCCCAAAATCGAAGAAGAGTAGGCACCGGACGTCGAAGGGGCACAAATGAAGTTCAAGATCGACGTCTAAGACTTGTGGCCATTAGAGACCGATCTGCCACAACTCGATCTTTGACTGAAGAGTGGGTAGGAGAACAAGGCCATCCTGCAACTACCGTTTAGTTGCCGCCGCAAAAGGTCCTTGGACTGCAGCATTATCGACCCATCTTGAGTTGTACATCGCCGGCAACGATTTCAGTGGTGCAGAGAACGTCAACATTGGAATGTGGAATGGCATCAGGTCGTCTTTTCTGATGAATCTCGATTCTCCTTGGTTGCACATGATGGCCGAAGAAGGGTTAGACGACGCCGGGGAGAAAGACGTGAACCTCAGTTTGATGTTGAGCGTCATGTACACCGGACAGTAGGCGTTATGGTATGGGGTGCTATTGCACATGCAAGGTGGTAATCTGTAGTCTTTATTCGAGGTAACATGGCAGCGCTGCATCACTTTCAAGAAAAAGTGGAGTCATATGTTCTCCTTTGCCCTAACCGGCTCGAGAATCCATTTTTTCAGCAAGATAATGCTCGAACTCATGTTGCCAGAGTTAGTTTAAACCTTTTTGAAGTTACCCATGTGGATCTTTCGCCATGGCCGCCAAGATCCCCCGATCTTTCGCCCATAGAGCATGTTCAGGACATCATGGGTAGAAGGCTTGGAAATTTACCCCAGCCTCCACGGACTTTGGCGGCTCTGAGACATGAAGTATGGGTAGCTTGGGATAGTATCTCTCAAGAAGAAATAGACCATCTTATTGCGTCAATACCAAGACGTGTTGGGGAGTGTATAGATAATCGTGGTGGACAAACACATTATGTATCAACAAATTTATCAAAAAAAATTGTAAACCATTCGTTTATTTCACCAAATTTTAATCATTTACTCCTTGCTCTACTTTCTATGTTTTATCAAAAATAAATTGAAATTTAAACAGCGCCTTCAAAGAAGTGTTTAATTTGAGTTGCCTTCAACTCTGTGCTGTGGACCAAGACAAAAATGTCTTAGACAAGAAGAATAATAAGAAAACGTCTAAGCGTATTTGTATCCTGTGAAGTGAGATTGAAGTACCATAGACAAAGTACTTCAATTAGAATTTTCAGCGTTGTATTGGCAGAACTAAAATGGTTTCTGCAGTGATCAGAGGTAATTAATCATTGGAATTATGTCTCATCCATATAATTCGATCGTGATTTATATTTTTATTCAGGTAAAACAATGAGAAAACTGTAAAGCATTCAAAGAAAAATAATATGTTCAACAATAATTAGATACCGCTCAAATAAAGAGAATTCTTTTCGTGCGAATATCAATGTTACTAAAATTTTGTATATTTTGCCTAATTTATCTCCTGCTTGAAATAGCAATAGTAAGTTTATACAACTTTAACGGTGGGTTTCACAAAGCGTAATAATCGGTGATCGGAGCTTGATATAGAAGCAACTCGATTCGACAGTTTAAGAATCAGAGAACCAAGCTGTTGATCTCCGATCACCGGTGATTACGATTTGTGAAATCCACCGTAAGTATCATTTAGGCGGAACAAAGTTCGCCGGGCCAGCTAGTGATAAAATATATCAATATCGAAATTCTTCTCACTTCAATTGGATCTATTTTCAACTCCATATCAACTTCCTGTTCGCGTATTTTCTTCAACGTGTCCATTATCATTCTAACATCATCTAAATCTCTTATGGTCCTCTCCAGTTTTCTTTCCATCTCATTGATGACTGCATATACATAGTCCATTTCTCGTTTATACTTTTTCTTCATAGCTTGGCCAATTCTATGAAGAATGAGTTATGTATTTCATTTAATTCTCCTGAAGATATTTCTACAAATTCGAAATTGTGTTCCCATATTCGCATACTGCTTCAAGGTGGATTTAAACCAAACGAACAAACAGCAAAAGCTTGAATAAGAACATTCTTTGTTGATCTTTTAGTAGTTTTAGTGCTGATAGAATGACGAAAGAATGCTCCACGTATGTTTAAACTAGAAGAAATTGGTAGAATGAGCATTCGCTCGTCTGATGTGAATCCACCTTTCGAAGAGTTGTTCGGCACAAAATATACCAGTAATGCTAAATGGATTATCAAGTATTCAATTATATCATTTCTGAATGCTTTCTCTTCCATCAGGCGGTTGTCATTATAATTTTCCTTTTTTTGTGCTTAGTACTCCTTGCATACTTTGTAAAATTAAATAGATGCTCTGGATGGAAATGGGAGCAAATTATAGTGGTCTAGTTGAATACCAGATCATCCATTTTTTCTACAGCCTCTAATGATATAGATATGCTTCTCTTTTTTGTTTGATTAATATCAATTCAAAATCGGCAAAAAGTATAGAACTAACTTTACCTATGAGTGCAACTCTTTATTTCTGTACTCAATCCATATTTCAATTTTTCAGTTGAAATGGCCAAACTGATTCCAATGAGGACTGTCTCAGGTTCTGTTTCTAGTCTTGTGTTGAGCTCTTCATGTTTTCGCAAAGATGTTTCATATTCCGCTAGACAAGCGCTAAGGAGCTCCCTGTGTGATTTCTCATTTCTCCATAGAATGCTGTACGGTCTCCATCTTTGGAGGAATTGAGTGATCTCCTAGTGAAAGATATGATTTTTCGAATTTATATGGAATATATGTATTTAGTGGAAAGCTTAATCATGCAGGTACAGATCCAGATTTTGGTAAAGGTCTTCGGTACACTAATAAGATGAATATCAAAAGTTCCCACCGATCCCAAGTGACCCAAAAATGTATTCAAGTCTTTTCCTTGAAACTCGTTGTTTTTATGTACATATTAAATAAAAACTGTTCTAATGTTGATGTTATTATTTGAATAGAAATCTGTTGATACATTTGAATTAGATGATCAGATGAAATTTAGTACATACATCTATCTGTATATACAGGGTGGCCATTTGAAAACGAAACAGACCAGATTACAGACGAAATAAATTTTTTCGATAGAAATGCTCGGACAGGTCGATTTCTGTTTCGAGGGGGACAACTTAAGATGTAGGTTACGGACGCATAGCGCTTCAACCCTTGCTACTACAACCCTCACCCCCAATTTTTGAATAGGGAAGATGAGGTGAGTGATACCTCATTTGAAAGGTATTTTTATACTGATTTCAGCACAGTAATTGTTTTTTCATTTTATGCATTAGTTCTCGAAATATTCATGCGTTAGTTAATTTTATCACTTAAATTAATTTTTTGCGAATAATTGACATTTCGTGCTTCCGAAACACCAAAATTTCCGTACTTGTATTTGAAATTGCAAAACATCTACCACTGGGCAAATGAAGTCATACCGTACGTGTTAATGCTACTAGGGTCAGATGTTCGACTAGCTGTTTTATTCACTGAAATCATTCTCCAACTGTACGGTATCAGAACGATTTGAAGTATTGATCTAAGAAATAAGACTTTTCAAAGTAAAGTAAATAATTTATCAAAAACTCACATCAATTAATTAAATATTCAAATTGTTCACCATTAGCTTCCATACAAGCTCAAAATGTCGATTTTTCACAAAAAAACACTACAAGTGCCATGAAAACACCACTTCATTTTCAAATACTTAGTTAAGAATATTTCGAGAACTAATGCATAAAATGAAAAAACAATTACTGTGCTGAAATCAGTATAAAAATACCTTTCAAATGAGGTATCACTCACCCCATCTTCCCTATTCAAAAATTGGGGGTGAGGGTTGTAGTAGCAAGGGTTGAAGCGCTATGCGTCCGTAACCTACATCTTAAGTTGTCCCCCTCGAAACAGAAATCGACCTGTCCGAGCATTTCTATCGAAAAAAATTATTTCGTCTGTAATCTCGTCTGTTTCGTTTTCAAATGGCCACCCTGTATAAAAGAAAGGTGTTGGTTACACCATTTATAACCCGAGATCGGATGGTCGTTTGTTATGAAACTTCTTATATCGATTCGTCTACGGCCTGGTTGTTATAAAATACAATAAAACTTCGAAAAAATCTATGAAAATTTTACTTATACAGAAAATGCTTTTCCTTCTTTTGAGTAAGACCACTAGGTGTCGCTACAGTAACAGTTACGCTACAGCTTAAACGTAGGTACTTTATTTGATATTCTCTCCGTTAGATGGCGATGTAAACATAGAGTGTGTACCTACTTTGGGTTGCCTCCAACTCTGCGCTGCTGACCAAAACCAAAATGTCTTAGCGTTGGAGTACAGATCTTTAAAATGATTCGATTTCGTTGAGATATGAGAGAAGTTTGGTTCTTACCACTTCAGGTGGCCGTATTCACACATTATGACTGATTAGTTATTTTTACAGTTTTATTTATTCAAAATAACGTAATCGTGAAGGTACATATTTGATATTATCACCATTGGATGGTATGTATATACAATTACTGTGTAATTTGCATAGAACTTATACAGGGTGCGGCACGGAGGATGGATGGTTTTAAAAAAAATAATAAAAGCGTTAATTTTTACTCAAAAACACATTTATTGACGGAATCAGATTCTCAAGGAAATAGCATTTGAGACAGTCAAGTGTGGAAAATCACATCAGGCATGTGGTGGCCGAAATCGGTAATGCAGTGCTGGAGGCGCTCTTGGAAGTTCGCGTAGACTCTCTCCAACATCGCTCTCTCAACTTGGGCAACTTCCACGCGAATAGCCCTTTTCAATTCGTCCAGAGTTCGGGGCTTGGTCTCGTATACTCTAGCCTCGAGGTGTCCCCATAAGAAAAAATCGCATATGGATAAATCTGGGGACCGGGGAGGCCAATGAACATCGCCAAACCTGGAAATAAGGCGACCACGGAAGAGAGGGCGAATAACGTCCATTGATGCTCTGGCTGTGTGGGCGGTCGCCCCATCCTGTTGGAACCACACACGTCGGATTGGAACACGTTGCCGTCGTAATTCGGGGATAAAGAAGTTGTTGATCATTTCGACGTACCGCTCTGAGTTCACGGTAACAGCACGACCATTAACGTCTTCCAAGAAGTAAGGGCCAATGATGCGAGTTTGCGACAACTGGTAAATAAATGCTAGGAACACACGAGTCTAACGGCACCTTCCCCACTTCTCGCGTCCTCAGTGGGGGAAAGTTATGCCCATCTGAAAAACGTCCGCCCTCCGTGCCGCACCTTGTAGAACCATGAAAGGGTATCACCAGATCGAGAAGCGGGTAAATATCGCAGTGAATTTTTATCGAAATTTCAAGTTAATCGGATTTTGGCGCTCAGTTTCAACCTTGAGTTGTCCATTCTCATCTTTTCTCATCATTTTTTAAATGTTTTTGAATTTCGATTTGGGTAATAAATATATTTGCGAAAATAACTGAAATTTCCCATAATTAGTAATTGACATATTATTTTAGTGTTCCTGTTCTGTGTGACAGCTCATATCCATGGAAACATGGAAATCTCGCTGCTCCACCAACTGAGATGTCCATCAATTATTTTAAGCTGAGCACAAAAAGGCTAAGATGTTTAAAATAATGGTGTGAGCACTAATTAGGTTTTGATTAGCCAACATTGAGAATATTAGAAAAGTTTCTTTTTTTCCACTTCAGAAAGCGCTATTCACAAAATAAGTTCTAATTTTTATTAGTTATTTCAAATATTTGAATTCATTCTGGTGAACGGGTTGTGTTAATAGTCGATAGTTCTTTCGAGCAATAATTTGTGTTCATATTCTGGACATTTTGATTCATATTAGTTTTGAGGAAAGATATAATATGGCTTATACTCCCGCTATTAACTTTCACAAATCAGAGTCAACATTTTGGTGAGAATTGCGTCAACTGGAAATTCAAAAATTGCGAGAAATGTAGAGGGTATGAATATTCCGAAAGACAATAGATAAGAAAATAGATATCGAGGGTGAAAATATGTTCCTTGAATATTTTGAGTTCAATTCTTAAATATGAATATGAATTCTAATATTTTCGATATGGTCGATGTGAATGCATTCAAAAATTGACAAGTGCATAAACCATGTTTTTAGACATCTTAACCAAGGCTCATATCATTCCATTATAATGTGAGTTCTATAGTAAATTGAGTTGCCTGCAACTCTGTGCTGTGGACCAAAAAAAAACTGTCTTAGGGCCATTTTCATTAAGGACAACCGAGGGTTCAACCGTTGCGTCAACAACCAAATTCCTCACTACAAATACGTAAACTGGTAGTTGGCGCACGGTCGGTTCGCCTTTTATAAAACCGGCCCTTAGTCAAGAAGAAAAATAAGAAAACGTCTTAGCGTATTTGTATTCTGTGAAGTGAAGTTGAAGTACCGTAGACAATAAGTACTTCAATTCGAATTTTCAGCGTTGTATTGGCAGAACTAAAGTGGTTTATACCGTGATCAGAGATAATTAATCATTGGGACTATTTCTCATCCATATAATTCGATCGTGATTTATATTGGCATTCGTATTCATATATAGGTACTGCAATGAGAGAACTGTAACACATTTAAAACAAAAAGTTATATGTTCAACAATTAGATACCGCTTAAGCGGTATCTAATTGTTGAACATATGTTGAACATGTTCAACAATTAGATACCGCTTAAGCGGTATCTAATTGTTGAACATATAGATTGAACATTAGATACCGCTTAAGCGGTATCTAATTGTTGAACATATAACTTTTTGTTTTAAATGTGTTACAGTTCTCTCATTGCAGTACCTATATATGAATACGAATGCCAATATAAATCACGATCGAATTATATGGATGAGAAATAGTCCCAATGATTAATTATCTCTGATCACAGTATAAACCACTTTAGTTCTGCCAATACAACGCTGAAAATTCGAATTGAAGTACTTATTGTCTACGGTACTTCAACTTCACTTCACAGAATACAAATACGCTAAGACGTTTTCTTATATAAATGAAGAGAATTCATTTCGTGCGGATAACAATGGTACTAAAATTCTGTATATTTTCCCTAATTTATCTCCTGGTTGAAAAAATAGCAATGATTAGGTATACAACTTTAACGGTAGGTAGGCTCGATCTAGCATCAACTCTATTTGACAGTTCAAAAATCAGAGAACTAAGGCGTTGATCTCCGTTGATTACGATTTAGGCGAAACAAAGTTCGCCGGGCCAGCTAATATAGTCATATAAAGGATGTTCCTAAATAAATGTATCAACGGTCAACTGTAGATTTCTCATGAAAAAATAACAATTTTTTTCTCTTCCATTTTTTCGTCCGGGTCTTCGTCTTCAATACAGGGTGTCAAAAATTCATATTTTTTAAATTTTCTTGAGTTTCTGTACACACATTGTCACTTATAATAGCTACTTTCTTGCACTTTACTCGGCCAGTGGCGGAGATATTGAATTTGCACTGGACAAATTTGCATTGGCATAGCAAATTCTTATGGCGTATATTCGATGTCCGAAGTGATGATATTTCAAGAATAGTGAATAAATTCCTTTTACCTCAAAGTGTATGAGAAGAATACAAATAACCGGTATTTGCGAGCTTTGACCTTGAATAAATATTTTAGGAATCATCGGACCAGGAAGAACTCTCGATTTTTTCTTATAAAAGTGTACCAATGCTAAATTTCAGCTTAATGCCAATTATTTTTGGGAAGAAATAATCCAGAAACGAACTTTTAGTGGAAACCGAATGGCTCGACAACAAAGGGTTAAAGAGTTTCGGATTCAGTAAAAATAAGTCATTCACCTGCTTCAAATCCTGAGTACACGTGGATAAAAGCGACAATGCTTTGACGACTTCCTTGTTCTCCATCACGTGATTATAGAAGTTCCTCTTCTGCAGCGGAAAGGAAGGCTTATCCTCCGTAGCCAACCTGTAGAATTTCCTCCTTCTTGTCTTAAGGTCGTCTTCTTGTTTCAGTTTGACGATTCCCTTGAGTGTCCGCTGTTGTAAACGAGATTGATTTACAATATCCTTCAAGTTCGATTTTCCACCCGCCAATTTTTTCCATCCCTTCTTGGTAGGGTCCACCTTCTTCCATCGGCAATGTACAAAGCATGGTGTGTTGTGCCGAGTGTAAGGATTGTATTGAAGATGTTTAATGGGTAGGTCCAATATCAAGTGATATTTCAGTTGAATATCAGTCGGATATTGGGAAAAAATTCCAAAACATCGAAATACCGAAAAATAATGTGCGTGCAAAATTGGAAATCAAAAATTAGATTTCATTCCAATAAAAAGTCAATTGGGTGAATGAGTGAAATTGACAAAAATGCACGAGATATTGGAGCAGATATTGTGTTACAGGTTTACAACACAGAACAGTTGTGAAATGTGATATAGTGACAGGTTGTGAGTGTGGGGAGGAGAAAAAATTCACATTAATAATTGGGTTATGAAGATAAGAGTGAATAAAAAGTAATTGAAAATAAATATAGGGGAGAGTGGTACAAAACGATCTCTATGGATACTAAGATACACTTCTGTTTCACCCCATTCAGGGACGTTGGAAGAAAATTGAACGCCACTGGGATATTTCGAACTAGAAAACTTTGTCATGCGAAAAAGATTTGATTGCTTCAGTTGAACTCATGAGATTATGATCAGAAGTAGTTTTAGAGTTGAGCATTTGGAATAAAACTATCTTCTAGAGTCTAGAAGAATGGCGAAATTAAACGAGGAATATTGTCTCTTTTCCTCTTGGATTTATTTCATCATTGTAAATACTAAAAATCCTCAATACAAGGCAATTGCTCAATATGAATATTAACAGGTTCAATGGTACCACCCTATGGATCATTTTAGCCATCCGGGTTCATGAACGATCCTTCAATCTTCAATAGACCTTTATTTATTATTCACAAGTTGATCTGATGAAGACCGGTAAAAAGTTATAAATTTTTCGAAGCTTGTTGTTGGTATTCCCATAGGGGTATCATTTTGTACCACTATCTGTTCTGGAGACCAGAGTATGAAGTACTACTATGACCTAAGGCTGTAAATTTGTCAAAAATAAAGGTTGTTTCAATAAGAGCGCTAGGTTTCAGTGTTCAATAAAACATGGTTTTCTGTAGCAAATTATTGAAATATTTATTGGTTTAGAAAATATACACAATTATGTATGAAACAAAATATCTTGTGAATGGCTTTGCTGGCATATGCGTGACTGGAGAAATTTAGATTCCTGTATTTATATCGAGTGTTTGGAAAGTAGTCCGATAGATGGCGCCAGCCTCGATAATCATGACCAGTTATTCATTAATTTCATTTCTTAATTGTATTCTCTTTCATGTAGGTATATTTTCCATAAAGATGGTAAATTCTGTATAATTTAATGCTTAATATCTTTCTTAATTTCATGTTCATGTGCTTTGATCTCTTCTTCTTTCCCGTGTTAAAGTTCTATGTATAAATCAAATGTTGATGTGCCTAATTCAAATATTTTAAATAACTCTCTCTTCTTCAATCTACTAAAGAGTAGATATACCTATACAAAATATACTCGTCAATCTACTGTGAGTTGCAGTTAGATTATTAGATGTACTGTGATTTGCAGGCATCTACGTTTATAGTGTAAACATAACCTAAATTGGTTGTGTGCATAATTCTTGGAATAAACTGTTAGTGTTAGTACACACGTGTTTCTTTAAATTAATCAGCGCAGGAAAAGAAGTACATACAGTCCACTACATCGAAATAAATCCATGGTCCTACGTGCCAAATTCTGGTTAATTTGAGTGTGTTAATTTGGTAAATCTTTTCTGTTCGTGAGTGCGAGGGAATTCCAGCCGTTGGAAACCAAGAAAGTGCCAGAGGAAAGTTCACATTCAAAGAAGAAATTGAATTTTATTTCAAGAAACCGAGGTTACCTTTATCTGCTTCCCGTTTGAGGAGAGCCAAACGTTGGAGATCGAGGTGTGCCAAAGAAAATCGAAGGTTGAATACATCTTCGAAGACTCAAAGACGATTAAGAGGAAATCAAGCAAGTGCCAATGGAAAATGTCTGATAAGTATCCTTCAAATTCCTTCCTTATAGTATTTGAGTCAACAATTTTAATCATTTTTTCTCTGAATAAATTTTAAAAAATTGGTAATTGTTCAGTAGTTGCATTCAGTCATTGACATAGCTAAAGAACTGGTCATTGATATGGATGAATTTAAATGGCTTATCAAAAGACGTGATAATATAAAGAGCAGGTTCACATTTCTTTCATTCAAATTGGAACCATTATTTAAAAAATTTTATAGTGATCGATCTTTAAGTGAAGTAGAAAGAATTCGTTTAGAAAGATTCAGAAAGGAATTGTTGTTGCTTGATAATGAATTTGAGCAGATTCAATCAACTATCGAAGAAACATGCGAGGATGATCAGTTGGATATTCAATTCAACGAAAGAGAATTATTTTTTGACAAAATGATGACAGCCTCATGTAGGACAAAACACATCCTTAGTGAGACTGGTGAATTCGAGTATAGCGAAGAAAATTTTGAACCTAGTTCTCCAATTCAATTGCCAGTTCTCTATTTGCCAAAAATAGCAGATCATTCAACAAATGTTTCCTTGAGCATTTCAAATTTGAATAATCACAATGTTGTAGATTTGACCATTGAGTCTTCGAAATCAAATGATAGTAACGATTTGAACTATGATAATGATTTAGTTCAAGATAATACCGGTCGTTTTGGGTTGAAGATTCATATTTGTAATGATGTTGAGAAGTTGCACAAGTCCAAAACAATAGCAATCAAAGGGTTACTTAAAGAGTACCCTAATTTCGGGCATATAGGTTTACTGAGAGAATTGTCACATAATAAAATATATTTTCTAAGTCATCATGAGGTTCTTCGAGATGATAATAGGATCACAGTGGGTTTTAATAGTTCATCATCTTGTTCGGGCTATTCATTGAATGACCTTCAAGTAGTCAGGCCCAAAATTATTCATAGTTTGTTTCAGATGCTAATAAGATTCCGTCAGTTCTCTCTTGCTGTCTCTTCAGATATTCCAAAATTGTATCGACAGAAATTATTGTATCCTAATGATCAAACTTCACGAAGAATCCTTTGGCGATTTGATCGGGGTAAGAATGTTCAAATGTACAGCTTCAATACTAGTACACATTGTCTTATTAGTGCAAGTTATGAAATCATTATTTGTTTTCCACAGTTGGCTTCAGAATATCAATATCCTACGGATTCAAACATTATTTTAGAATATTTCAATGAAATGATTACTAGATTCAGTAGTAAATCAAATACTATTCAGATTTGTGATGAACATAGAAAAGTGTTGACATCTAAGAGCATCATCTTGAGTAAATGGAGACCCAATATTGTGGAATTCTTGAATCGTTTCAAGGCTCAGTCGAATCCTTCATGTTTTTTCACTATTCGTTATGAATGGAAAAAGAGTGTACGTATACAATGGTATTCTGGAAGTAATTGTCAATTATCCAACCTTATTGTTGCTTGTCGATGTCCTCATCTTCATAATATATCAGAGAATTTTAAGGTTTTCGATCCAGGTCTATTATCTCCTGCTTATATTGTTCGTAGAAGGCTCATCCTAAAGTTATGGAGTCCTCAATTGGATTGGGATGAGGAAATATTTGATCGCTTAAAAAATAAAGTTCTAACCTTTCAACAATATTTTATGAAGTGGAGTTCACTTCCTCGATTCTTGCTGTTCGTGGATCCTTTGAGTGCACTATTTTTTAGTTTCTCAGATGCAAGCAATCGATCTTATAATAGCGTTATTTATTTGAGATCGATTAATAAAAAAGGTGAGATGAAAATATCTCTTCTATATTTGAGGAAAGAGGTTCCTCTACTGAAACCTTCAATTATGCTATGCTTAGAATGGCTTAAAACCATTTTGGCCCGACTGATAAAGTCTGCCACCAAATATTTATTCACAATTCTCAAATGTCATTCATTATCTGATTCTGAGGTTGTGATTCATAGACAACCCATCATTTTGAATTATCAACATCCTTTTACCAGCTTGATACTTCATTTAGAGCATATTAAACTGCTACACCCAGGCCAACAAATCCTCTCGAGTAATATTTTACAATTGTATTGGCCATTAATAATTATATTAAATGCGAAAAAGATTGGTCAAATTTGTTTAAAGCGCTTGAAGTTTACACCAAAGTCGACCTCTGTAATTATGGGTGATCCACCTGATTGCATAGTCAATATCTCATTTTTTGTATTATCAACTGGTCTCGATTATGCTGGTCCATTCAATACAAAGGACAAAATACCAAGAATATGCAAAGCATATAAGGCTTATATCTGCCTGATCGTATGTTTGAGTGTCAAGACAACCCATCTTAGGTTAGTTAGATTAGTTTCCTTCTCAACATCAGCTAAGGTGAAATCCTTTAAAGAACTTTTGTCAAAAGTCATAGGTGAAACCAATTTAACCTTTGAGGAATTCAGCACGTTGACTCAAATCGAATCCTTTCTCAATTCTCGACCTTTGCGTCCCCTTTTGTCAGATCCGAACGATTTAACCCCTTTGACTCCAGATTATTTTTACATTGGCCGCCCTTGTCAAAGTGTACTAGATCCTGACGTCAAATCTATTCAGCTAAATTGCATGTCGAGGTACCAACTACTCCATCAGCTTCAACAAAGATGTTGGAAAACTTGCCCACGAGACAAAGAAAAGGATGGACTATACAGGTCCCAACGAAGATCCTGTTGGAATGATTGTCCAGCCAAATGGGATCCAGGTGGTGATGGAATTACCTGTGTAGTGAGAGTGAAAACTAACAAGGATGTTATAAAACGCCCAGTGGTTAAACTGTGCCCGTTGTCAAATATGACAAAAGACTGATTTTCTTTACTATGTATTTACATTGCTTTTTCTTTGTATACTATGAAAATTTTCAATTTTAAATTCTAAGATATTTGAACTTGTATATCATGTTTGAGAGCCATTTTTTTTAATTTTGTTTTTGGGTTGAAGCCTTACAGCCTGTCAAGTGGGGCGGCATGGAGAAATTTAGATTCCTGTATTTATATCGAGTGTTTGGAAAGTAGTCCGATAGATGGCGCCAGCCTCGATAATCATGACCAGTTATTCATTAATTTCATTTCTTAATTGTATTCTCTTTCATGTAGGTATATTTTCCATAAAGATGGTAAATTCTGTATAATTTAATGCTTAATATCTTTCTTAATTTCATGTTCATGTGCTTTGATCTCTTCTTCTTTCCCGTGTTAAAGTTCTATGTATAAATCAAATGTTGATGTGCCTAATTCAAATATTTTAAATAACTCTCTCTTCTTCAATCTACTAAAGAGTAGATATACCTATACAAAATATACTCGTCAATCTACTGTGAGTTGCAGTTAGATTATTAGATGTACTGTGATTTGCAGGCATCTACGTTTATAGTGTAAACATAACCTAAATTGGTTGTGTGCATAATTCTTGGAATAAACTGTTAGTGTTAGTACACACGTGTTTCTTTAAATTAATCAGCGCAGGAAAAGAAGTACATACAGTCCACTACATCGAAATAAATCCAGTGACCTTTCGACGAAGTTTTCAATAACGGTGTTGCTAGAAATGCTAGATGTGGTGGTATTAGGAATGGTATCACTGGCGGATACAGGGGGGGGGGTGCATGCGACCAACTTGGGTCTATTGTATCACTCTTTCGTCAGTGGTTCCTCACGAGAATAGATTTGTGTCCTTTATCGGGTTCAGTAGCCTATTTATGAGGTTTTACGGATTCATTCCCGTTTCCGGATTGATTTCTCAGAAGATTCTGTGGCGCCTTCTTCCCAGGGCGTCGGATTCAAAAATGATGTGAGAGGCTGTTTCTTCCTCTTCACCGCAGAGTCTGCAATCCACAGGTTCTCCAAGTATTCCTATGGTGTTCAGATGTTTTCTAAGGCCGCAGTGTCCCGTCAGTAGACCTATACTATTATACGTGCCTTTGTTCTGTTTAGATTCAAAAAGTCAGCAGTCAAGGTTTGACTTTACTGTGCGTTTGCCCGTCGCTCTGTTCCCAGTGTTGTCGGTGTCTTTGTTTTATCCACTCCTCAATCAGGGTCCTGCATCGGATTTTGCTGATTCCAAGCACAGGTACTGGCCCTGTGAATGGCGTTTCAGATGCTTGTCTTGCTAACTGGTATGCTTTTTCATTGTCCGCTATTCCCTTGTGACCTGGCACCCACATCAAAGTGACCTTGTTGTGTTTTGCCAGCTCCAGAAGGTCCTGGAGGCATTCCCAGACGAGTCTAGACTTCATCTGTGTCGAGTTGAGGGCTCTGATGGCGCTCTGGCTCTCAGAGGGAATGTGGATGTGTTTTCTTTGGTAGCCACTTTCCAGGTTCTTCTGTATGCATGTACTAATGGCCTGTGTTTCAGCTTGAAATATCGGGGCGTGTTTGCCGAGAGGTAATCCCTTCTTGGCTTCACTCCATGTATTCCCGCTCCTGTTCCTTCATCTGTCTTAGAACCGTCTGTGTACCAGACTATTTCTGCAGATGATTGTGATTCTGTACTCGGGTCCCATCTGTTCCAGTCGAGCTGTGTTTTGAATGGTTTTTCGAATGAATATAGGGGTTGCATGTAGTCTGAAATAATATCGAGCTCGGCTACGTCAGCTACATGAGTGATTCTGGTGTGCCCAGTGATTCTGGTGTGCCCAGTTGTACTGGTTCTCCAGTTTTCTGTTTGGATCAGTCTGTATGCACCCATCCTGGCTTCTCCCATGACATGAATGTCAAGAGGTGAGAGGTTAAGGATGACCTCCATAGCAGCTGTTGGGGTGGTATTCATGGCACCCGTGATGCAGAGACAGGCAAGCCTCTGGATTTTCCCAAGGTTGGTTTTTGCCTGTATTTGATTTGTTTTTGGCCACCACAGGAGAGAGCCATAAGTGATTCTGGATCTTCTTACCGCTGTGTAAAGCCAGTACATGGCTTTCGGTTTGAGTCCCCAAGTTTTTCCAAAAGCTCTCCTGCATATCATAAGTGTCGTTTTACTTTTGTTGGTTACATGATGTAGATGTGGGTTCCAGGTTAGTTTCTTATCGAGAATTCGAAATAATTAAAATAGAACTGAATGCACGCCAGTTGCCACAAAAAATATTCTTCTTCTTCTTTGTGAAGACCTTCTGGTCTGATTATTTCGAAGGCTGATCAATGTTGCTGATTCTCCCGTGACATAGATGTCCAGCTATCCTTCCATATCTTTTTGGAGGTCTTCCGATTGCTCTTCTACCAACTGGATTTCCATTTAGCACAATCTTACATCTTACATTTCCTCTTGACTTCAACACTCACTGACCCAGTGTCGGTAACGAATTATACCTAGAACTCTATGATTTTGGGTCACCGAGGATCCCAAACAACATTCTGCCTGTTCAATTTTCAATAATACTTCTGCTATATAGTCTAGCCTTAGGTTGGCCACCCTATCAAAGATCACCTCGTATTCTTCCCTACGCCGGAACCCGTTAGTTTCGTTTCCATTGGCCCGTCTGTTCTTTTAGAAGTTTTTTTGTTGGGTTATTCAAGTACTTTTATTATATTTTCGAATAAACTATCACAAAGTACTATTCTGCCCATTATTTTTTAGTAAAATCTCAACACTCGATTCTCGATTTCCGTACAAGAAAATAGCATAACTGAATCTTCCAAACATGTTTATATACGTGAAATATTTCCAGTATTAGCAATGAAAAAAGATTCTTCAACATTCGCCAGGTCTTCGGAATTATTGAATTCACATAAGTAATATTTTCTCAAATTCATTATTTTTCCAAAGTAAATGAACAGTTAGATAAATATACGCAATTACTACGATTTATTTGAAAAGAATTCAAATGGTCATTCAATTTAATCATTACCTGCAGTCTTCCTCCTGACCATTGTCCAACTCCTTTTGACACTGAAGTGATATTCTTTCCTGCTAGAGCCAAAACCTCCTGCACTTCCTCTAAATTGGGTTGAATTGACACTTTAGGAATCATCAAAACTGCATTCAGCAGAAATATTGGTTTCTGGTTTTGCTCCTCTGGAATTTTTCAGAACATTTTTGTTGCTTTTCCCATCATCCCAATTTTTATTTTTCTTCACATCGTTTTAGACTTTTACTTTTGTTGCTAATTGTGTTGTGTTCTCGTCCATGTTTTGTAATTAAATTAGGTATCTTAGGGAATTGGACCAAGTTAAAAGTTAAAAAGTATTGTAATTCCTGAAGAGTCTGATTTTTTATTTCCAACATTTAACACTGTAACTATAACGAGTGTTGAAAAAGAAACCACCAAGGTTTCGAAAAGTCGATGAGGTTATATAAAAAAAACTTGCACTTATTGGTCCAATTCCCTAAAATACCTACCTGATTTAATTTTTTTGCTAATGTTTACGAATACATAATGTCTGGTTTCGAACGACCCACAACCATTCTAACCATTTCTTTATTGTAGGTAGTTATGGAGTAAAAACTCACCTAAGACGGAGAATCTCCTCATTAGAGCATCGAGAGAATGACGAGTCACCTTTACCAAGACATCTATGACTTTACGGCTGTAATAACGTCTCATTTCACTGACGGCGCCTCTAACCATATCTTGCATTGATCTAGCCATGCCAGATCCTAACAGTAAGTGTGGTTTTTCGAAGCATTCCCATACCAAGCTCCAGTCAGTTGGTTGCGATGACAAATGGGTACCTTCTTCTAGTTGATTTCCGTTTTCTTCTTCATTAGACGCATATTTACCAATGTTAAATACAAATAGGAAGGTACTTAATTCATACTGCAGACTTACCTTCCATAAACATCTCATCTACAGATTGTGAAGGAATATCTATTCTGGACCTCCTCACTAATGACAAAATTTCCTCAACTGCCTCTTCAACCATCAAGCTTTTCCGATGCAATTCTATGGCAGCAGCCCTGCATGCTTCATCGCTTCTATCGCAGAAATCTGATATGTTCCAAGGAGCCTCGTCTAGTTCTGGAAGTGCATGTAACTGGACATTTTGCATAGTTTCTAACACTTCCAGTACTCGGTTGGTGTAGATGTCGTGTACCCTGTATGACTAAGGAAGAACCAATAAATTATCGGGAGAGGATGAAATAACAGTCTTCATTTACCAATACTTTGAATTTGAGAATTGCATTGCTCGCTTTGTCTATGAATTCCTTCCAATCGGAAGAAACCCATGTTAACTCTTTCATGCCTGGCTCTATAATCCTCATCACTTTCACTAGATGCGGCAAGAATAATGGCCTCACTTCCTGTTTTACCCCCTTGACATTTTTCTCCAAATCGTCGATTAGAAACTAAAAAATCAACTATGGAGAATTCGAAGGTGTACGATTTGCTGAAAGCCACCTGTAATGAATCTTGAATAGTTGCAAAGTAGTCCTTTTTGGAATACAGCGTGAGCGCTACTATGGGTATGGGTAGACTCATTTTGGCCATCAGATCTGATTCTCGAATCAAAAGGGGTATGGAATTATGCATGTTAACTTTCAGCTTTTGCTGTTCGGGACATACAGCTATTAGTTTGCGTTTCAAACAGTTGTCCACTTCCCAGACCTTCAAAAATAAAAATAAACCATGATACCAAATCATTCATTTGAAGAGAATTCATATGTATTCTCTAGAATCTAGATGGTTTGGATAGATTTGTACATGGTGATTTGATGATATTACAAAACTCACTTGCTGGTTCATCCATATTGCCACCATGTCTGTTTCATATGATTTTAATGTTTGTTCAGCCTGATTGTACCTTCTTGATAATTCTTGAGTTGCTGGTAGGTTTTTCAGGATATTGTGGCTGGTAACACTCGTGAGCAATTCTTCTAGGTGACTTTTTAGGGAGCGTGCCCATTTGATTCGACCTGGATTGAATGAACAGGTGATAGAAGGTAACATAACATACTGTTACTAATACTGCACATAAAGGCTTTCCAATAGGAAGTATTATTTCGAATAGGACTCTATTTCGGTAGATGTCACTTTTTGAGCGGTTATTTTTTCCCATTTGACAAGTAGAAACTACGCCATCAATAAAAATGGAACGATACACGCTTCAACAACGCATTAAAATTCACTATAAAAATGGTGAAAATTGGGCAAAGACGGTTCGTAAAACTAGAACATTTTTGGGTCGTCGTGAAGCACCTTGTCGAACCGCAATACCGAAATGGGCGAAATTGTGGAAAAATTTTTGCTGTTGGGGCAAATAAGTGACGTGAAGAATAAAATTGGTGCACGTTGCTCAAGAACATCCGAGAATATTGCTTCTAAAACAAAACACAAAAGTGTTGAAGAAAACCCAGGTTTGTCCATTTCTCGTCGTTCTTTGGAATTAGGCATTCCACAAACGTCACTACAACGTATTTAGCAATTATTTCAATTAACCAATGTACACAGTACAGATACATCAACAGATGAGATGTTAGACGAACCAAGCCGAGGCGAAGTTTAGTCCCAGACTACTCTTACACTCAACCCCGTTTGGTTGTCTCTTCTTAAGACTATACAATTATAATGTAAGAGAAAAAAAAAACAGTTTCAAAGATGAGGTGAAAAAGTACATCGATTTTACACACATATATAAACATCTAACAGTAAATCCACATAATCAGAAAGGAAATCAAACAAATACTGAGGAAAAAAACAAAAAAAACAACATTAACCGTCCTGTGGAAGAAAAAGTGAGCACCTCATTCGACGCTTAAATTGGGGATAAGTAAGAGCTAAAAAATCACTGTTCGCACCGTTCAAAAATTTCACAGCATTATAAGAAAAGCACCTCTGAAATTTAGCAGTACGATGCTCCGGAACAGTGAAAGAGAAAGGGCGTCTTATGTTAACCGAATGCACTGAACTTCTAGGAACAAGCCTTCCACAAAGAGCCACACAGTTTCGAGTCATAAGGAGTCTATAAACGAAGCAGCGGAAGTGGAGCAACCTTCTATTATTCATCCTCAACGACCTCAACCAACCCAACTCACGAATCTTCTGAGAAACATGATCATACTTTCTTAAACCAAATATAAAGCGGCAGCACCAATTCTGAACTAGCTGAATGCGGTTACCAACATAAGCACTAATGCAAGGTCCATAAACTACATCGCAGAAGTCAAACAAGGGAATAATTACAGACTCGGCCAGGGACTTTCTCATGCTGAAAGTCAAGAAACGACGACAACCATAAACGAGCCTCAGACGGTAAAACGCAGATTTCAAAATACCTGCTACATGACAAGAAAAATCAAGTTTATAATCAAAAGTGACACCAAGGTTCCTCACGGTATCACACAAGGTGATAAATATATAAAAATATATAAAATAACTCGAAAACGACGCGTTTTATTGAAAAAAAATAGGAATACTTTTAGTTTCTTAAATGATTGATTCTTTCGAAAATATGTTTAACTTTTCAAAGTGGTTTTATGGTGTTTTAGCATGTATGATGAGTCGACTACCCTGTAACTTTTATACTAGTAGAGATATTGAATAGGTTTCGCCTGAGGAATATGCACCACGAATAGAGTAAAAACTCAAACAAAATTCAGTTCATTCGAAATAACGGTTCCGAAGATATAAACATAAAAGTGTTTTTTCATGGATTTTCGACACCCTGTATCTCCCAAACCAAACCGAATTTTGAAAAATGGTATATGAAAAAAGTGTTTCGTTTGATGAGAGGAATCTACAGTTAAAATATATGTACAAGTCAAAGACTCACCCTGTATTCAACAAACTAATTTGTGTCTTACCTGCAATCGGAGGAAACATCCACGGAAGAGGAGGATCATCCTTCTCTTTTCTATACATTTTTATTATGCGATCCACCTCTTTTTCACAATATTTCAAAATTCTATCATATTTGTCCTCCATTTTTGTTAATGGTATTTTTTCGCTCACCTGTAATGAAAATCTGTTTAGAATTCCGATATTATAGTCAGATTGCATTTCTCGAAATTATATAGGATACGAATAAGGAATAAATCATTCAAGTTGTATTTCTTTTGGAGAAGGACTTTGTTATGATTAAGTTCTATTTTTGCAAAATTAAAAGCTATGAATGAGAAATGAAAATAAATAATTCTTACTTTTTCAAATCTCGCCAGGAATTTTATACCTTGTGGTGTTTCCCAAACACTATCAAAATTGCTTTCGATCATTTCACTCAAGTGCTCCTTCAATTCATCAGTCTTGGATAAGAAAGCCTTGAAGTCATTATCGAAGTCAGTATTTCTCTGGTCAAGATAATCGTACTTTTTGTTGATTATGGTTGCCTTTATTTCGTTGAAGTTCTGAATGACCTCTTCCAAAGCTAAAAAGTGGAACTGTGTCATCAAGTTCACCAGATTATTTCACTGAATCTCCATCCACAATTTTTGAAAATAATTCTTCGTCTTAAGTATATCTACTCGAGAAAGTATGTAGAGAAAAATGCACTGAATGTTTTCAAATTTTAATATAAGCAAAGCTTTGTATTTTGGACGTTGAGTGCAGGTTTTAAGATATTCGAAAAATGAGAATCAATATTCTTCTTTAACTCAGAAAGCCTGAATAAATGCTTACCATTACCCAGCAGTAAACCTTCCATCCTTTTCTTAAATAGCGAAGTGTAATCTTCTATCAAATCAAATGTCGCAATGATCCTCGAGAGCCTTCTACAAAATACATCGAATTTTCCGAAAACATAATTTTCGGAAAAATTGAATGGCCTTTGTCCTGGAAGCACAGGCTGGCTTTTCACAAGTGTGTACGTTTTTCGATAAACCCTATTCAGCATTATGCAATGGGTGAGTTTCTCTCTCATTACGTCCTTGTCTTGAGACCAAATGCTTTCTTGAGCCCTACAAGTGAGGTAGTCTTTGCATGTTTCAATCATCTGATTTGTGATCTGAAAACAATATAACATAATTATTTTGTATGATTTTTTTCCGAATCTCCGTTTTCGGAAGTGAAATTTTGTAGATTTCTCAAACATTCCTAATAATCCAAAATAAGGCTCATCAATATTTAATTATAGAACAATATTTTATTTCAAATGAGATTTTAACACTTTATTTCAGTAGAGCTTGAGGTTGCCATTGAAAAAATATACAAAACTTGATATTTTGCCTGAAATCATCACTATCTAGATTATAATTTCTAATTTAGCATCAAATTAAAAATTCTTATTCTGTTTTTTACCAGTGAACTTGTAACTTCTAATTGTCGAAGATAATTCCAGTAAAAGTATGGCATATTTTCGAAATTTCGAAATACGCAAAAAGGTATGTTTCGACTATAAGTGATGCCATTTCACTCCACATATTTTACATCCTATTCGAGAAATGCTCTTTATGAATATCTGATTATACATATGTAAGCAGTGGCGTAACGTACACCCCCGCAGACCCCGCGGTGCGGAGAGGCCCAGGCGGTAGGGGGCCTAGCTGGACCCAGGCTTCTAACTAAGAGAAGGCCCTAAAACTATTTTTGCGGGGGGGCCGGTCGAAATTCGTTACGCTACTGTACACCATTGAATTCTACGTAAAAATGTGCTGTAGGAAAATTAGTTTGATAAGGAAAAAGTTATAGCAACTCTACCAAAATGCAAAGGACCTCCCCGCACTTTCCTTATGGGAAATGGCGTTCCGTCAAATGTTCTAAAATTTTGGTATAATGTGGTACTTAACCTACTGATCATAAGTCTCCATGCATGGCCCCAAGTCAATCATATGACTTGTTTATGAGATACAGGGCGTTGAAGTTGAGAATTACCCACTTTTACCGCTCTCGTATCTCGAAACATAATCGAATGAACTCCAATTTTTCTCGAAAAACATTTCATTACATCCCCAGGAAGCAACCATATAGAGGAATATGACCGAAAATCGTTACGAATACAGGGTTATCCACAATCAATGCATGCCCGATTTTGAAAGTATAAAATATGTTGCTGAGAGTTTTTATCTCTGACAGATTTTTTTTTATGTAATAGGAAAATTATTTATTTATGTTATTCTATTCTTATTCCTGCATTAAAAAATCTGGTCATAGGAAGTGGATAAAAACTCTCAGCCGTATTGATGCTATTATATCAAGTACAGTGGTGAAAGAAAATTCCCACCTCAACGGACTTAATCTTGGAATAGAGGGTGATGAAAAAAGTTGGTTTTTGGGTATTTTCGTGAGGATCACAGTTTATTTCATGACTGAATCACCCTGTATTCTTTGAAGTCCATGGTGATATGTTCTGAAAAAATCAAACGAACATCTTGAATCAACTCAAAAATACACTGTGTCCACCTAACCCTCATTGTGAAAAGTTTCTATCATAATGGATCACCCAGTATGAATTCTGGGTATTCCAGGTTTTTTTCATGTAACAACAACATATCTAGTGAAATAGTTAATTTTGCGAATATTCTCGCCCTGGAACTGACATATTTTATACTTTCAAAATCGGGCATGCATTCAATTATGGATAACCCTGTATTCGTAACGATTTTCGGTCATATTCCTTTATATGGTTGCTTCCTGGGGGGATGTAATGAAATGTTTTTCGAGAAAAATTGGAGTTCATTCGATTGTGTTCCGAGATACGAGAGTAGTAAAAGTGGGTAATTCTCAACTTCAACGCCCTGTATCTCAAAAACTAGTCATAGGATTGAGTTGGGGCACTTATGATCAGTAGGTTGAGTACTACATTATACCGAAATTTTAGAACATTTGACGGAACGCCATTTCCCATAAGGAACGAGCGGGGTCCTTTGCATTTTGTTGAGAAAAAATAAAAAAAACTAAAATATGTGTGATTAATACACACCTTAACCATTAGCGCCGATGTTCTTTCTGAAGTATTGTAGAATTGAGAAACATTATATATGAGTCGAACTGTCTGCAGTAATCCTAGAATTGATTCTCTCATCTTAACCTAAAATAGAAAATTCTGAAGAGATTTGAAAAAAATTACGAATACCTAATTGCTCTTTCTATAGTCTTATAGCCTTTCTATAGTCTGTTTGACGCGAGAAGTATCTTAATTATAATGCATCCAATAAATACATCTAAAACGAATTCATTGTTTTAGAATATTTTGATTTCTTTTTTTGCATTAATAATAAAAATGAATGGTGGATATAAACAATTATCGTAAGAACTAAAATACTGATTAATGATGGAAACCGATGTTAATTCCTTATAGACTCAAAAACTTCACTAACTGGATCGTCAAGATATAAAGAATGACAATTTTTCTCCAATGCCTGGATGAATTTTGCGTTGTCCTTCGCTTCATTGTAACAAAAAGTGACTCTTTTGTCTGTATCATGCCACTCTTTCAGTATTTTCAATCTAGCAATCCTCAAACACAGTATCGTTGCTTGGACTTCATCTGTATGAAGTTGAGAAGCTATCTGAGAAAACTGTGCTCCTCTTTTTTTCCAGTATTCAAGTTCTCCTTGGGGACCTTCGAAAAAAAATTGAATCAGTTCACTCTGCTGGCCAGCAAATGTAGTAATAGATTCTAATTAGTCTATTGGGGTTAAACTCACCAGAGGAATCGTTTTCTCTTCTGATCTGTTCGCTTTCTTTCAAGATCTCGGCGAGTCTCTTGATCCAAACCTTTACTCTTCCTTCAAGTTCGTGTAACCTTTCCGGATTTGTCGTCCATTCCTTCAGTTCATCGTCTTTGAGGGTACACAGCGAAAATGAATCTTCTTCGAAAACTGGACCTTGCCCACAAACCTCTTCACAAACTGTAAAAAAGCATGTGAATCTATTCAATACAATAGTTATGAACGAATTAATCAAATCCAGTCAACGCTATAAGAATGGGTCACCTCAAGCACTTTCGTGAAGTCAGAAGCTTTTGAGCTCTCGTTCATCCATCTTGTAGGTAGATTTACTATGTGCAAGGTAGATTCACCTTCAAGGTAGATTCACCTTGTAGGTGATAATGCTCCAACCCTAATAGGCCTATAGAAAAACAGGAAGATCGAGGGAAACAAAACGACAAACTAAAACGACAAACTATACTAAAATCAAAGTCGACTGACCAAAAAGTGGAAGAAATACACAATGAACAAGAATACCAAAAATAGGTATAGGAAAAAAAGTCTCAATAAACTTCCCAGGAAAGAAAACAAATTGAAAAAACCTTTAAATCTGAGCTTACTAAATTGAAGACCGATTGACTTGTCTCAAAGTTCGTGGGTACTTCATAAAATTTTTCACTACTTTCCCCTATACAGGGTGATTCACGGTGGATGGCACATTAGACGTTTCTGGAGAACCAGACTTCAGATCGGTTTGAAAATTTAATGGAATGCATTATCGGACCTGTTCTACCCAACTAAAATATTTTCGTCAATGCGGTGTTGCCACTTCTATTAGAAAGTAGTAGCAACTTTGCTTTTTCAGATGGTATATTATATTATTTTTGGAATCTCCAACAACTTCTCGACAACTTTTATTGACATTTCCCTATACCTATCTGTTGCCGTTTTCAAAATATAAATTAATTTCAATTTTTTCCACCGGAAAACATGACCTCTAAAAAAGCTGATAACTTCTGGTTGAGAAACACTATGGCATTGAAATTTGGTTTGGAGTTAGGTGATACACAAATGCTTCCAAAACTCTAGCCTGATTTACGTTACTTCTATACAGGGTGATAAAAAATACAGTCTTTTCGGTTGCTTCAAAAAGTGAAAGTTGTTTATTTCAAATGGAACGCCCTGTATATTATTGGAAATTCGGAAAACTGATGAAATTCGCTTTCATTCTATGTATATCATGCCTGTACCTAACTAGTCAAATTTCGGAGCATTTATTTGTCAAAATGTGGTATTTGGTAGGTAGGTCATGGTTTCTATTTGACAGTACCTTGTGACATTCTCCTAATAATAAAGGCACCAAGAAGCTTGAATTTCGACATTTTCTTCATTTCAGAAGTTGCAAATACCCTCGAAACGATAGAAGAAAACTAATCAAACGAAGTGCTCATGAATTTGTTCATTATTATTAACTGTAGAGACTTTTTGAAGATCGGTGGATAAGGCGCTTGGGACCATGGAATTGGCCAGCAAGAATACCCGATCTTAGTCCGTTAGATTTTTATCTGTGGGTAATGTTGAAAGAAGAAGTTTACAAAACACCCGTGCATTCGAGAGATGAATTGTTGGAAGGGATTGCCCAAGCATTTGAAGATTTGGATTTTAAAGAAATACGATCTGTCACGACGAAAGCAGTCTACAACCGCATTTTGAAGTGCTTGGAAGTGAACGGCCACATATTTTGAAGTATTCGACATGATTGTTCTACTTTTTAATAATAATTCATATGAATAGTTTGACTCTCGAGTTTCTTGGTGCCTTTATTATTAGGAGAATGTCACAAGGTACTATCAAGTAGTAATCATGGCCTGCCTTCCAAATACCGAATGGAAATACCATTCTGAAGGGACATTTTGACAAATAAATGATCATAAGTCCGAAACTTGACTAGTTAGGTATAGGCATGATATACATAGAATGAAAGCAAATTTCATTTGATGAATTTTTAATAGTATACAGGGCGTTCCATTTGAAATAAACAACTTCCAGTCAGTTTTTCAAGCAAACAAAAAGATTGTATTTTTTTACCACCCTGTATTGAACTAACGTAAATCAGGCTAGAGTGTTGGAAGCATTTGTGTATCACCTAACTCCAAACCAAATTTCAATGCCATACTGTTTCTCAACCCGAAGTTATCAGCATTTTTAGAGGTCATGTTTTCCGGTGGAAAAAATTGAAATTAATTTATATTTCGAAAACGGCAACAGACAGGTATAGGGAAATGTCATTGAAAGTTGTCGAGAAGTTGTTGGAAATTCCAAAAATAATATAATATACCGGGTGTTCCATTTGAAAAAGCAAAGTTGCTACTACTTTCTAATAGAAGTGGCAACACCGCATAGACGAAAATATTTTAGTTGGGTAGAACAGGTCCGATAATGCATTCCATTAAATTTTCAGACCGATCCGAAGTCTGGTTCTCCAGAAACGTCTAATGTGCCATCCACCGTGAATCACCCTGTATTCCTCTCTGACCAAACTAACCACAAATTCAAAATGTTCAAAACCATCGGCAATAACTCAAGGACTAGTTAATCTCACCTTTCAAAGCACTACAGAATGATCTCAAGGCAGGTAGTAGTTGGTTTTTGACCATAGGACAGCTTGCAGCATCATCTTCGCAGTCCAAAGGAGGATGGGCCAAAACCTCCATGAAAATATTCTCGATAATACGCTCAATAGTAGTGACCAAACCAATTTTTTTGGCGTCGATTATTCCACAGAAGAGGTCCTATGAAACACAACATGTTGTATATTACTAATGAAGTAATTGGAAATCCCTCAAATATCATAAGTTAGATGTTGAATTTATTGAGGTTTGATTCTAGAATAATATAAAGTATATGCTGAAGATGCTTAAATTATTTTGCGGTATCTCTATACCTCAACAATGAAATTACAGATTTTTTTATTTTCCACCCACCTTTTGGAATCCTTCTTCCGGGAGTTGTTTACTGGTGTTTGTCCTAAATATGTAAACGCAAATCCCGGTGAGAGCTGCTTCCCAACCATTGGTTAAGAAGAGTTTTTTCTTGAAAGTGGGTTGAACAATTTGCTGTGCAGCTCTGCTAGTACTAGGTTGTAGCTGTCTACTGGTGCTTGGCTTATTGATGTCGACAACTGGTACTACTTCCAACTCTTCCATGTCCTGATAATACCACATCAATTTTGTCTTCATGTGCGGTAGAAAAAGCTGATTTATTTCGTCCAACTGAAAATAGCATGATATGCATGTATAATTTATCGAAGATAGTAGAGTTGATGCTACAAAACACTTGGCCAAATGGCTATCGTAGTAATTTTTATTGTGTTGCAACAAACAGAAATATTATATGAAATGAAACGGCTCATGCAGAAAGTCAGCCAACTTACGTGTATGTTGTATCGAATGAACTGGGTTCCTTATACTCCAGTCACTTTTATAAAGTATCCTGGTTGGACAAGATTAAGGTTTATCAAGTTTTTTTTTTACTGACGCAGGTTACTGACTCGTGAAATATCGGCAATGTCAAAATAATTTTCAGATACGTTACCAATGCTAATTTCTACTCTCAATCTCAATATAATCATCAAGGTTGGAAACTAAAAATGCCGAAGGTAGTTTTGAAGAAGCAGAGACTAAGTGTCAGGAAGTACTATGTAGAATTGAAATCTTCTTATTCTGATAGTAACCCTGATAATTTGGAATCAATAATTTATCACCAGTCATCCAACATTTTTGACGTATGTGAGTGAAAACTAAGCTATTATATTTTATATGAATAGATATTAATTTTAACTGCATATAAACACAATAAGAAAGATTTAAAGTGAAAGAGACGACAAAGAATTTCCTTCTATTGGTGCACCCAAAAAGACACTGACTGAAGACTTTATTTGAAAAAATTCCGAATTATAATTTCAAGATGAACACTTTTTGATTGATACACTACTCACTTTTGCAAAGGAATATTTGAAATAGAACCGACTGTTCGTTCAGAAGTTTTCTGTCAGACTTTTCGAGTACTTTCATTCTTTTTTCGAATGAAATATCACATAAAAAAACGGACTATTCCTTCCTTTATTTTTCAATAAAATGTCAACACCCGATGCTTGATTTTCGTACAAGAAAATAGCATCACTGAATCTTCCAACCATGTTTATATACGTGGAATATTTCCAGTATCAACAGAGAAAAAAGTTTCTTCAACATTCGCCAGATCTTTGGAATTATTTAATCCACATAATATTTTCTCAAATTCATCACGGTATTTTCCCAAAGTAAATAAACATTTTGATAAATACGTTATTACTCCCAGGCAACACAAAGATATCCCAGAGAAATCCCTGCGACTTCTTTTTAGGAAGTTGTGACGCCTTTTGTGACTTCTTTGGGAGGTCGCTGGGAGCTCTATATCTCCTCCAAATGTCCGCCACAAAAGAGTTCCCAGAGAGCTCTTGACGATATCCTACGTGGATATTCTCAAACAAGCCACACTTAGAGTTCGCATATACCTCCCGCGGCGAGGACTTTGAGAACTTCTTATTAACCTTCGCATTGCGAGATGTATAAGATATTCTCGAACTGTTCACATTGCGAGATGTATAAGAAGTTCCTATACAGGTCGTATTGTGAGATGTATAAGAAGTTTCTACACATGCCGCTTTGCACAGGTAAATACAAGTCGCATTGCGAAATGTGAATGAAACATCAGAAACTAAGTCAGATTAGTCCTATTCCTATGATGAGAATCTGTATATCCGCTATATTATTGAATTGAATTACACAACAAACAGTGTTAAAAGTTATTTATTATTTTCGGCTGTAACAGAAGGTAAACTAAAACAAGCGAATAAGTTCGTCAATCTTTATTATCAACAAAAAAATTTTCAAAACATTATATTTCTTTCTTCCTCTGGGTACAATGTCCCAACCAATCTTGAGAAAAGACTCCTCTGTTGTCCTCCACGTATGCAGTGTTGCCATCCTCCGTACCTACAAGTTCGGAAAAAATCGGTAGATTTTTGGAAAAAAATACCTTTTCACATATTTTTTGTGTTATTCAAGTTGAGATACCATTTATCCGAGAATTGGGCAAGAAGGTTATTTTACGAATGAAGCAAAATTGAAAATGGAAGTTTATTTACAAAATCAATGTTCTAAAACGGAAAAACCAATCTCTCGAACAAAAAATCAGTATTCTGTCAAAATAAATAGGTATTCAAAAAATTAACACCTATTGAAAACAGCTGATATGATGAAAATAAACGTATGTACATCAAATTGCTTGAAAAAAATATAGATTTGTCAACGTATAGCTCAACTAATGTATCAAATTATGGTATGCTTAGGAAATCTTCAAAATAATATCGTAAGAGTCATGATTTCCTAGAATATCAGAACATACATTCACCCCATCAAATTTTGGTAGATTTATGTGCTTTTTTGTTAGATCGGTAGATTGAGAAGAAAATCGGTAACACTTTTGTAAGGTCAGTGGTTTATACATTAATCAAAACGTGAATAAACAGTGTGTCAAGTTCTTTTGGAGCACAAATTGAACAAAGAGGATTTCAACAACAACATTTCAATGTCCATTCTGCATTCATATATCAGCTTGAAACAAAATGAGATATAATTCCAAACTGTTCCCGTGAAAGTTTCGAATGATCACAATTCTCATTGAAGTGTTTTCTTTTATTAATATTGGAATTGCAATAATGGTTTCCACAGGAACTTGTAAACCGTACCTATTAAGAATTATCAATAATATATTAGCTTGAATTTTGGGAATATTCGACTCATCATTCTTGTCAAATCTGTTGTGAAGTTATTACACTCATTCATATTCCTAATAGAAATAATTATCCTGATCACCAATATACCAAGTAGAAAATCGTTTAATGTGAATGTGAATTAATCAATTCCTTTATTGGTGGTTGAATTACTCGGATAACATAAATGGCGGTAAAAATGGTTACGGTATATGTCCTAATAGGTGAGAAAACTCCAGAATTTAATGAAAATAACACTTACTTGGAGCACAAATGTCCTCATCGAAATTTCACACAATAACGAAAACGAACCTCGCACAGCACAGTAACACCGATAAACACAACACATCAACTAATCTATCCACAAAACCCAATCTCGATGTCTGGCCGTCTTGGTAAACTCGCTGTTTATACAAGTTCGACTTGATAGAGAAATAGCGCCTGCGTGAACAGATTGACCTTGTCAATCGCATGGTGCGCTCTCCTCTCCAAGTTATCGCATTGAGTAGTCCCAAAGATATCGCATGGCGAGGTCTCCAAGATATCGCATGGGCACATCAGTGGGAAATTCGCTTAGCTACATCACATAGAGATCTCTGGGACCTCGCGGTAGGAGCTCCTATAAAAGTCGCATTGTAACCTCTCAGAGATATCGCGGAGAAGTCTGTGTTGCCTGGGCTACGACCTCTATGAGGAGACGAAAAGGTTGCGTATTTATTTGACAGGACAATAAATATAACCTAACATTTTCAAGATAAACTCGGTGAAATGTGTCAGTATGTCATGGCCAACCGGGATACATTATAAAAGTGAATGGAGTATACGCAATATTTTTAGCACTTACCATGTCACCTTCGAAAACGTGATCCATTATTTCGTTTCTCGGAAGTCCTGTTGCATCCATTAGGATCTGGAAGGTGAATTCCAGGCGGGGGTCCATCTCCCCCCGCCTGGCTTTTCGTTCGCATTCTTCCCTCCTCCTCTTTAAAAAAATAAATCAGTAAATTGTATAATAGATCGACAATATTTTACAAAAATTATTAAGAGCTTTTGATTTTAATGAATTCATATTCCAACTGGTATAGATTTCAGATTTCTGCACGAATATGAATCTAATGGCAACTCATTTGTTGAAAGTCATCGAAGAGTTCGGGCTGTATAGCGTAAAAAAGAAATTGACATTACATACAATCGAAAAACATTTCCCTCCTTCTGGTGCATGCTGTTGTAAAACCTGTCGTTTTGTAATAAAATGATGAATTGTCGTCATTAAAAGTAAAGCACACTGTACAGAGTGTAACAGCCAAATGGAATAAATTCGATAACGAATAAATGAGGTGTTAGGAAAAAACGCTCGGACACGTCGATTTGTAATTTTAAATGCGCATATTTTTCAAGAAAATAAAATTATATAGGGTGTTCCATGCGACCGTGGGCAATACCAACTTTCTTATTTCAAATGCAACCCCCTGTATATTATTTATTTTTTGCATTCTTCAGAAAATTCTAGACACAATTCATGTACAATGTCCTATACCTATCTTCAACTTTTTCGGAAATATTAAGTGATTAGCATGTTGCCAAGACGTTCGCGGCGAGCATTTTGAACATTTCCTACATTGACATTAATGTTTTTTCTGTTGTTTTTTTTTAATAATTATGAAATAATCAGTATTACTTATTAGGTTTTAAGTGTAATGTACCGAATTTGTGAAATAAAATAATTTTTATTTAAAACGTTGATTTTTGCAACAAATCTGAAAACACTTAATACTTCCGAAATAGTTAAAGATAGGTATAGGGCATTGTGCATGAATTGTGTCTAGAATTCTCTGAAAAATCCAAAAAATAAATAATATACAGGGGGTTGCATTTGAAATAAGAAAGTTGGTATTGGCCACGGTCACATGGAACACCCTATATAATATTATTTTCTTGAAAAATATGCGCATTTAAAATTACAAATCGACGTGTCCTAGCGTTTTTCCAACACGCCCTCATTTATTCGTTATCGAATTTATTCCATTTGGCTGTTACACTCTGTATATCGTGTTATATGGCACCTGACAGTGGATCGCTTGATGGCCCGTTCCATCAGCATTAATCAAACTCCTGTTTCTCTCGACATGGCACCTTAGCAAAATGATACTTGATAATTAAGAAAATAACACATTAACAGGAGGAGAGACCATCTACAGGGTGATTCACGGTGGATGGCACATTAGACGTTTCTGGAGAACCAGACTTCGGATCGGTCTGGAAATTTAATGGAATGCATTATCGGACCTGTTCTACCGAACTAAAATATTTTCGTCAATGCGGTGTTGCCACTTCTATTAGAAAGTAGTAGCAACTTTGCTTTTTCAAATGGAACACCCGGTATATTATATTATTTTTGGAATCTCCAACAACTTCTAGACAACCTTTATTGACATTTCTCTATACCTATCTGTTGCAGTTTTCGAAATATAAATCAATTTCAATTTTTTTCACCAGAAAACATGACCTCTAAAAATGCTGATAACTTCGGGTTGAGAAACACTATGGCATTGAAATTTGGTTTGGAGTTAGGTGATACATGAATGCTTCCAACACTTCAGCTTGATTTACGTTACTTCAATACAGGGTGATAAAAAAATTCAGTCTTTTCGGTTGCTTGAAAAAGTGATTGAAAGTTGTTTATTTCAAATGGATCACCCTGTATATTATTGGAAATTCGGAAAACTGATGAAATTCGGTTTCATTCTATGTATATCATGCCTATGCCTAACTGGTCAAATTTCGGACTTATGAGCATTTATTTGTCAAAATGTCCCTTCAGAAAGGTATTTCCATTCAGTATTTGGTAGGCAGGCCATGATTACTACTTGATAGTACCTTGTGACATTCTCCTAATAATAAAGGCACCAAGAAACTTGAGAGTCAAACTATTTATATGAATTATTATTAAAAATTAGAACAATCATGTCGAATACTTCAAAGTATGTTCGAATCGCTAGCCGTTCACTTCCAAGCACTTCAAAATGCGGGTGTTGACTGCTTTCGTCGTGGCAGATCGTATTTCTTTGAAATCCAAATCTTCAAATGCTTGGGGCATCCTTTCCAACAATTCATCTCTCGAATGCACGGGTGTTTTGTAAACTTTTTCTTTCAACATTCCCCACAGATAAAAATCTAACGGACTAAGATCGGGTATTCTTGCTGACCAATTCCATGATCCAAAGCGCCTTATCCACTGATCCCCAAAGAGTCTCTCCAGTTAATAATAATGAACAAATTCGTGAGCACTTCGTTTGAATAGTTTTCTTCCATCGTTTCGAGGGTATTTGCAACTTCTGGAATGCCTTTATTATTAGGAGAATGTCAAATAGTAATCATGGCCTGCCTACCAAATACCGAATGGAAATACCATTCTGAAGGGACATTTTGATAAATAAATGCTCATAAGTCCGAAATTTGACTAGATAGGCATAGGCATGATATACAAAGAATGAAAGCGAATTTCATCAGTTTTCCGAATTTCCAATAATATACAGGGCATTCCATTTGAAATAAACAACTAACAATCACTTTTTCAAGCAACCGAAAAGACTGTATTTTTTTATCACCCTGTATTGAAGTAACGTAAATCAGGCTGAATCGTTGGAAGCATTCATGTATCACCTAACTCCAAACCAAATTTCAATGCCATAGTGTTTCTCAACCCGAAGTTATCAGCATTTTTAGAGGTCATGTTTTCTGGTGAAAAAAATTGAAATTGATTTATATTTCGAAAACGGCAACAGATAGGTATAGAGAAATGTCAATAAAAGTTGTCTAGAAGTTGTTGGAGATTCCAAAAATAATATAATATACCGGGTGTTCCATTTGAAAAAGCAAAATTACTACTACTTTCTAATAGAAGTGGCAACACCGCATTGACAAAAATATTTTAATTGGGTAGAACAGGTCCGATAATGCATTCCATTAAATTTTCAAACCGATCTGAAGTCTGGTTCTCCAGAAACGTCTAATGTGCCATCCACCGTGAATCACTCTGTATAGTGCAACCTGAGAACTATAGCAGCTAAAAGAAAACTGATAACGCATTCTCGAGCTCTTTTTTTCCTGACTTATCCGTATCTGCAAACAGATCCAGCCTATATCGTTCATAGATTTCGAATTTTTCAATCCAGCTATTTTCGAGAAATGAGAAGGAATTATGATTTCTCAAATGAAAACTATAGTCGAGAGTTCTCTATTATTATATTTCGCTATATGCACATGAATATTAGATGGGAACAAATTTAATACTTTTGCCTTGCCTCTCGATTCAATGTTGAATTATAAGTAGGCTGGCGTTACCATAGCGTCGTGGAATATGCATTATAGTTATAAACTTCACATAATTCCATGATAGTTATCACCGACTGTCGAATAATTATTTCATTTTTGTATCGATATCTTTTAGTAAAAAGTAAAAGATTTTCATCTGATTATTAAAGAAAAAATATATTCAATTATCTTCTTTCTATTTAGGAACGAAAATTAAAAAGTCAGTAATGTTGAAAAATATCACCAAAGATGAAGGATATTTAACGGTCGCTAAGAAGAGAACTATCGACTATAGTTTACATTTGAGAAATCCTTCTCATATCTCGAAAATAGCTGGATTAAGAAATTTCTCCTAAAAAAGTGCCTGTAAAATAACAACAGATTTCGAATACGAGTTCAAACAAACGAGTTATTCAGCATTATTGACAAAGACATTTTTTCAATTTTCGTTCAAAACTCAAAATCTATGAACGTTAGGCTGGATCTGTTTTCAGATACGAATTAGTAAAAGAGTAAAGAGTAAAGGAAAAGAGAGCTCGAGAATGTGTTATCAGTTTTCTTCTAGCTGCTAGAGTTCTCAAGATTCCTTGAGTAGACAACGAATTCTGCCCACCTTGTACTTTTTGGAATACATTTCATTTAACTTTCAGAAAAGTGAGAAATAACATATGCAGACTATGCAATAATGAAAGGTGAATTAGAGTAAATGGTTGAATGTAGATGAGTGCGAATTTTCTAATCGCCGAGACATTGGCTGGAAAAATCGGGTAAACTGAATTTCTGAAGTTGTATATGCATGCATTCTTCAGTTAAGTTTCCATTCAATAGCACATAGTTATCAAATCAATTTAAACTTGGGTCAAATGGATATCTCACCGCCAGCAACTCTAAAGGATCTAGCTCAGAATCATCTAAATCACTGTCAGAATCCGAGTGCAAAGCGATACCGGACACGAACATCACATGTAAAAACCCTTTCAAAACTCAAAAAACTAATTTTTCCACTCAACTTTGAGAGAGGCCTCTCACAACTGAAGGTGAGGACCTGAGCTCTAAATTAAAACACGCGACGTTCGCATTTCACCTATCAAGCCTGAATTATTTCCTTTCTGGTCGTGGTGGAAATGATTTTTTTCTTGGGTAAATACCGCGCGAGGTTTCTGCTTGGCACCATCTACTGCACAGGTTCTATTAAAGCATGTGTGAAAGTTTATGTGCCCCGTAATTAGACCCCATCCTGATTAGCAGTTTTGACAGGTACACATTGGCCTGCCTTTTCAATAGGCCTATTTGGTAACGAGCTGTAGAATCAATCACGATAGTAGTTTCAATTTATTGATCCTATACAGGAGTCAGGAGTTGTCCTTGATCAAGAACTTGTAGTCAATTTCATGTATTTGGTATGTTGAATTTTATGCCTATAAATTGACTTGTTCGCGTACATCATTGATTCTACTTGCATTCACAAGAGGCAGTCGCTGCCTTAGATTTTTCTCCGGGCTTCTCAGAATCTATAGATGTTCAACAGATCTCGTTCGCCTTCACGACTAGGTGAATATAGCCTTTTCACTTGGTTGCAGACATCACTTCAAGACTCCGAAAGTAAAGGTCAGAAATGGCGTAGCTCAAGGGTTTAAGGCTTCGAACTCGTTTTTTGCAGACAGCTTGGTGTTGAGCTCTTTGGAAACCCTGTTCCTATATTTCGTAATGAACTTGTAGGTCTCTTCTGCCAACATACTGCAGATGTCCTGAAATTATTTCTAAGTGTTTTCCATTTTAAACTACGTGATGTTAACTATGGCGCATTTATCGAGACCGAAAGAATGTTAATGTCCCTGCAGACGGTGAGCACTGTATCTAAATCTATGTATCTACGAACGAGTGAAGTTGGTTTGGTTATTATTATTCTTTCCTATCGGTCTCCCGGTCTCAGCTCGAGCTTGTATTACTTCTATGAACCAGTGAAAAAATATTTCAGTTTTTCCCACTAGTTCAGGAATTTCCGCACGATGTGACAGGTTTGCAAAGCTACAGCCTGCTGTGCATATTCCGCGATCCTCTGGAATAATTCGATCTTTTGAAGATTTCTCTTGAGTGGTTGGGGCATGACCCCCTCAGCCGACATCACCAATTGCCACATATTCTTCAGTTCTATTGCCAAGTTCTCGTACTCGTACGTTATTTTTTCGGACACCATTCTTCCGATGCTATGAGCCAATGGTAGTGCCACATCAATTATCACCCCATACTTCAGATCCTTCTCAATGAACCCAAGGTCCAGTCTATTGTAGTCCACTGTTCTATCTGTTGTTATGTGTCTGTCCCAATAGAGAATCGCTGTGTCCGTTTCCAACATTGCTGCAGGTTGATACTTATAAGTATCCAAAAAAACCATGCCTAAGAGCCAACTGCTGGTGAATAACATTTGCCACTTGGTTGTGTCGGCCCAGATATGCGTTGTCGGCAAGAACTCGACAACCGGCGATTATATGTTCAATAGACGCGCCAACTTCGCCGCACTATTATTATTATTAATTGCCAGAAACTTATTGAACTAAGATATTTAAAAGTAAATCAGAAGATAGAAGGCAGATAGTCGTATAAGATCATGAAAATTCTCGTCTTCCAATGCAACATTATGGGACCTTTACTCTTTGACATTTCTATGGATGGTCTCCCTCATACATTATTTTGAAGAAGAACAATTCCAAGCTAGGGTAGAAGATGATGTGGATGCTCATCTATATGTAAATGATACGAATGTATCTAATCGAAGTGTTGGGAAAACGAATTGTGTGTTTTTTATATGATATAAGATTGTTACTATCACAATACAGATGGCGATGATGGGATTTACGGGGCAAGTACCAGGTGTGCACTATCGTAAGGCTCCTGTACAAGCGCCCATCAAACGGAAATACTAGCAATCGAAAGATGTCTAGACATAAATCTAGGAACCTATGGGAAGAAACTATCAGAAGTGCTATATAGCTATTCATACAGATAGTAAAGCTACCGTTGAAGCTCTGAGCTCCTATGTCATCGACTCAAAGTTGATTTGGGAAGGGCGGAGAAAATTCAATGAGGTAGGCAAGAAAAATATGGTCTCTTTAGTCTGGGTTCCCGGTCATTCGGGATTCAAAAGAAAAGAAGAGGCCAATATGCTTCCAGAGAGGGCATACAAACGCAATTCGATGGCCCTGAACCTTTCTGGAGAAAACCGAGAGGTGAAACTCTGGCGGAATCTACCAGGGATGGATCACTCCAAACAGTTCCTCCGGAACTTGGAAACTGCTAAATCAAAGAAATATCTGGATCTCAGTCAGAACCAACAACACCTGCTCACTGGCTTTCTCACAGGACATTGGCGCCTAAAGAAGCATATGTTGAGAATGGATTTGTCGGACACTGACGAGTGTGGATTGTGTGAAAAGGAGGAAAAAACTGCTATTCACCTGGTTACGGAATGCTATGCCATTGCAATCCGAAGGGAAGGGGGCTTTGGACAAGAAACTTGTAGGAGTTGAAGCCTCGTCCATGATCTGTAGGGGGCGCGATGAGAGCAGCTCTGTCAGACTGCACAATGGACCTTAAGGTCGAAGTGGACCTTTTCATTATAAACTTTACAGTTACAATGAATTGTTGACTTGTTTGCTCTAAATAGTCTGTATCGATGATAATTTGGAAAATAAACGGATATTGTGACTGTAGTTATCATCTATTTTATATCTATACTAATATTATAAAGAGGAAAGATTTGTATTTTTGTTTGTTTGATACGAATAGGCTAAAAAACTACTGGACCGATTTCAAAAATTCTTTCACCCTTTGAAAGCTACATCATCCCTGAGTGACATAGGCTATACTTTTCACCCGAAAAAATTAAGGATACCTACTATAACTTCAATAATTACAAAAAAATCAGCCAAAATCAGCTATTTTCACGTGCGCTGCAAAAACCGTAAGACTTACGTGGATACAATGTATGACGGAAATGTACCTCTTGAATAGTTCTACAAAAAAGTCCGCGATAGCATGTATCTATCTCTCAAGATTGACTTGCTATTACCTGTTTATGGTAATCAGATGTTTTCCAAAATTATGCACTATTTGGGAGTGTGTTTTTATGAATTGGGTATTGATCCTAATCCAACCTAATACGTTATTTATCCCCAGTATTTAATTTAGAACAAAATTCCCTTCATATCATACAATTACAACGAGTACATCAAAAGATATGGCAGGTTGAAGTTTTGAAGATGAAACCGCCGCGTGAAACAAATTTCTACTCGGGCGAAGCTGGGACGGCCTGCTTGTAATAAATAAAACAAACTATCGGGAATCGGACAATATTTATTTTCTCCTTTATAAACTCTTCAGCCAACGTTTCGGTAGCACCATTGCTCCTTTATCAAGGCTATAAAAAAGGGTATAATATTATCTAACATATAAAAACAGTTGGTCTATCATAACCCCAAAAAATTGAAAAATTAAATTTTTTAAAAAGACTGGCACATATTAAAAGTGGAAAATTATAATCAATGAAAAATTACCTTCGAATATTCATTCACGTAGAAATCGCATATAATAAAAAGTAGGTTGCAAAATAATAATCTCCACCATATACATATTTCCAAAACATCAAATTCTCTCAACAAAGGAACAAGTTGAAAATAAGATATGACACCAAGAAGTGAAAAAGGACAGCCAGGGTGTACCAACGGTACTACCAACTCTATCATCAAAACTTTCCCGGAAGAACAGTTATACTACACAACAAAATTTCTGGCTGAATAAAATAAATTACAACGAAAAACATAAAATTTCAAATTACTTTCAGACATTTAAAATAAATAAAAATATAAAACCGAAAAACAAAAACGAACGTCGAAACTATTAGTTAACGAAAATGTCAAGAAAATATATTATCGAAACAGACAAACTGCAATCACGTTACATCTAACAAACAATCATAAAAACAACTTAAGTTCCTTACATCGTCTCTGTAATTAACAGTATCAAACATTCTGATTTGTACCATCTCACTGATGTTTCTTTTATATAATTGTTTTTCCCGGTCTAAGATTGTAGTAGACTGAAAGTTGAAAATATGTCCTTCCGTGTGTGTGTGCAAGGTGAGAGTCGTCTTATTCGAATTGTCACGGTTGTTAACGTCATATCTATGTTGTCTAAGTCTGTCTTTAAGAAGTTGTCTTGTCTGTCCAATATATGATCTGTCGCAGCCACCGCATGGAACTCTGTACACCAACTCAGACTGAAACTCTGTCGGGATTTTGTCCTTGAGCTTTGTATAAAATTTATCAGTTGTATTCACACTATAAGAAGCACAAGCGCAACCGAGTTCACCGAAGACCTTGTTGATCCTATACGTTATACCAGACAAAAATGGAAATCTAAAAAATTTCTTCGGACCAGTTGTGTTCGGAGGATGGGGACTGTCATTCAATTTCTCACCAATGATCTTGTTCACAAACGTGATGGGGTAGTTGTTTTCTTTCAATATCATTCTCACCTTATCTAGGTTCTTCTTTCTAAATCTTTTATCACTGAGTTTGACTGACTTTTCAACCAAATTACTGACGAGATTAATCTTCTGTGATACGCTGTGATAACTATGGTAATTGATTATCCTATTAGAGCTGATAGGCTTAGTGTACCAGTCAGTAAACAACTTATTTTCCTGTCTTATAACTAATACATCAAGAAAAGGTATTCTTTGGTCGATTTCAACTTCCATTGTAAATTTTAAATTATGATTGTAAGAATTAAATAAATCTAAAACATACTGTGATACTATCCTGAAATTTCTTCGTCGGGTCTCTATCCAAAGGTAGGTATGTCTTCTTGTCGTCCAACATACGTGTAACCTCGTCTTTGTACTCCTTCATGTACATGATGACCGTTGTGTTGCCCTTATCTGAACATCCTATCAATATATCGGGATTGTCCTGAATAAATTTGGTTGTACACTTCAACTGTCTAGCACTAGGTTGTTGTTTTGTTTCTTTGTTGCTTCTATCAATATAGTTACTAACAATCTTGACACACTCCATCCTATATTTATTTTTGGATTCTTCAGGTATCGGTCTTGTTGAAATACAGCTCAACTTGAGCTTGACGACAAGAAGACATACCTACCTTTGGATAGAGACCCGACGAAGAAATTTCAGGATAGTATCAACCATACTTTGAGGTTTCTCAAAAATAATGCAAGTATTACCGAATCTCAGTACAAAAGCCTAATAAGAAGTAATAGTCAACCACCGAGATTGTATTGTTTGAGAAAAACTCATAAAGATAACCTAAGCTTGAGACCAATAGTGGATAATACTAAATCTCCATCTTACAATGTTGGGAGGTTTTTACATGGCATACTGGCTGAAGTACTGACTTCGTCAATTTTTGATATAAAGAATTCTCTACAACTTGTTGAAATTCTTAAGTCGTTGGTGGTTCCAGAGAGTTACATTTTGGTTTCCTTAGATGTTGTGTCCCTTTTTTACCAACATCCCTAGATAATTGGTCATTAATATTGTAAACAAACGTTGGTACTACATAAAGAACTTCACCAATCTTAGTAAGGGCACTTTCAGTTCGTTCGTTAACATCTGTTTTGACAAAAGTTATTTATTGTACGATTCAAAATATTTTAAGCAAATTTTTGGTACTCCCATGGGAGCCCCCACTAGCCCTAGTTTTGCGGCATTGGTAATGGATGATTTATTTGAATATGTTCATGAAAGGGTTGACTTTGACATTCCTCTTATGAAAGTTTATGTCGATGACACCATACTGTTGATTCCGGAAGATAAAACACAGTATGTTTTAGATTTATTTAATTCTTACAATCATAATTTAAAATTTACAATGGAAGTTGAAATCGACCAAAGAATACCTTTTCTTGATGTATTAGTTATAAGAGAGGAAAATAAGTTGTTTACTGACTGGTACACTAAGCCTATCAGCTCTAATAGGATAATCAATTACCATTGTTATCACAGCGTATCACAGAAGATTAATCTCGTCAGTAATTTGGTTGAAAAGTCAGTCAAACTCAGTGATAAAAGATTTAGAAAGAAGAACCTAGATAAGGTGAGAATGATATTGAAAGAAAACAACTACCCCATCACGTTTGTGAACAAAATTATTAATAAGATCATTGGTGAGAAATTGAATGACAGTCCCCATCCTCCGAACACAACTGGTCCGAAGAAATTTTTTAGATTTCCATTTTTGTCTGGTATAACGTATAGGATCAACAAGGTCTTCGGTGAACTCGGTTGCGCTTGTGCTACTTAATCCGGCCCCAGACAATGCGTGTATTTGACGAATGTGCCTTCGTAGTTCGCCTTCGGGTACCCTCCCACACACTGCGGCAAACGCGAAATGTTCGACATTCGTTTCTCTGTTGACAAACGTTCGCCGCACGGCCTCAGTACAGAACAGTAGCAGAGCTGACTGAGGACAGAATAGGCAATCTACTACGCGTAGTTAAGCACACTGTCTGGGAGCTAACGCGAATGAGCGCGAATGTACTTCGTCTTCCTTTGATTCGTGCCGTTTTACCGACAAGACTTCGGATAGCAGGCGAATGCCGCAGTTGAGCTCCCACACAGTACGCGGAGCACCGCGAATGCCAAACATTCGTCAAATACACGCATTGTCTGGGACCGGCTTTATAGTGTGAATACAACTGATAAATTTTATACAAAGCTCAAGGACAAAATCCCGACAGAGTTTCATTCTGAGTTGATGTACAGAGTTCCATGCGGTGGCTGCGACAGATCATATATTGGACAGACAAGACCACTTCTTAAAGACAGACTTAGACAACATAGATATGACGTTAACAACCGTGACAATTCGAATAAGACGACTCTCACCTTGCACATACACACGGAAGGACATATTTTCAACTTTCAGTCTACTACAATCTTAGACCGGGAAAAACAATTATATAAAAGAAACATCAGTGAGATGGTACAAATCAGAATGTTACAGAGACGATGTAAGGAACTTAAGTTGTTTTTATGATTGTTTGTTAGATGTAACGTGATTGCAGTTTGTCTGTTTCGATAATATATTTTCTTGACATTTTCGTTAACTAATAGTTTCGACGTTCGTTTTTGTTTTTCGGTTTTATATTTTTATTTATTTTAAATGTCTGAAAGTAATTTGAAATTTTATGTTTTTCGTTGTAATTTATTTTATTCAGTCAGAAATTTTGTTGTGTAGTATAACTGTTCTTCCGGGAAAGTTTTGATGATAGAGTTGGTAGTACCGTTGGTACACCCTGGCTGTCCTTTTTCACTTCTTGGTGTCATATCTTATTTTCAACTTGTTCCTTTGTTGAGAGAATTTGATGTTTTGGAAATATGTATATGGTGGAGATTATTATTTTGCAACCTACTTTTTATTATATGCGATTTCTCCGTGAATGAATATTCGAAGGTAATTTTTCATTGATTATAATTTTCCACTTTTAATATGTGCCAGTCTTTTTAAAAAATTTAATTTTTCAATTTTTTGGGGTTATGATAGACCAACTGTTTTTATATGTTAGATAATATCATACCCTTTTTTTATAGGCTCGATAAAGGAGCAATGGTGCTACCGAAACGTTGGCTGAAGAGTTTATAAAGGAGAAAATAAATATTGTCCGATTCCCGATAGTTTGTTTTATTTATAAACGGATATTAATGATATTATTATTTTAGAACCAGTGGGGATGGTTGAAACATCTGGATGGTACCAAAAACTTTCCGAACATTGCGTCCTTATCAAATGGTCATATCAAACAATAGATGTCCTCTTAATCATTAAACTAATAAGTACCTAGTTATTAACAAGTGGCATCAATCATATTTGTTATGACTTGATTGAATAAAAATTTGTTTTTCTCAAAATTTGCTTTGCTTCTGTCGGGTATAAAATTTTACTCCGTTTGAAATTCATAGGTACTATTTGAAAACTTAAATGGTAACTGATACTGAAATATTATGTAATATATTTCACAAATATCATCAAAATAAGGAAAAAACCATTTGAAATAATTATTTCGTCCGATGGTGTTTCTATCACTGGGAAAGTGTTTTTTTATCTATATTTTTATTGTACCTGCTTGTTATGAAAAATGTTCAATGTTTCTCCTATCAGTTCTTTGCATTTTTGAACTCACCATCACAGTCCCTTCGCTGAGGGATCTGCTGGGCATCGCCAACCGCCGAATGCCCTCTAGGAGAATTAACCTGCTCGATAATTTCTTCTTTCGATTATCTCGGTTATCGCCCATTTTCGTTAATTCGATTTTCCGAAATTAACACTCGACAGGCACTATAATTCGCGGATTTTTATCGAATATCACTCCTAGGGTGTGTTATTACCTGGGTAACGAACAGTTTAATCGATTCGAGAATGCGTATAGGATTTATTGGAAGGTGGAATGAGAATCTATCTGTTTTATTGACGAATTCATAACTTCAAAACGAAGCGTCACAAGAAGTCAACAAAAGGAATTTTTTGGAGAAATGGTCGCCATAAAAAAACTCAACAAGTCGAGGCTAGTGCTAGTCTCAAAAGTTCAAATGTAAAACCAACTCCGTGTTCAAATCAAGTACAAGTTGGCCTCTTTTTAAATGTTTTGTCTCTATTGTTGGCAACTCGTGAAGACCCTGTATAATATTTGAATATTGTAATCAAAAATCATAGTCATCTATTAATTGACAAATGAATGTTGTCATAATGAATTACTTTCGGAGTTGTGTTTTCAATCATTTTGAAATATAATTCATTTTACTTGAAGAGTTTCCATATTAAAACAAGCATCATAAAATCTATGATGGGTTGTTCACAGATTAAAACTATGCCAAGAATACAGGCTGATTCACGGTGGATGGCACATTAGACGTTTCTGGAGAACCAGACTTCGGATCGGTCTGAAAATTTAATGGAATGCATTATCGGACCTGTTCTACCCAACTAAAATATCTTCGTCAATGCGGTGTTGCCACTTCTATTAGAAAGTAGTAGCAACTTTGCTTTTTCAAATGGAACACCCTGTATATTATATTATTTTTGGAATCTCTAACAACTTTTCGACAACTTTCATTGACATTTCCCTATACGTATCTGTTGCCGTTTTCGAAATATCAATCAATTTCAATTTTTTTCACCAGAAAACATGACCTCCAAAAATGCTGATAACTTCGGGTTGAGAAACACTATGGCATTGAAACTTGGTTTGGAGTTAGGTGATACATGAATGCTTCCAGCACTTCAGCCTGATTTACGTTACTTCAATACAGGGTGATAAAAAAATACAGTCTTTTCGGTTGCTTGAAAAAGTGAATGAAAGTTGTTTATTTCAAATGGAATATATTATTGGAAATTCGGAAAACTGATGAAATTCGCTTTCATTCTATGTATATCATGCCTATACCTAACTAGTCAAATTTCGGATTTATGAGCATTTATTTGTCAAAATGTCCCTTCAGAATGATATTTCCATTCAGTATTTGGTAGGCAGGCCATGATTACTACTTGAATACTTGATAGTACCTTGTGACATTCTCCTGATAATAAAGGCACCAAGAAACTTGAGAGTCGAACTATTTATATGAATTACTATTAAAAAGTAGAACAATCATGTCGAATACTTCGAAGTATGTTCGAATCGCTGGCCGTTCACTTCCAAGCACTTCAAAATGTGGGTGTTGACTGCTTTCGTCGTGGCAGATCGTATTTCTTTGAAATCCAAATCTTCAAATGCTTGGGTAATCCTTTCCAACAATTCATCTCTCAAATGCACGGGTGTTTTGTAAAATTTTTCTTTCAACATTTCCCACAGATAAAAATCTAACGATCTAAGATCGGGTATTCTTGCTGGCCAATTCCATGGTCCCAAGCGCCTTATCCACCGATCTCCAAAAAGTCTCTCCAGTTAATAATAATGAACAAATTCATGAGCACTTCGATTGAGTAGTTTTCTTCCATCGTTTCGAGGGTATTTGCAACTTCTGGGATGATGAAAATGTCGAAATTCAAGCTTCTTGGTGCCTTTATTATTAGGAGAATGTCAAATAGTAATCATGGCCTGCCTACCAAATACCGAATGGAAATACCATTCTGAAGGGACATTTTGACAAATAAATGCTCATAAGTCCGAAATTTGACTAGTTCGACAGGGGCATGATATAATAGAATGAAAGCGAATTTCATCAGTTTTCCGAATTTCCAATAATATACAGGGCGTTCCATTTGAAATAAACAACTTTCAGTCACTTTTTCAAGCAACCGAAAAGACAGTATTTTTTCATCACCCTGTACTGAAGTAACGTGAATCAGGCTAGAGTGTTGGAATCATTTATGTATCACCTAACACCAAACCAAATTTCAATGCCATAGTGTTTCTCAACCCGAAGTTATCAGCATTTTTAGAGGTCATGATTTTCTGTGAAAAAAATTTAAATTAATTTATATTTCGAAAACGGCAACAGATAGGTATACGGAAATGTCAATAAAAGTTGTCGAGAAGTTGTTGGAGATTCCAAAAATAATATAATATACCGGGTGTTCCATTTGAAAAAGCAAAGTTGCTACTATTTTCTAATAGAAGTGGCAACACCGCATTGACAAAAATATTTTAGTTGGGTAGAACAGCTCCGATAATGGATTCCATTAAATTTTCAAACCGATCTGAAGTCTGGTTCTCCAAAAACGTCTAATGTGCCATCCACCGTGAATCACCCTGTATATCATGATTCGGAACTTCAGTTTCTTCTCCAAATGTTTTATGATTTTCTTAAGGATATGTTAGTTCCTCAAAGCTCAAACATTCGAAGTTATAAAAACGCACATTCAAGATTAGGATATTTAGTTTTATACTTCAAATCAATTCGAGGGGTTACCGTTTTGGCCCGAAATTTCTCTTTTAAGACCGACGCCTTCACCATTTCGCATTCATTTCTGAATGTGATTTGTGAATGCATACCTCATGCCCACAGAGGCGAAGAAATATCGAAAATTTTTTAGAATCACAATTCGGACAGAAATTGTCGTACGAACGATCAGAACCCCCCTCGAGTTCGACGAAAGATCTATTTTTATATTCATATGTTATTTGATTCAAATTTCAATCAAATAACATTTTTTCATTCTCTGCATATCACCGAACTCGAATGAAAAGAAATATCCTAATATAGATCCGATTCTTTAAAACTACAAGAATTACAGTTTACAAATTTCTTGTTTCTTCGTGGAATATCATATTATCAAGTTTAGTGTGGAATAACAGAATTAGAATGTTTTTTTAATTAACGGTAAATGTAAAATTCTTGCTTTGATAGTGACAAAATATCAAGTTTCATAACTTTTTGGAATGGTAACCTCAAGCTCCTCTGGAATATACAAAAATCTCTAGTATCAGAATCCCATTTGAAAAATATTGTTCTATAAATAAATATTGATATGCATTATTTCAGGTACTGATGGTTGAAAATTTTCATGCCCTCCCCTAGAACTCTCTAGATTCACTTGTGATTCTGATACTTCAATTTAATTTGAACGAGTTATGAGCAGAAATGTCTCAAAATGAAAATATATGATACGACCGGCGAATTCGCCATTTTGCATGGTCATCTAAATGGAAATAAATGTTTACAAAGGCACGACCGCACGAAAGATCGAACGAGAAATTGTCAGAGTAGGAAGATAGGAAATTCGTTGATACGTTTCTTATCCGTCACTTGTCATATAGTTTGGAAATACGAATTTATTTATCAATGGAAACGTTATGATATGATTGATGTTTTCTGGTTTTGTATTCGATTTATTTGTGAATGGAGATTTTTCATCCGACTACCGCAGAGACACTGGCGGATCCAGACAGTTTTTCAAGAGGGGGGGACATAAATTTTTTCATCGAGTGAGGCATGAATTGATAGAAATTTTTTATCTACTCCCATAGAATAATATATCCATTATTCAACTGATTTTGATCTGTAATAGTCTCTATAAACCAATAGTGTGAGGTAATAATAACTCACGCCTATAACTCACTCTAATATAAATAGGAAAAATGTAGCTTACGAAATGAATAAAAAAGTCGGGTCAATGGGGAACTTTATTTCAGACATCAAGGTAACGTTCTCGCCATCCATTTCTACATTTTCTTAGGTCTGAATATCCAAAAATTGCATTTGGAAAACGTGAATTTTCGACGTTTTCTACATTCGATTTTCGACCACAGAAATCGCTTTTGACAACTGTTGTCAATTTTGAAAATGCAGATTAATTCGAATTTTACTGAAGAAGTCGAAGATAAAATATAGTGTTCAATTCACTTGATGAATTAAATCACCCCTCGCCTGACGGCTCGGGCTGCAAAATTCATAAGCGTGTGTTATGACTTACATTACAATATTTTTTTACCAACATTAGAGGAGTTAAAGACCTAAAATGAAATTTTCTTATTGAAAATATTAGGGATCGATAGAACTACTATCAAGAGATTATTTTCAATTTCGAGATCCAAGGATAGATCTATGATAGTTTTGTTATCAGAGAATAGCGAAGGAAGAGGTTCTCAAAAAAAAATTAGAAGCGATAAGCTATCGCAGTCATCCATTTGCGTATCTGGGTAATTCTCATGAAATTCCGAAATTATTCAGGAATGAATTCTCAAAAAAATTTTCAATAAATTTGAATTTTTTTTGTGGCAGTTTTGTAATACATATGATACTAGATTTCACTCATATAGTGGTCCCCAGATTCAAGTCATTTAAATTATCAGGAGTAGATTTCATTTCTTCTCGGCGTTTCTTATCGTACTATTTCTTTTTTAATTTTGCCTCTTTATCGGACAATTTCTTTTTTCTTGCCATTATTTGCTCCTTAAACGAGAAAAAACGATAAACTCACGTACCACATGGCAAAAGAAATGAAAATCTGAGTTATCTTGGTTTAAAAGTCATTCCCTCAACGTCATTCCCTCACTTCAGTTTGAAATGAGGGAATGACGGTGAGGGAATGACGAAATAACACGAAAACTAAGATAACATAGATACGTAGCCCTGACCTTATGAAAACATTTTGAGCTATGAACACTACCCCCCAAAACTCATCCAAATATAATGTCTCTTTTACTCATACTCACCTCATTTTTTGATAATGTCTAATGGGGGAATGATGTGAGGAAAAGTAATATAGTAATAATTGTAACTGAATACACTATTGCACGAAACCGAGTTGAAGTTTAATCAGAATCACCATAGTAACATAATTCGCGCATTGACTGGCTAGAAAAAAACTCAAGCTACTTTCATAGAATTCGCTCAATATGACCATAGATCGAATATTTGTAACAAAGTGAGGGAATGATTTTATTCAAAGGGACATACATTGAAATCCCATAGTTATTCAATAAGTATATGTCGTGGCTTGAATTGTTATTTAAATATAACGAAAATTACCATTACAATATTTGACTAAAATTTAATTCACAAAAAATTACTGAATAGGATGGAAATATTGAGTTTCAGCAGGAAACTGGTATAGTGGGACAACGTGAGGGAATGATTTTTATGATATAAAATTTGTAATAACTTTTTAATTGCATTTAATGATATCTCGTTTTTCGGGGTGATTGAAGAAAAGGTACCTAGCGTCAAAATAAAAACCTAACATCGATAATAATTACATGGATATCTGTATCAATAGCGGTGGACTTAAATTTTGGAATTCGATGAGAATTACCCATCTACTTAATCCTTCGAACGCTACTTGGCTTCCCGATAAAAACAATTTCCCTATCTTACATTCTTACTGGAGCAATTGCTCTTGAGCATTTGCTAAAGTTATCCGTGAAACGCAAAAGAACGGTACTCACGTTCGTAGTAGGTTTACTCCCTACTGACTAGTTCAAAAGCGACTTGTTCCACGTATCTTCTCCAAAGAAGCCTCCTTCAATTCACGGGATCTCAAGATCACAAGATCCGACGTCTCAAACCACTCCTATACTGAATTTACAACCCGGACATCTTCAATTGAGAAGGGATCCCCAGCGTTCCTTATTTTTCACTTAATGAGGGTGATTTTCTAGGTAAATTAAATGTTTGTTTCGAATACGCTCTAATTATTATTATTAGTATATCGTTCAATGAGCGGTAATGTAAGTCATAACACACGCTGATGAATTTTGCAGCCCGAGCCGTCAGGCGAGGGGTGTTTTGACCATTACCGCAAATTGAACACTTTACTTTATCTTCGACTTCTTCAGTAAAATTCGAATTAATCTGCATTTTCAAAATTGACAACAGTTGTCAGAAGCGATTTCTTTGGTCGAAAATCGAATCGATATCGATTCCCGTAGAAAACGTCAAAATTTCACGTTTTCCAAATGCAATTTTTGGATATTCAGACCTAAGAAAATGTAGAAATGGATGGCGAGAACGTTACCTTGACGTCTGAAATAGAGTTCCTCATTGTCTCGACTTTTTTATTCATTTCGTAAGCTACATTTTTCCTATTTGTATTGGAGTGAGTTATAGGCGTGAGTTAATATTACCTCACAGTATTGGTTTATAGAGACTATTACAGATCAAAATCAGTTGAATAATGGATATATTATTCTATATGGGAGTAGATAAAAAATTTCTACCAATTCATGCCCCACTCGATGAAAAATTTATGCCCCCCTCTTGAAAAACTGTCTGGATCCGACAGTGTCTCTGCCGTAGTCGGATGAAAAATCTCCATTCACAAATAAATCAAATACAAAACCGCAAAACATCAATCATATCATAACGTTTCCATTGACAAATAAATTCGTATTTTCAAACTATATGACAAGTGACGGATAAGAAACGCATCAACGAATTTCCTATCTTCCTACTCTGACAATTTCTCGTTCGATCTTTCGTGCCTTTGTAAACATTTATTTCCATTTAGATTACCATGCAAAATGGCGAATTCGCCGGTCGTATCATATATTTTCATTTTGTGACATTTCTGCTCATAACTGGTTCAAATTGAATTGAAGTATCAGAATCACAAGTGGATCTAGAGAGATCTAGGGGAGGGCATGAAAATTTTCAACCAACAGTAGGTACCTGAAATAATGCATATCAATATTTATTTATAGAACAATATTTTTCAAATGGGATTCTGATACTAGAGATTTTTGTATATTCCAGAGAAGCTTGAGGTTACCATTCCAAAAATATATAGAACTTGATATATTGTCACTGTCAAGCAAATAATTTTTGGTCGCATTCAATTATGACCGTCCGGCCGCAAATAGGATAACTCTTGAAGGAAAAAAACTCTGATACTTGAATTTGCAAGGTTAAGTGTAAATGGGTCAAACCAGCCCCTTTTAATTTAATTTTTTCCCAATTTCAAAAACTACAAATCCGGTCCTCTGAAGGCAAGATGATGAAGATTTTTTGAGTACTCATTCCATCTTTTTTTCGAGCTTCATGAGAACTTTGAGGTGAATAAAGTATACCGCTGCTGCTTCGATAATTGATTCTACTTGAATTAATGAGCTAGCCGCAGAATTATTCGATTCGCATCAATAAGAATTTCGATTAATCCCAAAATCTGGGAAATTAAATGCTGAAAATATTCAATAATCCCCGAACTACTTGTCTTCGAGGAATATGTCTAGACAATGAATCTCTTTATGTACTGTTAAATTATGTTCATTTTTTCTACGAGGATGTATTGATATCTAGTTAGCCTAGACCAGTTCCATGCATAAACCAAATATTGCGATAACATATCAACGAACAATAACTTATTAGAAGTGTCAGTGTCGAGTTCGACGTCAAAAAAGTAAACCAGAGTTACGCAATAAATTAAAAAAAAAGATGTCCACCGAAATTGTAAAAATCGAAAAATTGGAGTATCGAGCCATCATCAAGTGCCTGTATTTAAAATGGTTAAAAGGTAAGCAGATTTACGAAGATATGTTTAATACCCTTGGTGATCAATGTCCTACGCATGCGACCGTGAAAAATTGGACTGCAAGCTTCAAAAGAGCTAAATTTTCCATTGAAGACGATGACCGATCGGGAAGGCCAGTTTCTGTGTCAGTCCCCGAAAATATCGATGCAGTTCATGACATGATTTTATCAGACCGTCGAATTGGGTTAAAACAGATATCTGAAGCACTGAAGATTTCATACGAACGCGTTCATCATATAGTTCACGTCAATTTGGACATGAGAAAAATTTCTGCAAAATGGATCCCCAAATGTTTGAATGTTGACCAGAAGCGTGCAAGGGTAAAAGCATCGCGTTCGATCTGTGCTCGATTTGAAAACGATGTAGACTTCTTAAACCGAATTGTTACTATGGATGAGACTAAGTTACATTTCCACGATCTTGAAAAAAAGCAACATTCGATGGAATGGCGACACTCTGGTTCTACAAGACCTAAGAAGTTCCGTGTCCAAAAATTTGTTGGAAAAGTTCTTGTTTCAGTTTTTTGGGATTTCCATGGAGTAATCATGATTTTTTGGATAAGGGTAGAACAATAACTGGACATTACTATTCGACATTACTATTCGACATTACTATTCGACATTACTGACCACTGTACGGAAAATAATTGAAGAGAAAAGACGCGGAAAGCTATCCAAAGGTATTTTGTTTTTACATCAGGACAACGCCCCAGTACACAAATCTCATGTTGCCATGCAAAAAATTCGTGATTTAGGGTCCGTCCGACTATCATCTCTTTCCTCAACTGAAAAAAGTTTAAAAGGTGGTAAATTTTCTTCCAACGAGGAGGTAATGAAAGCTGTGGAGGACTGGTTTTCAGAGCAAGAACAAACATTTTTTTGAAAGGTCTAGAGACGTTGCAGGTTGCAGGTTCGCTGTAATTATTGTATTCAATTAAGAGGAGAATATGTTGAGTAATAAAATATTTTGACATTGAAATTTTGATTGGTTCTATAGTAGGCTAAGAACTTTTCAATATATCCTCGAAGGAAACAATTTTGTGCGAAGTCCTGATGTCTACAAAGTTAGCAGTGCCACTTGCGAGAAAATCAATGAAACTATTGCATTAATTGTCGAATAATTGTCGATAATTTGTAGTGAAAGGAAAAAATTTTTTGCTAACTTAACATAAAGTAAGCAGAACCGCTTTTTCAATATAGACCGAATATCATAAAAATGATTATAAATAATTGTCGAAGTAAAAACACACCAAAAATTAATTCCTTCTACTTTATTTTACCCCATTTTCCCGTGATTTCGTGCTATTTATGGAATGATCGCATTTTTGATAACAGCGAATTTGTTATTGAATTTTTTTCAATTGCATTAATTGTCGAATACCTGTCCTGAATTTGTCATGAAAGAAAAAAAATTGTCGCGTCCTTAATTTTTTTTCTAGGTGGTGGCTGCTAACATTTATATTAAGATAGCAAAACCACTTTCTCAATATAGATCAAAAATCATCACACTGCTTATAATAATTGTCGAAAAACATATAAAGTAAAAAACACACAAAAAATCCATCCCTTCTAGTTTATTTTACGCCCTTTTTTCAGCGATTTCGTGCTATTTCTTTAATTATCTAGCATTTTTGGCAACAGGGCATTTGTTATTGACTTTTTTCTGTTGCATTAATTGTCGCACGAATACCTGTCCTGAATTTGTCGTGAAAGAAAAAAAATTGTCGCGTCCCTAATTTTTTTTCTAGGGGGTCGCTTTGCTAACTTTATATTAAGATAGCGGAACCACTTTCTCAATATTGATCGAGAATCATCACACTGCTTATGAATAATTGTCGATTAATTGTCGAAGACCATATGAAATAAAAAACACACAAAAAATTTATGCGATAATTAAAGAAATCGCGGGAAAATTACGTAAAATAAACTAGAAGGTATGGATTTTTTGTTTGTTTTTTACTTCATATGGTCTTCAACAATTACACGAAAATTATTTATGATCATTTTTATGATATTCGGTCTATATTGGAAAAGTGGTTCTGCTAACTTTATGTTAAGTTAGCAGAGCCACTCCGTAAAAAAACTAAGGACGCGACAAATTTTTTTTCTTTCACGACAAATTATCGCCAATTATTCGACAATTAACGCAATGGGTTTCATTAATTTTCTCGCAAGTGGCACTGCTTAATTTATAGACGTGAAGTCCTGTGCTGAAAATATTCCCATCATTCTCCCTCCTGGAGAATGGCAAATAAAATTGCGGTATTTTGGAGACACCGTCAACATAAATTTCGAGCAATCTCATCAAAAACCTTCGTAGCTCCATCGTAAAGAAAATTACAATAATTATATTAATGAATATGCAGACAAGGGGAATGCTTTCGCGACAAATCCACATTAGAATAAACTCACCCGGTTTAACTCTTCGTCGTCTGCCATTCTTTGAAACTTTTAATGTGCCTTAACACCCGCGCAGACAAACCCACTCACAACTATTTATCGCGATTTTTTTATCAATTCTTCGAACATATCGGATGAACGAACGACGCATTATGGGAAACATTTCAATATAGAATGGCATTCTGCATAGGACTTATGGGAAACTTATCCGGGCATGTCGTTCAAGCGTAGTTTCCCTCAATTTTCCAATAGATAATGTACCTTATGATGGGACATCACGCAATCTGTCCCTCGTCCTTCTTGTGGAACCCTTTTTCGTGCTCGGTTATAGTTTATCCGAGTTTGAATTTCATCGGCGGTTTAATGGCTTTAGAAATTAAGGTTTAATGATGGGCTGACATGTCTCCCCAGTATGGCTTGCGTTATGCATATAATTAGGTGGATTTATTACCTACCGACTGGCAGAAATCCGAAAAGGTATATGGGACGTCGCTTCTTTATTATATCTGCGAAAGCAAGGAATGATTGATAGTCCGGAGTTATTAGTGTTGTTCGGGTAAAAACATTCGTAGCAGAATTGAATCAATTGGTCGAAGGGTCTCCTCGGGAGATCTAGAAGTAATCAGTTACAACAATACAATTGTAATCAATACAATTGCACAATTGTAAACAATACTCGATTATACACAGATCAGTTTGGATTTCATGATATTTTTCGTGATTTCGTGACAGTCCAAAGTTTTGGATTTTTTGATGGTCATTAAGTACTCGAAAACTATACATAATATTTTATAAAAAATATCTGATTGCATATTCTCAATCTACGCCCTCTATTTAGTGAATCCAACAACTTTGATGGTGATCCGAGAAATTTTCCAAGATATGGAAATTTTGCCGAAATTTCATTTTCTCAGATAGCCCCCAAAGTTACTGTACCTATTCACTAATTCGAGTTCGTAGATTACGAATCTGTAATTGGTTCCTTCCTAGGTGTGATACTTCAGGAAATTTTCAACTTTTTTTGGAAAATTTCCGAAAATTTTTGTATTTTTTGATGGCCATTTCTCGAAAATTATATTTTATAAAAAATATCTGATTGCATATTCTTAATCTACGCCCTCGAATGAGTGAATCCACCAACTTTGGTGGAGATCCGAGAAATTTTGTTTTCTCAAAATACGCGAAATTTTCCAACATATGGAAATTTTGCCGAAATATTATTTTCTCAGATAGCCACCAAAGATCGCAAGGGCTATTCGATCTTTTAGGACTTTAGGTCATTCAAATCGAAGGATTAGTTTCGTGCGCTATTCTCTTCACATATATCCCCCTTAAAAGAAATCTGATGGCCGTGGAATTTTTGAGGATTTCCATGATCAGGATACGAATTTGCCAAAGTTGAAATATTCCTTTCAACTTTGGCAAACATTGTTTACCGGGTAGGAAAAGCGTAACATTCCTGGACGATTGTGAAAATTGCTAAGGCGAGACGCGAGCCGAGACTTAGCAACACAGAGTCCAGGAATGTGTCTTTTCCTACGAGGTGAACATACTATTTTTCCGCAAATCGTTTAAAATTCGACAGATTTTAATCAATTTTGATGAAATCGCGAATTATTTCATTCATAAATAAATGATGCTTCGAAATTCGTATTGAAATTGGTTACGTTATAGATGCATAGAATATTCTATGCATCTATCTATGTTACGGAAACTTTATGTTATGGAAACGTACTCAGGTTGAATTGTCATAGTTGACGCATATAGATTTAATTGCTGGTGTTTCCGAATTTAAAATAGTGTAAAATGATAAGTGATGATGAATTTTCTATTTCTGGGACTCCTCCAGAGCTGGTTGATGCAGTGAAAATACTGTTTCTTCAGAAAAATTGCCGAAAGAAATAATTAGAAAAATTCGTATATGCATATGTCGAACCAACTGTAAGGAAATATCATTTCCTTACAGTAAGGGAATGAATATTTCCTAACAGTTAGGAAATCTTGACTTTTTCTATGACAAATTTTGACTGGAATGTCAAAATTTCCTATCGATTTGCGGAAATAGTATATTATTTCATTAGGAGGAGAAGTGTCACTTTTCGTGGCGAGCTTGAGTGCGAGCCACGAAAAGGCACTTCTTCACCGAATGAAATATGCTATTTTATTTTCAAACGTTTTCAAATTCATGAAAATTGTACATTTATATTGTAACTTTATCAAATAAAAATGACGTTTGAATTGGAAGTTTTCGTATTCTATGCATCTATGTTCATATTGTTCATGGTAACCAAGTAATCTTTTTCGTAGCAACACTTTTCCTGCCGCCGGCCGGAGGGAAAAGTGGTTGCTACGAAAAAGATTCATTGGTTACCATGAAGATAGATGCATAGAATAGGTACAAAAACTTCCAATTCAAACGTCATTTTTATTTGATAAAGTTGCATTAAATGTACAATTTTCATTAATTTGAAAACGTTTGGAAATAAAATAGCATATTTCATTCGGAGAAGAAGTGACTTTTCGTGGCTCGCTTTCAATTATCCGCCTCAATCCGTTCGGCGGATAAACTCAAGCTCGCCACGAAAAGTGACACTTCTCCTCCTAATGAAATAATATACTATTGAAGCAGTGCTAAATAATTATCACCATTCAAATTGCAATCAATGAAATAGAGGTTAATGATATGTTTTCGAACATTTCCTGTCCAAACATCAACCTTTTGAGTGAATTTTTCTAGTGAGAATTTTGACTATTAGCATGACCATTAAGAGAAAAAGTGCACTAATCAGAAGACAAAACGTGATTGGATAATATTCCAACCTATCCATCATTTTTTCACGAAAATAAGTTCTTTTATCAAAAATCGATATAGGACTGACATCGAATGTTGTGTAGGCATCTCTATTCGGAGTACGGAGTATGTAGATTTTCTTCGAATTTATGCATCACATCTAATTTTACATCCTCAAACAGTGTATAAGCAGCTGCTTTTTATAAGCTTTTACATATTTAGTTTCACCTGTGCCGGTGTCTGTCTGTCTGTCTCTCTGTAATCAAATCTTGCGGGTTCAATTTGACACACTTCTAATCGTCCGATTGATTTGAAATTTGGCAGGTGTACATAATTTTGGTGACAATGCATCATCATGAAATATTTGTTATAGAAAAAAATCAAGATGGCGGCTCCAAAATGGCGGATGAGTTCTGCAATTATGATCCGATTCCATTCAAAATTAGTATCGATACATTTTTGGGTTCGGCAAAGATGATTCCTTTGTCAAACTTGAAAAATTCAAAATGGCGGCTACAATATGGCGGACGAGTTTTGTAATTATCATCCAATTTCATTCAAAATTGGTATCTGGAGGTTTTTCGGGTCGGAAATTACGATTCTTCAAAATTGAGGAATTCAAGATGGCGGCTTCAAAATGGCGGATAGGTGTTATAAAAGCTTGCCTTTAAACATGTTTTTTTATAAAAGCTCATTTTATCTGTCTTACATGCGCAAACCCTCGAAACTGCATATCCGGAAATGTTTCATGAAACAAGTGACTTGCTTCTTTTTTTGTTCGGGCGCTATCTCCGTAACCAATCATTTGCAAAATTTTTAGTTTGTTCATTTCCATTAATCGAACCATTAATTGAAGTTAATAAAATTCAAATACAAATTAGACAATTTATCAGCATAAAACAATTTACGGAGGCCAAGTACCATTGCCAAAGAGAGTGTTTTACGTCTACGTAAAATGAAATCTATTTCATGGTACCATCTGTAAAAGACACTAATATGTTCACATCTCGAAGGTAAATAAGTTCCGTATCATTGTGATAAGATTTGGGAATATTCGAGAGAATATTATTAAGATTTTATTTTCTGATTTTTGCCATTAACATAAAAATGAGAAAGTTTCTGAATTGAGAATGACGCGACCTTTCGAACGATGTGGGTTGTAATGGGGTTTTCTCGTAGCAACCTTACCTCGAGCGCCAGCTATTCTTTTTGCTCATAAGGTAGAATAGCAAACCTGCCAGGATAGCTGCTTAGCCGGAGACAGAGTTCGGTTGTATCTAGGGTGTTAGCGATAACTGAGAAATCGAAAATAGAGCAATTCACACAATTTATTCAAACGGTTGAAATAGTGATACAAATGCAATAATGTCAAGAAAATATCAAATATGCAATAATAAGAAAATATCAAATATTCACCAATATCAAGAAAACATCAAATATGCATTAATCTCAACAAAATATCAAATATACACAGGTAAAGAAAAATGGTTCAGTTTTGCCTGACTGCTAGCATTCATTCAAAAGAAATATTTCATGGTACGAGTCAGCCAGAATAGAATGGGGGGGGGGGGGGATTTGAATTGAACGGAGAATTTAAATCTACAGTTGAAAAATGTGAGACGGATATTAAAATGTACAGTGCTTACTTTTCGTCCGATATTCTTTCAGTCCGGAAACTCAAAAGAGTTATATTGTCTACTTAGCTTGTTTCACGTCTAGAAAGGTCGGGTTTGGCCAGGTTAAATATAAATGGTCAAACAGGACGCACCGAACTAGGGGCGTGAAGGATCGGTACCGAATCGGAATTCGACTGCACGTTCTATAGCATTGGTTTGCATGGGCCCTCCGGTCTGACTATGAGATTACTCACCATAAAGGACAGACACTAATCAGGCACCGACTTACTCGGATAAACGTACTAGACGGAGTCTTGCACGAGTAAAGGAAGGTTTAATACGGATCTCGACGTAACAGCTATTTTGATAGACTCAACGAAGATACAGAAAAATAGGACTGAAATGAATTGGATCGGTACTTACGATTTCGGTGCACTGATACTCACTCGGTAAAAAAAATCAGAAATTAATTCCAGCAGCAAATGACGGAAAGTCAGCTATTGCTGACCACTGACTCTATAATCGCTATACTTTTAAATCGGAAAGGATAATTAATTCGAAACGCAAAAGCAAAGAAAAGTACTCAATTGAAGCCGAAGCAAAAGTGAACAATGGATGACAGATGAGGGGAAAATCGCCTTTTATAATCTCCCTGAGGGGGACGGAAACGGCAGGCGCACAAATGCTACTTTTCTAGAAAAGTACTCCGGTAAAAACTTCTACGAATCTGGCTTATCGTACGTATAAACTAGAAAAACGGCGTTATCTACATTCTACGTGGTTCTTATGACTCTTTTTACTATGTTCTCTGCATGTAAAACAATATCGAACGGACCATATTCGATCTTCTCGGTTTAATTCTGAACGGAAATGAAATGCAGGAATTTGAAATAAAAATCCGGAAGAATTAATTTAAAATGAAGGCCGATTTCATGATCGGAAAATCGGACTTCATTACAGGGTATCTTGTGATACCTTTAACTACTTTTTATTCGAAATATTGAGGGTGTACCTGTCTCTTGAAGGGGGTTGATTTTCACGTAGAAGAATAAGTGTTTCAGGATATTTCATGAATATTTGCAGTAACCGAGATAATGAATTTATGCCATATTTGGCTATCCACACTGTATAACATTTCATCATTTTTATCTTGTACCTATTGATTTCCAAGATTCAATTGAAAATTTAAAGACTAAACAATAGAATATCTTAATTCAAAGTGCACTTGTCCATTAAAAGCAGAACAGTGCTCGTACCATTTCGTGATTTTCCATTTGCATTAAAGCTACGTTCCTTACATTATCAGTGAACAAACTTCAGACTTTGCGTGTTCTTGCATTCGCTAATTTAAATTCTCAATGATGAAACACAAATGCAATTCCCGAAACTCGATGCACGATATTTTCATGGAATCTTTTTTCCTTTACTTCTGGCGGTATTAGGTAGGTATGTAAGATTTTTTTATACACTGAAGAAAATATGTTTCAGGCAAAAATATTTTAGTTTCTGGTTCTTCATGCTTCGCGAATAAATATATTATTATAGGGTGTGCCAGATAGGTACGAGAAAGTTTGTATCAGGTGTTTGTTTTGGAGTGATAGAATTTTCGATAGGGATAATTGTGATTTCACAGAAGGTAGAAGCCATGTTTTTTTTATAAGCTTTTATTTAGTTTCACCTGTCCCGGTGTCTGTCTGTCTGTCTGTCTGTGTGTCTGTAATCAAATCTTGCAAGTTAAATATGACACACTTCTAATCGTCCGATTGATTTGAAATTTTGCAGGTGAACCTCATTCTGATGACAATGCATCATGAAATATTTTTTATAGAAAAAATCAAGATGGCGGCTTCAAAATGGCGGATGAGTTTCGTATTTATGATCCGATTCCATTCAAAATTAGTATCTGGGGGTATTTGGCTCCGGAAATGATGACACTTTTGTCAAAATTGGGAAATTCAAGATGGCGGCCACAATATGGCGGACGAGTTTTGTAAATATGATCATATTCTATTAAAAATTGGTATATGGGGGTTTTCTGGGTCGGAAATTACGATTCTTCAAAATCGAGGAATTCAAGATGGCGGCTTCAAAATGGCGGATGAGTGTTGTTATAAAAGCTTATCTTCAAAAATGTTTTTTGAGAATTAGGCTTGTTTGATATTTCTGTTCAGTAGGCATCGACAAATTATCATGGAAAGACTCACGCCGCAACAACATCTACAAATTGCTGAAATTTATTTTCTCTATTTCAGTATCGTAATGTGTTCATTACAGTACTAAAAACAGTGCTGTAATGAATTCATTACAGCATCGTTTTCAGTAACATTTTTCGTTTTGTGGTTGTCAGCAATGACTTCCGATTCTTTCAAATTTCAGCAAACGTCAATTTTCGTCTTTCCTTACATTCACACCAACTGCCAAGATACAATATGAAAGTCACTAGGACCTATAATTTGAATTTTTTCATTGAATTTCACAAAATTTTAATGAAATAGAGAAAATATCGTCTAATACTCGTTGCAGAATGCAATTCCAATACTCATGCGTTCGAAAACTCGCTCCTTCGTCGCTCGTTTTCGAATTTCGCATTCGTATTGGAATAGGAGCCCATTCTGCAACTAGTTTTAGAATATACTATTCAAAATCAGTGCTCTATTCGCCAAACTCAAACATACGTGAAATTTATGGTTCACATAATCGTCCATCAGAGCAAAATATTCGTCGAACTATCGATATATTTCGGACAACATTTTCTCTACTCGAAGCAGCAACAACAAGACAAAGAACTGTACGTACAGAAGAAAATAACGCTCCTGTAAGTGGTAGTGTAAATGAAGATCCAGATTTGTCTATCGGTCGACTTTTACAACAAGTTCACAACAACTCTGTGCAAGGACGGATTTACGGCAGAGTACTGGGGGTAGCTACCCCCACCCCATGAGTATCGAATACCTGAGAAAAAGTTGATTTACATAAAATATTTCATACATTGTGTACCTGATTTGATGGTTTTCATTCGTTATCACCCCCCTCCCCCATGATCGTTATTACCCCTCCCATGAAAAACTGCTATATCCGACCTTGACCCTGTGCATCCACCACATGGAAAATTTTGCGTAAAGATCTTGGTCTACAAACATACAAGATCCAACTGGTTCAAAAACTAAAGCCACTTGACCATAATAAGCTTCGTTTGTTTGCTTGTCGAAAAATTGTGTTTGGTGATGAAAGCTCATTTCTGGTTGAACGGCTACGTAAACAAGCAAAAATGCCGTATATGGAGTGAAAACAATCCTCAAGAAGTTCTGCAGGTTCCATTAAATCCTGAAAAATGCACTGTAGGCATCATCGGTCCTCATTGTTTTTTTAAAAACGATACTGGAGCTAATGTTACATTACAGTGAATGATGCTCGTTACAAATCGATAATCAATGATTATTTGTTTCAAAATTTGAATGATAGGTATCGACCCAGAAGTGTTTTGGTTCCAACAAGATGATGCTACACCTTATGCTGCTAGCGTAACAATTTATTTATTGAAAGAAAGATTTGGCATTAACATTATTTCTAGAAATGGTCCAATTAATTGGCCTCCAAGATCATGCGACATAACTCCAATGGATTATTTTCTTTGTGGTTATGTCAAGTCATTTGGTTTATGCTGATATGATAAACCAGAAACCATAGATGCCGCTCTGGAAGCCATTATAACTTCTGTCATTGCTGAAATAAGACCTGGAATTACTCTAAAAAGGGGTTCAAAATTGGTCTGGTCGAATGCGGTTCCTCAGAGCTAGTCGTGGTCGACATATGCCGAAAAATATTTTTTCTACAAGCACTTTTACGATATCGATTTGATTTCAACACAAGGGCGTAGCCAGGATTTGAAACAGGGAGGGGGCAAAATTCATACCAAGGGGGCAAACCATGCATGGTCATACTCCATGGTTGTTCAGAATGTAAAATTTTATGATAAAAAGAATAGGCAAATTTAATTTATTTTTTCATTCAGGGGGGGGCAGCTGCCTGCCCCTGCCCCTGCCCATAGCTGGCTACGCCCATGATTCTTATGATTTTTGTGAAAAAATCGCTGCTAAAGAAAATGGAGATTTTTCAAGTGCTCCTTGTATTTCTTAATTTGCAGAAATTTTGTTGAAAATATATTTTGATCAAGTGTTCATCAAATGAATAATGAACCACTTCAAATAAGGTATGTATGAGAATATTGACATTTTTTGGAATAAGATATAATGTATAATGGTGGCCTGGTGTTAGTAAATAAGTGCAACAAACTTCAGGAGGTGATTCTGCATGAAAAACTAGTGACATCTGAAGGCATCTGAAGATATATAATTCATTTACGCCAATGCTTCGTTTTCCGAGATACGGGCTTTTACTTGAAAACTGACTATTTATTATTGCTCTAAAGCTGGTCGAGATATGCGAATGAAATTAGATGGGTTCCAACACTTTCAAGTCACTGGTGGAAGAACACATTCTTTCACGCATTTTCCTAACCACAGACTTACTTGATCAGCGTTCTGTGGTTCTTACCAAAGAGGATAGATTAGACAACTCTCTGATTCTAACCTGTAATCCGAAAAAAACAATTTTGTTGCGAGTCGAACACCTGGTGTCCTGGTATAATATATTGGGATTACTTATTACCATTAATATATAAACCTTTTTACCCTTTCATCCATTTTAATAAAATCCCATGATGTTGGAAGAAATTCAAAGGAAATTCCAATCTGAATTGGATAACCTTAAGAGTGCCCAAAAAGGTTACTTGCCATAAAGGTTTATTTATATCCATCATTCTCAATATATTTTTACAGAATTACAAAAGACTGTTTCAACTCGACAGCAACTAGAAGGACAACTAAATGAAAATGAAATAGTTAAAGGCGAATTGGATATTTTGGGAGATGATTCCAAAGTATACAAATCTGTTGGACCTGTACTCATCAAAACTGAAATAGCGGAAGCCAAACAAAACGTATCTAAGAGAATGGATTATATTTCAAAGGAATTAAAGCGAGTTGATGACCTTATTTCCTCCATAGAGAAGAGGCAAGATAGCCATCGAGAAGCTCTGAATAAGTTGCAGCATCAACTCCAACAAGCCCATGTTAAAGCCGCAATGCAAGCTTGAATTTGACACCTCCAAACATTTACTGTAAAGCTGAAGCAGTTTAATTCATTAATTATTTCATATTGATTGAAATATTAACTGGTAACTGGTTGGAATTAGTTTGGTAGGAGCTCATTTGCCTTTAAATTATTGTATTTTTAACTAAGCCTTTCTACTGAATAAAACTGATAACTTTCAATAAACAAAATCAATTTCACTTGCAGTTTATTTCTTTATCTTATTTAAATATACATACAAATATACTCCATTCACTTTTATAATGTATCCCTGTTTGCCATGATTTAGGTTTATCAAGTTTTTAAATAAACTTACGCAGGTAGGTTCTCGTTAAATGAATGATTCTCAGGGACGTTGTCAATGCTAATTTCAATTTACTCTTTTAACTTTGTAAATGGAGTTATTACTTTTAAGGTTTAACGCTGACACAGGGTTTTGTAGTACCACCACATTTTCATACTGGAATATTTCAAAATATGTCTTCTGGAGGCTTATTTCTTGAGAATTTTGAAAAGTGGGGAATTTCACTGTTAATAAGTTTTTCTGTCAGGTTATTCAAGTACGTTTATTCTTTTTTCGAATAAACTATCATCAAGTAACAAACTATTCTGTCCATTATTTTTCAGTAAAATTTCAACACTTGATTCTTGATTTCATACAAGAAAATAGCATAATGTTCCAACTATGATTATACAGGGTGTATTTAAAGGTGAGGCTTTTCTTTTAACAGATGGTTGAACTCATGAAAGTAAGTCATTTTACTAAAAATTTTTCACATGCCCCTGTTTCGAGAAAATGACACTAGAAGATTTTCTAGATATCAATTAATTGATGGTGAATCAAAACAAAATGCCAGTTCAGCGTATAAGTTGTACAGAACAAGATTTCCGCGGAGAAATCACCCAACTTCGCGGATGTTCATCAACCTGGTGCAGAGATATAATGAACAGAGAGAGATGCAGGTCAGAGTCGTAATAACAATAATAAATAAGCTTTATTTCAAATAAAGATGACATATGTACAATGTTACATTATCCTCCTGAATTGAAACAGTGTCACTGGGTTCTATACCCATTAATTAAATGTACATATTTTCAATGTCATACACCAAGAATTCTTCAATTGTGTATGGTTCGACTTGCAGTAATAGTTTGAAGATTTGCCTCTTGAAAAGCTCAAGGTTTGTTGTATTGATGTCCAAAATTTTTCAAATTGAACATTTCATATAAGAAATTTTCGGTAAAATGACTCATTCCGATGAGTTCTATCACCTGTCAAAAGAAAAGTCTCACCTTAAAATACACCCTGTATACGTGAAACGTTTCCAGTATTAACAGAGAAGAAAGTGTCTTCAACATTCGCCAGGTCTTTGGAATTATTGAATTCCCATAATATTTTCCCAAAGTAAATAAATATTTTGATAAATACGTAATTACTACGACTTCTATGTAGAAACGATAACGTTGCTTAGTCAACTGATAGGAATATGACTATAACCTAACATTTTCAAAATATACACGGTGAAATGTGTCAGAATTTCATGGCCAACTGGGATACATTATAAAATTGAATGGAGTATAGAAACTAAACCTGAAATTTTAAAATAAAATGTAATTCCGCAGGTAATCAAGTGTGAGACGTCTTGCGTCAAATTTGGTTACTCAATTAGAAAATAATAATATAGATTATTTTGGTATATTTATTGAAAATCATATCTGAAATAAATAGATAACAATTAAATAAAAAAATAAGCTTAATTAAGGATAAGATACATCCAGTCATTCCATTAATCTTAAGTTCTGAAGTGCTTTTTCCAGTCGCTCCAGTTCTATTTTGGTTTGAGAAAGCTTCTCAGAATTTGCTTCTTGGACTTCCATAGGAACCTGTGAAAAAATCTATATTTATTTCAAAATATTACTAAAGGGGCTGAAGGACTTAGGTCAATTGCCTTAAATACATTTATTTATTTATTTTTATTTATTACTAAAGTTCCTCAAACTTCTAACACATGAATGAATACAAGTTTCTTGGATATAAATTACAAGGATTCAATCACATCTCTAGTAAATTGGTGGAAGGAGATATTTCTTGGCAGACTTCTGTGGCACCACAGATAAGTATCGGGATCATTGAATTGACTAATAAATTTACAGAAGAAAAGTTTATGTGATTTTAACAACATCAGAATTTATTTTTGTTTCATCTGAACAATCTTACCTTAGAATAATCCGCAGTACCCATAGTTTTTGATAAAGAAGTTTGTGTTCCTTGTAGTGCTTGCATCTTTTTCTCAATTTTAGCTATTTCTTTAGCTGGTTCAATAAGCCCTTTTAGTAGTAAATGCACTTCACACTTATCAGAAACAGTAATAGTAGTACAACCGCTTGGTGCTTCCCCATCACTGGCTATCTTTGAACAGTATGACAAGGTACATAGTGCAAAATTGTATTTAGTTACAATGTTAGAAACAACAGGGTCTGAGCATTTTGCATAAGCTGAAACAAGAAATTAATTATAAACGACTTTTCTTTTCAAAATTTCTTAAATGTACCTTCTGTCTTCGTCTTATTAGGCAAATTGTAATCACTTCTAGCTGATCTGATAGCTTTAGCTACTCGCTGAATGAATTCAACTTCTTCTTCAATCATTTCTTGCCTCCACCCTAATTCTTCTGCTTCAGGATATGGAGCAACACAAATGCTTTGAATTTGTTCGGTAGATTTGGTAGATCTTGGAAGCCTCTGATAAAGTTCTTCAGTAATAAAAGGCATGAAAGGCGAAAGTAATCTAAGAGCTACTTCTAAAGCTCGGAAGAGGGTTACACTAGCTGTTTTTTTGACTGATTCATCATTTCCGGCAAACACAGGTTTGAGATATTCCTGAAAACAAAATTAATTAATGAACCATGTATTATGTTCAAGAGGATTAATTATTTTGGCATTGATTTGTCCACTCACCAAATAAACATCACAAATTTCATAAAGCCAAACATTGTATGTTGCATTAGTTGCTAGTGAGAAATCATAAGTTTCAAAACCTCTGTTCGCATCATGTGCAGCTCCTGCAAGCCTACTCAAAATCCATAAATCCATAAGGCTTTCGTTACCAATGAGGTCATTATTCTCAGGAGCTACGAAATCAGGTCCCAGATAAGTTAGAGCAAAACGAGTAGCGTTCCAGATTTTGTTACAGAAAAATCTACGAAAATAAATTAATTAATATCATTGCTGTACTTTATTCTGAAAAAGCCAAGTTATATGGTCTGTTTTTCATTACCTGTATCCTTGAACCCTGAGTATATCCAAGTTGATGTCTCTTCCACGGCACATGGCACAAAGGGCAAATCTCAAAGCATCCGTTCCACATTCAGGAATGCCCTCTGGGAAATCTTGTTTCTGTCCAGCCTTGGCCTTCTCTACTTCTTTCAAATCTAGATTACCATCGATAAGTTGCATATGAAGACCTTCAAGAGTGATACCATTGATGACATCCATTGGATCAATAACATTTCCAAGAGATTTGCTCATTTTACGACCATGTGCATCTCTGATGATGGGATGGAGATAAACTTCCCTGCAAAAATTTCCATTGTTTAGTCAAATAGAATGAAATGAACTAGTCATAATTTCAATGGAACCTTGACAGGATAAAAATAAATCCTCACCTGAATGGTAACTTGCCGAGCAACTTTTGACCAAAGAACACCATTCTTGCAACCCAGAAGAATAAAATATCATGTCCAGTTTCCAACAAGGATGTAGGGTAGAAGACATTGAGATCTTCAGTTTGATCTGGCCACCCAAAGATTGAGAATGGGAATAGACCAGAGGAGAACCAAGTATCTAAGACATCCTCATCTTGGGTTAATGTTATATTGTCCACTGTTGTTGAGAATTTCGTTTGAGCTTTCTCTAATGCTTCCTGCTCTGTTCTGCCAGATACCCATATTTCTGTTTCACCCACCTAATAATTTTACAATGAAATTTATGAAATAAAAATATAGGTAACTGTTAGGTAGCTAGAAATCATGGAAATGTAAATAAATAAGGCATTCAGATCTAATTTCAACTAATTTTTCTAATATTTGATTTTTTTTGTTACGTATAATAAAATACCAACTGACAAAGTAACTGCAAAATTCAGAAGGAGCTGTTTAAATTTGAATTTTTTTTTGGTAAAGCAAAGATAATATAGCAAGGAGTAAATGATTGATATTTGAAGAAAAAAACGAAGGATTCACAAGTTTTTTTAATAAATTTGTTAATGTGTTTGTCCACTGCGGTTATCTATACATTCTATACAGTCCCCAACACGTCTTGGCATTGATGCAATAAGATGGTCTTTTTCTTCTTGAGGGATACTATCTCAAACTACCCCTACTTCATATCTCAAAGCCGCCAAAGTTTTGGGGGGCTGGGGTAAATTTCCAAGCCTTCTACCCATGATGTCCCAAACATGCTCTATGGGCGAAAGATCGGGAGATCTGGGCGGCCATGACAGGAGAATCACATGGGTTGGTTAAAAAAATTTAAACTAACTCTGGCAACATGAGGTCAAGTATCATCTTGCTGAAATATTGGATTCGCAAGCAGGTTTAGGTAAGGGAGAACATGTGGCTCCACTATTTCTTGAAGGTAATGCAGCACTGTCATGTTACCTTGAATAAATACTAAAGGTTACCTACTTGCATGTGCAATGGCACCCAATACCATAACGCCTACTAACTGTCCGGTGCACATGATGCTCCACATCAACTTGAGGTTCACGTCTTTCTCACCGACGTCGAATAACACTTCTTCGGCCATCATGTGCACCCAAGGAGAATCGAGATTCATCAGAAAAGACGATCTGATGCCATTCCACATTCCAATTTTGACGTTCTCTACACCACTGTAATCGTTGCCGACGATGCTCAACCGTCAGAGGTAACACAAGATGGTGTCGATAATGCTGCAGTCCAAAAGACCTTATTCGGAGGTAAACCATTTGGACAGTTGCAGGATGGCCTTGTTCTCCTTTGGCTCACCAGCCAAAGATCGAGTTGTCGCAAATCGGTCTCTAATGGCCATAAGTTTTAGACGTCGATCTTGAACTTCATTTGTGCCCCTTCGACGTACGGTGCCTACTCTTCTTCGATTTTGGGCATTATCAAACCACGCTTGACAACCCCGCCCCTCGCAGACAAATAATTCGACCTCTTTCAAATTCCGTGTACACGTGCTCTAGGAATTTTAACAACAACTAAACATCGACTTTGGATCTCCTCGAACAGCTGGTTTGTTGTAAAATTTGCAAAAAACGACTACAATATTTCAATAACAAAAAATGTTTACATGAAAAAACTTTCACGATTTTTTTCTCCGAATTTAATCTTCTACTCCTTGATGTACTATCTTTATTTCACCAAAAAAATTTGAAATATAAACAGCTCCTTCTGGGTGTTGCAATTTCTTTGTCTGTTAGTATACAGGATGGCCAAGAGATTGACGTCAAAAAGGAAAAAACAGGTCCCTCATGTCATGGGCTATTCGAATCACCCCCATGTATGTTATGCTATTTTTCACGGTTTTCGAGTTATGAATTTTTTCATGAACTTTGAGAATTTTCGACTTGACCATCTTAAAAAAAAATTTAAAAAAATAAAGTACAAGACTTCTCTGTGAAATTATTTTTGTAGCTTAATCTCCATGAATTTTACTTTTATACATAAAATAACCAGATTCGTAACTTTGATAAAAATTATGGAAATGTTGCTCTCAAGTGAAAAAGTTACGTAAATTGGATTATGATCTGAATTTTCGAATCAAAATTAAAAATGTAAAAAGGCTAATTCAAGGTTTCTTAGTATGCTTAAAAACTGCGCTCAACAGTCAGCTTTTAGAATCATTGATAAAAAATGGTACTTAACAATCTACTTTTGCTAGAATTAGCCTTCAAATTCATCGAGGTGGAAAAAATCAAAGAACTAGACATTTACTCCAAAATTATTTTTTTCCATTTTGAGATATTTCTGATCAAGTTATGATAGAAAATGCTGAAAATTAATGAAAATTAGCTTTAGATGTTGGTCAAGAAAAGTTCTAGATAAAAAAAAGAAAAATGTATGGCAATAAATCACACATCATAATGTAAATAAATAAAAAGAAATTTATTTATAAAATTTGCAGTAGGTGTTCAAAGTGGCCACCTCCAGCCTCAATACACATTCTACACCTTCTTAGAAAATTTTCTTTCAATCGCATAAAACCTGCCCTGTTCTCTCTTAGGACACGTTCGGCATCTCTTATCTTCAGTCGCCGCTCGTCTTCACTCGAATATTCTCGGGCGTAAACAATTTCTTTGAAATAACCCCAAACGAAAGAATCGATGGGATTAAGGTCAGGTGGGGGCCACTTGATTGGTCCGCTACGTCCGATCCATCTGTTCGGTTATCGTTCATTCAAATGATTACGGACTTGAGTTGCGTAGTGACACGGGGCGCCGTCTTTTTGGAATATCATAGTTTGACGAAGCTGAAGACTCACATCTTCCAGGAGCAAAGGAAGTTCATGCTGGAGGAAATTTTTGTACGTTTCTCCATCAAGTCTGGCAATTCATATGGACCAATTAGTTCACCATTGAGGACACCAGACCACAAGTTAACGTTTTTGGAAATTTGATGTTCTCACATCATGAGGATTTTCAATCACTCACGTGTGGTAGTTGTATATATTGAAGATTCCACATCGCTCAAATCTTGACTCATCTGTCCACAAAATTGTATTAGGATCTTCTCTCTCTTTTTGTATCATAGTTCGGCAAAATTCAACGCGCAATTGGTGGTCTGCAGGCAGTAAAGCTTGGACTCGTTGAATGTGGAATGCGTGGTATCCTACTGCGTGAAGTATACCTTGGATAGAAGTTCTTGGGATGCCCAGAGCACGAGCCAATCTTCTCGTACTGGTAGATGGATTTCGCTGAACTTCTTCGAGCACCCTTTGCCTGCGATCCGGATCAACTCTAGGGATTCCTTCACGACCACCACGTTGACCAGGAATGGGGCCAGCCATTAAGGTTTGGTGCGTGTTAATAAAAACACGATGGTCTGGATAATGCTCAGGTTGCGGCCCACCACGATGTTGAAGATGTTCACGATACCCGAATAGATGGAGCGGACGCAGTCGACCAATCAAGGGGCCCCCGCGTTCACCTGACCTTAATCCCATCGATTTTTTCGTTTGGGGTTAATTCAAAGAAATTCTTTACGCCTGAGAATGTTCGCGTGAAGACGAGCTGCGACTGAAGATAAGAGAAGCCGAACGTGTCCTGAGAGAGAACAGGGCAGGTTTTATGTGATTGAAAGAAAATTTTCTAAGAAGGTGTAGAATGTGTATTGAGGCTGGAGGTGGCCACTTTGAATACCTATTGTAAATTATATAAATAAATTTCTTTTTATTTACATTATGATGTGTGATTTATTGCCATACATTTTTCTTTTTTTTATCTAGAACTTTTCTTGACCAACATCTAAAGCTAATTTTCATTAATTTTCAGCATTTTCTATCATAACTTGATCAGAAATATCTTAAAATGGCAAAAAATAATTTTGTAGTAAATGTCTCTAGTTCTTTGATTTTTTCCACCTCGATGACTTTGAAGGCTAATTCTAGCAAAAGTAGAGTGTTAAGTACCATTTTTTATCAATGATTCTAAAAGCTGACTGTTGAGCGCAGTTTTTAAGCATACTAAGAAACCTTGAATTAGCCTTTTTACATTTTTAATTTTGATTCGAAAATTCAGATCATAATCCAATTTACGTAACTTTTTCACTTGAGAGCAACATTTCCATAATTTTTATCAAAGTTACGAATCTGGTTATTTCTATATATATAAGAGAAAGATGTTGGTTACACCATTTATAACTAGAGATCGGATGGACTGTTTGTTATGAAACTTCATTTATGGAATCGTCTTCGGTCTGGTTATTATAAAATACTATAAAACTTCGAAAAAATTGATGAAAGTTTTACTTATGCAGGAAATGCTTTTCCTTCTTTTGAATAAGGCGACTAGGTGTCGCTACCGTTGATGCGTAGTCGTACAGTGAATAGACAAGTCACTGCACATAGTCGTACTCGTAGGTTGATATTACCGCTGTTAGATGGCGATATGTGATTCGCATAGAACTCATGGTAACATGGAAGTCTATTGCCAGATAAAAAAGCGGGTAAACTTATCTCAAGTTGGTGGAACAGTGAATTTTTACCGAAAGATCAAGTATCTGATTTTGACGATCAGTTTCAAACGTGAGTTGGCCATCTTCATTTTTTTTCTTTATTTTTGAAATGCTTTCGAATTTCTGTTTGGGTAATAGATATTTGCGGAAATAACTGAATCCAAAATTGCCCATAATTAGTAATTGACATATTATATTCGTGTTTCTGTTAGCACAGAGACAGTATTGTAAGCGTCAATAATTTTGAAACGTTTGCTAGCTCATCGGGCTTTCACTTATGATATACAATAATGTTTCATGGGTTCATGTTTCATGATCTGGTCGAATGACCATCAATAAATTTGAATATGAGTTCAACATAATTCACAGTGTTGATAATTTTGCCGTGTCGATCGTACTATCGACATTTTAACATCTGGGTTTGTCTTCTAACGAGCTTGATATCGTCAACTAAATTGAACAAATTGAAGAGAGATTGACAGCTCATATCCATGGAATAATGAGAATCGCGCTGCTCCACTAACTGAGATATTTACCCATTATTTTGAGCTTAGCAGCATAGCTAAGATGTCTAAAATAATGGTGTGACCACTGATTAGATTTTGAGAATATAAGAAAAGTTTTGTTTTTGCCACTTCAGGTTGGGCTATTAACAATAAATGACTGATTTTTTAATTCTGGTCGACGGGCTGTGTTAATAGTCGATAGTTCATTAAAGGAATAATTTTTGTTCATATTCTTGACATTTTGATTCATATAAGAGGAAAGGTATAATATGGATTGCTATTCACAGTCACATGAGGTACTGCAAAAAGAGAACTGTACAACAATCGAAAACAAAAAGTTATACATATGTTCAAGTTCAACAATTAGTTACCGCTTGAATAAAGAGAATTCTTTCCATGTGTATTACAAAATTATTGAAATTTTTTATATTTTGAACTTTAATTTTGCCTAATTTTTTTCCTGCTTGAAAAAAAGCAATGGTAAGTTTATACAACTTTTAAGTATAATTCAGGCGGTACAAAGTTCGCCGGGCCAGCTAGTTATGTATAAAAGTAAAATTCATGGAGATTAAGCTACGAAAATAATTTCACAGGGAAGTCTTGTACTTTATTTTTTTAATTTTTTTTTAAGATGGTCAAGTCGAAAATTCTCAAAGTTCATGAAAAAATTCATAACTCGAAAACCGTGAAAAATAGCATAACATACATGGGGATGATTCGAATAGCCCATGACACAAGGGACCTGTTTTTTCCTTTTTGACGTCAATCTCTTGGCCACCCTGTATACTTATTTTCTTCAATATAAAATTGAAAATAAGAGAATCCAGATAAAGAAAGACATATTTATTCAATGTTAGTGACTTACCACTCTTAAATCATTGAGATTCAACTATAACATGAAAAATATGAATGATGAAATGCTCTTCAGAAAAACTACAATATAGAATCGAATTGAGGTAAAAAGTTTATAAGGATGGATTATTCAACTTTAATGAGTAGGTACCCAATTACTTAACATTATTATTGAATGTGATTACTCACCCCTTCTGGTTTAGACTTGAAGGTAACCTTATAAGCTGGTATCCTGTGTCCCCACCACAACTGCCTGGAAATGCACCAATCACGAATTCCGTCCATCCAATGGTGCCAAGTTTTAATATGCATTTCAGGAATTATCTTCAGTTCACCTGAGTTAACAACTTCAACAGCTTTCTTGGCCATGTCTTCACATTTGACATACCACTGTGGTTTCAACATTGGCTCAACGATATCTTTACTCCTACTACAGATTGGTACTACCATAGCGTTGTTTTTGGTTTCAACATAGAGGCCTTTCTCCTTCAATGCTTCTAATATAGTTTTTCTAGCATCAAATCGTTTCAGACCCTGGAATATTTGCATTTAAAGAATAGATATTGACATTTTCTTTATGATACTCTAGGTTTCTGTGAAACATCTCAGAGAACCAAACATTAAATTCAAAATATACTTACAGTGAATTTTCCATAGTTTCCACATATTTCTCCCTGATCATTGAAGATTGTTATAAAAGGTAAATTATGTCTTTTTCCCACTTCATAATCATTAGGATCATGGGCTGGAGTTATTTTAACAGCACCTGTACCAAAATCTTTTTCAACATAAGTGTCGGCAATAATTGGAATTTTGCGATCACAGAACGGATGAAGTACAAATTTACCATGAAGATGCTTGTACCTAAATTAACAAAATAAGAATAAAAATATTTCTCAGAATTCAAACTCAATTAAAGCAACATTAGAGCATATATTATCTTTGTACTGAAATGAAAAGTTGAAAATCACCACAAAAAATTCAATGCAATTACTTCATTGTTCTTTCAGAAAGAGGGAGAGACCAGTCTGTAAAAGAATATGAATAAATTTTACACACCTTTCATCTTCTGGATGAACAGCGACAGCAGTGTCTCCAAGCATGGTCTCAATTCGAGTAGTTGCTACCACAATTTTTTCATCAGATCCTTCAACAGGATAAGCAAAAGATACTATAACTCCAAATTCAACTTTATCAGTATAGCCTGGTACAGACAGGAATGTTCTACCAGGAATTTCTATTTTATCTACCTACAAAAATGATAAGTGAAACTTTCTGTATATTCTGATCTAGATATAAATGCTGTGAGCACTCTAACATAGTGGCCAGGAGTTTGAATTTATTTATATACTCAGAGCAATTCCATTTTTAAAGACATATGTGAAAAATATTTACCTCAATATCGGAAATTGCAGATTTCAAAGTGCATGACCAATTCACTAAACGGTTAGCACGATAGATGGTACCTTCATCATGCAATCTAACAAAAGCTTCTGCCACAGCTTTGCATAATTTAGGATCCATTGTAAATGCTGCTCTATCCCAATCATAAGAAGAGCCCATTTTTTTCAGCTGTTGGTAAATTCGATCTCCTTTCCTAGGAAAATATATAATAAGAAAACGATAATGCTTAAGGAGATGAGAAAGCTTACTCTTGTTTCCATTTCCATATTTTCTTCAAGAATTCTTCCCTTCCAACGTCATGTCTTGTCTTCTTTTCTTCTCTCCATAATTTTTTCTCTACAACAACCTGTGTAGCAATACCTGCATGATCACAACCTGGATTCCATAAAGTCATCTGTCCCTTCATTCTGTGCCTGTAATTTTTTAAATTATTTGTGAGATTATGAAGTCTCTTGAGCTCACAAGAACATACCATCTTACAATAGAATCTTGAATCGAATTAGTCAAGGCATGACCCAAATGCAATGTTCCTGTTACATTTGGTGGAGGAATAATAATAATGAATTTTCCTTTAGGAGAAGGATCACTGATAGATTTTTTCTGAAATAATGAATAATAAAAACCGCTTTTTATGATAAATCATCGTCAATGAAAGAAAAAATCACCCCATATTCTGGCTTGAAAAATCCACTCTTTTCCCACCACGAATACCATGCTGCTTCAACATATTTTGGACTGTAGGCATCTGGTAAAGGATCTGATATATCTTTTTTCGCACCTTCAGGGGTATTCAAAGTATATACAGCAGATTCTTTGAATTCCTTCTTCTTTTCCTTCTTCTGCAAGGGTGAAATACATTCCGATATGCTTATACATAAAATTTGGATAATACATGATACTTTACCTCACTTTCTTTTTTGGGGGGAACAGTTTGCTTTTTTTCAAGCTTCTGCTTCAATTTGTCCAGTTTCGCTTGTTTCTTCGCTTCTTTTTCCAGCTGTTTTGCGGATTTTGGAGGAGCAACCTCCTCATTTTCTGTGATAATTTTGGTTTCGTCGCTCATATTGTAACAAATCTGTTAGCAGTTTTGCAACAATTGTATCCTGATTCCTGACCACGTTAAACAAAGATGAAAGCCGAAAGATGGAAGGATTATCGTATGAAACGAGGATCGAGCAGTGAAGACGTCACTGTTGCATCATCTACAATTTATAGGTTAGGTTTTGTGTTTATTAAAACGTCATCTTTGACGTTTTTGCACGTGACGTTTGTTCAGTTCGTAAATATAAAATTTTCACTTGTCTCTGTTTTCACTTTCAAAAAAAGCAAACGTCGCAAAACATCTCTACTCAGCTTCAGAGACAAAACATATATAAAAACAGTAAATTGCCCAGTTGTCTGCTGATAATTCAGCTTGACCATTTTTTTTGGAGAATGAGTCGCAAAAGAAAAAATATTGATGATGATCTACAACCCACTATGAAATTGACCAGTGATGGAGATTTGTTGGTGAAAAGTCTTCTCAAGAAACAACTATCTACAAATAGCAACTTGCATACAGAACTACATCGTAACCAGACATTCATTTCCTCAACAGAGTATAAATCAGCAAGTGACTATGTTTCTGGAATCAGTACATTGAGTGAGCTTGAAAAAACATCACAGTATATCCAATTATCAGGAGAGTTTACCGCAGCTGGCTTAAGTGAAGAAGATATGCAGTTATATCTGAATAAAGACAAAGGTATTGAATATCTCAAACTCTCTCATAAAAATTTGGACGTGAAATTGATAGAAAAGAGACTTTCTGATGTAAGCAACATTCTCAATGAGTATAGGAATACCAAAAATATTGATAACTCCTCTTCAACCAATACTGCAGGTAGGCTGGAAATTGAATGTATGCTGTCTATAAAACCAAATAGTCTAGAAACAAATTTGTTGAAGTTTGCTCTGAATAATGACAAAAAAACTGATGAATTTTATGACAAAACTCAGGCTCTGAAGAATATTGAAAAAAATTTTATGACTTCTCTTGACAATGCTTCAGATCCAAATGTTAACATAAAGAAGTTGCAGAAAAAAGTTCAAAGGAGGCTAAGAGCCATGAGTAAAAAAATTGCTTCTCAAACAGTACCTCCAGTAATATCCAATTTTGATTATTCTGAATCAACAGTAAGCAATTCAAAGTGGGATATCAAACATCCTGATTCACAAACAAGATCAAATAAGGAGTCAAATGTGGCTACAGATGAAGCCCTGAAGATAATGAAATTGCCCCCTGTCCCCAGTTTGGTAAGCAATTCAAAATCAGATGAATCCAAAACTCAGGCATCTGGAAATCGATATACCATTAGAAACGGAAACATCATTAAAATAGGAAACCTCATTGACTTCTCCCAGTGCAAAAAATTAAGTATAGATGAGATTAGAAATATTCCAAAATTTTCTCAATATACTGCAGGTTCTCCCTCAAAGATATTATATCTGAAGAATACTCATTCTTTGTCAGTGATTGATCTAGAACTACTTTTTAAATTCTTCGATTTTCAAACAAAAAATATCAATGTGATGAAGGGTCGAATGAAAGGCCAAGCTTTTGTAGAAATGGAAAATTGTGAACTTGCTGAAGAAGCCATGAAGCAAATAAATGGTATTGTAGTGAAGGATAGACCTGTGATTATACATTTTAGTTCAAAAACTGAGCTTCCTAAAAAAGATGAAAGTGATAAGTGAGCAAGAAATTATATCATATTTATGAATTTGAATATACCAAAATATCAATTCGGCCAATAGATCTCTGGGAAAATGGTATATGATAATTGATATTGAGATTATATGAAGGGGGATATTGGATGATGGCAGTCCCTATGAGAAGGGTTAAGATATGATTGATAATGTCAATTATTTCGTATTGAATTGCTGAGTGATTAGAAATTGAGCAATCTCAGATCCAAAACCTATTGAGGATGAATACTTCTGAAGGATATGAGCACTGACGAGAATTGAGATTTACTACAAAGAAGAAAATGAATTCATGTGAGAATTTTCTGCATTATTTATCAATTTTTACAAGAAAGGGAAAAAATGTCGAGTCTATAGCAATGGATTCAGTTTTTATTTACAATCTTATTATTAATATTTACATCTGATAATTTGAATAATAATGCTAAGCATCAAATTTATCTTTGTTTCTGGTTGCCCTATAAACATCACGTTCCTGATCTGGATATTTAGTTGGCAGAATAGGCGAATGTATATTCACTTTTGCTGGAAATCTACAAAATAATCATCAGAATACTTGATAAAATCCAGAAACAAATCCAATCTGATTTCGAAATAATACTGTCTTCAATCACCTTAATCTCAAGTCAAAATTATTAATCATTTTTGAAACACATGTGAAAGATTGTGAACTTTAGTTACCTAATTCCTGCAATATCAACTTCATATTCACCACCCATAACATAATCATTTGTTACTTTGCATGGTACACCATCGGGTCCTATGTTTTGGATAAATCCTAAACAAACCTAGAATTTTTATGAAACAGTGAGTAATTTTTTCGATTATGATTAGAATATTTGAAAGTATTTTCGTTTTGGATTAATATCAATACTATCTCTATTTTCACCTGTTTTTTAAAGGTATAGCCATAGCCAGTTGTGGTACATGTACCAGCAAACTTTCCATTTCTATAGATAGGTTCACCACCCCAAGGCCAAAGATCAGTATCAGAACAAAAATCATCGTCTAAAATTAGTTGCACATATTTTCTTTCAATTCCTTCATCTCTCTGTCTTAATAAGGCATCTCTCCCAATGAAATCTATGTTTTTCTGTCAATATACACAATGAATGAGAAAATTTGTATAGACAATTCAAATCAATGATTCTTACATCAAATTTAACACGCCACACTCGTCCACACTCCAAAGGTGTTGTTCTAGTATCCAAATCTTGTCCCCAGAATGCATAGAATTTTTCAACTCTCAAAGCTCTTGTTGCATAATACCCAGCATGTCTAAGACCATATTTCTTTCCAGCTTCAACAAGAATTGTATAAACATGAAGAGCAAACTACAAAAAACTACGGAATAACTATCTGAATTTGTATATATGAATGTTAAATCATGCTCTAACCTCATTAGGTATGTACAGAACATAGCCAAGTTCGCCGGTATGTGTTAAATTCATTGTTCGTACTCCTGTAGCAAGTCCAATATCTAATGTTTTGTGTGTGAAAAACGGGAAGTTCTTGGGGTTCAGATCTGTTTCAGTCAATTCAGATAGCAAAGTTCTTGTAAATGGTCCCATTATACACAGGGCTGTATACATGCTCGTGACATCTGACATTGCTACATTTTTTGGTAGGTGTCGCTTTAGCCAAACCTTACATCTAGTTTGTTGAATTGTTGGTGCAATCATCATGTACCTAAATAAATATTTATCCAATGTAAGGTTACAAATATAACGGGCAAGAAAATTATACTCAGTTTCAGAAATTGAAATAATTTCTATCTTTTAATAGATATAGGAAAAATTGGTGCAAAATATTGTGGATCACTCTACACTTATTAATCTTATTAGGCAATCCAACGACCTGTCAATTATTTTTGAGGTTAGTGCTGGTGGGAATTTAGCTTTGTTCATGCAGATATCTTAAACGTTCATTTGCTTGAAAAATTGATACATGGGGACATTTTTTTCAGTAAACATTATTTAAATTGAGCGCATTTGTTTTCAAAAATGCCGTAAATGTCGTTCATATTAGGATTTTCTTAAATATTTTGGAACACCCATGTGTAACTAGATGTTTTATCCACATATCAAGTGTAGTATCAGGAACAGAAAGGAAATTTGGTCAGCAGTCAAATTCAAAGATAAAAAACTAAAGGGAAAATTTCTTCGTAAATACCGAAATAAGCTGTATTCAGTTCATGTTATATGTAAGACTTATGAATATTTGAATTTTATATGATATAAAAGAATAAAGAAGCTACAGGGCTCTGATGAATGTTCCTTCTACATTACTTCCTCTATAATCTCTGAGAGCTACCAATGCTAGTTGTGATCAATGATTGAGTAAAATTTTCTTCGTTAGTGTTGCTTTAGGAAATTTTTTGATATAACAGCATAAAACCTCATTGGTTCAATGGTTTCCTGCTAATCAGCGATCTGTCAGAAACGTAAGAATACGTTATAATCTAAGATTACGTAGGTTACTTACCGATTCTCAGATATTCGTGCAAGAGAGCAATCATTTTCATATCCTCCATTTTTGTTTTGCATTCCTGTATGTATAATGCTATCTACAGGGACATCTACATCATTGGAGCAGATATATTGTAGAGCATCAACTACTTCATTGCCTTTGGACTGAGAACAATTTTTAATGAGATGAGTCCAGAAATAGAAATACTGATTACACTTCTTATCAGAATAATGAAAGTATATCCAGTTTAGCGTCTAATACCTACCCACATATCAACTTTTGTAAAAGAAGAATAATCACTTAGGCCAATACCTTCTCTGCAAGAGGCATATTCCAATCCCACCTTATCAAACCAATGTGGTTTACCAAAACTCTTTGCGGATGCTACTTGGAAATTAGTAGCCCAATCTTCTATTGATTGATTTGAAGCATATTCTAAAAATGTTTGTGATATTGAACGTGGAATAGGAAAGATAATATTTATGAGTAAATGGTTGGAGTCAGACATAAAGTCATAATTTCAGATCATGTTGAAATGACAACGAAATTCATACTGAACAGAATCTTAAGTGAAAACAAAGTGCATCGTAATCCACAAGAGCAAGAACTGCTTTTTTACCTTCTGAGTGAGGTTCCTCAAACCAGGTTGGTCGTTCGTAGCCCATTGTTTGACCGAAAACTGCCCCAGCCTCTCTCAATTTGGGATAAACTGGAGACATTCTCAGATTTCTCCCAGTAACAAACTCGTGAAAGGGAAAGTTTATTGCATAATGTAAACTTGGAACTTCTCTAACACGATCTCTCAAAAACTTTCTGTTATTGTGCAAACCCAAGAAACGTGATACCTCCAACTCGTACATATCAAAACCAGTATCATTATAAACAATCATTTCGGCTGTGGCTTGACCAACTCCACCAGCTGCAGCAATACCGATCGTTTTCATTCCAGCTCCAACATAATAATTTTTGATCTGAAATGAATTTGTGGTCAAGTTTTTTATGAAGTGAAGTTTTTTAGATGTATCTACTTCAGGTGCTTCTCCAACTATCCATTTACAATCTGGACTGAAAGCTTCTGGCTCATTACAAAGACGATCTAACACAACATTTTCCAAACATGGTACTCTGTGTAATAATTGTTCGAGTAAAATATGAAAATGGTCCCAGTTTGCTTCCAAGTATCGATCTTGTCCTTTCTGTTTGTAGTCTGAAACATTTGAACTGATTAAGTTTTCTCTTAAGTACCAAGTACCCAGTATTCAAGTTTTTATAAAAATCATGAAAAAGTTTGCCACACCTGGAACATTGCCATTTTCAAATGCTGGATTAGCAACAGGCTCAAAACCACCCGCTAGTAATCTCCCATTGTTTTCTCTGAAGTAAATATATCCATCTTGGTCCCTCACAACTGAAATGAAAATATCTCAGAAATCTGTTGGTTGAAAAATTTGAAAATTAGAGACATTCAGACAAAATTCTTGGGAACAATAGTGCAAATATCAGAATTGATTTCAATGAACTTTATATGATGAAATAGTTGATAGAGATTGAAGGTTAGGTTCTAGAATATAATATTATTTCTGTTAATACGGACAATTTGAACAAAAACTTGAATGAGAATAATGAAAAGTTAAAGTAGATTTTTCAGTTTCAGAAAAATCCCTGAGGGGATATTGAGTCAAGGATGGTATTTGGTTGCTTGGGCATGTGCTTTTAGTAAATGTTAAAATTTTGAGACATGATTCATAGCTCAGAAACAATTCACAATAAAGTTGATACCTGGGGTCAAAGGATTCAAGTCAGGTACATATTTCGTATGAAGATAATAATGCTCCACAGCATGTAATGGCACTTTTACATATGGCTCAGATAGTTGACCAACTTCTCTTGCCCAAAATCCAGCACAATTTACAAAAAATTCACAATCAATTTTTCCATTGTCTGTTTCCACTCCTGTTACATGGTCATTACGTTGAATGACCTTTGTTAAAGGACAATTTTCTATGACTGTTACACCTGAAAAGGATTCATTCATATAAGTGTTCGATAAACTGTTAATATCCGTAAGGATATCAGGATGAAATTTATATGATACTATTTTTTTGTTTGCATATTGATCATCTCTGAATATATAAGCTAACATTATCCAAACTCTTCTCTGCACTCTATAGAGATAGAAAATGATATGTCTCACCCATTTTCATTGCTTCTCCCAGGAGAGAAGTGCAAACTTGGTATGGATCCCCTACACCATCTTCTGGTATCCATATTCCTCCAACTAGATCATCTACATATAATAACGGACACTTTTCCTTGCATTGAGCTGGTGTGAGTAGTTGACATTCTATATTCCATGAACTGTTTGAAATTGATTAATATTAATGTGTCAACAATTTTCATTACAATTTCAACAAGCTAACATTATACAAAATTTACAAATGACAGTGCCACACAATTTACAATTTGGTACACCTTCATTTGTCTAAAGAAAATTACAGTTTTAGCTTTCAGGGAATATCTTTTTGTCAAGACAGTTGCTACAAAGTATGAAGAGTTTGTGATAAAATAAGTACATTGGAGCCTGTTTCTCATTAAAAGGAAAATGTTGACAATTATTCAAATTGTTAACCCCCTGTATGATTATTGTGAATCATATTAGACGCCCCATACACTATCAGTTCTACTTAAGGTAATCGTAAGGCTGCTGATCGGAGTTGCCCACACATTTATCAGTTAATCTGAAGATATTGGACTGCAGGTCGCGCGGACTGAAGGCGAGTGGCCGCCGTAGCGGCCTGCAGCAGAACGGACGGCAGATCGGCAACCGGCACAGGCTTGTCGGATGATGATCTCAGAGCTCACCACCACCCACTGTCAGTTGGCCTGAAGGCGCTAGATCGTATTCCCTACGAATCTACTTTTTTCGGCACTTTTACGTCAGGCCATTTCAAACCCTGCAGTGTTGGTACGCGAGTGGCCTGACGAGCAAAAATGGATTGTAATAAACCATTTATTTGCGGGTTTATTGAACTTTACCGAACCCACCCTTCTTTGTGGAAAATAAAAGATGAAAATTATGCAAACAAAAGATTACGCGATGAAGCATACGACATGCTTCTGCAGGTTGCTGGTAGGATTTTCCCAAGCGCTTAAGGTGGAATTCGAGTCGGAAGCTTCGAAACTTTGGCCTGTTGCTAAAAATCTCATAGTTGTAATCATTTTTTCCTCAGCACCGATTGCCTGGCGTAAATTGGTGATCACTTTACTGATTCATCTAGCAGTTTTTGAAAATTATTTTCGCTCATTCTCAAATAATTCATTGAATCCTCGTGATGAGATTGTCTCAGTTCACGAAGCAATGACATGTGAGAACTAGTGTATCTATCCTCTGAAGCCACTTTTTCACCCAAAAAAACCTTATTCGGGGTGGATCCCCAAAAATTGAAAAAATATATATCACGCAACGTTTTCAACAAAGAGCATGATGGAAAACTGTCTGGAAACTGCGGTTTGCCTGCAGTCCTGATTTGCGATCGACAATTCGCCTTCAGGCACTTGACGGATGATGTATGCTATCATCAGGCAAGCATCTGCAGTTCTGTACGTCCGCTTGCAGGTGGTGGACTGATAGTGTATGTCACTCTACGATATTGGCCTCATAAGTTTCTTACTGAGGCAATGGCACTAAGGCAATCTCATAGTGTATGGGGCCCATTATATATTCTTCAGAAATAATTTTAAGAACTCACACTGATTGTGCTTTCATTTTTCGAAACATGGTCATTCTATCCTTATTTCTTGCAATATTTAGACTTCCACACTGTTTCCATCCAGTTTGCAACCCTTTTGAAATTAATGTTTTGTAAAGTTCCACACTAGATCTTGTCAGTTTTACTTGTGCAAGGCTTGGTTTGAAAATGCCAACTAATCCAGATGTATTGAACGTTGTCCCTCCTCCAACTCTGTTTCAAATCAAATAACTTTATTCTTGTATCAAACCAAATTTAAAATTCTTCACTCATATTGACTTGAACAGGAATCAAATCTTTGTGAAGGTAACAGAAAAGAGGAATATACCAACCGATTTTTCTCTATCAGAACTGTTTCATGCCCCCATCCTAACATTGCTAGATGATAAGCTACTGATGCCCCCATAACTCCACCACCACAAATAACCACCCGTGTACTCTGGGGCAGCGAATTCGTGGTGTTTGAAAATTGCTTTTTATGGACATCAAAAATGGAAGGGAAATGAGTTGAGTATTGGTCTACAGAATTATGAATGTGGCGAATCAAGTATCTTCTTGGTAATATCATCTCGAATTTGGGATCTGAAACTATCTTGCATACAGTTTTTTTTATATAGATCACGAAGCCAAAAAGAACATTCCTTTTTGGATTTGTTTACATCCGTTGACAGTAGATTCAGATTTAGGTTATTTTATTTTATCCATAGAATATTAGAATTATTCTGAGATTTTAACACAGATTCCATAGAATTATAAATATAATTATGTGACAGATTCAATGGAAAGGATGTATTTTTTTATACTTAGAGGTCATCTTCAAAAATTATATTTGCTATCTTAAAAACGAATAGTCCCCGGAAACAAAAATTGCTTAAATTGTTATCTCACCTCCACAAAAAAATAACCTTTAAATCAGTGGCGGCTCGTGATCTCCAATGTAGGAGAAGCGCAAAATACAAAATTTTTACTGTTTGGAGAAGGAGTGGGTGGTTCAGGGTTCTGAACCTTGTCCAATAGGAATTTAAATTTTTCAGTTGACTTTTGTTTGAATGAACTGCAATAACCAATATTTGGTATGCAGTAGGACTTTGAAGCGTCAGGTAAATCTTGAAAATAATTACTCTTTTGTAGAATTAAATATTGAGTGCGTTTTTATTTTAATCTGCTTTTGTAACTTCTGTAATATTGTTGAGAGCGTGTTTGTTACTGCTTTTACTTTGATTAAAAATGCTGTTCTAGAAACTTCTCTTTATTAACTCCGTTTACCATGCTAAGCACAGAATATCTAATAGACGCTAAGCTTGACTCGACTAGACCATACCTCCTTAACTTGGTTGAAAGCGTTCCTTGGATGATTTGGGACTTTATTTCTTGGTCCTTGTTGGCAAAATTGCAATTTAAACTAAGTTTGAGAAGGCGAGCATAAAACTCATCAACTGATTCATTGTCCGATTGCTTTGCTTGGCGGAAATTAAAAATTTCAAATTCCTTGTTAATCTTCGGTGCAAAATAGTTGTCCAATTTCTGTTTAGCTCTTTCGTATTTGAGTGTGATTGTTGCTGGGTTCGATGTGCCTCCGGTTGTTTGAGGTTCAGGCAGAGATAGGAATATATCAAAAACTTCCTCACCGACGCAGTGTAGTAGCATTGCTTCTTTCCTTTCATCGTTCGTTATGCCCGATGCTATAAGAAAATTGTCGAATCTTTTTATCCATTTCTGCCATTTTGTTCCTACGTTTCTATCATGGAGGTTGAAAACTTCGATGTTGTTGATATCCATTGTTTGAAATATGTTATTGCTTCTTTTCGTGGTTCGTAATCTCGTCGCCAAAATGTAATATTGTTGAGAGGGTGTTTGTTACTGCTTTTACTTTGATTAAAAATGCTGTTCTAGAAACTTCTCTTTATTAACTCCGTTTACCATGCTAAGCACAGAATATCTAATAGACGCTAAGCTTGACTCGACTAGACCAACTTCAATCAGTGATGAGAAAACGATTGACACGTCATCAAAATCTATCATATCATATCAAATTTATTCATAGGATTGATTCATTGATTATCAAATTAATCAATCCCATGAATATGAATACAAAACCCCAAAGACATGTAAGAATGCTTTGTTTGGTTTGAATGTTCTTCAGTTTAGCTGCTTTCTAATTTTTGAAAATAGAAACACCTTGCTGGATTTAAAATTAATCGATTAGATATTCCGATTGAAATAAAAACGCATATTTACTTTGGTAAATATATAGCTCAAATTTTGATGTCGTTGACCGTGTTTATAAGAGTTTCACACACTGTGTCGCAAATTCGGCGTTGCCACAAAACATTCATGGCTTGTATACAAGCCAACGTCCTTGTATACCTTATAAGATAGATGCATAGAACACCTGGTGTAACGACTCCCTACTAAAAATCGTGACCAAAATTTGTAGATCAAAACGGCATCCTAGATTTCAGATTTTGGACTAGTTCCGGAATAAATCCGCAATATTTATCGGTCGTGGCGCTACTGCGGCAACGACAAAAAACGCGACCCCTTTCGGGAGAAATGAAAAGCTGTACAAAATATCACGTTTTCGATCGACAAGAAAGTCTTAAACAAAATCTAATCAGTGCCAACACTGCCAACACCAGGTATTTCTATGCATCTATCTTATAAGGTATACAAGGACGTTGAGACCAAGTCTAAACGGTGCATTAACGAATAATTTCTGTTCTATGATTTTCATTGTTTTGGCTGGTATCACTGCAGAAGTTGATTTTCCTCCTGGAATTTTGAAAATTAACTCAAAACAGTCAAAACATTGAAATGAAATAAAAACAAAATTTAGAAATGTCCTGCTATCAATAAAAACTGATAAAATAAAACCTACCATTCTTACAATTCATGAATAACAAAATAGTTGAGGTTAGAATTTTAATTGTCAACAAAGGTCAATTTATTCATATTCGATGAATATTTATGATGAAATGAAATGTTAAATTTTTTTAAAGCTAATTAAGGGAATTATTTTAGTCTGTGATGGATCTGCATACTAAGCAGAGACAGTTCTCTGGTCAACTATACAAATATACCAATGTAATGAAAGGCTGGCAATATAGATATTTTATGGTGGATGCTAATGCAGGATTGCTACATTATTATCTTTGCGAAGGAGAAAAGCCCGATGGCTCCATACCCAGAGGTTCTGTTCATCTGTCAGGAGCGGTAATTTGTCCTAGTGATGAAGATTCCAAAACATTCACTGTCAATTGTGCATCAGGTGATATGCTCAAACTGAGAGCAGCAGATGCTAGGGCTAGACAGGAGTGGGTTAATGGATTGAGGGCGGTTGCCGAATCCCATACGAAGGTTAGTATAGTAGGCACTGAATCAAGAATTTTCACATTTTTGTCTTCAGTAGTTCATTTAGATTCCAGTTACACGTCATGGTATTTCAGCAATGGCAATATTCACTCTTAGTCCGTTAATATTAATATGTTATGAAATCACCAACATTTTATGGCTAGATTCTATATTGAACTATTTATTATTCCAGTCAAGCTCTGGAAACACTCAACCTTTACCACCTAGAGAACAGTTAGCTGTTTTGGATGCAATGGGATGTGTTAGATCACAGTTACATCAAACAGAACAAGCTGATTTAGCCTTATGTAGGTCAATAGAGTCTGCTGGTTCCAAACTCTGTGTTGACCCTAATCTTCTTCTTCTAAAAGCTACGTCTGCAGCAGCTTTGCACTGTCTGATCCAATGTTCGAATATTCTACAGAGAAATCAGCATGCTCAGCAGGCAAGACTTGGGTTTGCCATAGATGAAGACTAATAATATGTAATAATAATATTTTAAACTCTGTTTAATGGAACATTATGCACTTGTAAATCAGAAAAATTCTATCAGATAGAAGTTGTTGTTTAAGCTAATATATGTTATATAGTACCTATAAGTGTATTTAATTCTTTTAATAATGTTTTTATATAGTCTAAGATGGGGAGATCCAAAGGAGAATTTTATATTTCTAGTCATTTAATTACTACTTTCTCTACAGAACAAATACAATAAGGTATTGAGTAATATAATATGTATATGTTTTATCACAGAAATATATTGCTCAAACTGAATTAAAAAGCAACACATAGTTTAATATTAACAAGAAAATGACTTAACGTAAGTAAATTAATAGCATGCCAGGTATCAGTACTGCTGCTAATCCTGTGATAATAAGGGTATATTTGAAGATATCGAGTATTATTAGCTTGTTGAGCAGTTCCGTTTTTATTTTGTTAGTATACTTGTCTGGTAGTGTCAAACTCTGCAAAAATATACATTGAAAAATAGTATTTTTTGTTGAATTTATTTAATGGAAATGTTTCTCATTATACTGAGTGCTACATTAAAAGTTGGCAGACGAAAATGATACCACTCAAAAAAGAGCAACAACTTTTTCATCCACCCCTTATAAAAATTAGTTTATTTTGTGGCCAATATTCGGAAAAAATGGAAAAATTTAGGTTTTACCTCTTCTACCCAAAATAATGGTAACAAGGAGTTGGTTACGTTTTCTATCATAGGTACATCTTCTATAGCGCGTAGAAACATGTTGAACTGAACCCTCTTCGCCACTTTCAGTGGAACGCCAGTTGTCTGAAATTAAAATGAGTAAATGGAAAATTTATTGTACACATATTGTCACTAATAATAGCTACTTTCTTGCACGTAACACCAACACGGCTTCATTAGACGTGCCAGTGGCGGAGATATTCAATTTGCACAAAGGTTTTAGGTACCCCCAACTTTTACACCACTGAACAAATTTGCATTTGCACATCAAATTCTGATGCGCCAATGTGTTTCACATAATAAAGGTACCCTTGGTTCATTGCTCTAAAGTGAACCGTTTTTGAGAAAACTGGCATTTCTTGACCAAAAACAATTTGCTAAAGCATTGTAAATTCATTTTAATTGGACAAATGAGCAGTGATAATTGACAAGTTGATTAATTTCAACAAAATTCGACAACTAGGTTTACAAGTTTAAATTGCAAAGTTATTTTTCATTATTTTCAGCGACCATCGTTAACAAGATTACAGGAATGTTTCCAATTACAAGAAACTTTCACTGCGTTAGCAAATTGTTTTTGGATCATAATGTAACGTTCTCGGGGTTAAACAAATCGTCTGCTGAATTGAATGTCTAATTTATTTACAATACTTATCACACTAATTTATGGACAATAACTAATACTGATTTATTTACACGCTAGCTAATAATGCTATTTATCTTCTGTATAAAAAGTACCCGGAATTGTAAAAAAAATTGCAGATGTTCTTTTTCCCAATATAACAACCAGGTAGTAGTAGTAGTAGTTGAATATTTTCAGTGTCGCCGTATCGTTTATGCCAATTATTGTATGTCATAAAAAACCATCTGTTACCAGTACTACTTCCCACAAAGCTCATTCGCTGGCCTTAAACGTACAAAATTATAGATTTATTTGCTCGGTAGTAATTTGGTTTGATATTCTAAATGAAATTAATGCCCTGAGTAAAATGATGCAGAGCCCCACCATGAATACCCAAATTTGCATGAATTTGTTGAAGACGTTGATTGATAAGTTCAAACAATATCGTACGGCTGAACATTTTGAAATTGTGTTAGCAGAATCTTCCAAAGTGGGGAGGGCACTGGGGGGTAATTAACCCTCAAGATCAGTTCAGTTCCCTCGCTAAAACTTGCCACTACCGCGGGCGCTCAGACACCTAGCGGCGGGCCTGCTCGGTGCGACGGCGCGTTATCATCATGCAAAATCCACGAATTGTCTTTCCATAAATCTGGCCGTTTACGACGAACATTCTCACGCAAACGCCTCAATACACCCAAGTAATACTCCTTATTCACTGTCTGTCCTTCAGGAAGAAATTCTGAGTGCACAACACCACGATAATCGAAGAAAACAGTGAGCAAAACTTTAATTTTCGATCGACTTTGACGTGGTTTTTTCGGACCGTCTTTGAATGATTTGTACCAATCGTATGCTTGTGTTTTTGACAAACAATTATCACCAAAGGCTTTTTTTAACATTTTCAATGAATCGGCACAAGAAAATTCGTTTGCAAGACAAAATTTGAGGCAAACTCTTTGATCAACTATTTTTTCCATTGTAAAATTCGCAGAGCACTTTTGAGGTCGACTGATACTGACAGCTGTTGTAAACACACTAGTTGACAGATCGCGCTCAAATTTGGCTTGGTAATAAAGGAAGGTCCTACCAACTTTAAGAAAAAAAATTACCGATTCCTTTTTGGCGGTTCATTTAAATAACATTTTCCGGGTACTTTTTATACAGGGAGTATATTCATAACTTGGAATTCGCTATTCACAATTCGATTCGGCTTCACTCAGGAAAGTAACCAACTCACTCTGCAACATGCGCGTCTTTTTATATGGATACGGCCCTGTTTCGAGAATTGTCCAGATAGTCTCTGGAGGCTTCTAGAATTTCTGTACGTGGAATCAGAGAGTCCAGAGACGTATTCAGGCGGACTTCGTCCGCTACAATAAAATGCCAGTTTTCTCGAATACGGTTCACTTTAGAGTGAATGAATATATATATACTTTAGAGTAATGAACCAAGAGTACCTATACCTGCCTTTATTATGTAAAATACATTGGCGCATCAGAAAATGCTGTGCAAATGCAAATTTGTCCAGTGTTGTAAAAGTTGGGGGTAAAACCTTTGTGCGAATTCAATATCTTCGCCACTGGTACGTCTAATAAAACGGAGTAAAGTACAAGAAAGTAGTTATTATTAGTGACAATGTGTGTACTGAAACACAATTCTGTAATTCGAACGGTTACAGAGATATTAGCAAAAAACTGAAAAAAATTAAAATTTATGACACCCTTTATCTCGGAAACGAAGACCAGGAGGAACGAAAGGAAGAGAAAAAAAAATGTTATTTTTTCATGAGAAATCAACATTTGACCGTTGATACACTTTAAAAGGAACACTCTGTACACATAGATACTAAATTACTAAATTACAATCCAATCAAATATTTAATTTTCGAAATATTGGGAGAATGAAATTCTAAAAATTATATGTATAACTCCCACACTATTTGGGAAATCTTAGCATTAACTTACTAATGTTGATTCTTACCGGTTCAAGGGTGACAAAAGTCTCGTGTAGAGCTGGGTCAGGTGACAAACCGTCGACACTATTCTGATACTCAGGATCAGCATACATAAAATGAGGCAACGACAACAGAATCTGAGCCCCTGAAAAACTTGTTGATGATATATTCAAGTAGATTTATTCATTTTTTAAAAGTGCTCTTATGTGTAATAGGTAGGTACTTCCTTGCAATGCTGGTATGAATTTTGCTCAAACTTCCGTCTCACTTTCTGGAGCATTTCGGGAGTAATTTTTGTAGGACCACTTAAAATCGAAAATTTATGCCACCGAATACGCCTCCCTGGAAGAATTACCCCGGCGAATTATCGATGAATGTAGCCGAATTCTCCCTGAAATGCTCCAGAATGTGAGGCAGAAGTAGGTATGGGGAAAATACAGGTTTGAAAAAAGGAGTTGGAAACATAGCCAATTCAGATTTGAACGAGTGGATGAATATTGTCTAGTGGACCAGTAAAATAATAAAAACCTTCTGCGCAATGAGACAACCAATAAATGACTGACCTCACTCAATGGCAAAGAAGACTGGAGAGTGGGGACTTCGAGCTCTCTCGAGTCTCGATGCAGTTACTATGCCATTGAGTGAGGTCAATCATTTATTCGTTAATTGTTGCATCGCGTCGATATTGACAATATGCATTCACTCGTTTAATGCTGTATTGGCTATGTTTCCAACTTATATTTCCAAACCTGTATATACCATATTGTATGGATCAATTTGACAAGGCTCGAAGAAAAGGAAGTATAGTAGGTATAATCTCTTGATGTTTCCTATTAAATGTGCCTGTGTGGGATCTAAGGTTACCTATTGGTAGGTAAGTTTCCACGTACCGATGCAGTTAGTTAAATCCAAGACCCCATCTTTGAGGCAATCGGATTTACCATCCATAGTACGGGTACGGTTTATGCAATAACAGAAATTTTCCGAATAATGTTCGGCTGAGTCCATAGAATTATTCAGTAAAGTGAATTTATAACCATTGATTCCCTTCACTTTTTCAGTCTTATTGAAAGAAAGGGTCATAATTCTGAAATGAAAACAAACATTCCACCATAGGAAAGAACAAGTTAATGAATGGATACTCACCTGCAAATGTCTTCACTGAAAGTGTCGAACTTCATATCTTTTTTGATAAACGCTGGAAAGGAAATGACTCCCCTGATACGATTACACTCAGATTTATCTCCCCCCCGCCAAGTATCCAGAAGGGGTTTATCGTCATGTCTAACTAATGTAGCCACCTTTTCTTTTTCCTTTGACCCAGAATTAATGGTGAATCTTCCGAGATGAGTCATATTTTTCTGAAAAAGTTATTTGAATTCAACCTATTTTTTTATATTTATGATTTTATTTAGATTTCAAACGAAAAAAAATAATTTTCTTATGAAACCGGCATCCAAGCTTTTGGAGCAACCCCTGCATAAACTTACGTGATGTAACTGTGCCGCCATTAGTCTGTTGCCATCGATTCGAATACCTTTTCCAGCTCTAGCTTTCATTTGCTTGCAAACTGTATCAACCAAAAATCCTTTTTCACTTGGGTTTTCGCAAACTGGAAATCCGTTGAAAAGGTAATCCTTCACTTTGACCTTTATAAAAAGACTATCTTTGTCGCCGAATATGCTTGGAGTAGCAGAACTGACTCCCTCCAATGCATTCGGGGATAACTCTTCAACATTGATGAATAAACCCTAAAATGCCCACGATGAGGGTAAAATGGTAGGTATAACATCATAGGATAAGATATAAAATTGGTATCGTATCGTATACAGGGAGTATATTAAGGTTAGGCTTTTCTTTTGACAGGTGATAGAACTCATCAAAATAATTTATGAAAAATTTTAGACATCAATCCCTTAATACCACTCTGGCCTGCATCATATCTCTACATCTCTGCACCAGGTTTATGAACATCCGCGAAGTTGGGTGATTTCTTAGCGGAAATCTTGTTCTGTACAATTGATACGCTGACCTGGCATTTCGTTTTGATTCAACATAAATTAAAAGCATATCAACAAGTTCATTTTTTGAATAAACTTGCGGCATTTTCGAAACAGAACACTCGTACAATCTACACCGTACCCTCGCCGAAGATTACTGATCACAATCGATATTCTGAGTCATGTATATGATGAGAAAAACAAGATGTTGATTCTGATATCTAGGCGAGAGAGCAGGAATTTTCAGATTCAGCTAGAAACTAGAAAATATTCCAGTTTCATATTGTCGAAACAGGATCATAATTAATATAAAAAATTTTTGGTGAAATGACTCATTTTGACGAGTTCTACCATCTGTCAAAAGAAAAGCCTCGCCTTTAAGTACACCCTGTATGTATTTTTTTTAGAGTGATAGAATTTTCTATAAGGATAACTGTGATTTGACAGAAGGTAGGTAGAATCCATGTTGTTTTGCCATTTCTATTCAATAAGCATTGACGAATTATGTTGGAAAGACACACGCCGCAACAACGTTTACAAAAAATTGTTTTAATTTATTTTCAAAATCAGTGTTCCATTCGATAAACTTATAGAGAGCACTTCGATGCGTAATCGTCCATCAGAGCAGCTTATTCGTCGAATTATCGATAGATTTCTGACAACATTTTCTCTACTCGATGCGATAACAACAACAAAGAACTGTACGTACAGAAGACAATATCGCTGCTGTAAGTGATAGTGTTTATGAAGACCCAGATTTGTCTATTCGTTGACGTTCACAACGAGTTGAACTCTGTGCATGCACCACATGGAAAATTTTGCATAAAGATCTTGGTCTACACCCAAACAAGATCAAAGTGGTTTATGCGACATGAACTCCAATGGATTATTTTCTTTGGGGTTATGTCAAGCAAGGGGGGATATAGCTCTTTTTCATGGAAGAGGTACCTAAAAAGGATCATGGGAGGGGTAATGATTGCACACCTATTCTTAATCTATGCCCTCGAATTAGTAAATCCAGCAACTTTTGTGGTGATACAAACATTTTTTTTTCAAAATACGCGAAAATTTACAACATTTATGGAAATTTTGACGAAATATCATTTTCTCAGATATCCACCTAAGTTACTGTATTCACTAATTTGAGGTCGTGGATTACGAATCTGTAATTACTTCCTTCCTAGGTTTCATACTTCAGGAAATTTTCAACTTTTTGTGGAAAATTTTCGAAAATTTTTGTATTTTTTGATGATCATTACTCGAAAACTATATTTTATAAAAAACATCTGATTGCATATTCTCAATCTACGCCCTTGAATTAGTGAATCCAGGAACATTGGTGGTAATCCGAGAATTTTTTTTTCAAAATACGCGAAATTTCCCAACATATGGCAATTTGGCCGAAATATCGTTTTCTCAGATAGCCAAAAAAGTTACTCTATTTACTAATTCGAAGTCGTAAATTACGAATCTGTAATAAGTTCCTCCCTAGGTTTGATACTTCAGGAAATTTTCAACTTTTTGTGAAAAATTTCCTAAAATTTAGTCATTTTTTATATTCATTAATGAAAAACTATATTTTTTAGAAAATATCTGATTGCATTAATCCGAGAACATTTTTTCCTCAAAATACGCGAAATTGCCCAACATGAAGGTGGGCATTCAATGTCGTCTGTTTTATTTCAAGTGGCATTTGAAAATGGTTTCACTTTGAGAAATAAAATTTGGTGGGTGAACTCAGAAAGGATTTGCAGTTCTTAATTAAATAATTTAAATCGATGTCTTTTCGAAAGTTCATTTTTTTTTCTTTCAAAAATAGAAGAAAATGAGCCAATCCATGCTTCTGTTTTATTTCAAACGAAAGACCCATAGTTATAGTTATAGTGAAAAGGGGTTACAGTCCACTGCGACCTTAAGGTCTATTGTGCCCCCTGACAGAGCTGCCATCATCGCGCCTCCTACAGCTCGCCCTCCAGTTCCAGAGATTTGATGAAATCCAGTATCTGGGACGGCTTCAAGGAGGATAACTCCCCACTTCTACAAGTTTCTTGTCCAAAGCTATCTTTCCTTTGGCTTACAATGGCATAGCATTCCGTAACCAGGTGAATAGGAGTTTCTTCCTCCTCCCCACAGAATCTTCACTCATCAGTGTCCGATAAACCCATTCTCAACAGATGCTTCTTTAGGCGACAATGTCCTGTGAGAAAGCCAGTGAGTAGGTGAAGTTGGTTTTTACTGAGATCCAGATATTTTTTGGATCTAGCAGTTTCAAAGTTCCGGAGGAACTTTTTGGAGTGATCCATTCCTGGGAGATTCCGCCAGAGTTTTTCTCTTTCGGTTTTCTCCTTCAGCATAAATTCCTTCTTATAGGTGCATTTTCCTATACCACAGAAGGGTTCTGGGCCAGTGAGTGGCGTCTGTGCGCCCTTTCTGGCCAGTTTATTGGCCTCTTCGTTACCTACGATTCCCGAATGACCGGGAACCCAGATTAAAAAGACCTTATTCTTCTTGCCTACCTCATTGAGTTTGTTTCGGCACTCACGAAAGACCCATAAAAATAGTTCAACTTCCGATTAAAAGTGAATCTACAGATACCTAATCTCGTTTAGAAAAACAACTTGAAATACGAAATTGGCAAAGAATGGTCAAATTCAAATATATGGCGGGAAAATGTTTCTGCTTTACCAACAAATTCACTAATTTCATAGTTCAGCGATTTTCGGATAGAGAGCGCCATTGTAGGTACATTTAATTCATAATCAGAGAGCTATGCATAAAACTTATAGTGATAATGTAAGTTCTATGTAGATAATCCATAAAATGCACGGATGAGTTTTCCTACTTGCTCTGAACGGCGACCGAAATATCAATTTCTTAGGTAGCCACCAGAGTTATTATATTCACTAATTCGAGGTCGTAGATTACGAATGGGAGGGGTAATAACGATCATGGGGGGTTATAACGATTGAAAACCATTAAATCAGGTACCTACACAATGCTTTATGTGCACCACCTTTTTCGCAGGTCTTCGATATTCTTGGTGAGGGAGGTAGTTACCCCCAGTACCCCTTGAGTAAATCAGCCCTTGATGCTGATAAACCAGAAACAATAGACGCTTTGGAAGTCAACATAACTCGTGTTATTGCTGCAATAAGACCTGAATTACTCGAAAAAATGGTTCAAAATTGGTCTGGTCGAATGCGGTTCCTCAGAGCTAGTCCTGGTGAAGATATGCCGGAAATTAATATTAAACAGGAATTTTATGAAATAGTCCTTCAAAGAAACAAAAAATTTGGCTTCAAACTTAATTTAAATGTGTTTCATCTCAATCAAAAGTTCTATCTATCTATGTTGATACTTACATTATAAGGTGCATTCAATACGGTTATCACATCATCGTCCCGCAATTTTTTAGAAGCCTTTCTGTTAAATACAAAATTGGACCATTCATAAAAAGAGATGAACTCATCTTCCCAGGATATATCTGTTTTCCAGTGGAATAAACTGAAAAATAGTTTGAGTATAAATGAGATATTTCCTTTCAAATCCTATGGTTTAGTTTTCAATGTGGAAAATTCAGGGAACGATTTTAAGGACTTATTCGATAAGGCTTATTGTTACGGGTAAGTCAGCTAAGTCAGTTCTTTCATGCTACTTTAATGTTCTAGTTATTAGTTTGGTTAGTTATCTTTTAATGCGCTCAGTAGAGCTGATATGAACACTTGTCAAATTCAAGTTCATTTACTTACTCATATATGTAAGGTCCTTTTTCTGATACAACTGGTTTTTCTCCATTCAATATGCCCTGTGGATTCTCTACATGGAAGAAATAAACTTTGAACGTGAACGGAAATGGCATTTCCTTGAAAAAATCCCATTGCTCTGTGTTCTCTTTCAGTACCACGCTCTGGTGATGAGAAACAAGAAAGAATCAATACATACTGTATTTGAATTATGTAGCATTGGTTTTTAAATTTTTTTCAGTTGAAATGGTAACAATCAATATTCGTGTCCAATTTTTTTTGAATTTTATGTCCCCAACCTCACTATACATAATAGAAAATCAATCAAGGAAATACCACCAGAAGCTAGAAGGGCATGCCAATCAATTGATGGATCAACTGACACAAAATCCATTCAGAAGATTACAACGGATCGTGCCAAACGACTTGATTTGAAGTAATCGTATGAAGTATGAACATGTTTAATATCTTCTCATAGTCTCTATATGAATCAAATTTACACAATATTTCATAAAATAAGATTGTTGTGTCGATAAAGTGTTTAAAAAAAAATGTTTCTAAAAAATGGGCCACTGAAATAAATGACGTGAAGTCTAGTGATCAAAAGAAGAAATTTGGTCGAACGAAAAAGTTACATGAAAAAATCATCCAAATCCAAGACAAACATGAAGTTTGCAGGAAAATGTGGACAGAAGGATAACTGAAATACAAAAGGCGTGCACCAATCGGTGTATTGTCTTACGCAACTGAAAATGGAACAAGAATTACGTTTAGAGTAGTTAATAGTTATTTATGATATGAGTGTTAAGTGACGTTTTATTTTGTGAGTGAAAAAGTTTGTGAAATGAGCGGAGCGAATTGAACAATTTCACGAACAAAATAAAATCACTTTTAACTCAAATACCATACAATGTTTTGTACAACTGCCCTATTTTGATAAATGGGTGAATTCGCAATGGCGAAATGCATTTTAATATTAGAATAATCAAAAGGTTGTTGTGAATGGCAAACGTTGCCAACGTTATGATTACTAAGAAATGAGAAAAGACGCTGTCATTTGAATTTCGTTCCTGTCCAATTTTCGTCTTGGGTGTTTAACTGCTTAATATGTTTGTCGAGAGTCCAATTATTAATAAAAGTGACGATTTGGTTGTTCCTGTGGATATTGAAGAGTCTGCAGGGAGAGCAAATCTGGAACTCCTAACTAAAAAATCTGTTCAGCAGTACGATATTGCATTTAACAATTTCCTGGCCTGGTGTAAATTGAAAAATGTAGAAGGGAACTTCAGTAAACCTGTTTTCCTGGTATACTTAAGAAGAAAAATCAAAAATATGGAGTTCATCAACTTTGTGGAGCAAATTTTCAATGATAAAGTCAAGCGCCCTTATTAGAAATGGTGTGGATGTTAGTAAATATTTTAAGGTAATAGCATATTTAAAACGGAAAAGAGAAGGATATCGTCCCAAAAAATCGAAAATTCTCACTCGTGAACAAGTTGAAAAGTTTATAAATGAGGCACCAGATGAGAAATACTTGATGGTTAAGGTTGCAACTATTTTCGGATTATTTGGAGCCTGTCGGCGTGAAGAATTGTGTAATTTATCAGTGGAAGACATCGAATTAACAAATAAATCATTGGTTATGCAACTTCCAAACACAAAAACGAAAGTCAGTCGTTCTTTCAGTATTATTGGGAAGTATGTTGACTATTTTCATAAGTACTTTGCACTGCGCCCTTCTGTCATCAAACATCGTCGTTTTTTCCTGAAATACATGAATAATAAATGCACTGCCAATCCAGTGGTATATAAACATTTGGGAAAATTCCATCTATTGTTGCCGAATTCCTCAATTTCCAGAACCAAAGCAATATACAGGACACTGTTTTCGAAGATCCTCCGCTTCATTGCTAGCAGAATCAGGAGCAAATATTACGGATATAAAAAAACATGGTGGATGGAAGTCTGTCTACGACGGTAGCCGAGGGCTATGTTGATCATTCCATTGCATATAGAAATGTCATTGCTGAAAAAATTCTCCCAACCTCAACAGATCTCAACAGATTTTGGAACATCATCATCCAATATTGTACTTCCGGTTTCTACACTGATGGTGCTGAGGATTCTAATAATGTTTTGCGAAGCTCCCTAACGTCACAGGGCATTAATGTTAGTAATTGTTCTAGTTTTACGATTAATATTAATGTTCATAATAAATATTGATAATAAAAATTTGCAATTGCTGAATTTTTTTCATCTGATTTCATCATAAGAAAATGGAGTGCTGAAAATATTTTTAACACTAATGTTAAAAATATTTTTAACACGCTTCCACGTAAACAATCAATTTTAACATTGTTTGCTGCCATTAAAACTTTTTTTCTATATCACTTACCTCCCATACTTTTTTCTCCACCACTTTCGGAATAACTTTGAAACCCAAAATCACACCCAAAATGATCAGAAACAGCCCCCCTAAAGTTACATATAACAGTTTCTTTTTCTGTACAATCAACTTCATGATTTAATTATAGCATACACTTGATAAGTCGGTTACTTTCGATTGAATAAGGCGTTTCGTTTATGGTCAAAAATTAGATCAGTCATCAAAAACACATCATCATTACCCTGATGAGCTTTGGGTATCATATGGAATGATCTTCCTCATGTTTAATATGTTGCTGTATTACATACTTGATTCGATTCAGTGTGTGATTCTTATCTATCTGCATGTAGAATATGTTTATGCATGCATCCTTTAGAATATTACCTTGATTTTTGAATTATAGAGGGTTGACAAATCATGGATAATGTTCTTCTAATCTGAGTCACTTAATGTATTATCTAGGAAAGATATTATAGATAAGATCGATTACATGCTACGTGAGAATATCATAGAAAACGATTCAACAAGAAACTAAATTATAAAAATGAAAAATTTTGCGCATGATTTGCTTATCCGAACACCAAAATAGAATACTCGTACCTATATATATAATTTTCCAATTTACTCGAATTAAATATGCAATAACTCGATATTTTTCAAATGGAACACCCTGTATTTTTCTGCTTCATGAAATTTGTTTTCTAATGTCTACATTTTTTACAAAGTCGAGATAGTATGATTTTTTGAGCCGTACCAGTTAGTCATATTCATATAAGGTTTCTCACGTCGTTATTAATTTCCCGCGGACATTTGGGCTTTCCACATCCACATTGATCATTCCTGGCCTTTGAGCAAATTACATGTTACATTTAAAGTCACTTCAATAACTTTCAAGCTCCAATACCGGGTCTAATTTATTGAATTAAAGAGGCACGTTCAGTTTTACTGTGAAACTAACAATATATCAGCTGTCCAAATGCGTTCATTAGTCCGTTTGATATATTATAATGAATATTTAGTGATCCGAAAGGAACACTTAAAAATATATTATCAGCAGGGGAACTAATAATTCTCATTATCGAGTCATTTTTATCTTCGATAAATTAATTTATTTATTTTTAATTTGGCGTAGAGAGATAAATTTTACCTTTACTCATTCAATTATATAGACTGTAACAGATTTTTAAATGGTGCGTTCTTCTTTCGTTTCACGCCGTACGCCGAGTATTCAAATTAGACCATGGGCTTTGTTGCCAGATGGCTCTCACAAGTGTCGTCTACAGAATATTCACCCTAATATGTAGTAGTATAGGTGATATGAGAGAATTTGGATGACTACATTCTTGTATATATTTTGATATTTCTTGATCCCCAATTAATTTCAATTCGATAGTTTTTGTAAAGTGTTATGTGGAGTTTCCCGTGAAATTGGAGTATAGGGAGTGCCCCAAAGAGCATAAATCTACAAATTGGTTTTAAAGGACCCCGCACTTTTTATATCAAATGGCGTTCCGTCAAATGTTCTAAAATTTTGGTATAATGTAGTACTCGACCTACTGAACAAAAGTGTCAATGGCCCCAACTCAATCCTATGACTAGTTTTCGAGATACAGTGCGTTGAAGTTGAGAATTACCCACTTTTACTACGCCCGTATCTCGGAACAGAATCGAATGAACTTCAATTTTTCTCAAGAAACATTTCATGACATCCCCAAAGAGCAAGCATATCGAGGAATATGACCGAAAATCGTTACGAGTACAGGGTTATCCATAATTGAAAGCATGCCTGATTTTGAAAGTATGAAATATGTCAGTTCCAGAGCGAGAACGTTCACAAAATGAACTAGTACACTAGATATGTTGTTGTTACATCGAAAAAGTACTACATTATACCAAAATTTTAGAACATTTGACGGAACGCCATTTGCCATAGAAAAAGTGCGGGGTCCAATTGGTCCAAATTTATAGAATCTGACATTTGGGACGTTGTACCTTCAAACTGGCCAAATGAAGTCAACTTGGCAAATAAAGGGTTTTCCAATAAGATGTGTTATTTTGAATAGCCCGCTCTTTCAGTAGCTGAAATAAAAAATGACAAAAAGCAGGAAATGGGACTAGGAAAAAAAACAGATGTTTAAGTTTTTTCATATTCGTGGCGACGTTTCACAAAGGTGTCCCTCTGATTCTACAGGCCAAAAACATGTATCAACTTAAAGAATTAAAAAAAATGAATACATGTTTTTGGCCTGAAGAAGCAGGGGGAAACCTTTGAAAAAACTTAAACATCTGGTTTTTCCTAGTCTATTCCCTGCAATTTGTTGCTTTTTATCGATAAAATGGAAGACGTCAATTATGATGGTAGTAGCTGTAATTTTACTGCATTTGACAAGTAGAAAATACGCCATCACTTAACAAAAATTAAACGATACATTTTTGGGTCGCCGTGAAGCACATTGTCGAACCGCAATACAGAAATTGGTAAAAAAAATTGAGCAGTTGGAACAAGCTAGTGATGTGAAGAATAAAACCCGGTGCACTTCGCTCGAGAACAGCCGAGAATGTTGCTGCTATAGCGAAAAGTGGTGAAGAAAACCTAGGTTTGTCCATTCCCCGTTCATTCTTTGGAATTAGGCATTCCACAAACGTCATTACACCGTATTTTGCATGAAGATATGGGTCTTAAGGCTTATGAGAACAGTTAACACAACCGGAATTCCATCGAAAAATCCTCTTGAATGATGGGGCCTATTTCCACCTCAGTGGCTTCGTCAACAAGAAGAATTTCCGCATCTGGAGCTCGGAAAAACCAAGAGTTATAGTTTATAGTTGAAAAGCCTCTCTATCCTCAACGTTTGACCGTTTGGTGCGGTTTATGGTCCGGCGGGGTTATTGGACCCCACTTTTTCGAGAATGAGGCTGGAGCAACAGTTACGGTGAATGGATTGCGCTGGTATTGGTCTGGAAAACGTTTACTTCCAACAAGGCGGCGCTACGTGCCACACAAGCAACGAAACCATTGATTTTTTACAGGAAAAGCTTTCGTAACGTGTTATCTCTCGAATAGGTGATGACAATTGGCTACCGAGATCTTGTAATTTATCACCTTGTTACTTCTTCCACTGGGGTCATGCGAAAGGAAATGCCAATGCCAAGAGCCCTGCGTCGATTCAAGACGCCAAAGATGGAATTCGTGAAGTTAATCGAGGACATAGGGCAGCCAATTTGCAATTTGGTGTAGGAAAATTTCAGGAAAAGGATATGGTCCTGTGTCCTGTAGTCGTGGTCGTGGTGGTAATGTGGCTGATGTTATTTTCCATTATTAACAGCATACCTTCCTCTTCATAATTGAATAAACATTTATCATTTATCATTTATCTACAAAATGGCGTCTTTCTTTGAATGTCAAAATAACATCTCTTATTGGAAAACCCTTTAAATATGTGTTGACAGGTACAATTTTCGGTTCTCCATGAATATATTTCATAGCGGACCATACTGTATATGTAATTATTACCACATTATTAGTATCTACGAAGAAGAGATATTTTGATCATTAGACCGGGTCCCATATTAAAAAGGAAACAGAGATCTTTTCTAATATAAAAATTGAGGTGTCGGAATGTCCCTCGGACTCTTCAATTTTATTCATGAGGGGAAATTTTTTTACATGAAAACCATCATACTGTCATTTCAAGCTTCTGCATGGCAACACCAGTCCCTAGGGGTTCATGCAAAATTGTATCTATCGAACGATTTCTTTGACAGCTTCTGTAAAATTTCTAACAACAACCATCAAAATCAAAAATGATTGCCAAATTTTTTTGATAACCGTCAGTTGCTTTCATGAGACCGGAGGAGCCTTTTCACCATTTTTCACCTTTTCACATTCATTCCATTTATGTTCATGATATGGTGAATAGATTTATTCTGAAGTTTTCACATCAAGTTTTTCTCGAAAAAACCTACGGTAGGTAAATCTTTATTTTCTCAATCTAGGAACATTTCACTAGTCTGGCAACGATGCTTAAAAAACCATATTAGAGCAACACGAATCGGTGGGAATTTTTGGGCAAATTGAAAATCATCTCATTTCTCCGGGACATGCCCGGAATTTGACCTTCCATATTTCAACTTAATTATTTCGACCACGGATGATCTAACGACTAAATGAACCAGTACGTGATGTAAATAGATCTACGTTTCTAGAACCATCACGAGGAATTCGATTTGTGGAAAGAATGTTCGATTTGGAGTCTAATCATAATAAATCGGATCGAATTTACATAGGCATCCACGACGGGGGGTATTTGACGTTTTAATTAGAAACATTTTTTCTTGGACTTGGGAAAGTTCTCCTACACATGCAGGTTTTGGAAATCGTAGAGTAACCTTTCATCAAAAATGTTTCTGTTGAATCGAATATGATAAAGTATTTAGGGTCAAAATTTAGGTATACTCCGTTCACTTTTATGAAGTATCCCAATTGGCTAAGATTAAGTTTCATCAAGTTTTTCTACTCACGCAGGTTGGCAATGATAATTTCTTCCCTCAATAGATTCTTGATTTCCGTACAAGAAAATAGTATATAACTGAATCTTCCAACCATGTTTATATACGTGAAACATTTCCAGTATCTCCAGAGAAAAAAGTACCTTCATCATTCGCCAGGTCTTTGGAATTACATATTGAATTCACATTAATATTTTCTCAACTTGATTATTTTCCCAAAGTGAATAAACATTTTGATAAATACGTAATCACTACGACCTCTTTGTAGAGAGGGCAACGTTGCGTAGTTGTCTGACAGGAAAATGACTTTAATCTGACATTTTCAAAATATACACGGACAAAATGTGTCAGAATGCAATGGCCAACCGAGAAACTTTATAAAAGTGAATGGAGTACATGACATCATATTTGATTTTTGTACACTGACTGTTTGTCTGTCCGTCTGTCTATCAAGGACAATTTTCTTTGAATCGACATTAAAAGGAAAATTGAAATATGGAATATACCAGAGTGGCTACAGGAATTAGTAGATAGTAGTAGTCAATCCTATAACGATAATCACCGAAATATTCCTCGATCGAAACCGAACGGAAATACCCTGTATCTCGCTTCTGCTTTGAAAACAGAGTAGGTACCTATACAGGGTTGGGATAAAGTTTGGCACCAAATTAATATATTTGAAACGGAACGGACGGTAATTTTGAAATTTGGCAGCTGAGTGAATGGCAAGCACTTCGAACATTTAAAATGATTTTTTTTTAATTATTTTCAATAAATTTTTTCTACTAGTAAAAGCCCTGTATTTCTTCTCTTTATAGATTTTCATAAAAAATACGTCATGAAAAGCATGGAACCCGATATGGACAGATCCGAAACAAGGTGCACTTTCAGAATCTGCAGAAATATACAGGGTGTCCCATTTTTTTTGTCATTTCCGGTTAAACCGGAAGTATCTCATTAATGAAAATATGCTCATCAGATGCATTGTGGTCCATTACACTCAGCTGCCAAATTTCAAAAATATAGCCCGTTTCGATTTAAAGATATTAATTTGGTGCCAAACTCTATCCCAACCCTGTATGTATACTCCATTCACAATTATAAAATCACAACTCTGGCCTGGGAAATTTGACACATTCCACTCTGTATCGAAGTTATTCAAAATATTTTTATGTTCCAAGTCAACACTATGTTGCTCTTTCTACATTCTTAGCGTATTTCTCAAAATGTGAATTTATTCGGAAAATGAATGAATTGGAAAAGATGTGATGGACGAAAATAATTAACGTTTATATGAATTGATAGAAAGGATTCCTTTGCTAGTTGCATGAAAAGTACAAGAGATCACTGTTGAAATATATTATTTTTCGCCATGGAAGAAAATTGAATTGCTTTCACATAATTTTCATATGCATGCTTGTGAAGATTTAATGTTTATTATTCTCTTGAACTGAAAGTTCAATACTTGACGACATCAATTGTTGATTCTAATCAATAATTCATTAAAAAAAATCAACCCAAAGATATAAGATGAATTGATGGGTAATTACAAGAATCAAGAATAATGTCAATTTTATTTTGTTGATAACTTTCTTAAAATCAATGTTGGGGTATATAACTCGGCTGCGTTTGTTCAAACAACATCTAAAGAATACATTTTTCACCATCTCGACCTTTGAAAGGCGTTTCTTATAGGAGAATTAGGTCTAAGTTCTAGTGAGGTACCTAACTTTTGCAAATCTGCTCAGATATCGCCAAATTTCTTGGAAAACCTGAAAAATATCATCCTAATCGACCTCTCGAGGCTCCATCTGATCCATCTACTGCGATATCTGTCCAAATAACAGCTTTTTCAACGAAATTCCCGTGTACCCCTTTAACCTCGAAATGTAAACATTCGTCCTGGTCTTGAAAATCGTCCTCACGCTCCAAACAATAAACATACGTTAATCTTGGATATTCGACGAAAAACTCACCTGCAAATATCGATTAAATACCAAAAATCTGCAAACAATTTGTAAACCTAACAAAATGTGGAATATCTTTGATACTTTTACTTTGATGTAAACAAAGAAACTGGCAACGTCGTTTTGTCATTAACGATATTTTCTGTGCGCGCACTGACTTTTCATCATATGTTCTGTGCTTTTCATCAGGCGCACCAACTCCTGTAAACGAAACCATGACCTCCTATGTGATTGAATAAAAGTGAATGGAGTATAGGTATAGGTACTCCATTCACTTTTATACGGTATCTTGGTTGGCCGTGGTTTAGGTTTATCAAGTTCTTTCACTTAAAACCGACGCAGGTTGGCACTAGTGAAAATCAAGCGACATTGCCAAGTCTACTTTCTATTTACTCTTTTTCAACTTAGTACATGATGGAGTTAGTTCTTTTAACGTTTAACTGTGACACAAAATATTCGTAGTGCCACTACATTTTCATACTGGAGTATTTCAAGTTGCCCAAAGAGGTATTTAATTGTCGTCTGTAGGCTTATTTCTTGAGAATTTTGAAAAGTGGGGATTTCCATACGTCCGTCTGTTCTGTTCGCCTAAAAGTTTTTCTGTCGGGTTAATGAACTCTCACAAAGTAACGGACTATTCTGTCCATTATTTTTCAGTAAAATTTCAACACTCGGTTCTTAATTTCCGTACAAGAAAATAGCATAACTGAATCTTCCAATCATGTTTATGCTCGTAAACGTGAAATATTTCCAGTATCAACAGAGAAAAAAGTTTCTTCAATATTCGTCAGGTCTTCGGAATTATTGAATTCACATAATATTTCCTCAAATTCATTGTTTTCCTAAAGTGAATAAACATTTTGATAAATACGTAATTTCTACGATTTATATGTAGAAACGGCAATGTTGCGTTCATATCTGACTGAAGAATGACTATAACCTAACATTTTCAAAATATACGCGGTGGAATGTGCCAGAGTTCTAGGGCCAACCGGGCTACTTTATAAAAGTGAATGGAGTATATTTAGCAACGCGAAAATGATTCTTCCGAACTCATCTATAAGGATATGTTTATACTCCATTCACTTTTATAAAGTATCCCGTTTGGCCATGGTTTAGGTTTATCAAGTTCTTTTACTTAAAACTAACGTAGGCTGGCAATCGTGAAAGTAAAATAATTCTAAGAGATGTGGCTAACGCAATTATTTATTACAAGCAGGCCGTCCCAGCTTCGCCCGATTAGAAATTTGTTTCACGCGGCGGTTTCATCTTCAACACTTCAACCTGCCATATCTTTTGATGTTCTCGTTGTAATTGTATGATGTGAAGGGCAATTTTGTTCTAAATTAAATACTGGGGATAAATAACGTATTAGGTTGGATGAAGATCATAAAAACACACTCCCAAATAGTGCATAATTTTGGAAAACATCTGATTACTATAAACAGGTAATAGCAAGTCAACCTTGAGAGATAGATATATGCTATCGCGGATTTTTTTGTAGAACTATTCAAGAGGTACATTTCCCTCATACATTGTATCCACGTAAGTCTTACGGTTTTTGCAGCGCACGTGAAAATAGCTTATTTTGGCTGATTTTTTTGTAATTATTGAAGTTATAGTAGGTATCCTTAATTTTTTCGGGTGAAAAGTATAGCCTATGTCACTCAAGGAAAATGTAACTTTCTAAGGGTGAAAGAATTTTTGAAATCGGTCCAGTAGTTTTTGAGCCTATTCGAATCAAACAAACAAAAATACAAATCTTTCCTCTTTGTAATATTAGTATAGATTTACTCTTTTTCAACTTTGAAAGTTATTCCTTTTGAGGTTTTACTGAGCAAAAAGGTATATAAATGTCTTCTGTAGGCTCATTTCTTGAGAATTTTGAAAAGTGATTCCCCACTGTTCGTTTATAAGTTTTTCTGTCGGGTTATTCGAGGACTTCTATTCTTTTTTTGAATAAAATATCACGTTTCACGAAGGTGTCCCTCTGCTTCTTCAGGCCAAAAACATGTATCAACTTAACGAATTAAAAAATATTCTGATCGGCCTCATTCATGGAACCTTGTAGCAGTATGACGAACTGTACCATGGTATTCGAGATCCGAACCTGCCCAGAAAAGTTCTATATAGGTTCATCCGTTCGATAGTTATACTGTTTATACCGACAGACGGACAGAATTAAATTTGGCCCCAGATTTGTGATCAGTGAGTAGAACCTTGTCGATTGAGACTATTCCCAACTCAAACTCAAATAAACTTTTTTCGATGTTCTATATACCTAGAGAAAAGGCGAAATACTGGGTGCGGATCTGGAGCTAAAGGATATTGATACATTATTATTATTTATTATTTTCCATGTGAATTATCGAAGTGGATATCTAATCATTTTTTATGTGTATATTTATAATCAGTATTTCCCATAAATAAATTATCTGATCAATAACTAGGTTAATTGTGTATTCGCACGAAGAAAAAATTAATTGATTGCTATCGATCGAATACTAGTGAAAATGGTAATTATTGTTTGATTGATAAGGACTGTTATACAGTAGGTACTAATTGAAATAAAATGTTGAAAGAAATCAATGAATATTGAAAAATCAACAATACCTACTACCTAGGTATATATGGTGGCAGGAGTAGTTTGGAATAAGTGTTACGTATAATGTTTAGAGAATGGTATTAATTGTTTCAATTGTATCAGGACAAAGCTATAATTTCGTCGAAAAAAAAATTAAGGATTCTTCGAATGCATATGTTGAGATAATTAAAACTTACTGGGGCATATCTAGGAATTGATCGTTAAAAAACACAGGGTCTTCACCATGAATTGGACATATTGGGTGTTTCACCATAAATTGGACAAACTTATATATATTATGGAGATGAGACCATCAGAAGGATGATTTTTGCTGTACGATATTACCTTTTTTCAAAGCATAAGCGAGATACAGGGGCAGGATATTTTGTTTTTGGTTTGTTAAATTAATAATTTAATGTCTTATCTCAGTATTTTTCGGTGGGCAATTCAAAATGTTGAATTCGGGAAGAAAAATTTCAAAATAGCGAAAAGTTTACGATTTTCATTTTCGGATGACAAATTTGATTTCATTATTTAAGTCCAAAATTATGATATAGGGCTGCCAGAACGTCCCTGATTCAAATACCAACTGATTATGAAAAAAACTTTGCACTGTATTATACCAACAAAACACTGGTTGGAATCGAACTCTTTATGTCCTGATCGGAATGAATTTTCAAATTTGATTTTTTCCCGTTGCTCGAAAACGAAAATGAATTATATTTTTATTTCGAATGGCAAGACCATGTCAGAATTTTTTAAATAAAACGTATATAACAACAAAACAAAAATTAATCGGAAAATGTTGCTACCCCATCAATTTTTTGTCCATAATTCACTAGCATTTTACATGTCCGAATATCCGTATATATTTTTTTTGGGTAATTGAAAACATTATTATTACAATATGAAATTGATATGAAGTTGAACTATACGAGCAAGGGCGGATATAGCTGTTTTTCATGGGAGGGGTAATAACGATCAGGGAGGGGGGTAATAACGATTGGAAATCATAAATGTATGAAATATTTTATGTGCACTACTTTTTTATCAGCTCTTCGATTCTCAGGGGGATAGTTAACCCCCCCCCTCGTAAATCCGCCTTTGTACACGAGTGTAATAAATAAAACCAAACAAGAATAGACAATTCGTAAGCTGATGAAAGAACTCAACAAATATGCCTAATAGTTTTAAATACAGAGTCTCAGGTGGATCTATAAGCTATCCACGAGAGTTTTGAATATGTTCAATTTCGAAGACGTTTTCTTTGAAATAGTATGAAGAAACAACAAAATGAATATACCCGAAGCGTTGAATTCAAGTTGAAATTGATTTATATACTAAACCATTTCCAGATATCGTTTCTTAGTTTAATAATAGGTTATTCAATGTAATTATTATTATTATTATAACAAATACAGAGTTGAGTTCAAAAATGTATCTATAAAACTCTTAAAAAAAATCAATAAAAAACCCCAGTGAGAAAAAAAAACTAATATTCAAGCCAAATAGAGAAAAACAGGCGATATTTTTCTAACGAGAATGAAAAAAAAGCTAAAAAATTCAATAGGTAGGTACTGAAAAAAAACCAAACAATGAATAGACAATCGATAATCACGACATTCCCAAACCCCAAACCTGTATTACGGTTTTGACTTTTCCGAAAAACATACTACCTATCTATTTCAGAAATATGAATAAAAAATGTGAAGATATCCTTGAAAAAATTGAGAGACATTTGCAGTTTTGCAGATTCACAAACAAATCAGAAATAGTTAATAGGTTTGTTTATGCTAATTTGACTATAAATGACTTAAAAATAATGAAGATGAAATTTCCTGAAAATACAAAAGAGACAAACCATGGCTTATTACAGTAGTGCTTATACAGATCTGGGAGAAATTTGGCGATAAGTAACCTGCCGATCATCACATCTCGAAGAACCGATTAATATTCAAAAATTCTATCAGACATCACAGTGGTCACCCAGTAGTAACGAATCGCGTAGCTTCAGAGTGTAGATTTTTGCCAGATATTAAAGCACTATTTCCCATGGAATTAGAATTATTAAAAAAAGTGGAAATGTAGCCTATATTACTTGAGTGAATTACAAAGTTTATGAATATCGTAGGATTACATGTGGTTTCTATCTTCACCGGACGTTGATATCCCAAAACTAAAAGACCTCTATCGATGTATATTTATGATAGTTTGATTACGAAGAGGACTTGCTAGTTTTTAATCCATTAAATATTAATATAATATAATAATAATCTTATATTTTTATTAATCCTTTAAGACATATGTAGGTATAGGACAGGTGAAAAAAGGTCACTTTACCTTCTATCAAGAGTGTCACACACACACAGTACTAAAAACAGTGCTGTAATGAACTCATTACAGCATTGTTTTCAGTTATATTTTTCGTTTTTTTGTTGTCAGCACTGGCTTCCGCTTCTATAAATTTTCAACACACATCCATTAGGAAATGTCGATTTCGTAAAAGTCACCAACTGCCAAGATAGGTACAATACAAAGGTCACTAGGATGAGTTTTTCATTGGATTTCAACAGTATTTCACGAAATTTGACTGAAATAGAGAAAATATCGTCTAATACTCGTTGCAGAATGCAATTCCAACACTCATGCGTTCGAAAACTAGGGGGGGGGGGCTGCAGCCCCAAAGCTCCCCCTTGGATGCGCCACTGGTGGCGTAGATTCTTCGATTTTCAGAATTACACCTTCCAAATTACCTTCTGATATTGAGAGGAGGAGCATCAGTTCTGAATTGAGCTAACTCTGTTCACTTAACTCAAAATCAGTTTCAATGTTCGGAACATTGTATCAATTCGTCAAAAAGAGTTAATTCATTTGAAATTTCATTTCGATTCCTCAGTACCGATAACACCACGCCAGTGGACCTTTCAATGTTAGATTCCGCAATGTTGCCACGGTAATATGTAGGTAGTACCTAATAGGTAATATTGCTATCCTTTCACTAGTTGAATGCTGACTAAATTTTGTTTTCACCAATTCTCGAATTTATGAATGAGGTGCTGTGTCTCCTCCTTCAATTGTCTAAGGTCTTTTTGTGAATAGGAAAAAAATCGGAAGAAAAGCTTGCAATAGAGCTCGAACACAGCGATATATGCGATTTTCACAAAATACCAAGGTACTCTTCATACTATGTGAAGACAAAACCACAAAGAATCATCTCCAAGGATCACTTAATACCTAATTAGAATTTTTATCATAAAAGCTTTCATTTTTAATCTCTGATATATGTACATACCTACCTAGAATGAAAACCATCAATAAGAGACTCATTACTCACTTATTGCGAAAACTAATCGTGCTGGAATCAAAGCAATAAACAAACGCTTTTAAAAATATGCGAATACCTCCTCTTATTCTAATTACTCAACCTAAACACTCCAATTAAGACGACTTTCTGATAGGCGACTCCGGAGGGAAAAGACTCCTCCCCCTCTGAATATTGGTCACCACCAGCTCGTAACCGAAGAAATAACCAATATGAAATATTGAAGGCGTTCACAGAAGATAGTGGGGATTTTGGAGTCGGAAAACACTGACAGCTAGCGCCGCCGGTGGAGGTATCCGGAGCTAGTGATCACAATTGTGGTACAGGTGTAAGGATGCTGTTCGGGTTCAGTACCAGCGCGACTCACCTGTTGTTAGCTACGATGGTTCGTGGTGTGGTTATTGGATTGAGTACGTGATGACACACTCTCTGTTCTTTCCGTCGCTAAAAGGTTAGTTGAATTAAACTGATTATTTCTCAAGGTCATTCGGGTGGATGATTGTGATTTTGGTCAGATGGACCCATCCATCGATTTGTGTATTGGATCCCCTGCTGCTCATGTTTTCGGAAGGATGAGTGCGAAAAATAATGCTGCGTGCGGTTACTGTCTTTATCGGACGTTGATATCTCCACACTAAAAGTGCAGTTTCGATTTAGTTCCACTACCAATTTATAAGTAAGGGGCTTTGATTGAGTTTGTTAGGGAAGATTGATACTTATCCTTATTATTTTTTAGGTTAAAAATTTACCTACCTATATCTGGACAATTTTTTTTACAAGAACATGATCGCGAATGCGGTTTTGGTAGATATGTCTGTAATATAGCACCATAACCAGAAAATGCTCACTAGAGTATAGGTGGAAAATATAAGGAACCAACCAATACCTAGCTATTTATGAGTGCGGCTTCTCTCTTTATCGGACGTTGATATCTCCACAATAAATGGGGATTGAATCTATTTAGGTTGGAAAGATCTATAAGTTTCTTTTGTGTAATTTTTTTTAATTCCTATAGATCTGTATCCAAAACTATATACTCATCCTATACCATGGTAGTTATAACGATATGCTGCACCTATACCTACATCTCAATTTTATTTTCGATAGTAGGTACCTAGGTCTATTCATCAAAATATGTGTAGTGAATAAGGTGCAAAATATTCGGAAGGTACATATGCGATTTCTGTCTTCGCCGGACGTTGAAATCTCCATACTAGTGATCACATTTTTGATGTGGCAATTCGCTAAGGAGAGATAGAAATAGTACATTGTTTACCGGTTAGGAAAAGCGTAACATTCCTGGACGATTGTGAAAACACAGAGTCCAGGAATGTGTCTTTTCCTACGAGGTGAACATACTATTTTTCCGCAAATCGTTTAAAATTCGACAGATTCCAATTAATTTTGATGAAATCGCGAATTACATATTTAATTCATAAATAAATGATGCTTCGAAATTCGTATTGAAATTGGTTACGTTATTACTATCGAAACGTACTCATGTTGAATTGTCAAAGTACTCAAAGTTGACACATATAATTTATTTAATTGCTAGTGTTTTCGAATTTAAAACAATGTAAAATGATGAGTGATGATGAATTTTCTATTTCTGGGACTCTTCCAGAGCTGGTTGAAGCAGTGAAAATACTGCTTCTTTAGAATAAGTGCCGAAGAAATCATGAGAAAAGTTCGTATAGGCATATGTCTAACCAAAATATCATTTCCTTACTGTGAGGAAATCTCGACCTTTTCTATGACCAATTTTGACTGGAATGTCAAAATTTCCTAGCGATTTGCGGAAAAATATTTTTTTTGTTAAGTAGGTAGGGGAGCGAGGGGCTTGTTGTGACAGTTTTCATGAAAACTAATATATCTTGAGATCCATTGATTGAATTGCTACCGAATGAAGATGGATGGATGCTGTAACTCTTTCTCTACCATATCGAGTAAAAATAATAGGTACCAAAACTATTGTTCATTATTTCACCATTAATTATTTTCCAGAAGAAGTGCGGTGTTACAACTTACCTCGAGCTTGGGGCAAGTTGTAACGTCTACCGGAGCGAGTAGTTACGACAAAAAAAGACAACAATAACACCTCTGATCATATATTCCTTGTTTATTTTTGACGAAATTAAAATCTTCCTAAAGTAGGTATTATGTAATTCTTATCGAAAATCAACTTGAATAATCAACACCTGAAAATTCAGTAATTAACAGTTTCATTCAGATGAACACTCCTTATAATCATCATGGCACTTTTAAATCACAGAAAAAGTAATGAAATTATTTATAACTGAGGTATGCTTCCTAAATATCTCCTTTTAATATCTATCAAACAAAGTAGTGCACATACCTATAAGAATCAACTTTCGGCGGGTTTGATCATAATTAAATTCAGTCTTCATCGGAGCTACAATTAATACAAATAAAAGATATTGTGTCTCTTGTAACACATTTCAAATGTGCCCACATCTTACAAATGATACACTCGACCAATCTTCCTTATTTTAATCTGTGTAAGCTTCACCACATACAAGACAACACCACACTTCTGATTCAGATTCTGAATCTGAACATAAAATCTTTCTTTTAGCTCTATCCACTCCGGTTTTATTTTTTTTTTGTTGATTTACCTTTATGCCTGTGCCCTTTACCTTTTCCTTTAATTTGGTCATCCTTTTCCACTTTAAACACCCTCATCATCACTTGGGGCATGTTGTAACACGTTACAACTAACCCCGGGATTTTGTTACAACTAACCCCATGGAATGATTTCATACGTTTATCAAGATAACTATTTAAACAATTTAGCAATCTTAAAAACTGTAACACATTATCAGATATAGATAAATTTGAACGTAAAGAGAATACAGAAAGTTTGAAATTAGTCGATAATATTAAAGCAATCCAAAATTTTACGACAGTACAATTTTATATTACCTAGCAAAAATGAAGCAAGAGCACACTTCCGATCACTGCGCAGGCTGGCAGGATACTTGATATGGCAACATTATGCGGCGTGGTTTATAAGTAAAATCGAGTCAAAGAAATACGCCAATAAAGTTTGAGATCCTATTGAAAAGATATTGTTACTACTTGCCCCTGTTACAACAAGCCCCTCGCTCCCCTACCTAATGAGTAGGGAAGCGAGGGGCTTGTTGTAACAGTTTTCATGGAAACTAGTATATCTTAAGATCCATTGATTGAATTGTTACTGAATGAAAATTGATGGATGCTGTCACTCTTCATCTACCAAATAATCAAGTGAAAATAATACCATAACTATTGGTCATTACTTCACAATCAAATCTTTTCTATAGTCTGTTCAAATATAAGAGAATGTAAACAAACAAACCAAATCGGTTTGTTTTGCGCATTACTAACATATGATTGGTGAAACGGTCAGCTGTATAATTCTTTTCACGCCCCCAAAAGACTGCCAGGATCGTACTTAAAGCTTAGAACGATTTCACAGTTATCTTTTCCGGACAATAATGTCGAATTCAGAAACGGACACTGCATCTGAAGGTGGTATATTGGGCCCACCACGAAAAAGAACGAAACGTTCACATTTGTCTATTCAAATCATGTGTATTCCATTCAGAGAATAATATCAAGTTTATATGATTGTGTGAACTATCCTCGATCCGACCCTGGAGCCCTGAAAGCAAGTATCTAGCTGAAGCAAGCCCATCCTTCGTGTGCGCGACTTTGTTTACGTCGTAGTCGCTTATATTTGAACAGAGTATAGAAGAAGTGCGGTGTTACAACTTACCTTTCTTGGGGCAAGTCGCAACGTCTACCGGGGCAAGAAATAACGACAAAAAAGACAACAATAACCTCTGATCATCCATTCTTTGTTCATTTGTAACAAAACTAACATCTTTTTAGAGTAGGTATTACGTAATTCTTATAGAAAATCAAGGTACACTTTTTGAGTAATCAACACCCAAAAATTCAGTAATTAACAGTTTTCACTACTTATAATCCTCATGGCACTCTTAAATCACAGTAGGCAATGCAATTATTTATAACTGAGGTATGCTTCGCAATTATATCCTTTTAATAACAATCTAACAAAGTATTGCGCTTATAGGTATATAAGAATCAACATTCGGTGGGTTTCATTATAGTTAAATTCACTCTTCAACGGAACTACAATTATTACAAATAAAATATATTGTGTATCTTGTGACACATCTCACATGTGCCCACATCTTACAAATGATACACTCGACCCAATTTTCTTTATTCGAATCTGTGTTAGCTTCACCACATATAAGACAATACCACTCTTCTGATTCATATTCTGAATCTGAGCAAAAACTCTTTTTTCAGCTCTCTCCTCTCCGGTTTTATTTTTTGTTGATTTACCTTTGCCTATCCTCTTCTCTTTACCTTTTCCTCTAATTTTGTCATATTTTTTCTTTCTATACACACTCATTCTAGAAGAAAAATGTGTAGGTATCTACATCATAACTTGGGGCATGTTGTAACACATTACAACAAGCCATGGGATTTTGTTACAAATAAATCCAGGGTATAATTTTTAACATTAAATAACTATTTGAACAATTTAGCAATCTTAAAAACTGTTACACATTATCAGATATACATAGATAAATTTGAATCAAAATAGGATAAAGAAAGTTTGAAATTAGTCGATAATATTAATGCAATCCAAAATTTTACGACAGTACAATTTTATATTACCTGGCAAAAATGAAGCACGAGCACACTTCCGCCCACTGCGCAGGCTGGCAGGATGCTGGATATGAGAACATTATGCGGCGCGGTTTAGGTAAAATCGAGTCAAAGAAATACGCTAATGAAATTCAAGATCCTAGTGAAAAGAGCCTGTTACTACTTGCCTCTGTAACAACAAGCCCTCTGCTCCCTACCTATTTAATGATCTAAACAAAATATTTCTGATTCAGGGCACCAACTTTCTTATCGAATATAATGATATCTCAAAGATGTGCACCTATTCCACCGTGTAAAATTGTCAACTACCTACTTGTATGTGTTTGAGCAAACCTAGTTCCCAAACAATGGTTCATGCGAAACATAATGCTCCGTGCGGTTACTGTCTTTACCGGACGTTGATATCTCCACACTAAAAGTGCAGTTTCGATTCAGTACAAGTATCAACTTATAAGTAAGGGTCTTTAATTCAGTTTGTTAGGGAAGATTGATACCCAACCTTATTATTTCTACGCTAATGTTTCAAATAGACACCTTTACCTTACATCTGAACGATTTCTTCTTTTAACAGAAAATGATCACGAATGTAGTTTTGGTAGATAGGTATCTATGTCCATAATATAGCACAGTATATCAGCACCAGAGTATAGGTGCAAAATATTAGGTACCAACCTATACCTACCTATATTTATGAGTGTGTTTTATCTCTTTATCGGACGTTGATATCTCCACAATAAATGGGGATTCAATCTATTCAGGTCGGAAAGGTTGATAAGTATCTTTTGTGTAATTTTTTTAATACCTGTAGACCTATATCCCAAAACTATTCTCATCCTATACCATACCTAGTAGTTATAAGGATATGCTACATATATCTATTTTACTTTCGATAGTAGGTCTATTCATCAAAATATGTGTAGTGTACTTATTAGGTGCAAAATATTCGGTGGTTATTGTGAGATTCCTGTCCTTACCGGCCGTTTACATCTCCACAATCAGAGCACAATAAAATTTTGTTGGTGAATTCGGGCTTCTATTTTTATCATGTAGGTAGTATTTTCTTTGTGTTAAGCTTTTAGAAAGCATATCTCATTGTCCAACAAGAAAATTTTGAAAATAGTTAACAGGACCAATGAAATTGGATTTTGCTTTGATCGATCCACATAACTTTTCAGATTTATTATGTCAATCACTCAATCAACAACCTTTGCTTTGACGGTTATCGGATGAATTCAAAGAAATATAATTTGGAGCCTGACGGCTCGGGCTGCAAAATTCATTTGCGTGTGTTATGACTTTCATTACCGCTCATTAAACAATGTACTATTTCGTCACATATACTCCATTCACAATTATAAAATCACAACTCTGGCCTTGGAAATTTGACACATTTCACTCTGTATCGAAGTTATGACGTTTTTCAAAATATTTTTATTTTCCAAGTCAACACTATGTTGCCCTTTCTACATTATTAGCGTATTTCTTAGAATGTGAATTTATTCGGAAAATGAATGAATTGGAAAGGATGTGATGGACGAAAATAATTAACGTTTATATGAATTGATAGAAAGGATTCCTTTTCTAGTTATTTGCATGAAAACTACAAGAGATCACTGTTGAAATATATTATTTTTCGCCATGGAAGAAAATTGCATTGCTTTCACATAATTTTCATATGCATGCTTGTGAAGATTTAGTGTTTATTATCCTCTTGAACTGAAAGTTCAAGACTTGAAGACATCAATTGTTGATTCTAATCAAGAATTCATTAAAAAAAATCAACCCAAAGACATACGATGAATTGATGGGTAATTACAAGAATCAAGAATAATGTCAATTTTATTTTGTTGATAACTTTCTTGAAATCAATGTTGGGATATAAAACTCGGCTGCGTTTGTTCAAACAACATCTAAAGAATACATTTTCACCATCTAGACCTTTGAAAGGCGTTTTTTATAGGAGACCTCATTACTGAGGAACCTAACTTTTGCAAATCTGCTCAGATATTGCCAAATTTCTTGAAAAACCTTAAAAATTATCATCTTTATCGACCTCTCGAGGCTCCATCCGATCCATCTACTGCGATATCTGTCCAAATAACAGCTTTTTCAACGAAATTCCCGTGAACCCCTTCAACCTCGAAATGTAAACATTCGTCCTGGTCTTGAAAATCGTCCTCACGCTCCAAACTGGTGCTACAAACAATAAACATACGTTAATCTTGGATATTCGACGAAAAACTCACCTGCAAATATCGATTAAATACCAAAAATCTGCGAACAATTTGTAAACCTAACAAAATGTGGAATATCTTTGATACTTTTACTTTGATGTAAACAAAGAAACTGGCAACGTCGTTTTGTCATTAACGATATTTTCTGTGCGCGCACTGACTTTTTATCATATGTTCTTTGCTTTTTATCAGGTGCACCAATTCCTGAAAACGAAACCATGACCTCCTATGTGATTAAATAAAAGTGAATGGAGTATACGCTATATTTTTTCAATGTCATTTTTGTTTGTGTATTATGTTTTCTATGTTTCGCAAGAATGCGGATATAAGTAGGTATCAACCAAATATAGGGTAGATTTTCATGTGGTTTCTGCCTTTCCGGACGTTGATATCTCCACACTAAAGACGTGTATAGATGTTAATTTATGATAGTTTGATTAAGAGGATGCCTTTGTGCCGTTGAACTGTATTAATAGTTTCGTAGTAGGTAGTTACCATTTATATTTTTTCTGTTATTAAACATTTAACAAAGTTTTTACCGATGAAGATTCGTGTTGTTGTTGTTTAAATACCTAATTGTGCGGTTTGATGTGATATTTTTATTGTTATTCTGCAAAAAGACCTAGCAATGTTTATTCTTGTTATTAGATAAAAAATAGATATCTTCACTCGATCTTTCAGTTTCTTTATTTACCAGAAATTGATATTCCATAGTTGTTTTTTGAATATAAGTAGCGAGAATGAACACTGAGTGAAACATTCAGGATACATTTTTATACGAGGTATAGCACAAATAATCTTTCAACAAATATTCCATTATCAAGAATATCTCGATCACAATGTGGTATACCTACTTCTGATTGCAAAATTCAAACTGGATCTGGTTGCCTAAATGCGTATTCATCTTTGCCTACCAATCAATCGATTGTTTTCTTGGGTACCTATCAATCACAGAAATTTAATTGGAATTTGATACTCTGAATCTTAATATCAACACAATTTTTCGATAAAAAACTTCAAGTTGTTCTATACTCTGTTCAAATATAAGAGACATCAAAATAAACAAAGTCGCGCAGAGGTAGGATGGGCTTTCTTCAGGTAGAGACTTTATTTCAGGGCTCCAGGGTCGGATCGAGGATAGTTCACACAATCATATAAACTCAAATTCATTTATTCAACATATTCAAATTACAAATGTCATAAGTTTGAAAAAAATAATGCAGCGTCCAAAATAATATATTATGTATTACCCTATTAAAAATTATTCAGAATTTTGTTGGTCTTCTTCTGTGTCACTTTCATCCAGATTCACCAGCACTCGCTCTATTGTTGACTCCATGATATTATCGAGCTGACACATTTTTTCTTCGACATCAGTTACAACATGATGTATGCATTTCTTCCATTTCTCAGCACCAATCGAGCCTATAGCTCCCAGAAACAAATTACGAACCTCAGCAATTTTAAATGAGGAGTTCTGAGCAGCTACTTTTCCTTTTACTTGAGCCCAAATGAGCTCGATTGGATTCAGCTCGCAATGATATGGTGGGAGTCTCAATACTGTTCTTCCCGTCTCATTGGCCATTTCATCTATAATTAATTTTTCATACCTCCCTCTATTTGCCTTGACCAGAGCAAGAAGTTCCGCCTTCAAAAGATCATTTTCGAAGGAAATATTTTTACTGAGCAACCAATTTTTGACATCTTCCTTGCGGGTTGAAGACGGAATCGATTCCATTTTTCTCGAATGATAACTGGCGTTGTCCATTACGATGACAGCGTTATGATCCAGAGTTGGCAAAATTGTTGAGAACCACTTTTCGAACGATTCCCCGTTCATTTCCTGATGGTAATCTCCGGATTTTTTCGATTCGAAAAACCATAGGCCGTTCTCTACAAATCCGTCTTCTCCCCCTATATGACATATAATCAGTCCTTTTCCTTTTCCACTTGGGTTTTTGAGACCAGTTGACAGACCTTCTCGAAAAGCCTGTCTGTTGGACCCAATCGATTCATCGACCCATATTGAATTTTTTGTACATCCCGCATTTATCCATGGCTCGTCAAGGTAATAAATTTTTCGGCCTTGCTCCCTAAATTCTCGAATTTTCTTCAAATAATTTCTCCTCCAAACAACTATTTCGTCTCTATCAATCAATAAACTATTACGACCACGTTTTTTGAATTTGAATTTCATTTTTTTCAATAATTTATAAAATGTTGTTTTTTTAAAATTCGGCAGGCTGTCATCGTTATTAACAACTTCCAAAACCTTCGAAATTGTAGGAATTTCATCAAGAAAAAAAACCGTGAACTATTCTCCTAATTAAGTTCATGTCGAAATCGTCTATTGAATCGATGCTTTTTAGCGACTGGGATTTCTGCTTAGGTGGAATCAATAGATGATTTCGTTTATATTATTTTTCAGAAATCTCGTCGGAAACCGACAAAGGGTTAAGTACAATTCAAACAAATATTTATAACCGGGACAAATTGAGGTACCTACTTCAGATATATCAGGTTATAACCGTTGCGAATTTTAGAGGACCTAATTACAAGGGTTACAAGGGTGTAACTGAGTGTAACAAAGAAATCCAAAACATTCACTTGTATTCAAATTTCATAACTCTCGACATTCCGTTCTAAGCTTTAAGTACGATCCTGGCAGTCTTTTGGGGGCGTGACAAGAATTGTAGAAAAGATCCTTTGACCAATAAGCTGTTAGTATGCGCAAAACAAACCGATTTGGTTTGTTTGTTTACATTCTCTTATATTTGAACAGACTATAGGCCCCAATCAGCAAACAAACGACACTTATTGTGGTCAAGTGGCTTCAGTTCTTGAACCAGTTGGATCTCGTATGGGTGTAGACCAAGATCTTTATGCAAAATTCTCCATGTGGTGGATGCACAGAATCCAACTTGTTGTGAACCTCGACGAATAGACTAATCTGGATCTTCATTAACACTATCACTTACAGCAGCGACATTTTCTTATGTACGTAGGTACAGTTCTTTGTCTTGTTCTTGTTGAAGCATATTGCAGTAGAGAATATGTTGTTCGAACTTTATCGATAGTTCGACGAAAATCTGCTCTGATGGACGATTAGGTAAACCATAAATTTCACGAGGTGCTCTATAAGTTTATCGAATAGAACACAATGATTTTGAAAATAGATTTCAACAATTGGTAAACGTTGCGGCGTGAGCCTTTCCATGATAATCTGTCAATGCTTGCTGAACAGAAATGTCAAAACAACATGGCATCTACCCTCTGTCAAATCACAGTTATCCCTATCGAAAATTCTATCACTCTAAAAAAAACACCCGATATTATATTTACTTCCCAATTGTGTTTTTTGGTTTTTCATTTTCCCAGTTATTTCGTTTCAGGCCATGTTTCTGAATCTTTGTCCTTCAATCCGTTTCGATTATCAGGACAGTTAATGAAAGAGTCAATTGGGATCGATAATTCAGGCTTTTTGCGGATTCGATCCACGTAGCAAGCTTCCAGATAGAGGAGAAAGAGCACTCTTTCAAAATGATAGAATGGAACGCATACATTATCTTCAATCTCATCTCACACACGTACGCCATAGATGGACGACGGTATCTCTATGCGAATAATGCGCAACTCGGCTCTATTAAAGACTGTTAGTTATGTAAAGAATGATTCATATCCAATTTGTACAAATTGCTCAACTTGTCTTATGAATATGTAATAAATATATTAAAAAGTATGACTGTGATTCTTATGAGCTCTCGTTTATATTTATGCTAATCCTTGAAAATCCCGTTGAATGCTATATGGCAACTTTGATGTTACAACGTCATTTTTCAGGTTTATGAGGTGACGACCGCCTGAAATGCTCTCTTTAATAGGGAATTGATTTGGTGTGAATATACATATGTTCTACTTGGCTCAACATGATGTTGCACAAATGAGACAGCAAGGGGCATCTGAATCCGGTTTATAATCCGATTGTTTATTTTCGTGATTTATAATCGTCAGATTGGAAGAATGTTTGTCCTAATTCGCAAATTTCTAGAATTAATGAAGAAGAAAATATGAATTTCCATTCGGTTTTTTTAAGATAAGAAGTACTCAAATCAAATGTGGCTATCGTAAGTTGTGTTAAATGGTCTATGTGTGCGTGATTTAGGGTCAATTTTTAAATCGAAGTCTGCTTTATCGTCTAAAGTGTCTCTCGCTGACGAAGAATATTATGCACCAGCTCATCGAGTTTGATTGTCGATATCTGGAGTTTGAAAATGAATTTGCATGGCGGAAACAGCATATCTTTGTTCCAATTATAGGGTTGTTTTCGCAAATAGGCATTTTGGAAAATTGCTATAACTTTCTCCTTGCCCAACCAAATTTGCGGAAACTGTTGATTTTCGGATATCACTAAATATGGCTCAAACGACCGCAAAGGAGTGATAACACCTGCTTCAAGATTCACGTCTAATTTGGAAGCACCCTGTATAGAGGCCACAGGGTGAGTCTTTGACTCGTACATATATTTTAACAGTAGATTCCCCTCATCCAACGAAACACTTTTTTGATACCATTTTTCAAAATTCGGTTTCGTTTGAAAGATACAGGGTGTCAAAAATCCATTGAAAAACACGTTTCTTTTCATATCTTCGAATTGTTTACTCTATTCATAGTGCATATTCCTCAATCAAAACTTATTCAATATTTCTTCTGTTATAAAAGTTACAGCAAAGCCGACTCATAAATCCATGCAAAAATACTATGAAACTACTTGAAAAAGCTGAATGGTTAATATTTTCGCGGAAACCAATCGCTTTAGAATATAAAAGTAGAATTAGGTTTTTTCAATAAAACGCGTCGTTCTCAAGTTAAGTCAAATGTTGAATGTCGATATAAACCACGTATCATATTGAAATATAAAAAGATATTTAGCACTAAATAATCTGTGGCGATGATTTTATATAAACAATATCCTCTTGGATTATTATAAACTCGACACTACACGGTTATAGTACATTCATTCTCTGAATGTCTTCACATACTCATCACGTGATCGAAGAAAAACACCTAAAACACTCACTTTCCCCTTTAATACCAATATAGCTCTAGAAATGATTTCCTCCATATTTGTTATCGTTATACTTTCGCATCGTTCATGAGACTGAAGTTTGAGACACATAACAACAATATAAGGTTTAAGATGGGTCGATTCATAGATGTTACGGTTTGTCTAGCGCGTCCGCTACCTCGCACACCGTTATACCATTGTTTGAAGAGAAAATCAACGATCTGGCATCGTCCTCTCAAAATCTCTGTGAAATATCCATAGAAAATGGGTTAGGTTAGGTCATTGACCTAGAATCCTATAAGTTAGGTAGAATCATCATAAATAGATTGAAAACCCAATTCTTTATGAGGTATTTTTGAGATATCGAGGAAAATATGAGTGTTTACAAACTAATCTGCAAGAAAATCGAAGAAGAACTCATTAAGGTGTGAAAAATATGGCTTCTCAATGGTAGAAATAATCGGACAAAACTAAGTGTTTTTGTGAAGAAATATCATGTTTTTTACATTCATATTCAAATAAGGTTAGTAATCGAGTATTCCCTAAATGGATCAACTCAATTTCAATCGAGAAATATGAACTTTGAGGCACGTATTCAGTTCAATTTTTTTCGAATGGCTTAATCTCTTAAACAGAGCCGAATTCGGAAAAATTAAAACTGAAAAAAGGTTTCTATAGACCTCAAGAATCTACAGACTCACCCTGTATATTGTGTAATGACTCCTAGTGTATGGCTCTTCAGCACATGAGATTCAAAGTTGCAAAAGAATGTTGCTTCGAACATTGAAATGCCGTCAAATAAAATTTGAATGAAGATATCCGAATCCTTTTTCGCTCGAGTAGGTATAGGAAGCTCTTTTCGGAATTTATCAGTCCGGAACGAACGAGCTAAACAAAAAAGCCCCGCAAACGTAAAGTAATGTCTCTAGTATTTATACGATTTCAAATAAGGCACTGTGTGTGCAGGCAACGAAACGTTGCCAAGGTGTTTTGTGGCGATGTGTCATTAGCCTTAAACTTTTTTAGAAATCTGCTAATTGTGCTTTTCATCATTTTTAAATCCATTACGTACTTGTACGGGGCTTCGGCTTCGTTTCATGGTCCTTTCTGTGTCTCCGATTCTTCCGACGACTCTCTGTCTTAGTTTATAATGTGTAAGTAATTTTTTCTCTTACGTCATTCCTCTTTACTCGGTTTTTCTTCCTGAGATACACTTCTCCATGAATAAGAATAGGACGCATTTTTGGTTTTTCTGACATACAATTTGAATTGCACAAGCTTCATTTCATAGCCTTGATCATTGGCGGAATTCTTGGGGCCATTGGGGGCCATTGGGGGCCTTCCCCCCTCTTTTCGAGGTCGACATAAACCCTTGAAGGTTCCAACCAATTTCAAATATTCGAATGTCACACAAATTCCATGCAATGCACACATTTTTCAGAAAAATTTCCTCACTCGCTTCTTGATTTCCGTACAAGAGAATAGCATAACTGAATCTTCCTACCATATGCATATACGTGAAATATTTCCAGTATCAACAGAGAAAAAAGTTTCTTCAACATTCGCCAGGTCTTTGGAATTATTGAATGCACATAATTTTTTCCCAAATTCAGTATTTTCCCAAAGTAAATGAACATTTTGATAAATGCGTAATTACATACTACGATTTTTATGCAGAAACGACAACGTTGCGGGCGTATCTGACAGAGGCATGACCATAACCTAAAATTTTCAAAATATACGCGGTGAAATGTGTCAGCATTTCATGACAAACGGCGATACTTTATAAAATGAAATAATATATATATATATTCTTATGAAATGGAGCTGTACAGATTTGTTTCCAAATATGGCATGTGTCTCGAAAGGGCAACAAGGAACAGATCATTCAAACAAACATATTGATCAATTCCCCGCTCCTAATCTCAGTATTAGCAGAGGAATGTCAAACGGGGCACCATACAGTTCTGCGTATGATGCAAGAGCACAGATAAAAACCTCAGCTGTCTCCCCGTATAAGTGTAGGGATATTGGATTGGTTTACAAATATTCATATTGGAGGGCATCTTATTCGAATGTAATTCTTTCTTCATTTCTTCAAAGGGGTTGACAAAGCATTTTTAAATAATCTGAAACAAAAACCAAAGGGAAAAAAAAAGGAAAAGCAAAATCCACTAATATATTCAAATTGTTTTAAAGGTACCAACCCATCTCAAAAATGAATAAGATACTGAATGAATAGAGTTGAAACCATCTGGAAATTTATATATTGGACAATTATTGACCAAATGGTCAATAGTTTGCTCTTCATGCCCACACTCACATCTCGGGCTATCAATGGCGTTCCATTTGAGGAGCATACTATCACAACGTCCATGACCTGTCCTAAGACGATTCAGAAGACACCAATTTTTCCTAGACAGATGAAAACCGGGAACTTTCTCTGAAGGATCGAGAATTAAACTTTTATTGAAAAAATCATATGAAGTCCATTCCGAACTCCAAATTTCTTTATGATTTTTTTTAGAAAAAAGAAAATTATTTATCCATAGAGGCTTTCGAGTTTTCAATCTAGCCAGTCTTGTATCTGGCATATAACTCATAATAGGAAATTAATTTGGAAAGGAATTAAATTTATCCCAAGACTTCATGGCAGCAACCTGTCTACGAATATGAGGAGGTATTATGTTAGAAAGAACTGGTAACCAAGCTAATGGAGTAGATTTAATGGTTCCAGTAATAATCCTCATAGAAATATTGAGTTGCCAATCAATTTTATGGACATGGGAACTATTCAACCAAACAGAACAGCAGTATTCAGCTGCAGAAAAAACCAAGGCTAAAGCAGCCGTACGAAGAGTGGTAGCATCGGCACCCCAGGATGTACCAGCTAATTTTTGAATTATATTATTCCTCGTCGTCAACTTTAGACGTAAACTTTCCAAATGAGCCTTAAAAGTCAAAGAAGAATCTAGTTTTATTCCCAGATACTTGGGAGTGAAATTATGATTTATGAATGGAGTAGTATATAACCTAAGATTTTCAAAATATACACGGTGAAATGTGTCAGAATGTCATGGCCAACCGGCAACCGGGATGAAATTAAATGGAGCATACTAGAAATGGTTGAATTGCCACGACCTGTCTTTTATGTAATAATTCGTCGAGACAAATTACTTACTACAATAACCTTTGGTAAGTTTGGTTAAAAAAAATGTTATGTACATAATCGAATTGAAAATTGGTTTTTTGAAATTTCTCAAATGAAGCCAATTTGGACACTTGTGAAATTGTTGTTCAAAACACATAAGCGTCATATGTTGTACCCTAAAATAAAAAAGTCTTGATCATCCAAAAACATATCGTCTTTATTGGTAGACCCGTTAGATTATTGAAAGTAATGGACTACAAGTACCTACAGGTGTAACGAGGTATAAGAATATGAATGGGTATTTTTCAATTTGAGTTGTTTTCTCCACTTATCTAAAGGCTGCATCATACACGCATTACCGAGCATAACAAATCATTGTCGAAGTAGTGACAGCAGTATTTGTTATCGAATTATATCCACATAACAATATGATGGAAATACAAGGCTGTGATTATTATGCAACTAGTCGCAACAGAAAACACATATATTTCAAGGAATAATTTCATCATGCCAGAGCCATCTTTCTAATCAATCTTATATCCCGAGGCTAATACAAATACTAGGTGTATTCTTACGTATTATATCCTACTTCTTGGTGTTTTGTCGCATTTATTATTCTCGAGAATATTGAGAATGTTTTATTGTTCAGGAGAGGATACCTAGGGCGTTATAGTGAAATAATGCTTATTAAGAATACATTAATTTCAGACTACCAATTTCAAAAACATATCTTTAATGAATCATCTACAATGTGTGTTGTCAATCCTCGTACCATGCTCAATAACTCGTCCTTTTTAACTAGGGCTATACCTACGATAAGGTTCACTGATGACGAATTCGTGATTAAATGATAACATAGATAAGAATGCCCCATAAGTTTCGGCACAAATTTCATAAATCAATATAGTGGACAGTGGTGATTAGAAGAAGACAACAGGTTGCTAGGGAAATGAAACTTCGTTTGTAACCCTGACTCTACTTTGACACTTAAGTTGTTGGAGTGGTTAAGTCAAGTATCTTACAAAATAGAAATTCGGAGAAGTATTTATAATTTAGTTGGACGAGTCGATAAAGCCGAGATAATAGGCATTTTTGAAAATCAAAATATATACCGTAGAACTATTGATCGCACAATCCAAAAAGTAGTAGATCTAGAATTTTTACCCAAGCAAGGACCGGAGGAGCGAAACGACAATCCCCCAAACCTTCCACATTCTCGACCCATAAAAAATTTTTGGGCTCTCATATCGCGATAAGATTACGATGGAGGATAGGAAGCCTAAAATGAAGAAAAACTTCGGCGTCGAATATACAAGAAGATCCGAAAAAACGATCTAGATACCGTACAAAACCTGATGCTAGTTGTTTGCAGAAAGTTGGGCTCTGTGGAAGATAGTTTCGTTGCTTCTGAAACGTTTATTAATGTGTATAAGAATACAATGAACTAATGTATATTTTTGGTCACTTTTTTGGCCTCTGAACTTCGTGTCAAAACTTATAGGACAAACGTTAAATCTAAGGAAAACTACAATAAACGTTCCAAAGAAAATGAGGCAAGCAATACTCAGCATTTTATGTTATTCCAGGACAAGCGGAAAACCTGTATTTTTCAATCAAACTCATGAAAGCATGAAATCATTCGTTGAATAGTTCATTTCGCTAAAACTATAGACAATTCGGATGAAACTCCTATAAATTTTCAGAGAGCAGGTACAATCAAAGATTCGTATTTGTTGGCCATTCAGAATAGTAATTTACGTAACAAGTCCGGAAAATAGAGTTTTTTTGGACGAATAGACAAAATTCTAGGACGAGCCGGAGGCGAGTCCTGGAAGTCTGTGAGTCCAAAAAAACTATTTTCGGGCGTGTTGCGTACAATATTTTTTCGGCAACCGTGTAGAATTACAAATCAATGAGACGACACATTTCTTTATCATACACTAGCTGGCCCGGCGAACTTCGTTCCGCCTAAATGATACTTACGGTGGATTTCACAAATCGTAATCACCGGTGATCGGAGATCAACGGCTTGGTTCTCTGATTTTTGAAATGTCGAATGTTTCCATGGATATGAGCTATCACACAGAACAGATACACAAAAATAATATGTCATTATATGTCAATCACTAATAATGGCAATTTTGGATTCAGTTATTTCCGCAAATATATTTATTACCCAAACAGAAATTCAAAAACATTTTAAAAATTATAAGAAAAGATGAGAATGGACATCTCACGATTGGAACTCATCGCCAAAATACGATTTACTTGACTTTTCGATGAAAATTCACTGAGATATTCACCCGCTTCTGGATCTGTTAATAGCCTTTCATGGTACTATAAGCCCTATGTAAATTACACAGTAATTGATGTCATATGTTCTTTTTTCGACCATTTCAAACCACGACGACCGAAATGCTCGAAAAAAAGAACAGATGACATCAATAGATGGCCGCGAAAGCCTCAACAAATTCATCGCCATTTAATTGTGATAATGTCAAATATAGTACCTTCACGATTACGTTATTTGGAATGAATAAAACTATAAAAATAACTAATAATCATCAGTCATAATGTGTGAATAGCGCCATCTGGAGTGGTAAGAACGAAACTTTTCTCATATCTCAACGAAATCTAATCATTTTAGACATCTGTACTCCTAGACATTTTGGTTTTGCCGAACAGCGCAGAGTTGTAGGCAACTCAAATTACACACGATTACAGTGACTATAGAGGGAATATAGTCACTATACACACTATTTGTTTATATCGCCATCTAACGCGGAGAATATCAAATGAAGTACAAACGAATAAGCGGTAGCGTAACTGTAACTGTAGCGACATCTAGTGGCCTTACTCAAAAGGATGAAAAACATTTCCTGTATAAGTAAAATTTTCATCGATTTTTTCAGAGTTTTATTGTATTTTATAATAACCAGACCGTAGACGAATCCATATATGAAGTTTCATAACAAACAGTCCATCCGATCTCGAGTTATAAATGGTGTAACCAACATCTGTCTTTTATATATATAGATTTTGATTATTATTTGAATCGAACATAACAGAACTGTCATCCGTTATTTCGTTGCTATTGTGATGATCATAACAATGACAACAACGACGTGATTTTTTCCGTCCTAGTCCGGAAAGTACGTACTTTCCGGACTAGGACGGAAAAAATCACGGGAAATGGTACTTTCTCAGAGAAACAGCGTCCGGGAAGTGGGTACTTCCCGGACGGTTGCCGAAAAAATTTATTTTCAGTTCTATTTATAGTGATTAAGCTCATTTCTGGTTGAACGGCTACGTGAACAAGCAAAATTGCCGCATATGAAGTGAAAATAATTCTCAATAAGTTCTGCTGGTTCCATTGCATCCTGAAAAATGCACCGTGTGGTGTCCTTTACACGCTGGAGGCATCATCGGTCCATATTTCTTTAAAAAAGAAGCTGGAGCTAATGTTACAGTGAATGGTGCTCGTTGCGGATCGATGATCAATGATTATTTTTTTCGAAATTTGAATGGTGTCGCCTCAGAAGAGTTTTGGTTCCAACAAGAGGGTGCTACACCATATGCTGCTACCTTTATGATTGATTTATTGGAAGAAAGATTTGGCGATAACATTATTTCGAGAAATGGTCTAATTAATTGGCATCCGAGATCATGCGACATAACCAATGGATTATTTTCTTTGGGGTTATGTCAAGTCATTGGTTAATGGTGATAAACCAGAAACAATAGACGCTTCAGAAGCCAACATAACTCGTGTTATTGCTGAAATTAGGCCTGAATCACTCAAAAAGCTGGTCCAAAATTGGTCTGGTCGAATGCGGTACCTCAGAACTAGTCGTGGTGGACATATGCCGGAAATTATTTTCAAAACATAAATTTTATAAAATCATCTTTTGAAAAAGAAAAAAAGTTTGGCTTCAATCTCAATTTAAATGTGTTTTATTTCAATTTTAAGTTCTATCACTCTAAAAAAATACCCGATACATTATTAACAACAAAAATTGGTCACCTGAAGTCAGGAGATGCATTAGTGATTGCCTTGTAAAAGTCAAAATTCTGGACTCTTGGATGTGAATTCATTATTTATAAGTGAGCAGTCCCAAATTGTTCAATATTTCATTTAACAAGGATTAAAAATTTTATAGTGAATGTCTAGAAGCCCAGCGTTTTGCTCAGTTTGAGATTACTCAACATTTTGTTGAGCTTGACTGGTGAAAATCAAATATTTCTATTAGAACATGATCACTAGGTTCCGCAGTTCCTTTATACCATTATTTCTCTACCTGAATTTACTCAAAAAACATTTCTGCATTACCAAAATGTAAATCTGAAAGTGTATGAATCACTTTAATCATTATCTCCTTTCAAGAACGAAAAAGAAACGAAATCAGATCATCTGAATTTTTCATGCTTATCGCTGTTTTTATGGAAGAATATCAATATTTTGTGTGTCGAATACATCAGTTTTCAATGAGAATGAATAAGTGTAGTAGCATTTTATGTTCTAGTTTTGTTGATTAAGAGTATTCAAAGGTATTAGAATGACGAGAGAGGTAAGATTTAATAGAATTTCTGTGAAAGAGAAAATTATTATTCATTTTCATTTATTCACTTGCAAGATTTGCATGGAGAAATCGTTTGTCCACTGGTAGCACATTTTTCAAAGAATTATTAGAACATAACATTGAAATTTTCAGGAGTCTGTCATTACACTGATTGACAAACAAAAAAAGAGTGACTAGAAAATGGTTTCATTTTGTTTTTCGATCCTTCCTTCCATTGTTTGGGAGCAAATTGACAAATACGAAGTTTTTCATTGGGAAAACTTGAACGGTCTTTAGAGTTCACCAATTTTTCAAAAAAAAAGACTTAATCATTGCGGCTTGATTTTACGGAATTCATAAGCTATTCAAATAGAGAAATACAGTATTTATTTTATATTTTCGGTGAATGCAATAGAATTGTTTCAGAACTTTTCGAGCGTTCACTGAAAAAATCCCTGTTTATCACATACAGAGTGTTTGAAAAAATGTGATGCTGTCTCTAGGATAGGAAGAAAACTTAGAAATATTTGGGGTTTGCTCAGTACAAAATTTTCGCAATGCCATCCTTATACAAGCTAAAGGGCGTTGAAGAAAAAAAATATACGCATTTTTCAAGATTTTGCCGGAACTACTGTCAACATTGTAATGAAAGTTTATACGAATATTGTTGGACGCTGATACATCCATTTATCAATTTATTCTCATGCTTAACTCTCATAGAGGGCTCTAGTTACACGGTTCGTATGTATTATCGAATAAGAGTTTTTTAATATTGGATTTATCATTTATCAAGATCATTCAATTCTACACCGAGAGTGTACTCTTGGTGAACTAGATACTGTGTACCGTTTTCGTATTTTGATTTGAAAATTATGAAGTAATAACTGATGCTGGTTTGGAGTGATGATAAATGTATTAATGAAACCAAATAATCAGATGAAAATTTCAAAAAAGGCTAATAAAATAAAATAGAATTCAATTTGAGTAGGTGTTCAAAGATGTCCTCTGTTTTCAGGAATACATAAGTGTAGGTATATATTTTTTTCAACGCTCTTGAATACGGAAGGTGTTACGAAAATTTTTTCACTGAGCGAACTCCAATTACTTCTCAGTTTTCCATCTATCCTAGAGACGGGATCACCTCTTTTTGAAACACCCTGTATAACTCCCAAATTATCGAATTCAGAAGCACACCCTTCAACTTCAAGAATGTGGGGAGATTACGTTGAGGATATCGAGAATAAAAATGATATACATAATAGTGGTATCGCATATGCCCCAGTTTCAAAAAAAGTAATTCGAAATTGGAAACTTAATCATATAAGAGAAGAAAAATTTATAAACATTTTTGAGGAAATTCGTTTTTATTCAAGAGCTTAAGACCAAAAATATTTTGCTGAACAGCGAATTTCGAAGATCTCCTAATCCAAAATTTCCGATTACAAATAGGAGTAGGAGCAGAAAGGTCTTCATTTTCTAGATACAGGGCGCTTTATTTCGACTGGGGGCGTATAAATTTCATCGATTAAACATATTTCGAGCATGATGCAAAATAATAATGTACATGAAACAAAATCCTGCAAAAATATTTACAGATCAAGTGGTTTTTGGTAAGTTTATTTCTAGACAAAATCAATTTGAAGGCAAGACCAAGGAATTTTTTGCTATGTTTCTCATTTGAGGAAGCCGATATAACAAAGATTGCGAGTGAAGATATGAAATTCAGACATATTTTCATCAACTGAAATACAATTACATGGGTATACAGAGTGTAACAGCCAAATGGAATAAATTCGATAACGAATAAATGAGGGCGTGTTGGGAAAAAACGCTCGGACACGTCGATTTCTAATTTTAAATGCGCATATTTTTCAAGAAAATAATATTATATAGGGTGTTCCATGTGACCGTGGCCAATACCAACTTTCTTATTTCAAATGCAACCCCCTGTATATAACATATTTATTTTTTGGATTCTTCAGAGAATTCTAGACACAATTCATGCACAATGTCCTATACCTATATCTTTAACTATTCCGGAAGTATTGAGTGTTTTCAGATTGATTGCAAAAATCATCGTTTCAAATAAAAAGTATTTTATTTCACAAATTCGGTACATTACACTTAAAACCTAATAAGTAATAGGTACTGATTATTTCTTAATTATTAAAGAAAACATTAATGTCAATGTAGGAAATGTACAAAATGCTCGCCGCGAACGTCTTGGCAACATGCTAATCTGGTGTAGTCTTCTAACGTTACTCAACATTTCAGGCGTGACTGATCTAATCGCAAGCGTGATTCGGTTTTTTAGGTCGTCTAAGTTTAAGGGTTTCGTTTCGTATACAATACCTTTGACATATCCCCACAAAAAAAAGCCTAATGGTGTCAGATCAGGAGATCGTGCTGGTCATTCTATCGATCCGCGCCTCCCTATCCACCGATTTGGAAAAATTTGGTTCAAGTACTGCCGGACATTGATTTGGTACTGGGGCGGTAGTCCATCTTGCTGAAATCATATTATATTGGCAGGAACTTGTGGATTTGCTGGATCAGGATATAAGTTTATCAAAGTTGGTACGAAATTATTTTGGAGTAGTTCTAAATATTTTTCTCCATTCAAGTTGCCGTCAATAAAAATGGACCTACGATATGATTTCCAACAATTCCTGCCCAAACATTAACATATTCAGGATATTGCGTATGTTCTTCTCTCATCCAGTGAGGATTCTCATCAGACCAATAGCGGCAATTTTGACGATTAACATGACCGTGTAGGGTAAATGTACTCTCATCAGAAAACCAAACATTTTCTGATTGGATCACATTGTTATCTAACATTCAAGGCCGTAGCTGGAAAAAAATTTCGGGGGGGGGCCGTCCGAGGCCGTAGCTAGAAAAAAATTTATTCGAAGAATTTTCGGTGAAATGATTATCTGGCATTTCTGAAAAAATAAATTTCGGGGGGGGTCCGGACCCCATCGGACCCCCCCCTGGCTACGGCCTTGCTAACATTGCCATCATTTGCTCACAAAAATGCGTTTTCCTATCGAAATCGTCTTCTATGAGCTCCTGAGTTGCCATCATTCTATAGGGATGCATCCTACTTTCCTTTAATATTCGAAATATTGACGTGTGACTGACGGTGAACAGCGGGGCGGCTACTTTTCGAACAGAATTATGTGGGCTTTCTTGAAACTCAAGCATAATATTACATTTCGTATCATCACTTACTGCATTGGCAGCAATTTTTTTATTTGTCTTACATGACCAAGCTCTCGAAACTGCTTTTCTATTTTGCTAATTGTTCCTTGGGATATAGGCGGCTAATTTGGAAATTCTTCGTGAAATAAGCGAGAAACTTCCATTTGTGTCCGTGTGTAATCTCCATAACCAATCATTTGAAGAATGGTTATTTTGTATGTTTCTGTTAAATGAATCATTTTTCTAATAATATTACGTACAGTTATCGAAATTCAAAAGACAATAGCACTTACACTGATTGTCATGCAAACAGACAACCTGTTACTTAGGCTATGAGAATAAACAAATCTGTTTTTGTTTTTTTTTTAATTTCTTCTTAGTAATGGTTTTTGCTTACTTTCTTTATATCAAGAGATAAATGGGAAATAAGTATTGAGTGTAATGAATCGAATTTGTGAAATGAACAAATTTTCATTTAAAATGTTAATTTTTGTAAAAAATCTGAAAATCCTTAATATTTCCGAAAAAGTTGAAGATAGGTATAGGAAATTGTACATGAATTATGTCTAGAATTTTCTGAAGAATCCAAAAAATAAATAATATACATGGGGTTGCATTTGAAATAAGAAAGTTGGTATTGGCCACCGTCGCATGGAACACCCTATATAATTTTAATTTCTTGAAAAATATGCGCATTTAAAATTACAAATCGAGGAGTCCGAGCGTTTTGGCTGTTACACTCTGTATGTATAAATATTTTATTGGAAATTCAGTTTTTGGTCATTGCAACGATTAAAAAATTTCATTTTCGTTAAATACGCAATACGAAATCCAATAAAGAAAACAAAAATCCATCCCGATTGAACAGGCCATTTATCTAAACAGAATTTATACGGAAAATGGTGGTTTATGATTGGTATATGTATTTCATAATCAATGACCTGATAACTTTATCTGCCAGTCTCAAAATGAGAAATCAGTTTAATGTATGCGAAATCGACCATTAATCACTCCTATTTTAGGTTCCTAAACCTAGCAATGAACTGAAAAACCTTATAAATACCTGCGCGTTTGATGTGTATATTGACCGGTCTACAATGCAAGGTGATAAATTGTGATTCCTTTTACGCATCTTCACATTTCGTCTAGCCTTGAGCACTTCCTAAAGCAGAAACCGTATTTCCACCGTCAACAAGTGAAAACATATTCAAATTTCTCTTGGGTAAAATCTAGGAAGATGTACTTTCCACTGAAAAAGTCGCATCACGATTTATGCCTATAATCAAATGGTAAAACGTTTCAACGGCTATAAATCCAATAGTTTCATTTAAATGGCACCGCTCTTGATCATAATCGAAAACGGCTTCTACGGTTTCAAAATGTTCGCCTATGATTGGAAGTGAATAATGTGGAACATCGCATGATAATGAATTTTGCGTCCTTATACGCATTCTTTTCAAACGTATTACTGCCATAATCAATAGGCCGTTTCAAACACCAATGCACTTAAATAGAAGGCGGTATGTAGACAACACCGCGTTGAAGATGACCAGAAGGAAAATGGTAACTATTCGTCTCATGACCATTAGAGAAGAGCAGTCGGTTTAAAATGTCACTCACAGAGCCGCCTGTGTCGTTAATGTTGTTCTGCGGTGATCTGCCTTAATTAAGTGTCTCGTGCAGATATTTCACGCATAGATGATACTTCTATGGCACAGCCGCGTTGTCCTCCGAAGCAGCCTGGGACAGTTACTATCGCTACAAGGAACTTCACTAAACGCCGCCGTTGTATCTGTGAATACCGGGAAGATAGAAGTTTCCGCACTGCTTCCATTCAAGCAGCATACCGCAGAGCATCATTTGATACACTTTTTACCATCAGCAGGCCAAATATGGCTCGCTAGAGATCATCTTTTCGTGCCTTCGAGCTTCTGATAAAGCTTCTTACGAAAAGTATTTTTATGCCATTTAACGGGGCATTCCTGCACGGCCATGCCTGGGGATATGAGCATTTTTGATTGTTCACTACTTTCATTCATGTTTATGGATTCCTTCTACGATATGTGGCCGTTTTATGACATTTGGGCCATCTGAAACGTCTTGCGAATGAAGTGGATCGATTGCAAAATTGAGTTTATTATTCAAATACAATTTTTCAAGGAGTGTATGATGAATATCCTTCGCGGGGGAAAGCATATCCGGGCGATATGGTCACTTATCGCCAATCAAACCAGGTGTTTCAATGAAAGCGCAAGATTTCTGTGTTCAAAAAACATGGTTTTCTGTAGTAATGAAATATTTATTGATTTTTAGAATATACAGGGTGTCCCAAATTCGATGATCACTGAGAGCATCTCGAGAACCATAAGGGTTAGAGAAAAAATGTTCAAGGACCTCGATCTCTTTTTTCAAAATAATCAATTGCCAGCAAACAGATCCGAGATATCTGAATTGGTTGTCGAGTTACAGGGCGTTTCTGAAAAATTGCTGTTTCAAATATTTCGCTATATCTCGTTTTCTGTTGGAGATATCACGAACATTCCTAAAAGTTTTCTTTTGTAATTTCCATTGCCTATACACTGCTTCTATCTGATCCGAAAAATTATTCGCCGTTCAAGTGCTAGAGAGAAACGTTTGTAATTTTTAAATGGGAAACCCTATATTTTTCATAATTGCTTCTCAGCCGCAGATTCACCGAGTATCACCCTGTAACCGGTTTCTCGAACATCTGATACGTTTCAAATATATTGAGTTTTTCGTCTCCAATTGAATTGGGACAGCCAGTATATAAAGATTTTTCTTTTATTTGGGGATATTTTATTTTCGATTTTATGAAAAACTAACATAAATCGAATAAAAACTTCAATACAAATGAATTCTGAAAAAAAAAACTACAATAAATGTTCGAATTGTATCTGATGATTTCTTCTTTTCAAGATTATCATTTGGTTAAAATTATTCACTACACACTAGACAAATTAGATTTTTAAGCCAATGGAATTTCTATTTCATAGAATCGAAATTTTCAGGAAATATTGTAATCTTCTATGATATCTCTTTGATTCAAGAAGATCAGTTTATTCAAAAAAACAAACTAGACAGAAAATGAAAATAAAATATGTATCTCCAAATAAAAGAAAAATCTTTATATACTGTCCCAATTCGAGTAAAGACGAAAAACTCAATATCTCTGAAACGGGTCAGATTTTCGAAAAACCGGTTACATGATGATACTCTGTGAATCTGCGGCTAAGAAGCAATGATGAAAAATATAGGGTGTCCCATTTGAAAATTACAAACTTTTCTCTCTAGCACTTGAACGGCGAATAATTTTTCAGATCAGATAGAAGCAGCGTATAGGCGATGAAAATTACAAAAGAAAACTTCTAGGAATTTTTGTGATATCTCCAACAGAAAACGAGATATAGCGAAATATTTGAAACAGCAATTTTTCAGAAACGCCCTGTAACTCGAGAACCAATTCAGATATATCGTATCTGTTTACTGGCAATTATTAAATTGATTATTTTGAAAAAAGAGATCGGGAGTCCTTGAACATTTTTTCTCTAACCCTTATGGTTCTCGAGATGCTCTCAGTGATCATCGAATTTGGGACACCCTGTACAGTGAAACCTCTCTTTCGGACCGTGAAAAAGTGTCCGCCTAACGGAGGTGTCCGTATACAAGGGGGTGCTTGACCACAAATGTTTTAAAGGTAAATTAAGTAAAACACTCACACAAAGTTTTTGCTCATTGTATTTGTAGCCACCCCGTAAATTTCCCATCCCATAGTGATTGGAAAATTTTTCTGAAACACGTCGGATGATTTTTTTTGGGGGCCATCTATTGACCTACATTTGAGGCTTGAACAAGCAACCCTCTAAGAGGGGGCGCTTCAACCCCTTGAAATTGAATGGGGGAGAGGGGTTGAGTGATACTTCATTTGAAAGGTATTGGGAGCCTCTTCATAACGGTGTATGAGAAACGTAATTTTGATGAACCAAGAATCTATTTTTTAGCTCAAATTTTCACAAAAATCTTGTACTTAAGATGTCCCCTCAAGAAGTCCAGAGGATTTTTGGCGAAAACAGTTCATCAAAATTACGTTTTTCATACACTGGTTTCCAATACCTTCCAAATGAAGCATCATCCAACCCCTTTCCCCTATTTAATTCTGAGGGGTTGAAGCGCCCCTCTTGGAAGATGCTCGTTCAAGCCTCGAAAATACGTCAAAAGATGTCCCCCAAACGAAACCATTTGATGTGTTGCGGAAATTTTTTTCAGTCACCATGCATGGGATACGAATGTAACGGGGTGGCTAGTGTGAGATGGAACACCCGTACATTCACGAAATTAATTTTCTCTTCGAGAGTCAATACTTTACGTTCTGCGGACATTACTGCTTCGTTGGCGAAATCTCAGACGTACTTTCGGGAAGATCAAACTATACTGAGCTAGACAAAATGCAACAGTAGGTACGCAGTGAAGTACCATAAAATAAACTGCTCCACATGAGTTAGGGATATTGACTTAAATTTGCAAAAAAATATAATTAAAATCAGATTTTTGTGATGGAAATTCATATTAATATAATTTCAAGTTGCAAATTAATTTTAGCCTGTAGGTCTGCAGCGTATTCTCAACTATGGCTGCACGGTGCGGTCTAGCGTTATCGTCTAGAAATTGAAGAGTTTCACCAATAGCAGCGTGAAAATTTGGCACAGCATTGTCAATGACATGCTCCCTATAGTGTAAGGCGGTCATATTCCCAGGACAAATGTGTAGACCTGTGCGCCCGTTGAAACATATCCCGGCCCATACCATATAACTACCCCCTCGGAATGGATGGACTTCTTGGACATAGCGACGATTACGGGGTATGCGTGGGATTGTCCATACCCTTATTGTTTATATTGTTTATATTGTTTATCCTGACTACTCCTAGCTCTCCTGTGGAGACCCCTCTGAAACTACAAGCTTCGAAGCTTCTTCGAGAATCTGAAAATCGTCCATATCTAAATTCATCAGTGAAAAGGACACTACGCCATTGATCGTTCCAAGTGATATGCTGCCTTACCCATTCCAGTCTTTGACGCTTATGGTCACGTGTTAATGGAACTCCTCTTAATAGACGTCTAGAACCTAGATTCACCTCTCTCAAACGTCGTCTGATGGTTTCAATGGAAACTTGGACCCCATCGGCATTTTGAAGAGTATTCCGTAGCATTCTACACGTAGATGTAGGGTTTCTTCTCGTCGAAACGGTGATGAAACGATCCTGAGCAGGTGTTGTTTTTCGTCGCCCACCAAGCCTTGGTCTTTCCAACACAGAACCTGTCTCCCTGAACCAATTCCAAAGTCGAGATATCACACTTTGGCTGACTTGAAGCCTTTCCGCTGCAACAACCTGAGTTAGGCCACCCTGTAGCATTCCGATAGCCCTATTAGCCTCAGCGTTTGTTAATTTACGACTTGGCATTTTCAGAAAACTCGTTTCAAATCGAAGCCGTTGATAAATTGACTTCATTTCAAAATATGAACATTCATGAAGCATAAGCAAAGAACCTAACTTCAGAAAAAAGGAGACCAGATTGACGAAATGTCTCATCCTGATTTTTATTGGATCGATTCAAGTTGTTATTGAGTTTCAAATGATTTTACAGCGATTTTCTCGAAGATTACATACTTTTAAAAACGATTGAATACGATATCACTAACTCTTGTGGAGCAGTTTATTTACGTTACTTATGTTTCGACTCTTGAGTCTTGAGAGTTTCGAAACCTAGTATGTATGTATACGAAAAATAGGTGTCTGCGTCCGCCCAAAAGAGAGTACTATCTGAAGGATTTGCATTTACCCAATTCCAGACTATGAAAATGTGTCTGTTCAACGGTGGTGTCCGTTAGTAGAGATTCCACTGTACATACATCTGTGTAGGAAACAAAATATCTTGTAGATAGCCACCACGGTTTTGCAATAACCTTTTGACGAAATTTTCTTTAACGTTATTGAATACAAGTATTTCAGTGATACATCGTTTTATTCCGGCTCTCGATGCTTGGATGGTTGCAGGCTTATTGATGTGAAACTGTGTCTTCAGATAACCCCGCAACCAGAAGTCTGAAGGCGTTAAATCGCAAGAGCGTGCATGGAGGCCAATCTGGCCACCAAATCGGGAAATTACCCGACCAGAAGCAAACTCGTGCAAGATCTTCAATGTTTCACGGGTGGTATGACATGTGGCACCGTCCTGCTGAAACCACATGTCTTCAAGTTCAAAAGTTTCCAAATGAGACACAAAAGAAACAGTATTATTATAGCTCGATAACGTTCGTCATAAATCGTTATTGCATTATTGACAATCAGGACGCGTTGTTCTACCGTCCAAAGCTCCATGTTTACTAACTCCCTTCTGTCAACTTTCGATTTGTTAAGTCATAATCATGTGTCATTATGACTGTCAAACATGGCACGGAATTCTATTCTTGCGCTTTTGAAACACCCTTTAGATAAAGTGCATATAAATCAGCTAATTTCCATTATTTCCTATTCTTTCATGAAAATTTTCATAATGACTGGTTCACAATGAAGAAGATATGTATTTTCAGATGAACCAGCTGTGCAAGGTATGCGGGGAACCTGCGGCAGGTTTCCACTTCGGAGCATTCACCTGCGAGGGATGCAAGGTTAGTAGTCACAATAAAATATTATCCTCATTCATAGTTCTGATGAAAATATTAGTTCGAATGAATAATTCCTTCGGACTATTATATTAGATGATTCAATTATTAAATTCATGGAAACTATTAGTTTGGACTAAGTAAGATGTTATCGAGGAGACCCTGAAAACAAATACTTATTCAGGAAACTGCCTCCAGTAGAGGCTTCTACAAGATATATGGGAAACGGGGGCAAAACCGGGTACCTAAGAAAAATCTGCAATATTTTTTTATTTATTTATGTTTATTGGTTGACATTCGAATTGTTTATGCCGTAGCATATGAGCCAAACAGTGAAAGGAGTTAAACTTATTAAAAACCAGTACAAGATGAAAAAACCAACGAAAAGAATTATATTCTATTTTACGGTTATGCCCCAACCCTCGGGGCAGAACTGTATGGCAAAAGGGGCAAATTCGGGTACTGCGTAACAGTTAGCACACACGAAATCATTTGAATCATCTTCTAACCAACCTGTACATCCCTCGTGTGTCCAGTGATTTTTTTCGTGCATTTTATCCACCCATAATTTTAGGTAGGATGATAGCACTGGTCTTTGCAGTAAATGCAGAGGGTGTCCTTGTCACCATGTGATATATCGTCTTCTTTTTCTGGGCTAGACTCTTTAGCTATTTGTTTTGCCAATTTCTTGTTTCTGTTATCCTTTTGTATCACAATCATTTTCTTCACCTGTTATTTTGGGTACCAATTCGAGATTTCATTTACCTTTTGTAGCAGCCTTTTCCAAAAACATTCCAATCATTCTTTTTTCAACCCCATCTTCGAGAGTTGATTGGGGAACATTATAATTATTGACTGTTGTTTTGTAGCCTATCGTTTCGGAAACAACTTCCATAATTGCTTCTTCCATGTCATCCGTAGACCAATGTTGACGACACTGTCTTCCGATTATAGGTACGCACCATATAACTGTGAAACTGTAATAAATTGAATGCATTGGTCAATATCCATCTGGGGCATAACCGGGTACCGCCCGGTTGATGTCTATGAAGTTAGCAGTGCCACTTGCGAGAAAATCAATAAAATCTATTGCATTAATTGTCGAATAATTGTCGAGAATTTGTCGTGAAAGAAAAAAATTTGTCGCGTCCTCAGTTTTTTTTCTACGGGGTGGCTTTGCTAACTCAACGTTAAGTTAACAGAACCACTTTCTCAATATCTACCAAATATCATGAAAATGGTTATGAATAATTGTCGAGTAATTGTCGTAGCCCATATGAAGTAAAAAAAACCATTCCTTCTTGTTTATTTTACGTCTTTTTCCCGCGAGTTTGAGATATTTCTGGAATTATGGAATTTTTGGCAACAGCGCATTCGTAATTGACTTTTTTCTATTGCATTAATTGTCGAATAACTGCCTCGAATTTGTCGTGAAAGAAAAAAAATTGTCGCAACCTTCGGTTTTTTCTACTAGGTGGCTTTGCTAACTTTATATTAATTTAGCAAATAGTGGTCGAATATCATCAGGATGATCATAAAAGATTGTCGAGTAATTGCCGATGTTCAAATAAAGTAGAAAACACAATAGTTATTTATGTACCAAGTGCGTTATATGGATCTGAACGCCCGGAGGGAAACATTCGGCCCGAGGGCCTTTGGCCCGAGGGATGAATGTTGTCCGATGGGCGTTAGGATCTAATAACGCTCGTGGTGCATACAAGATTTTATTTTTCACGAATATATCATTTAATTACAATAAAATTCGATTGCTCCTATGATTTTTTTTTCATTTAACTTTCAGTAGTAACCATGGCACTTGTTAATATTTCGTTATTGCTGTCATCATTTTATTAAGTGAATGTCATTACTGTTTTCGTTGTGAAGATTTAAAGAAATAACAGAAATGAATAGCAATTTGCCAAATAATATAATTAAAAATGCAGCCAAAGCTGCAAATAATCTATTACCAGAAAAATCCAGACTCGTCTACGACAAGGATTATGAAACATTCCATCAATGGAAGTTGAAAAATGAAATAATTGCTATAGATGAAACAGTGTTATTGGCGTACTTTCAAGAATTGGTATGCTATTTTATTTTTCATTTTGTTCATGTGTGGGTAATTTTTTTTTTATTTCAGTCTGAAAAATTTTGTCCTGCGTCATTGTGGACGAAATATTCTATTTTGAAATCTACACTGATTGTCAATGAAAATATCAATATTTCACAATTCTCCCGGCTAGTAGCGTTTTTAAAAATGAAATCTAAAGGATATATTCCGAAGAAATCCAAAGTTTTGACAGCAGAACAAGTTCATACATTCATCAATGAAGCTCCTGATGAAATTCATCTTCTTCATAAAGTAGTTCTAATAATGGGTGTTTTTGGAAGTCTAAGGAGAGATGAATTAGTGAAAATGTCTATCAAAGATATAGAAGATAAGGGTAGCTGTTTACTTGTTAAAATACCCGAAACTAAAACCGGTATGTCAAAAGGATTTAGCATTGTAGAGGAAGAAAAAATAGGAGCTTTGCGGCTGGTCAGAAAATATATATCCTTGAGACCCAGTGGAGTGAAGAATCCTAGATTTTTCCTCACGTTCCGAAATGGTCGGTGCACCATCCAACCTGTTGGCAAAAATACCATAGGAAGTGTGCCTTCGATGATTGCCAAATACTTAAAATTGGATAATGCAAATGAATATACAGGACATTGTTTGAGACGGACTTCAGCAACTCTTTTAACTGAGGCTGGTGCATCATATGAAACGTTAAAAATGCACGGAAGATGGAAGAGTGCATCTGTGGCGGAAGGTTACATAGAGCAGAGCATTTTTTCCAAAAACAAAGTATCGACGATGATTGTGAATTCGGTAACAGATTCTCATGAATTCTCTAGTGGTTCTCTTGTGAACGAACTTCCAAGTACTTGTGGTCAACATCCCAAGATTCACGATTGAAGAATTTTTCCGGGAAATTCGAAAACTGCACTTTTAATTTTAATTAAGAAAGACTTTGTTTTCGTTTGTTGAGTTGTCGTTGTTTTAGTATTAAAATTCTGCGAAATAAATAATTTCTTTCTAGCTTATTTTGCTTCTCGCACAACGAGCGGGCGTTATGATCCATAATGCCCGCTAAAATGCCCACGGGCATAATGAGTGTATTTATAGCCACCGTTTCTAAGGTAAAATAAACATATAATGTACAAGTGAAAAATAAAAAATTTAATCTTTCTAGCAATTTCCACTCCATTTTCTCGCCATTTCCCTATAATTCGAAAAATGTCGCTTTTTTGGCCACAGCGCATTCGTTTTTGACTTTTTTTTATTGCATTAATTGTCGGATACCTGTACCGAATTTGTCGTGAAAAAAAAAATTGTCGCGTCCTTAATTTTTTTTCTACGGGGTGGCTTTGCTAACTTAATATCATAAAAATGGTTATAAATAATTGTCGAAGTCCATATGAAGTGAAAAAAAGACAAAAAATTCATTCCTTCTTGTTTATTTTACGTCTTTTTCCCGGGCGTTTGAGATATTTCTGGAATTATCGCATTTTTGGCAACAGCGGATTCGTAATTGACTTTTTTCTATTGCATTAATTGTCGAATACCTGCCTCGAATTTGTCTTGAAAGAAAAAAATTTGACGCGAACTTCGTTTTTTCTCTACTAGGTGGCTTTGCTAACTTTATATCAATTTAGCAAATAGTGGTCGAATATCATCACGATGATCATAAATGAAATGATTGTCGATTAATTGTTGATATTCAAATAAAGAAAAAAACACAAAAAAATTTCCTCACGATATCCCTATATTTCTGAAAATATCTCATTTTTTGGCAACAGCGCATTGGTTATTGACTTTTATTCGATTGCATCAATTGTCGGACACCTGTCCCGAATCTGTCGTAAAAGAAAAAAAATTGTCGCGTCCTTAATTTTTTTTCTACGGGGTGGCTTTGCTAACTTAACGTAAAGGTAGCAGAACCACTTTTTCAATATCGACCAAATATCATGAAAATGGTTATAAATAATTGTCGAAGTCCATAACTCCATATGAAGTAAAAAAAACACAAAAAATCCATTCCATTCAGTTTATATCACGCGATTGATGCAATCGAATAAAAGTCAATAACGAATGCGCTGTTGGCAAAAATGCGATATTTTCAGAAATATAGGGAAATCGCGATAAAATGGAGTGGAAATTGCTAGAAAGATTAAATTTTTTGTGATTTCTACTTCATTTGAACATCGACAATTACTCGACAATCTTATATGATCATCCTGATGATATTCGACCACTAAATTAATATAAAGTTAGCAAAGCCACCTAGTAGAAAAAAAACGAAGGTCGCGAAAAATTTTTTTCTTTCACGACAAATTCGAGGCAGGTATTCGACAATTAATGCAATAGAGAAAAAGTCAATTACGAATGCGCTGTGGCCAAAAATGCGATAATTCCAGAAATATCCCAAACTCGCGGGAAAAAGACGTAAAATAAACAAGAAGGAATGGATTTTTTGTGTTTTTTTACTTCATATGGACTACGACAATTACTGGACAATTATTTATAACCATTTTTATGATATTTGGTAGATATTGAGAAAGTGGTTCTGCTAACTTAACGTTAAGTTAGCAAAGCCACCCCGTAGAAAAAAAACTAAGGACGCGACAAATTTTTTTCTTTCACGACAAATTCTCGACAATTATTCGGCTATTAATGCGATAGGTTATATTGATTTTCTCGCAAGTGGCACTGCTAACTTCATAGACATGCCCGGTTGTGCCCCACGAGGTTTTTCCGGTTTTGCCCCATACCTTATATTTTAAACAATGAGTTGAATAATAAAAAACATATGAGAAAAATAAAGCACATCTACAGAGTTTTATACAGCCAAACAACCAACATAATATCACATTATTGAATTAGTAATTATCGTAGAATATAGTTGGATAAATCTGTAGGTAGGAATAAATTTGGGAAAAATAAGATTACATACCAAAGATTCGCGTGGTTCTACACAACACCGTTTAAGAGGGGCCTATACCATAATGACGTTCAGTTCAAAACGCGATTCGGTATTTCTCACGATAGAGACCACCGATTTAAATGGGGTTTTCACTATTATTCAATTTGAAGTGTTCTTCAAGTCGGAAAGTTCATAACTTTTTTTTTTCGTCGACTGAAAAAAAAATAAAATTTTTTTTTTCTTTCTTAGTGACTCTATATGCATGATAATAACTTTCCGACCTAGATTATTTTTTTTTATGAATTTCCACACAAAATTCAACACAAAAAGTTTTTTTCAATCGCTCCAAAACCGATTTCAGTAAAATTAAAATTAAACGATGGTAAAGTGCTGCCACCTAATCGACAAACTTGGTTATTTCCACTGTCTACTGATCGTTCCGTCTATCTGGCAATACTGCACATTGAAGCAGGTACTATCACAGAATACCTAACTACACAGAAGCGTCACTAAGCGTCGGCACTTTGATCTTCAAGGGGCAAATTTTCGTGACCTTCATTCCCTGTTAGGTAGTACATATGTCATTTTTGAGCGGATAATCACAGAATACCTAACTAATTTAGGGTATTCTGTGACATAATTCTATACTTTATTTATAATTCTATGGGTCCAGCAGGAAGTTTGAATTTCACGTTGACATTTGTACTACCTAGCATGGCACAAGCGTCATCAAATAAAGTTTTGGCGGGAAGGCGGAATGACGCTTCTGTGTAGTTAGGTATTCTGTGGTACTATTCAGCAAAATCCAAAGGCAAATATTTATTGTTTACTTGTAAGGCGTCTGTTATCAGTGAAAAGTGAAAGGGCTGAAAACAACACCGAAGAAGAGGACCATACCATACTATTATCATTAGCGGAGAGTGTGAAAGCTAATTGCATGAGATTTTGTGTCTTGAATGCTATTCAGCTAAAGTAGGATTTTTCTAAAAAAATGAAAAGTTCGAATTATGTTTGTCACTTGTTACTAAGAGATTGAGAGTAATATCAGATATTTCTTCATATATTTTTTTAACGTCATTTAAAAACTTATGTTCATCAATGTTCATCCATAAAAAATAAATATAATATCATAGTCACTAACAACAAATAAAGAAAGCTATTTCAAATTAATGATATCAAAAAATATATGACTTTAATAGGTACTGGAATTAGTCTAACTTGAATATACAGGATGTCCCAAGTTCGAGTGCCTATTAGACGTTTTGGAGAACTGGACATATTTGAAATCTGGAAATTGGGATTATCATATTGTTCGAAATTTTCTACTGGAGCCTGAGCGCTCTCGGTTATATAAGAAGTGAAAATAGATTTGTTAAAAAAAAATGTCTACAAGCGTGCGCTTTCCCCCTTATTCCTGCACGCATTTCAATTCGTAAAGAATCACATTGTCAAACAGTGCGGAAAAAACCTCTGCTATTCAATTCCCGCACACTTTCCGTGCGGGAATGGAATAGCGAGGGTTTTTGCCGCACGCTTTTTCTAAAGAATGAACTGAATTATGATATGTTCCTATGCACCAAACGCCACCAACGACGTTGTTATGGAAACGACATGTGAATTAAAATTTGACATCAGTATGAAATTATTTGAATATATCAAATTGAATTTGATCAGTGTGATGAGATCAAATTGATATCTTTTCCGCACTGCAGTTTCGTGCGGAAAAATATAACCCTTTTCGCACTTGTTGGGAAAATAACTATTTTTAATTTTTTTCTTCTCTTAAGTATTCAATTCTGAATAAGTACATTTCTGTTTAAACCATGGTTTAATTTGATTCTGCAAAGAAAAAGAATTATTGTACTTCAATAAAAAAAAATTAAAAAATTTAGAGAATTATCATTATTTTTTTTCGCACAATAAAACGCAATCATAAAAAAAATGGTACTAATTTGAAAAACGATTTTCGATATTTTTTTCTCTGGAGTAAAGTTTCATATACCTACCTATATTGCCTGTAACTAATAATGTGAATATATACAATTCCTTTGATACAGCTTCTCATACAATAAACAAATTTAAACCCATTAAAAAATTTCGGTTTAGATTTTTAGTCTCAATTACAATTTTTTATATACTGTAGATTCATATGTGCATGATTTTTTTAGTCCACGACTCTTTTCCGAACCTAACTTACAATCAAAACAGAAATTCGCAATAAATTCGTACAACTAAGAAGTAGTAATAATATATTCTTATTTTTTTCCTTCACATCTTTCAACACAGGTAGCATGCCTGTCTGGGCGTTGAGCTAAAATCAATATTATAGACCTCAACCTTGAAAGTGGGAATACCCTACAACTGAGGGAATTATTTCTTCCCATCTCGTCAAACGTAAGGGCACAGAGGTAAGACTCTTTCCTGTGAATTTACAGTGTTGTCGGAAGTTTCGTAAATAATCCCAGTTCATTCGTGAATATACGAGGGCATTCTGGGCATTCGACAACTTCCGTCCTTCCCTTGGTAAATGCTGTACGTAACAGAAAACCGCATGTGGAAGAAAAGGACGGTAAATACGAGGAATGTCTGTGATATCTTCGGACGTCCTGAAAATCGACGATTTCTTAGAGGGGGTGAGGGGTAAGACGTGGGTAGAGTTTGACGTGCGCTCAGGAAGCCCCGCGGTATAAACCCCTCTTAAGGTTTAACTGCGACACAGGTTTCGTAGTACCACTACATTTTCATACTGGAGTATTTCAAGTTGTGCAAAAAAGTATTCAAATGTCTTCTATAGGATTATTTCTTCAGAATTTTGGAAAGTGGGGATTTCAATGGATCTGCCTGTTCGTTTTGTTTTCCTGTCGGGTTATTCGAGTACATACTTCTATTTTTTTTTGACGAACTTCCACGAAGTAGGTAACGGACAAAATTCTCTTCATTATTTTTCAGTAAAATTTCAACACTCGATTCTTGATTTCCATACTAGAAAATAGCATAACTGAATCTTCCAAATATGTTTATATACGTGAAATATTTCCAGTATTAACAGAGAAAACAGTTTACTCAATTACTCAACATTCGCCAGGTCTTTGGAATCATTGAATTCTCATAACATATTCTCCATTTCATTATTTTCCCGAAGTAAATAAACATTTTGATAAATACGTAATTACTACGTTGCGTAGTTATCTGATGACAGAAAATTACTATAACCTAACATTTTCGAAAAATACACAGTGAAATGTGTCAGAATGTCATGACCAACCAGGATACTTCATAAAAGTGAATGGAGTATGTGTACATATTTCCTCAGCTCATCGTGAAATACCCTGTACATTTCCCTCATCCTAGAATCACTTAGAAGAAAGCCAAAACCATCTTCTATTCTTGCGAGCGCTTACCAAGTATTCATAAAAATGTCTCAGCAATAATAATCCACGCCCAAGTGAACCGATATCGTCCGCTTCCAAGCAGATTTACCGGATTAAATTAAATTCGAGCATAGAGTCACAATAAAGGAGGAGAAGCTTCGACTTGCTCGAGTGGGCTGAGCATGAGAATTGGGTTACCAGAAGTGAATAACTATCTCGACATGATTTTATGCGCCTTTGATATCATGATTGCTGAATCATAAATTCTGTTTTATTTTCTTGAAAACATGAACTGCCGGAATACGGTACAGTCATCCCATATATTTAGTCAGGTCGGCTAAATTTCAAAGGTTAAGAACCAGGTTATGATTACCTTTATTTGAGAAAAATGTTTCTTTTGAAGTAATTTCTCGATATAGCTGTAGGAGGAAAAATAAAACAAGAAAGCATTCCCTCATTGTTCCATTTGGAAGTGGATTTGAGCCTTCCTCCAGAGTAGGAAAACCTGAGCAGGATTCAATAAGAACAATTGATCTCTAAAGGAGAAATCTTCTCGATGCCCAGATATACAATTTCCCAAGTTCCGTGCCTCTATAACTTTGCATGAAGCAAGTACAGGGTGGCCAGATTTCGATGATTTAGTACTACAACTCCCAAACTAGGTATAAGAGATAGAAAAAAAGTAAAATACATGTCATGCTTTATTTTTGAGAGAAAGAGAAGCTCTCGAGTTGAACACATCTTTTTGGCACATTTTTACTGCTTTTCAGTGGTGCCATTGGATTTTTTGTATCTGCTCAAATTTCGGAACAAAAACAAAATTTTTTTTTAAATGGAAACCATAGTGGGAAATTATATTTTTAAATTGACCTTTCTTCAACGATTTCAAAAATATATGTCATGATGTACTTCCGAGTTCGCTTTACCTATACCTATATCGAAAATAATTTCGAAAGAACACTTTTCGTTCAACCAAATCCAAGCAAGTTAAGATTCACTTCCTTCAAAACTGAAGCGTTCATTAAAAATTCATGTCTTATTTATTTTCATTTGTCAAATTCAATTCAGTTTCATCATTGTTGTATCGTCTGGCGCTTCTAAAGTTCTTGTAAGGTCATAACTCACAATTTTTGTAAGCTGCCAAATTGATTCAACAAATATTAGCTTTATTATTACTCAGACCGATAGAGGGACTTCGCAAAACTTGTTGATTCTAGTATGATTTCTCTGCTAAATTGAAAAATGAAAAGCATTTAAATACTCAGATGATTTGTACTGACAACACAAAGTTTTATGTAACCCGTTGATAACAGTAATGAAACAGCTTCTTCAAGAAAAAATATAGGTTTATTTGAAAAAAAATATATTCACAACAAATGTTCCAATCGTTGTTCATTCGAAGAAATACATAAATTGCATCTTTTAATGATGTGATTTAAATAAGAACTTTAGAATCGCCAGATGATAAATGATGAAACTGATTTGACTTTGACAAGTGAAAATAAATAAGACATGAAATTCTATGACCGCCTAATGTTTGAAGGTGAATCAAGGCCTGCTTGGATTTTGTTGAACGAAAAGTGTTTTTTCGAAATTTTCATTAACTCGGAAGTATATCATGATATATTTTTGTAGTCGCTGAAGAAAGATCAATTTGGAAATATCATTCCCCACTATAGTTTCCATTTGAAAAACATTTTTTCTTGTTATAGCTCCGATATTTGAGCAGATACAAAAAATCCAATAGCACCGATGAAAAGCAGTAAAAAAGTGCTATTGAGATGTGTTCATTTCGAGAGCGTAGATCTTATAATACGGAAGTTATGGTTTATTATAACAATGGACCAAATAAAAAAATCGCCCTGTAGCTCGGAAAATAGACGCCGTAGAAACTCGGGGTTTTCAGAAATTTGTGTTTTTCGAAAAAAGGGGACATGACATGTATATTTCTTTTCCTCTATCTCATATAGTTTGAGAGATGTAGTACTAAAACATCGAAATCTTGTCACCCTGCTTTGTGCAGGGTGTACAGGGGATGAGTTGGTAGAATATTCAGAGATCATTCAAGATATGCAATTGGCACATTAACATAGGAGATCATAAGGCAACAACAAAAATAGCAGAACAACAAATTCAACATTGCGACTTATGAATGTAGTAACCAAAAATCGAGCTAAAAATTAAAAAATACTGATAAAAAAAATAATCAGTTTGACACCCATTCAAATTAATGAAAAAAGTTGATCGCTGTTGAAACGAGGATGCCAATCGAAGTAAACAAATAAATTCATGAAGATGATTTCGTATACGCCAGTTTAAACTGTATTGACGTTGCATTAATTTTGGTAATTGAAAGTTCCGTTTTATTCTTGGAAGCAGTTGTGTTATAATTGGGGATTATTATTGATCCTATAAGAAACTGGTCTGCAAGAAATTTTCGAAGAGCAATTTTCTCCTTTTAATCGATCACAGAATATTTCAACAGCCGATAAGGACATAAGCGGATGTTTTTTTCTGAATTTGAGTGCGACTCCGGAATTTTGACAAGGAGAATGTCACCAACAGCTGTATCTACTTGGAAAATTTAATATCTTGAGCCCTGTACTGAACATGATGCATTATTTTGTACCTACTCCATCGAATTGAAGTATTGGAAAAATGCCGATACAGAAAAAAATTTCTGAAATTACCTGTGAACCAATGCTGCTACGTAATTTACAGAAATTTGATAGCTTCCGTAACCTGGACCTTCTCGGATGTTTGAATTCCATTAATATTATTTGTAGCCTGTAGGATGAGTTAAAGAGCGAGAAAATTTCAAAACGTCCAAGGGGGGGCTATGTCCCCCCCTCGAATCCGCCAGTGCCTTAGCCAGCATCTTCTGCCAGTGTGTAGGACATAAGGCAATAATATGTATCCCAAAATGACTTTCTGCTTTCAAACATGTTATAAACTTCTCAAATTTAATCCAATTTATGACTTCTCCTGTATATCAAACAGTTCCAAGTTTCTATTCCATCCCGCATCATGAAGCGTGAGCATACGCGCAGATTGTTTTACAAATAATTATCTGACATCGATTCAAACACAAGATAGTCGTCCCACGAAGACCTCCTCAACCATATCATATATATTTTATGAGTAGTTTAGTACAAGCGGAATTTTTATAGTCTCCATCTTGAAATTTCTAAATTTGATACCATCAGATCCCTCGATGGAATAATAATACCATGTTTTTATTTCTATATTCCCCACTTGACGCAGACTCGAAATTATCACTTAAAATAACGCACCTACAATTAAATCAAACGGAAATCACAAGGATATTTTTGAATCTTCACATAAATAAGAAATGACGAACAAGATATTGTTAATCGTCAATTAACATTCTCCAAGATTATTTATGGGACATAAAAGAATAGAATTGGTCTAGTCGGACTTTTATACCATAATGTCCCTAATCAACAGAAATGATGTGTTATATTTTTTGTGGGCACGAGTTCGAACCGGTTCGTATTTATTGGTTTTGATAGACATCTTCCATGTTAGCATTAATGTTTTGAACTTAATTTGAATATCACGATGAGGTGGACCTTTGTTAGTACCGGTTGAGTACATTACAAAGAGAAGATCAGATGGATTATTTTGTTGATATGAAAAATACAATTTGGTTAACATATACCGGGTTTTTATTTATAATTTGAGACCCCTCCTCCTTTAACTTTGTTACCAATAAATAAACAAGAAAATATTAAAAAAATTGTGCAAAATCAACTTAACTCTGCGTTTTCTAGTCTTGGGTATCTTGTGATCCCGATCATAATGTGGGCCTGCCGCTCTTATTTTGTGAAATACTCGTACAGAGTGAGATTCATATGAATAACTCCGTATTAATTTATATTATTGGTTTTTGTCAGGTATTTTTGAAAATGATTTTGAGCAGGATGCCCTTTTAGAATTTTTATGTATTTCGTTATTTCATTATTTCGAAATTCATTCACATACACATATATTAATATCCATAGAATGGTCATTCATCGGATTCTCGCAAATTCGAACTCATCATTTAAAAATTCAGTTATATTGAAAAATTCAGTCACTTCTGCTCCAGATTTGTTGAAAAAATAATTTTTCGCGATGAGGTTAATACTAATCAAATGGCTTTAGAAACATTCGAAAAGAAAGGATGGTAAGCTGAGGGGTTTAATGCTTAGCAGCACATATTGAAAAAAAAATGAAATCGAACAAGAATGCTAAAAAAAATTTGACGTGCTACCAGTTGAATTCTTTCAATGTGATGAATTTTTGTACGAAAGCGTCGAACATGAGTGCTATCACGAAATGTCAAAATAGACACGAGACCACACACAAAGTGTAAGATACCAGTTTTTGTGATGAATTATTCATTCTTTCACTATGAGATTCTCCAAAATGCGTGAAATCCCATTTAGCTTAATTCAGCGATTATCACGAACAAATTGGATATAATCTCACTATTCCTGATGTTGGTTCTAGGCGTGAGTTTATCAACATCACTTAAAATGAATGTCACGGATTGCCAGCACATGTTTTCCAGCACGTTACGAAATACAAATTTACTTCACACTATATTTTTAAAACAATAATAGGTTTAGGCATTGAGAGTCGAATATGACATGAATACAAAAAAAGCTCAATTAACTACCCATATATGGTTTGAAAAAAAATTATATACAGTATTTTAGAACCAATTCTATTTCCATAGAAAACTCATCCAAATTAAATCATCCACTTTCACAATGATTCCTTCTTTCCAACACGCTTTTATAAGATCCTTCTTCACAACTACCAAAATGCTGTATTTTGGCGATTATTTTTCAAAAATTCGGCAGATAAGATCAACACGGAAGGGATTTTGAATAAGCCAAAGAATTTCGCCATATTAAAAAAAACCCAATTTCTACCATGGCCGGAGATCTCCGGGGAGTGGGGAACATAAAATCAACTCAAATTTAATCTTTCGCTTTGTCGTTTCTTCTAACAGGCTTTTATTAGCCTCACACATACTATGTGATTAAATTGAAAATTTGTACAAGATCAATGATAACATATTAATTTTGTTACTTTGGTATGATCTAATGCTCTGAAAAAGATCACCAGGATAAATAAAATTATTACATATTTCTATACGAACAAGATCCTCCGCCACTTTGTAACGACGTTCAAAATAAAATCGATTCTTATTTTCTTATTTCAATCGGTGTACCGAAAACTTTCAACCTTAGAATACAAAAAGATATACCTAATGAATAGTGAACCAAAATGCAGTGGAAAAAATTACATATTGTGGCGTTTAAAAATGGTTTTAAAAACTTCTCTAGTTGATATTCTTTGCAGTGGTATGTAAAATGTACCATTAATAATCAGATAACTAACAAAAAACCATTTTGTCTTCAAGGATGCCTTAAAAGGGTGACGACAAAACTATTCCATTGAGGTGTTAATAATTAATCTAACATAGCTTTTTGTTGTGTTATCTGATTATTAATGGTACATGTTACATACCCTGTACAATTATTTTGGAAATTATATTGGCTAGGCATCAAAAAACAATTTTTTCATTCAATTAAGTTTGAGGAGCTCTACACATCATTCAGCATTTTCATAATTTAATGCCGTTTTCAGGACTGACTTATGAACATTTCCCAATTCGATGTTTTCTTAGCATTGGAATAATTTTCATTTGTTTCTCATTTGTAAACGTCAGTTTCCAAAAACACAATATTAATCAAGAAAGTTTATTTTATCAAGTCACTAACTTGTGAAACTGACAGTTAACTTGCAAAATTTTTACAAGTTAGTACTATTATTTACATTAGAAAATTTTGTTTTATCGTCATATATGTTGAAAATCATGGTAAAATTGTTATTTCCAGTAACACAGATTTTTGATTATGAAAGAGTTGATACTGATGATGATGAACCATCTGTTGACTCAGAAACTGCTAAACTCGAGGACTGCAGAACATTTGTACTCTCCTTAATACCAAATAATTTGCTGGACATTTCGATTTTTTTGTTGACCGAATCATCGACATAACTCATCGCAATTTCGGTGCTCTTCCACCCTCCTGCACGCTTTAGTGCTAAAATATCTCCACCCGAATCCGCAACCATAGTGGCTCCAGTTCTGCGAAAAGAGTGGCCGGTGTATAACTCTGGGTCTTTTAAACCTAAATATTTCGCTATTTGCTTTGGGACACCACCAATAGTGTGCTGGCCAGCATTAAGGAAAATGCACTTTCCATGTCTTCTACATCATTCATGTTTAAGGAGAGAATTTCGTCACATCGACAACATCCAAAAATCCCAAATATTGTTACAATTTTCGCCAGCAACCACTGGTCATCAGGAGCATGTAAAAGAAATTGTTCAGCATCTTCTTTACTTAATACCTTGGCCTTTTTTGGCGTTAACGCTCATTTTTTCATTTCAGAAACGCTATTACCTTTTGAAATCTGCAAATGACAACTAAACGTCATATTTTTCAATAAATTTTTTAAGGAAAACAAACCTGCGAACAGGGGCATTATCTTTCATTTCCAAGCACCTTTTCAGCATAGACCATTTTGCCCATAAAGTATTAGGGCTGAATCTAGCTGATAGTTGATTCAAGTAAATCAACAAAACATCTTCAGTTACCCCAATCACACTATTTTGTTGAAGCTGATTTTGGAGGCAATAAACTTGAAGCTACACTGCTGGCTGCCTCAATAATTTCTTTTGGTACATTCATTGTCGCTTTCGCCAAAACAAATGTAAAGAAAAATAAACAGACATGTTCATGGCAACGCTTCCATAGCTTACGACATACGTAGATGCATAGACGTATTTTATGCAATCTTACGACATTTGCGACAAATTATTGAGATTTTTTTGGAATTTATCTAACCTTTTTACAAATGAAAAACAAATAAAATATAAAACAATACACGCAAGGTAACGGGTTTTACTGGCTCAAGGAGGTAACTGACTCGCCTGCGGCTCGTCAGTTATATCCTCCATTCGCCAGTAAAAACCCTTGCTAGTAATGTTATATACTATTTTGACGGTTTATAATAATTGAGAACTCATCAGTTCCGGGATAGTAAATTTTCAAAATACATATTCATGTAGTTTTCCTTCCTAATAACTATAAGGTTTGAATATTCGTCCAGCATCCACAAAAAACGATAAATGTATAGGGAGAAAACATTGCTAAAGACAAAATCAACCTAACACTTTTAAAGCAGGTTTTTCAGAATTAAGGACAAGTTGGTTTCTGCAGGAACTTCAAGACAAAATTCACTGAAAATTTCAATTGATTCAAGATAACCGTTCAAAAGTTATGAAGGATCGAAATTTCACCCTGAATGAAGCTTATGAAGAGGAGAAGGCAAATTTAAATGGTCATTTTATATTCCCCTGCCTGGTCTCTATACGTGGTAGGAATAAATAGGTAAAGTTCCTCCTGACTCACCCTGTATATTTATATAGTTCTGGTTGAGCGATTTCAACAAAATGTGCATGCAGGATCAATATGTCATTCTCCTTCTGAATGCGAAATACTATCGCGATCGAATGCGTCTACTCCATTCACGTTTATAATGTACCTCGGTTGGCCATGATTTAGGTTTATTAAGTTTTTTTCACTTAAAACTGACGCAGGTTGATACGTGTCAAATGATTCTCAGAGACGTTACCAATGCTAATTTCTAACTACTCTTTTTTAACATTGTAAATGGAGTTAGTTCTTTTTAGGTTTAACTGTGAGACAGGTTTCGTAGTACTTCGACATTTTCATACTGGAGTATTTAAAGTTGTGCAAAAAGGTATTTAAATGTCTTCTGAAGGCTTATTTCTTGAGAATTTTGAAAAGTGGGGAATTCTACTTGGAGAAATTTAGAGTCCTGTATTTATATCTAGTATTCGGAAAGTAGTCCGATAGATGGCGCCAGCCTCGATAGGCATCATCAGTAATTCATTAATTTCATTTCTTAATTGTATTCTCTTTCATGTAGGTATATTTTCCATTCTTGTGGTACATTCTGTATAATTTAATGCTTAATAACTTTCTTAATTTCATGTTCATATGCTTTGATCTCTTCTTCTTTTCCATGTTAAAGTTCTATGTATTAGTCAAATGTTGATGTGCCTATTTCAAATATTTAAAATAACTCTCTCTCTTCTACAATCTACTAAAGAGTAGATATATACAAAATATACTCGTCAATCTACTGTGAGTTGCAGTTAGATTATTAGATGTACTGTGATTTGCAGGCATCTACGTTTACAGTGTAAACATAACCTAAATTGGTTGTGTGCTTAATTCTTGAAATAAACTGTTAGTGTTAGTACACACGTGTTTCTTTTAAATTAATCAGCGCAGGAAAAGAAGTAAATACAGTCCACTACGTCGAAATAAATCCATGGTCCTACGTGCCAAATTCTGGTTAATTTGAGTGTGTTAATTTGGTAAATCTTTTCTGTTCGTGAGTGCGAGGGAATTCCAGCCGTTGGAAACCAAGAAAGTGCCAGAGGAAAGTTCACATTCAAAGAAGAAATTGAATTTTATTTCAAGAAACCGAGGTAATCCTGTTGTTTAATCAAGTAGAATTTGAAGGCCGATTTGCGCATGCGTGAACTGTGTCAAAACCGGATTTTGTTGCCAGATTGTGCAAATCCATTTCTTCAGAGTGAATTATAATGTCAGAAAAGGAATAAGAATTATCCACGGCGTTCAGGAATTGAAAGGGTAATTTTTTCGGCCTCTCACTCGGCATCACCACTAGAAAATATCTTCCGCATTTTTCGATGAAATAAGTTTTAATTCCATTTATAACAAAATTATGAGTGTTAATAAATAATGACTGAGTTGAATTAATCAACTATTGATCAGAACGAGCGTAAATTTTGAAATTAGTAATTTGAAATTTTTTTGCACTTCATAGACAACATTTTATGCATTTGTCCTGAAATTTACCCTAGTGGCATGAAATAAAATGCGAGGGAAAAAATCCAGTTCAATTTCACTTAATTGTTTTTTAATCTCGTCTATCTTCACGTTATAAAGATATTAGAAAATTCTAATTTGATAAATAATTAAATTATAATTTAATAAATTAGAATTTAATTCTAATTTAATAAATTAGAATTTAATTCTAATTTAATGAATTAGAATTGTTTTTGGATTAAACACTATATTGAAAGAAATCATATGATTTCTAATAATTTATTCAGGGTTGCTCAGTTCGAAGTGCTAATGAAGGAAAGAACTAAGTAGAAAACCTCCAAAGAAAAAGTTCATGACCTTTTCTTCCAATACCGGAATAATCGCCCGATCTGGCAACGTTGCGGCGAATTTGACGGACCCCCCACCACTACCCAAATTCTACTTGATTAAACAACAGGATTACCGAAACCGAGGTTACCTTTATCTGCTTCCCGTTTGAGGAGAGCCAAACGTTGGAGATCGAGGTGTGCCAAAGAAAATCGAAGGTTGAATACATCTTCGAAGACTCAAAGACGATTAAGAGGAAATCAAGCAAGTGCCAATGGAAAATGTCTGATAAGTATCCTTCAAATTCCTTCCTTATAGTATTTGAGTCAACAATTTTAATCATTTTTTCTCTGAATAAATTTTAAAAAATTGGTAATTGTTCAGTAGTTGCATTCAGTCATTGACATAGCTAAAGAACTGGTCATTGATATGGATGAATTTAAATGGCTTATCAAAAGACGTGATAATATAAAGAGCAGGTTCACATTTCTTTCATTCAAATTGGAACCATTATTTAAAAAATTTTATAGTGATCGATCTTTAAGTGAAGTAGAAAGAATTCGTTTAGAAAGATTCAGAAAGGAATTGTTGTTGCTTGATAATGAATTTGAGCAGATTCAATCAACTATCGAAGAAACATGCGAGGATGATCAGTTGGATATTCAATTCAACGAAAGAGAATTATTTTTTGACAAAATGATGACAGCCTCATGTAGGACAAAACACATCCTTAGTGAGACTGGTGAATTCGAGTATAGCGAAGAAAATTTTGAACCTAGTTCTCCAATTCAATTGCCAGTTCTCTATTTGCCAAAAATAGCAGATCATTCAACAAATGTTTCCTTGAGCATTTCAAATTTGAATAAGCACAATGTTGTAGATTTGACCATTGAGTCTTCGAAATCAAATGATAGTAACGATTTGAACTATGATAATGATTTAGTTCAAGATAATACCGGTCGTTTTGGGTTGAAGATTCATATTTGTAATGATGTTGAGAAGTTGCACAAGTCCAAAACAATAGCAATCAAAGGGTTACTTAAAGAGTACCCTAATTTCGGGCATATAGGTTTACTGAGAGAATTGTCACATAATAAAATATATTTTCTAAGTCATCATGAGGTTCTTCGAGATGATAATAGGATCACAGTGGGTTTTAATAGTTCATCATCTTGTTCGGGCTATTCATTGAATGACCTTCAAGTAGTCAGGCCCAAAATTATTCATAGTTTGTTTCAGATGCTAATAAGATTCCGTCAGTTCTCTCTTGCTGTCTCTTCAGATATTCCAAAATTGTATCGACAGAAATTATTGTATCCTAATGATCAAACTTCACGAAGAATCCTTTGGCGATTTGATCGGGGTAAGAATGTTCAAATGTACAGCTTCAATACTAGTACACATTGTCTTATTAGTGCAAGTTATGAAATCATTATTTGTTTTCCACAGTTGGCTTCAGAATATCAATATCCTACGGATTCAAACATTATTTTAGAATATTTCAATGAAATGATTACTAGATTCAGTAGTAAATTAAATACTATTCAGATTTGTGATGAACATAGAAAAGTGTTGACATCTAAGAGCATCATCTTGAGTAAATGGAGACCCAATATTGTGGAATTCTTGAATCGTTTCAAGGCTCAGTCGAATCCTTCATGTTTTTTCACTATTCGTTATGAATGGAAAAAGAGTGTACGTATACAATGGTATTCTGGAAGTAATTGTCAATTATCTAACCTTATTGTTGCTTGTCGATGTCCTCATCTTCATAATATATCAGAGAATTTTAAGGTTTTCGATCCAGGTCTATTATCTCCTGCTTATATTGTTCGTAGAAGGCTCATCCTAAAGTTATGGAGTCCTCAATTGGATTGGGATGAGAAAATACTTGATCGTTCAAGAAATAAAGTTTCAGCCTTTCAACAATATTTGATGAAGTGGAGTTCACTTCCTCGATTCTTGCTGTTCGTGGATCCTTTGAGTGCACAATTTTTTAGTTTCTCAGATGCAAGCAATCGATCATATAGTAGCGTCATTTATTTGAGATCGATTAATGATAAAGGTGAGATGAAAATATCTCTATATTCAAGGAAAGAGGTTCCTCTACTGAAACCTTCAATTATGCTATGCTTAGAATGGCTTAAAACCATTTTGGCCCGACTGATAAAGTATGCCACCAGATATTTATTCACAATTATCAAATGTCATTCATTGTCTGATTCTGAGGTTGTGAGTCATAGACAACCCATCATATTGGATTATCAACATCCTTTTACCAGCTTGATACTTCATTTAGAGCATATTAAACTGCTACACACAGGCCAACAAATCCTCTTGAGTAATATTTTACAATTGTATTGGCCATTAAAAATTACATTAAATGCGAAAAAGATTGGTCAAATTTGTTTAAAACGCTTTAAGTTTACACCAAAGTCGACTTCTGTAATTATGGGTGATCCGCCTGATTGCATAGTCAATATCTCATTTTTTCTAACCAATTTAACCTTTGAGGAATTCAGCACTTCGTTGACTCAAATCGAATCCTTCCTCAATTCTCGACCTTTGCGTCCCTTTTCGTCAGATCCCAACGATTTAATCCCTTTGACTCCAGATTATTTTCACATTGGCCGCCCTTGTCAAAGTGTACCAGATCCTGACGTCAAATCTATTCAGCTAAATTGCATGTCGAGGTACCAACTACTCCATCAGCTTCAACAGAGATGTTGGAAAACTTGGCCACGAGACAAAGAAAAGGATGGACTTTACAGGCCCCAACGAAGTTCCTGTTGGAATCATTGTGCAGCGAAATGGGATCCCGGTGGTGATGGAATTACCCGTGTAGTGAGTGAAAACTAACAAGGATGTTATAAAACGCCCAGTGATTAAACTGTGCCCGTTGTCAAATATGACAAAAGACTGATTTCTTTACTATGTATTTGCATTGTTTTTCTTTGTGTAATATGAAAAATTTTCAATTTTAAATTCTTAAATATTTGAACTTGTATATCATGTTTGAGAGCCATTTTTTAATTTTGTTTTTGGGTTGAAGCCTTACAGCCTGTCAAGTGGGGCGGCATGGAGAAATTTAGAGTCCTGTATTTATATCTAGTATTCGGAAAGTAGTCCGATAGATGGCGCCAGCCTCGATAGGCATCATCAGTAATTCATTAATTTCATTTCTTAATTGTATTCTCTTTCATGTAGGTATATTTTCCATTCTTGTGGTACATTCTGTATAATTTAATGCTTAATAACTTTCTTAATTTCATGTTCATATGCTTTGATCTCTTCTTCTTTTCCATGTTAAAGTTCTATGTATTAGTCAAATGTTGATGTGCCTATTTCAAATATTTAAAATAACTCTCTCTCTTCTACAATCTACTAAAGAGTAGATATATACAAAATATACTCGTCAATCTACTGTGAGTTGCAGTTAGATTATTAGATGTACTGTGATTTGCAGGCATCTACGTTTACAGTGTAAACATAACCTAAATTGGTTGTGTGCTTAATTCTTGAAATAAACTGTTAGTGTTAGTACACACGTGTTTCTTTTAAATTAATCAGCGCAGGAAAAGAAGTAAATACAGTCCACTACGTCGAAATAAATCCACTACTCTTCGTTTATAAGTTTTTCTGTCGGGTTATTCGAGTACTTTGGTTCTCTTTTCGAATGAACTAACTCAAAGTAACGGACTATTCTCTCCATTATTTTCCAGTGAAATTTCAACACTCGGTTCTTGATTTCCGTACAAGAAAAAAAGCATAACTGCGTCTTACAACCATGTATATATTTACGTGAAATATTTCCAATATCAACAGAGAAAAAAGTTTTTTCAACATTCGCCAGGTGTTTTGAATTATTGAATTCACATAATATTTTTTCAATTTCATTATCCTCCCAAAGTAAATAAACATTTCGATAAATACGTAATTACTACGACTTCGTAGAATAGACAACGTTGTTGTTTCAACTGACAGGAAAATGACTATAACCTTACATTATCAATATATACACGGTAAAATGTATCTGAATCTCATGGCAAACCGGGATACATTATAAAAGTGACTGGAGTATGGTTTTGAAATTATCAGGCTAACCAAATTTCGAACGGTCGTATCTACGGAAATCCTGGTTGACTTTTGCCAATAGATGAACTCATCCGCAGTACCTACTTGAGTTATAGTTTTATCCGTTGGAGATTCATCATTTTCACGGCCGGACGACCGGAATTGAATTTGCACACCGAATCTTGATCAGTGCGTCGAACCTAGTCTATTGGGACCATTTCCATCTCAAAATTCATACAGCCTACGTTTGAATAGGATGAGCGCTCGAAAATTAACCAAAATCCGAACCTTTCCTGAAAATTGCTAGTTTCTAGGTTTTTCAGTTAGGGAGTTACCTATCATGTTTACGAACAGACGAACAGAATTGTATTTGATCATGGATTCTTGATGACTAAATCGAATCTTATCGTATGAGGAATTCAGACAGCGTCATGAAATGATATAACCCCCGTTTGAAACAGAATGAGTGCTCAAAATCTGTAGATACGGTGTTTTTTGAAACAGTCGTAAAATCTTTATATCTAGTATCTCGCAGCGTTTACCGATACTACATAATTGGTTTCCTACGAAGTAACAAATTCACGTGGAGATTCACAGTAAGATGCGATATCAATTTCAATGTTGAAACGAGAAATCCCATGCTTGTGGTACCGACAAGCATTATAAATCGTTAGATAAAAATCCATAGGCACTAGATACTGATGAAGTAGAGATTAATTGATTTTACGGAATGGCGGCAAGGTCTGCAGATCCGAATTATTTATATTATCGAATTACATGAGGATGTCCCTTGATATATCGCCTGTGTCAACCTCCTTTGTGAAACTCGATCCGCGACCGTGGAAGAATGGTTTCGCGGGTATTTTAATCTGCTGCATGTGAGAGATTCGCGAATTATATGAAACTGTATTATAACTTTCACATCTCTCCCATAAATCATGCTGACAAAATTTTTCATCGATGGGGATTAAGAAATGATTAAATATTCGTCTCGAACAAAAGGTGTCGAGGGGGAATGCTTTCCAATAACATCTGCCAGTTCTTTGATATTCGATGTATCTAAGTCACACCATCACTGATCTTGGAAATTCTTTGAATTTGTCAATTTCAGATTTGACATTTGATCACATTAGGACACTTTATAGACCATAGGGACTACGCCATTCCTTACTAAATGGGCGGAATACTGTCGAAAAAGAGTGAGAGTGGTGAATAAATGTTGTTGCCTTTTTCTGGAATTTTGATAGGCTGATGTTAAGACGAAACAATTCTTATATTTTCGTTTTGGTCGAATGTCAATATTTCTAGACATGCTAGGTGATGTCCAAATAATTCTATACAGGGTGTTTCTGAATTGTTGCGAAAGATTTCAAAGGGTGGTTTCTTGTTCAAAATAAAGGGTGCTTTTTTATATAAATGTTGGGTCAGACGTCAAACGTAAGGGAGATATCGTGGTGCAAAGATGGCGGAAAAATTATGTTTTCATACTAACCCCGCCCCCCTTAGACCAATTTTCGACCTCTTTCAAATTCACTTAGCTGGCGATAATTTCGGCGTACAAGTGCTCTAGGCATTTTAACAAGAACTAAACATCGACTTTGGATCTCCTCCAACAGCTGGTTTGTTGAAAAATTTCAAAAATTTGCAAAAAATGACTACAAAGATTTAAGTACCAAAAAATGCTCACATGAAAAAACTTTCACGATTTATTTCTCCAAATTCAATCACTTACTCCTTGCATTACTATCTATGTTTTACTAAAATAAAAAATGAAATTCAAACAGCTCCTTCTGGGTGTTGCAGTTTCTTTGTCAGTTAGTATATTTTGAATCTCAAAAACGAAAAGCGATGTTATGATGATATTTTATGGATGTACTACTTCCACCCTTTCTTAATATTTTTGCATATTTTCAGAATGAATGGAGTGGGTTGAAGTAGACTACCCCTATCATTTTTGTCAACTGAATTGAATTGAATCTGAAACAACTAGTTGGCAATAAATAATAATTATATCGATAATAAAAAATAAGCTGCAGATGTTCGCTACTAGATAATGGATGTCGGTGATTGGAGGCCGGAAGTTATAATTTTTAATGGTGAAAACAGCATATCTATGTGTGAGGTATAGGGTGCTTTTCACGAAGTGCATTTTGGAAAAGTTGCTATAACTTTTTTCTTGTCAAACCAAAGGACCCTGCACTTTCCTTATGGCAAATGGCGTTCCGTCAAATGTTACAAAATTTTGGTATATTGTAGTACTCGATTTCCTGATCAAAAGTGTCCATGGCCCCAACTCAATCCTATGACTAGTTTTTGAGATACAGGGCGTTGAAGTTGAGAATTACCAACTTTTACTACGCTCGTATCTCGAAACAGAATCGAATGAACTTCAATTTTTCTCAAGAAACATTTTATTCCATCCCCAGGGAGCAACCATATAGAGGAATATGACCGAAAACGTTACGAATACAGGGTTATCCATAATTGAATGCATGCCCGATTTTGAAAGTATAAAATATGTCAGTTCCAGATCGAGAACTTTCGCAAAATGAACTATTTCACTAGATATGTTGTTGTTACATCGAAAAAACCTGGAATACCCAGAATTCATACTGGGTGATCCAATATTATAGAAACTATTCACAATGAAGGTTAAGTGGAAACCCTGTATTTTTGGGTGGATTTAAGGTGTTTGTTTGATTTTTTCAGAACATATCATGATGGACGTCAAAGAATAAAGGGTGATTCAGTCATGAAATAAACTGTGAACTTCACGAAAATACCCAAAAAACACATTTTTCCATCACCCTCTATTTCAAGATTAACTCCGTTGAGGTTGGAATTTTCCTTCGCCACTGTGCTGGATATAAAACCATCAATACGGCTGAGAGTTTTTATCCACTTCCTATGACCAGATTTTTTTTCATGCTGGAACAAGAATGGAATACCAAAAATAAATAATTTTCATATTAATAGGTATCAAATGAATAAGTACTCCAAGTATTATTAAAATAAATTTAATATCAGGTAGAGCGCTTTCGGCTAATCGCCATCCTCAGTACCTTTGTCAAAATCGATATGAAAGTTTGCAATCATTAAATCAGTATCTAACCACAATATGAATGATATCCTGAACAACTCTACATTGGTTATTTTCAAAAATTCTCTCCTGCTATTTACTTGTAAGAAAAATTTTTCCTACATGTAAATACAAGCTATTCCAACACTAATTTTCATATTACATAAAAAAAAATCTGGTCATAGAAAGTGGATAAAAACTCTGAGCCGTATTGATGTTTTTATATCAAGTACAGTGGTGAAAGAAAATTCCCACCTCAACGGAGTTAATCTTGAAATAGAGTGTGATGAAAAAAAATGTGGTTTTTGGGTATTTTCGTGAGGTTTGCAGTTTATTTCATGACTGTATCACCCTGTATTCTTTGAAGTTCATGGTGATATGTTCTGAAAAAATCAAACAAACATCTTAAATCAACCCAAAAATACAGGGTGTCCACCTTATCCTCATTGTGAAAAGTTTCTATAATAATGGATCACCCAGTATGAATTCTGGGCATTTCAGGTTTTTTCGATGTAACAACAACATATCTAGTGAAATAGTTCATTTTGCGAACGTTCTCGCTCTGGAACTGACATATTTAATACTTTCAAAAACGGGCATGCATTCAATTATGGATAACCCTGTATTCGTAAGGATTTTCGGTCAAAGTTCATTAGATTCTGTTTCGAGATACGAGGGTAGTAAAAGTGGGTAATTCTCAACTTCAACGGCCTGTATCTCAAAAACCAGTCATAGGATTGAGTTGGGGCCATGGACACTTTTGATCAGTAGGTCGTGTACTACATTATACCAAAATTTTAGAACATTCGACGGAACGCCAATTTCTATAGTGAAAGTGCACCTTTTCAACTTAGAATTCAATGGTGTTAGTGGTTTTTGCAAAAACCTTACATATAATTAGATATTATAAAAAAGTGTCAAATGGGGTGAAAAATATGAAGTGAACTAAGTGAAGAACATAATTGGAATGTTTTTTTCGGAGTTAATGGTGAATGTGGAATTCTGTGATTTAGATAGTGTGTGCGAAGATGGGCATGTGTGTTGACGCCGTATACCATACAGGCAAACTTCACTACCAATCTGGGTGCGTTGTTTACGAAATTTAGGTATCAGCATATCCGGCATGCAATAAATCAAATAAAACTGGTTCGAATCAATCTCGAGATCCGACCTGAAATTTGTTCCTTGTGTGAGCTAGCAACGAAATTCAACCCAAACTTTATACGATCTACGCAATTTTTGCGAGCTCAGATAGTACCGGGGACATTTCGTCCCCAACCTACGCAGCTGTGAGCAGAGTGCAATTCATATCAATTATCGTTTTTTTTCGGACGTCTAGAAACCACCCACCAACAAATTTTAGATCCGATGAACAGAATTTTGTTAACCTGGTAGAACTTTTAGTCAGTTTTAACAATATAATTGTATGAATATTACGTAATTTGTTTTTTAAGGCCGATTTCAGGTACTCTTGTGACACTGTTATGATTTCTTCCGATCATAATGACTATTATAGATCATTTTGCTTTGCTTTGAATCCAAACGGTGGGTCGGTTAACTCATCACAATAATCTCCTATATTTGTTCAGAATATTTCTCAATTGTATAAAATAACGTTACTGGTAATTTACATCAAGCTATATATGCGAAGTACTTGGCAACTCCTTTCGATTCCGCGCTCTGCCAGTTTAATCTATTATACCACGGTGATTTATGGTAACATTGAAGATTCACCGTAAGTGGCAACATAATTACCCAACCTGGAAAAAATTCAGGGTTAATGTATGAATTGAATAGCCATTCCACTATTTGAAAGTAACTGTACAACGCGGTGCAATCAGGATGGTACGATTTTTGAAAGAGCTCTATCTGACAGAAGCGGATTGAAAGTTTTAGAAGGCTCTCTATAGCTTCTTGGATAATGTACCGCCGTTTTTATGGGGATATTCGAAATGAAATGGAGAACATTGATTTTTGAGATTTACTTTTCGTTTTTGTCTTTGTAATTGCTCTATAGCGATATAAAATTCACCTTATGTGACGTGCCACGGATTTCACTGGGAATTCGTGAGCCTTTTTCAACTAGTGAATTCATCCCTATTTTGCAGAAGAAATGTTACACGATTCAGAGAATTTTAATTTCCAGGAGAACCAGCTTTGTGCTCCGAATTCCCTGGGAGAAACTCGAAAATTATAAATAAAGGGATGGCACGTGTCTGAGCTTTTTTTTATCGACCTTCTTTATTATCTTTTTGTGACTTGGCTGAAATTTAGTTTTACTCCCACTCCTAATAAATAACAAACTATTTCATTCCCCTTACCACTACCACTATATGAAATAAACTACAATCTCAAAGGACCACATAAGGGAGTCATGTGGGATTTCTGTTTTTTTATGATTAATAAACATTGATAAAAGTGATCAAGCTATATGCTATATGGACTATATTGATGATAACTCGAATGGGATCCGGGCCTGTCATATCAACAAGCAGCAATGGAAGAACGTGATATTCATTACAAGAAGCACACTTTTGACGCTGAAGGATGAAATTAGATAGGTACCCCTGGTAAGATAATAATAATAACTACATCTGAGGGAGGTTATTCTACCTTAGTGGGACATGGAATGAAAATAGATGGGCGGTTATTATACAGTGCGCGTCAAAATTATGGAACAATTTAATTTTCTCAGAAGAAAAATATTTGGCAACAAAATCCTGAAACAGGTGAATTTTTGTTTCACTTTTACCAAATTTTTATGCATTTTTGAAGGATTTTTGTATTTTTGTTGCACCCTGTGCCATCCCCATCAACCCCCTTAATTTTTTGAATAGTGGGTCATGTGGTACTTTTTTGGCAAGGTCTTTGTATCTTCTCCACATGCGCGCAGAAATTTTCAAGAAAAAATTTTTTTTTTGAAGAATTAGTTAGTTCAAAGAGGTTTTCAGTTTGTGCACTTTGTCATGGCTCATTTACTTTGAGACGATGGTACCTAATTGTCACCGAACGAAAGTCGACCATTACAGTTTTGTTCATGCACAACTTTCATCCCTTTCAACCCCCTCACGTGAAAAATTAGAATGAGTGAAACACTGCGCTTCAGTTACGATCTTGGGTAGGTATGTTATTAGTAGTTTCTACTGAAGTTGAAACTTTTCGATAAAATGTTTCAATTCAAAGAAAGAGCCATGCCAAGTGCATATACTGAAAACCTCTTTGAACTACCTAATTCTTCGAAAATCTGTCTTGAAAATTTCTGCACGCCTGTAAAGAAAATACAAAGACCTTGCCACAAAAGTACCACATGACCAAACACTAAACGAATGGTACTTACCGTTGGTCTGACTTGAAGAGATGTATCTACTAGTTTTCTGTCTCGTGTTTTGATGAATAGTCTTTTATTTCACGGAACGAATTCACTTTTCAGATACAAAACTAACGGGTTCCGGCGTGGGGAAGAATATATGGTGAACTGTGTTAGGGTTGCGAACTGAATGCCATTTGTAGTCGTTGCTAGACAATTGTAGCAGAAAACAGAACCGTTATAATTTTTTTCTCTATTTCAGTATCGTAATGTGTTCATTACAGTACTAGAAACAGTGCTGTAATGAATTCAGTTCAGCATCGTTTTCAGTAACATTTTTTGTTTTGTGGTTGTCAGCAATGACTTCCGATCCTTTTAAATTTCAGCAGACGTCAATTTGGAAATGTCAATTTTCGTATTTCCTTACATTCACACCAACTGCCAAGATACAATATGACCTATAATTTGAGTTGTTTCATTGAATTTCACAAAATTTGAGTGAAATAGAGAAAATATCGTCTAATACTCGTTGCAGAATGCTATTATTCCAATACTCATGCGTTCGAAAACTCGCTCCTTCGTCGCTCGTTTTCGAATTTCGCATTCGTATTGGAATAGGAGCCCATTCTGCCACTAGTTTTAGAATATACTATTGTGGGATTCTGGGTGATTGCTTTAGACCACTGATTCGAGGAAAGTCGTACAGCTAGTTCTTCTTAGTTACGGAAGAAGTCCATTCGCTTCATGAATTTTGTGGTATATAGAAAATGGAAAATATGAATTTTGAACAGTAACGTTACTTGAAAACCAGAAAGAAAAGTATGCCCGGCATTTTCTCGTTTTTTAACGAGTATAAATGGGAAGTAATCATTTTTATCTACTCCCATATAATAATACAAGCTGACCCCACAAACTCCGTTCCGCCTTTTGTTATACCACGTTCCCGTTAGGTTAGGTAGAGGGGTGAAAATTTAGGGTTGTATGTATTCTTGTGTGCTGTATCATAAAAAAAATTATATAAGAAATTTCGTTCAGAAAAATCAAAATAATCATTTTGGGGTGGACCAACCATAACATTTAGGGGGATGGAAAATAGATGTTGGCCGATTCCTAGTCCTACCCGATATGCACACAAATTTTCACGAAAATCGGTCTAGCCGTTTCGGAGGCGCAGTGCAAACAGGAGAATTTTATATACAGGGTGTCTCAAGTTCGAGTGCCTATTAGACGTTTCTGGAGAACTAGACATATTTGAAATCTGAAATTTGGGATTATGATATTGTTCGAAATTCTCTACAGACCTAAAATATTTTCAAAGCCAGAGCACTTCCGGTTATACAGGGAGTGAAAATAAATTTGCTCAAAAAAATTTTTTTTCAATGTTTTCTTTTCTGATATGATTGAATATTCAATGCTGAATACATTTCTGTTGAAACCAGTGTATTAATTCGAATAGTTTTCAAAATATCGAAAAAAAACCTGAAAAAAAGTAAAATATTCATAGTCAGTATTATGCCCATTTTTCTTATTCTGAACATCCTGAGTGTGAACCGTTTTCACAATGTCAAAGTAGAAGAATGTGGAAAAGTCATACATCTTTGGATTTCATAAATATCATCACAGGGTGTTTCAAATTTCGCGTCAAAAACTGTGATCCAAAATTATCCATAACTTCTGTTTTTCAAATTAGAACCCTATTTTTTTATTATTGCGTTGGATTCTACGGAGAAAAATAATGATAGCACTCCCAGATGCTCTTGGTCCTAAATTCAGTTATTCCCGAGTTATTTGAGCTTTTCTGGATTCATGTCGTACGTAGAGTAAAATTCATCGAATCTAAACAGATTCGATGAATATTCTCATGAAACCATAGTAACAATTAATAGTCAGAACTGTCACTTGTGAATTATTAATGGGATCATTTATCTTCTATGGTCACAGAATATTCTCATGCAACATATTCGATGAATACACGAAGAGAATATCGTCCTAAGACCATCATAATAACGAAGAAACCGGTCTGTCATTATCCTGTTGTGGTGGTTCCACCATTGGTGTACTTTGGAAATTAGATCTCTGCTAGTCCAATTTCTTCGTTATATTCGATGAATATTTTTATGAAACCATTGAATAAAATCGAAAAGTAAAGATTAAAACTAAAATTAGACCTGTCACTTGGGAATTATTAATGGGAAAACTTATCTTCTATGATCACAGAATATTCTTAAGTTAAAGATTAGATGAATTTGATTCTACGTACAACATGAATCCAGAAAAGCTCAAATAACTCGGGAATTACTGAATTTGAGAGCAAGAGCATCGGAGAGTGCTATCATTATTTTTCTCCGCAGAATCCAACGCAATAATAAAAAAATAGGGTTCTAATTTGAAAAACAGAAGTTATGGCCAATTTTGGATCACAGTTTTTGACACGAAATTTGAAACACCCTGTGATGATATTTATGAAATTCAAAAGATGCATGACCTTTCCACATATTTCTACTTTGACGTTGTGAAAACGGTTAACACTCAGGATGTTCAGAATAAGAAAAATGAACATAATACTGACTATGAATATTTTACTTTTTTTCAGGTTTTTTTTCGATATTTTGAAAACTATGCGAATGAATACAATGGTTTCAACAGAAATGTATTCAGCACTGAATACTCAATCATATCAGAAACGAAAACATTGAAAAAAAAATTTTTTGAGCAAATTTATTTTCACTCCCTGTATAACCGGAAGTGCTCTGGCTCTGAAAATATTTTAGGTCTGTAGAGAATTTCGAACAATATCATAATCCCAAATTTCAGATTTCAAATATGTCCAGTTCTCCAGAAACGTCTAATAGGCACTCGAACTTGAGACACCCTGTAATAGATATCCATTATTCAACTGATTTTGATCTGTAATAGTCTCTATAAACCAATAGTTTGAGGTTATAATAACTCACGCCTATAACTCACTCTAATACAAATAGGAAAAATGTAGCTTGCGAAATGAATAAAAAAGTCGGGTCAATGGGGAACTCTATTTCAAACATCTTGGTAACGTTCTCGCCATCCTTTTCTACATTTTCTTGGGTCTGAATATCCAAAAATTGCATTTGGAAAACGTGAATTTTTGACGTTTTCTACGGGATTCGATTTTCGACCACAGAAATCGCTTTTGACCACTGTTGTCAATTTTGAAAATGGAGATTAATTCGAATTTCACTGAAGAAGTCGGAGATGAAGTATAGTGTTCAATTCGCGGTAATGGTCATATCACACTTGACGAATTACACACCTCGCCTGACGGCTCGGGCTGCAAAGTTCATTTGCGTGAGTTATGACATTACCGCTCATTAAACAATATACTATTATACGCACAGATTCGATTTGAAATTCATTGTCACTGGTCCATCCGGAGAGTGTTAAGAAATGAGCTGAATGAAATTCAAAATTCAGATAAATGAATGATGAATGTGGATACATACCACGTATTAAATTGAAATTATTGAAAAATAAAATGATATTCAGCACCAAATAATCTGTGGCGATATTTCTATTCGAATAATATTCCTGTGATAATTTGCTGCCAACTACCAACTATTTAAAAACTTCTGCACCGAAATATATCCTAATTTATACACGTAAATTTTATAACTCGGCACTACACGGTTAATATTACATTAATTCACTCAATGTCTTCCACATAATCATCACGAGATCAAAGGAAAACATCTAAAATATTCAATTTCTCCGTTTATAACAACTGCAAATAGCGCCGGTTGTCGCTATACGCATGCGTGAGAAACATAACAACAATATAGGATATGAGATGGGTCGATTCATACATCTTACGGTGTGTCTTGTACGCCCGCTACCCCGCACCATTGTTTGAAGAGAAAATTAACATCGTCCTTTCAAAAGCTCTGTGATAACGCGGATTCACTTTATATGGAAGTATCCAAGCTCAACATTTTTTTAAAGAATTTAGCCAAACATGGTCTGTACCTATTGTACAGTTGGAAAAATCCCTGTCTCCATTGTGCGAAATGCAGGTTGACTACTTAATTTTCCTCTTCCTATTATCAGGCTGTGAGATCATATTTCTGATACTTTTCCCATTGAAAACTGTCATCAAAATAAACATTATGGATAGTATAATGAGACACATCACAAAAATAATGTTGTAGTGAAATCATGCGGAACCATAAGTCATTTCTCTGAACCAGCAAGAACAAATTGGAATGTGTTTTCCTAATGGCCAGAAGAAATTTATAGCGCACATTCGTTCTCGGCTTGAATGGTGACCTATGTGCCCGATTTCAATATTAAACCATCACATATATAATCCAATGGCACGGTATCGCCTTTTGAATAATATTCTAATGAATATGGTTATTGATATACAGGCAAGAATTATGACGAAACTAATTAGAATTGAGTTTTAAAGATACAGGTGGTCCGAATCTCGTGGAAAGGTATATGTATCACGTGAGGTGCAATGCGGAGCGTAAATTATGGGATTACACGCTATTACACGCACACTGAACAGTTTAATTCTTATGGTGCGGTCACAATGCATGGTTACGCTGCGCTTTATTTCAGCGTATCGGGCAAATGTAGCAATTTCAGATATATGTTCATTAAGAATTCTGTAATAAGTGTGTCCGAGATTGAAACGATAACATAGAGAAATAGTGCCTAGTAGAAGAACGGACAGGAATATTTTTTTGATTTCAAATAGCACATTATTGAACGAACAAATTATGATCGTTTGTATTTGAAGCTGATGAAGACTTTTTAATTATTGTTGTTGAAGCAATCACAATTTTTATTTTTGAGAATAACTTGTAGATATTTCCACTCAAATGGATGTTTCATAGCGCTCGCTCTAGTCGGAAAAAATGGTTTTCTACTTACATTTTGTGCATATATAAGACTCCTCCATATCTATATCAAGCGAAACTCTTCAGAATTATTCTGGTAATTCTTCATCTTCCGAAGTTTTTCGTTATAATTCATAGCCCCCTAACAAAAAACTGGCCAAAATGATTCGATAACGATCTTGAATCATTTTTGATAATTTTAGATTTTAGAAAGGATCTTTCACCAGACGCAGCAGCGGAAACCGGCAGTGTTGGTTCGAAGTGCTATCGCTGTATTCGAAATATAGAAATTAACTCATTTCTAAAAAGATATTGCAACAGGGTTTGTGGATCATTGGACTGGTCTTCTGCAAAATGCGACTTTAATGCCATTATTACATTAAACGAATCAATACCGTCAATGTCTGGTTCCCCATTCGCATCATTTTTAAGCTTCAGATGCAAATTTACAACAATTCATCAAATCATCATTGGAGTAGTTGAATAAGTTGTTGAACAAACCAAATACGTCATTATAAGGTGGGCGTTCAATGTAGTTGCATTTGAAAATGGTTTCACTTTGAGAACTGAAATTTTGTGGGTAAAGTCAGAAAGGATTGAATTTCTTGATGAAATAATTCAAATCGATTTCATTTCGAAAGTACATTTTTTTTTCTTTCAAAAATAGAAGAAAATAATCCAACGCATGCTCCTGTTTTATTTCAAACGAAAGACCCATGAAATAGTTCAACTTCCGATTAAAAGTGAATCTACAGATAATTTCGTTCAATAAAACAACTTGAAATACGGAATTGGTAGATAATGGCCAAATTCAAATATTCGGCGATAAATAGTTCCACCAGCTTTACCCACATATTCATTAATTTCATGTTCAGCGATTTTCGGATGGAGAGCGCCATTGTACATTTCATTCATAATTAGAGAGAGAATCGTAGAACAGAACTTATCATATTATTATATTATTATAGTGATAATGTGAGTTCTTATTCAACAAATTTATGCAGATTTGGCTATTCATGGTGTATCATTTTACTCAGGGCATTAATTTCATTTGAGATATGAAACCAAATCACTACCGAGCAGATAAATCTATACAGGGTGTATTTAAAGGTGAGGTTTTTTTTTCCACAGATGGTAAAACTCATCAAAATGAGTCATTTCTCCAAAATTATGCCCTGTTTCGAGAGAATGAAACTAGAATATTTTCTAGTTTCTAGGTGAATCTGAAAATTCCTCAGTTCAAACCTGCTTCCTCGCTTGCCCTTCCGTAGACATCAACATGTTTTTTGTCGTTTTATCATACATGACTCAGAATATCGATTGTGATCAGTAATCTTCGATCGTTTATCGGCGACAGTACGAGTGTTTTATGTTTAGAAAATACCGCACGTTGATTCAAATAATAAACTTGTTGATATGCTTTTAATTTTTGGTGAATCAAAACAAAATGCCAGTTCAGCGTATAAGTTGTACAGAACAAGATTTCCGCTAATAAATCACCCAACGTCGCGGATGTTCGTGAACCTGGTGCAGAGATGTAGAGATATATATATATATATATATTCTTATGAAATGGAGCTGTACAGATTTGATTCCAAATATGGCATGTGTCTCGAAAAGGCAACAAGGAACAGATCATTCAAACAAACATATTGATCCATTCCCCGCTCCTAATCTCAGTATTAGCAGAGGAATGTCAAACGGGGCACCATACAGTTCTGCGTATGATGCAAGAGCACAGATAAAAACCTCAGCAAAAACTCTGTCTCCCCGTATAAGTGTAGGGATATTGGATTTGTGTACAAATATTCATATTGGAGGGCATCTTCTTCGAATGTAAATCCTTCTTCATTTCTTCAAAGGGGTTGACAAAGCATTTTTAAATAATCTGAAACAAAAACCAAAGGGAGAAAAAAGGAAAAGCAAAATCCACTAATATATTCAAATTGTTTTGAAGGTACCAACCCATCTCAAAAATGAATCAGATACTGAATGAATAGAGTTGAAACCATCTGAAAATTTATATATTGGACAATTATTGACCAAATGGTCAATAGTTTGCTCTTCATGCCCACACTCACATCTCGGGCTATCAATGGCATTCCATTTGAAGAGCATACTATTACAACGTCCATGACCTGTTCTAAGACGATTCAGAAGACACCAATTTTTCCTAGACAGAATAGTATTAAGGTATCAAAAAATTTTTATACATTTTCTAAATTGAACATTTCATGTGAAATGACTCATTTTGATGAGTCCTATTACCTGTCAAAAGGAAAGCGTCACCTTGAAATACACCCTGTAGTTTTGTATGTTCAAATCGCGTTTTTGTGCAACATCTTGATATTTCTTATCTGCTTTTGGCAATATTATTAGCGCGGTACCGATTGGATTTTGTCTGCTTTATGTCTAGGTATGGAAAGGAATGGGAAATTGATGAAGGGTGTGAGCAGATCCTCTTATAAACATAATCCTTGATGGTGTTGAATATTATAATGTTTTTTGTGCTGGCAGGCTGGGTATTATGACAATTACTGACAATTACTCGAAATAATCAATTACTCGAAATAATCAAGGACAACATTCGGAAGCATTATGGAAGATTGAATGAAATAAACTGCCTTATGAAGATTACCTACGACAACCTGAACATGATATTAGAGTATGATGAACTACAGGAGATATTGAATGACATCACCATGAACGTGCAAGATGAAAGAAATCTGAAATTCAGCAAAGTAAACAAGAAACTTAATGTGCTCATCAAGAATAAAAATTCAATACAAAGATCACCTAGGAAAAACTATTCTGATTTCAAGTTTCACGAAAGAATTAAAAACTTGTCCACAATCCACTTCGATGAAAGTGAGCTTGAGCTTTTAAAACTGGGATTGAAGTTTTCTATACAAAACTATTCCACCACATTAGATTACAAACTCCAATTGAAGGAGTTTGCTGTTGAACTTGACATAATCATTGAGTGGTTATGCAATGACGACTTAAGGAATAACATAGTCAGGAATGATCTACTCAAATATCTACACAAGGATTTTCTGAAACAACAGTCTGAGGGCAACATATACAGACGCGATGTGAAGAAAAAGAAAGAACTTTTCAGATCCATCAAATCAATAAGAAGAAAAATTCAGGAAAATAAATTGATAGTTTCCAAGGCAGACAAAGGAAACTGCTTAGTAATATTAGAAAGAAATGTATACATTGATAAGACTGAAAAGTTCCTAACCGAAAATAACTTCAAGAAACTGAATGGTTGTCCTCAATCCTCTTACATTAGAAAGTTTAAAACATATCTGAGAGCTTGTCTCGGAGTTTTTGGATGAGTTTCAAGCGCCAAAGAACTTGTTATCCAGCAACCCAAATCTACCAAAATTATATGGATTACCAAAAATCCATAAGACGGATATTCCCATCAGACCAGTAGTCAGTTTTATAAACACACCATCATATTTTTTGTCAAAATTCGTCTTGAACATAATGAAGGATCTATGCAACTTCACACCCGAGTACACAGTGAAAAATTCCCTTCAATTAGTAGAAATACTGGAGAAAACAAGTCTTGACCATGACCTCACCATGGTGTCTTTTGACGTGAAAAATCTATATACCTGCACACCAAGAAACGAAACCGTAAAATTAGTCAGTGAACTTCTGAGAGTTCGAAACATCCCGGAACATACAAGAATAGATCTTCTGACACTCTTAAACTTTTGTCTTTCTCAAAACTATTTCATTTTCAACGGTAACTTTTACGAGCAGGAAGACGGATTAGCCATGGGGAATCCTTTGTCTCAGTTCCTATCAGACGTGTTTATGAATTTTTTAGAACAACAGATAATGGCTAGACACAGAAGGCAGATCCTACTTTGGAGAAGATATGTTGACGACGTTTTCGTAATCCTGAGGAATGGTCAAGGAACACCTCAAGACCTTCTAACGGACATAAACAAACTCCACCCCAATATTGAGTTCACCATTGAATTAGAAAAGAACAACCGAATAAATTTCTTAGATGTCACAATTATAAAGGATAATGTTGGATTTATTTTTGATATATTCTGCAAGTCCACACAAACGGACCATGTCATACACGCAGCCTCTAACCATTCTAGACATCAAAAATTGGCAGCTTTCCATTCTTACACAAACAGACTACTTTCAATCCCATTACCCCCGGAAAACTACAAATTGGAACTAAATAGAATAAAACAAATAGCTGTAAACAACGGACATGATCCTGATATGGTCGATTCATTAATAAAGAAAAAACGGGCAAGACCACACAACGTGCATACCCGAGAATTCCTGAAGACGGAGATAAAAAATACTTTTCAATCCCCCACTTCGACAAAAAACTCGTTGAAAAATCAGTGAAAACCCTGAAACAACATTTCCCCAATATAGAGGTGTCAACAAAACCCATTAACACTCTTGGGCAGATTCTAGTTAATAATAAAGAAAAAACTTGCGCACTGGACAAAAGTGGAGTATACAAACTTAATTGCGGAGATTGTGACGCCTCTTATATCGGAAGAACATGCAGACCCCTCAGAACGAGAATACAGGAACATATAAAAAACGTGGACAAGTCTGTTTTTGGTCACCACCTGTCATTCAACAAGCACTCTTTCAGCCCTCAAGAGAACTCAAAAATCCTATTGCAGACAAATACAAAAAACTTCACCCGACTGGATTTCTTGGAGAACATTTTCATTGATAGCGAAATCTCAAGCAATGTGAATTGTCTCAATATACAAACGAATATCAATTTGAACCGTAGTTATACTCCACTCTTCAAGAGAATTCATTGTTAGGTAGTAGATGTTATCATCTTTAATATTTTTATCTTACATTTATATTTTGTTTTCATGGTGACATATTTTTCAAAGAAATTTTATATTCTATGTTTGACCGGAAAGCGAGGTTATGGATGTATATGTCATTTTGTGGTGTTTGACTTTTTGTTAAAGATTGTTTCTATATATGGGGAACTAGATCGTTTTGGGCCTTGACTTTAATAATGATATATTTCTAAGACCCATTGTATATGTGATGTTGCACTCTGTAGGCATTTTGTGTTTATTTTAGGACAAGTAAGTCTTTTTGTAATTGTCTCTTGAATTTGTTGACAACACAAATTCTTATTTTTAGCGGTACTGAGGATGGCTAACTAGCCGAAAGCGCTCTACCAGCTCTACAATTAAATATACTCAAAATTATACATTTTTCTTCTGACCTGAAATTAAAATTACTATTACGTTATGAGTCACCTGATTTGCCGCCCCACTGGACGTATTTAGGAGTCAGCAAGCAATCAGTAATCGTCCATACTTAAGGGTCTACGTCCCTGAAAAAAGGGAGTCAGAAACGATTTATTTATTTCTGATTGATGAATAAGAATAAAGATAAAAATAATAAAACAAATATTTTATGAGTATTGAATGAATGAAAAGGACATTCGCCATCACTTTGGGTTATTTTATAACATTTCCACCATCAAAACGAACAGATATTTTTGTGTTTTTTCATTTCTGTATTGAAGTCTATCATTTAGTTAATCAAACGTCTATTTCATTCTTCTTTCAGAATATACCGTTTTTTTGTAAATGATATTATAACAATGTGTTGTTTCCGCGAAATTTATTTCCTTGAATTTTTTTTATTCGAAATGATAAATATCCATTTTATTGACGTTTGTTTTAGCCGTCGATTAGTGAAAATCAATTGTTTCTTACAATTGTGGATTCTTACATGGAATTGAATTTCTTTTAAATGATACGCCCCGCAGGTGTCTACTCCCAGATGACTGGTGAAGGAAAATTAGTGTATTATACAGTCAGTGTGGGATCTAGTTCAGGGTAGGATTCCTTGTTAATACTCCCTGCGCCCCAACATTTCTTCTATTAAGCTGAATAATCCAATAAATAAAAATCAATGCACTGCACCGCCATCTGGCGGTATACGTTTCCTATTTTGAAGGCTGAAGACTCTTAAGGTTCCGTATAAAAAGTCCACCAGTATCAATCAATTGGATCGAATTAGGGAACTGATTTATTCATTCTCTATTTCTATTCTCCAATGTCATTACTAATCGTAATGTTCTATCCAATTGACAAAATTAAATAAACAGTAAGTTACTTAAGACGGCTCGAAATGAATTTCAGCAAAAACAGAACATTGCGAACCGTCAGATGCAAATAGATCTCAATCGATAAAAGTGATTATCAAACTGCGCTCATTCCATTACTGCCCGGTTGTAAACAACGGACGAAGAACATAATCCAATAAACGACTCATTTGAAATGATTAAGTTTGGAGCCTTCCTCAATTCCAGAACGTTAATTTTCGTGTTTATGGATTTGTAAATTGCTAATCTCAGTATGCTCGATGTTCCTGTTACTTCCAGAGATAATGTCGGTTTTTCTTTAGATTAAGAGTGACTGCATTTGATGAGAGTTTTTACTATTTTGATGTACCGTTTTATGAAGTAATAATCGATTTAATTCGATGAACGTTTTTTATTTCTTCAGCGATTCGTACGTGGGACACTACCTGAGAGAACAATTAAAAGTTACGTTCATCTTAAGATGCGGAAGTTTATGTGGAATGAGTGAGGATAATTGCTTTCTGGTGGTACGTTACTGACCGCTCTGCAGTGGCTTTTAAGAGTTTTGTCGTACAATGCCTTATACACAATGTCTGTTCAGAATTAGAATGAAGAGTTGTGTTAGCCTTTGTTCTTCTTCTTCAGACCGAAATTCTATCCAGTGTTGGACATAGACCTACTCGAGTCTCTCTGCTATTTTTCTCGATCTCTCATCCACTGTCTTCCTGTCATCTCTCTGACATTCGGATAGCCTGATCTGGTGCTACGCTATAAAATTCTTTATTAGCTTTTAGGACTCAAAATCTCGCTTGTATGCTGGATGGTCCCAAAGCTCAGTTGTAGATGGGAGTGTGTTATACAAAAACGATATTATTAAGGGGGCGACAAGTGATTTAATATTCACATCCAGCACACTTGCTCTAGTTGCCGATAAATCACTAAACAAATCTAGATAAATGATCTCTAACAATAAATCTAAAGGGGAGTAATTACCTCGAGGTCCTTATATAGCGCTATATATGGCTCACACTGTATATAAATAGATCATACGATGATAGCGAATTATATGCAAAATGATGTACAGAAACCTTATGAGGTTCCTATCAAAATAACTCAAATAGGTCTCATACGTCAACCTAATAGCGATGAGACTTAATAATAATACAAGTATTATATGACTTGAACTTAATGAAACAGTTCGATATTAGCTCTGATAAATTCCAGAAATTGATGATACGACCTCAAAGTTCCTCGATCCAAAGGGAAAAGGTAGTGACGATTTACAACCTCCACGATGTTGAAATCACGAAGAGGTAACTGACGGCAGCAGGACTGACTTTCTTGGGCTGATTCGATCCGGTGACTCATCAATCGACAATAGATATTGCAGATATTCCAGCGAAACCACAGAAATGTCCCTCAACAAGGACCCTATGAACACAAAATCAAATAAATCAAAATGGCGAACTCGCCAGTCAGCAATACCTACCTCTTTCAGAGGGTTCTCTCAGTACCCAATTAAGTACATTTTCCTCACTGATTAAAAATGAGAATACTCCACCGAAATAGAGTTCCAGCAGAATATTGATCCTGGTTCTAAAATAGAAGACACAAATTGCACGAGGCAGAATTGAAGGAATGATGAATCTCACCTCTCAATGTGGCAAATCCCTTTTCAGGCACAGTAAGATCAGACAAAATCCTCCAAATAAGCTCTGAAGCTAAACGAAATAATTCCACTGTATATAACGTTTTTCGAAATTCAAATCCCAAAATCAGGTAAGTATCAAAACTCCTCGACTTTCGAAAACCACCAATAAATTGAAGAATGTGCAGAAAACAATCATTCCACTAGTCTCCACGTGAATCAAATTAACCTATCACCGTATTTCAGTTCCGAAATCCTCAATTAAAATCCCTAACCAACATATCCTCATCCTTGTCCCACAAATCGAAATTTCCAAAATTCTATCTCGTTCGCACACCGCAGGCGAAACAACAGGTTTCCCGACAAGAAAACATATTTTCCCCCAACCTCGTCGTAATACAGTGGCCACGATCAGGGATCGAAAAATTAGCATTCGCCAAATCCGGACATAACACTGGTTAGAAACTTCTATATCTGTTGTAATTTGCTCGTAAAATGTACCTTTTTGAAATGAAAAATAGAATGTAAATCATCTGAAATAAATTGCCCTTTTTCGATAGTTACGTAATGATTTGTTTAAAATTTTTCCATTCCCCTTTTATTTGGGGATCATGTTTATACGAGGAATTTCCGTCGTGTGAATATTAAAATATGTGCTCATCTCAGAAATGAACTATAAGTCCGGCATGACCATAAAGTAAATTTTTATGATATGTTATGCATTCTAATTATATTCCTTTCCAACGCCCAGTAATTTATGTCTTGAAATATAGTGAAGATGAAAGGTAGAGTTTCATAGTTCACGACACTGAATCACGAACGGGTTACAAAAGTATTCATTAGGTTATCATTATGCATATATGTATATTATAGAGAGTGGTTTCCGATTAATTGAATTTGAAGTCGGAGTTCCTAACGTTGATCCGTGATTTCATTTTCATTCGAAAACAAATAAAATAGAGGATCTGTTGAATTATAAAAACTATGTACTATATGTTGAAAATATATACGATGAAGATCAAAACTTCTTCGAAAAACTGAAAAAATTTATAAAGTGAAACTACACAAGAAAAATGTTGACATCTGTGAAAAAATTGACAGAACATCGTTCCCGGATCTATCATTACACAAATATGATTAGAATTATTATGGATTTGGTCACGCGATCTGCACAAAATTTTGTATGTATCTTGAATACATCATTCTCCATCTGAACCTTGAAAAAACTAATTCCATTTACAAAGTTTAAAAAGAGCAATCAGAAAGTAGTCTTGGCAACGTCTCTCAGAATTATTTGCCTTTCATGAGTGCCAACCTGCGTTAGTTTTAAGTAAAAGAACTTCATAAACCTAAATCATGGCCAACCGGGATACTTTATAAAAGTGAATGGAGTAATTCAATGGTGTCAGAAGTTTTTTTCTGGAACTTTATGGATTAATGGTTGGCAGTACAGGGATAGCCTTCAAATAACTTTTTCATTACATTTCAGTAGAACTTGAAACTACCATTCTGAACATACATACATAATATTAGACTCGACATTTTGCTGACCTCGTATTTGAAACATTGAAATCTTATGTTTTCACGTGTAGCCATAGACATTAGAGCGCTCACCTTAATGGATTAGTCTTTCGATGAAGCAGTTAAAACAAAACAGGAATATTTACTCAAGTTCAATTTGAAAATGACAAATTTTCATTTAGACAGAAGTTGCTCATTACTGGTGACGCAAAATAGCAAGTATGTTATATTTTTGGAATTGTAATTTCAAGCTCTTCTGAAATATGCAAAAACATACAGAGTGTTCAATTTGAGAAAAAAATATGTTTTAAAGATTTATTATAAATTGAATTTTACGAGAAAAAATGCCAGAGCTCTCAAAAATTCTCGACAGGAAAAAAGTTACAGCAACTTTTCATGAGTACACACTCTATAACTCTGAAGCGATGGTAGATATGGATCTGTGGCTTTCACCATTGAGTTTGTCATGAAAATTGAACCTCTATAACTGACATCAATATTCATCTATACAGGGTGTCCCAAGATGTTCCAAACAGCCAATATGTAGGCTCTAAGACAAGATAGAAAATTCAAACAAAAAGTTTTTCAAATGGTATCAAAAACTCTAACAGAATCCGTCGTTAAAATTCTGTTTCTTATTACCACCCCTGAAAAAACTACCCCCAGATATTTTTTCCAAATGGCACCCTTATATTTTTCTCACTCTAAACGATTTCTTAGTGAAAGAAGAAATATGTTAGAACAATTTTTCATCATTATACATAAATTCAACTCTCAAAAAATAATTATAATTTCCGGCACATTTAACATTTTTCTCAGTCAATTCTTCATGTCTATGTTCTATACACTATAATTATTCTTTACCCACTCAGAGTTTGCCACCGAAAACAGTTTTCGAAATAATATTTTTTTTTGAGAGTTGAATTTATGTAAAATGATGAAAAATTGTTTTAACATATACTTCTTTCACTAAGAAATCGTTAAGAGTAAGAAAAATATAAGGGTGCCATTTGAAAAAATATCTGGGGGTCGTTTTTTCAGGGGTGGTAAAAAGAAACAGAATTTTAACGACGGATCCTGGTAGAGTTTTTGATGCCATTTGAAAAACTCTTTGTTTGAATTTTCTACCTCGTCTGAGAGCCGAGATATTGGCTGTTTGGAACATCTTTGGACACCCTGTATATCTAGTTGAGATTTCTATTTGCATGTGTCAAACATAGCCCATACTATCCTGCTAAGGAAGTTGAGTGTGGGACATGGATCAGGAATCCTGCCGAAATCAGTGCGTGTTTGTTAGACAGCTTAGGTAAGGTACCAGTACCGTAATACCAGGTTAATCGTTAGATCTGGGGTTATTGAATATGTTTTTCATGAGTACAAGCTGTTTTTTTGATATAATCATCATGAAAATTTTTGTAGTTTATAGAAGATTAAATTGCCGAGGGCAAATAGTTGCGATTTTTTCGATTTAATCAGTTTTTCAATTAAAAAAACAGGTTGAACTTCAGCGTTTTGGAAACTACACTTAATGATTTTTTCCGACGGTTATTCATCATTTTTTGGAAAAAATCGCAACTATTTGCCCTCGGCAATTCAATCTTCTGTAAACTACAAAAATTTTCATGATGATTATTTCAAAAATGTAGCTTGTACTCATGAAAAACGAAAAACATATTCAATAACCCCAGATCTAACGATTAACCTAGTTTTTTTAATTGAAGAACTGATTAAATCGAAAAAAAGAAAACTATTTGCCATCGGGACGTTCTTCAACTTCAATTAAAAAAAAATAATCAAGTCTCTTCATCGTAAATTAGGGGTACTTACTCGTGAAATAAAGAGACCACTTTTGAATGGAGATTTACCACGATTCAGAAGGTGATACTGCCCCTTAATGCACTCTTGAGTAGTTATACTTTGAAAATTGAATGAACTGGTTTATGGAAGTATGACTCTGAACTGCCTTGTATTTATTATTCTGCCATAGATGCTTAGAATACCTAGTGTTGGCACTGATTAGATTTTGTTTAAGACTTCCTTGTCGATCGAAAATCCGAGCTGGGGTCCTGCTCTTCATTTCTCTCGAGGGGGGTCCCGCTATTTTTCATTGCCGCAGAATAAATATTGCGGATTATTTCGGAATAGTACCAGAACTGAAATATAGAATGCCGTTTTGATCTACAAATTTTGGTCACGATTTTTAGTAAGGAGTCGTTACACCAGGTGTTCTATGCAATTATAGTCTACCAAATGATTGTTTTCAACCTGCTTTGTACTTGCTACATCCATATTATTCAAGGGTTAAAACGAGAGTTTTTGCTATCCTATTGGCCTTTGTTCGTTTTCCCTTTTTAAGGATATGCCTTCGAAACACAAACCAGGAAAAAAATTCAGTGGAAAACTTTCCTTTCCTAAGTTCAGGGTAGGTTTTGCTTTCTTTAAATCCAACCTCTCAAATATTCCCTGGCTCTTCTAGATGAAATATTACACAAAATTTCAATAATAAGGCTTCTCTAGTCCTCTAATTCAGGATGACGAAATAAAAAAGTAAGAGTTCGGCGATTGACAATAGGAGCATGACGAAATGGAGGGCATGCAAGGCAACTTCGAAATGGAGGAATATGTTTGCAGATATAGGTTGAATACGTGCACGCAGTTATAAAAAAATTAAATGCAAAATAGCTCGAGGAGGAACATCTCTTTCGGCCGCATGGTCTGGATACATCATGCATGCCGCGATTTGTGACCCGAGTTCATTTGGCGTGATCGTTATGTTCCTGTAACTCAGCACCACCAGGTGCGCTAGTGTTCTCATGTTTCGACCCTGTCATACAGGCAGCAACTTGTTGTTTGCAACGATTTCGTGTTTTCTTGGACGGAACGGCAGGAAGGCGAGCACAGAACACGACAAATCTATGATATATCCGTGCATCGTTGCTGGATCTCGCAATCACGAGCCATGAGAAATCCGAGTCCTTGCTATTGCATCTCGAACGTGAATTATTACACATGCAACACCCGCCTATTAATCATTCGTTAACGGCTCTTCGATAATTTATAACCTGCCATAATTTCTTCACCGTGTGTCTATGGATCGACTAACAGACGTAAACGGAACAGGTTGTAATTCAATTTGCTCGCCGCGCATTTGGATATGTGTATTCTGAATTATCGCCAGCTCGGTCTTGGCTCTAATTTATCTTTATGAATAATGTTGGGATGCGGAATTTCAGTAGAACACGATCGAGGTGATGCGCCGGCAAAAAATTGGCGTTTGGCATACATATCGAGGTGTTTCTAATCGAACGTTGGAGGAGAAACTGGATAGTGGATTCATCATTATCAAATACACTGCGCAAAAAAATTAACGCACATTATGGAAATCTCAAATTTATTTTACAACTGAAGGTGTTCTCAAGGATAATTATTTTTATCAAAATTATGCATGCACATGTTATCAACTTTCAACGTTTTTCTTCAATACAGATGTTTTCTCCCAGCAGGAATAAAAAAAGATGATATCAGATTTTAAATGTATTGGATCCATTCTCAAATCAGTTGTTCTCGATCAATTCTAGTGATCAATAGTTTTTCTTTCGTTTGATTTTCTACACTTGATCGCTATGCAACGCGAAACACGCAATTCGACCCAAGAGGAATGTGCCCAAGCGGTAGTTTTGCGAGAAGAAGGGTGGAGAGCATATCCATTGGGAAGAGGCCGATTGGGAAAGAGTTCTCTTCACAGATGAGTCTAGATTCTGCCTCTACCATTGTGATCGACGTTCCCTTGTATACAGACGTCCACATGAAAGATATGATCAGTACAATTTTCTGAATACTACTGGTTTCGGGGGAGGATCGTTTATGGTATGGGGTGGAATATCTTTGACGGCTCGCACAGACCTAGTGGTCGTTGATAATGGAGCTATGAATGCTGATAAGTATATAAGGAACATTCTTGAAGAGCATGTAGTGCCATTTGCCCCATACATTGGTGAAAATTTCATTTTTATGGACGATAATGCCAGACCCCATCGTGCGCGCATCGTTCAGGAGTACCTTGAAGAGGTTGAAGTCTCTCGAATGGAATGGCCAGCAAGAAGTCTAGATCTCAATCCGATTGAGCAGGTTTGGGACAACCTCAATAGAAGGCTGAGAAGTTCAGAAAATCATCCAGCTACTCTTAATGACTTAGGAATCCAACTCGGAGAAATCTGGGAAGGATTAGATCAGAACATTTTAAGATCACTCATTTTGAGTATGAACCGTCGTTGCCGAGCTGTAATTAACGCAAGGGGTGGAAATACCAAGTATTAAATCGCTTATCAGCATTTCAGTATTTTGGAAATTGTTCATTCCTCTTCTTTCACATAAGATTCGGTGAAATCCTGAAATTTTCTTCCATTTAATGTGTCTTGTTTCGTTCAAAACCTTGCCGAGAGAACATAAAAAATAAGTTATAAAGTCAATGTAGAGTTAACTTTCATTAAAATTGAGATTTTCAGAATGTGCGTTAATTTTTTTGCGCAGTGTATATTGTGGCGACTCACTGTTCTGTGAGGAGATTAAAGCTTCAATATACACACATCGTCAAAAGTCTTGGCCCCCTAGGTTTCTCAAGAAATAAACAATCTGTGTTCTGGAAATGAGATGAATATTTTCCTCTATTTCAATTGCAATATCTACTAACCGACAAAGAAACTGCAGCACCCAGAAGGAACTGAAAAATTTTATTAAGATAAGATTTTTTACGTCGTTGTTGGTTGCTAGAAAGTGGCACTTCAGAGTCGGGTCATATTTAATAATAATACTTTTTCCCGAGAAAATAAAAAATAAAAAAAAATTAACCTCTGGTTATGTTTGGCGCCCCCTTAAACTGGCGCCCAGGGCAAGCTCCTTCTAGGTGTTGCAGTTTCTTTGTCAGTTAGTATACATATATCAGTTGAAATGAAATGATTCAAGAATCCTTCTGTTTTTCTCGCTAAACATAATAACACTTACTCTAATTCTTATTTTCTATTCATGCTAAATTTAACCTAGTTTCGAGCCTCCACGAAATTTTCGTATCGGATTACATCAGTTCGAGGTGTCACATTAGTGGTTATTTACAAACAATATTAACGAACTCTCAACTTCGAACGGGTCACTTAAATTTAATGGTGTCTCTTTTCTGTATTTTTTAACCATTATGGTATCGAAATGTCACAGGATTTTGGTACAGTTCTTATGCCGAATATCAATCACAATGAACGAATGAGAACAAAATGCGTCTTCCGTGATTCTAAAATAACGGAGCGTCGGTAAATCGATATTTTATATTTATTAGTTACATTATCGATAATTTAGTTTGATGAAGTTTTATAGCCTTCGCCGCGTGTTTGATTTGCATATTCCGAATTGATGTGTTTTGGAGTCGATAACAAACATCCTACCGCATTTGAATGTGGAAATTTTCCTCTTGGAAGAACTAGATTGAAAAAGAAAATGAATGAATGGAATTAAAAAGTTTGCGTGAAATAGTCCTGCTTTTTGCAGTATTTGCGTTATGTTATGTGGCCCATTTCCTCGGAACTGTATAGTTGTTTAACCTCAACTCGTCGGAAATGCCAGTATGCTTGAAATTTTCTCACATAATTTTAATTTGATCCTTATAATTATTAGTATATAGGGTGATTCTTTAGTGTTTCATTAGACGTATTCGGGGAAGGAATTGCCATACAAATTCAATTTTTTTTTCGGTTTTAGAGCACTTAACCTCAATTTGTAAAATATTTTCAAGTGGAATCTACTTCCGGTTCTACCGGAAACGAATGTGAACCTCGTTATTTCAAATGCAACACACTGTATATCTATACATATTTGAATTCTTCGTTTAATTCTGCAATGATTTGATGTATGATATGCCTAACCACATCAAGCGATTGTAGCCCGATTCTCAAATTTTTTGACAGAAAGATTGTCACAAAGTAGTGTTTATATCTCCAAAATCTCTCATTGGAAGAATTTTTTTTCGCAACAGTGGAACAAAAAAAGTACGCTGATACTGCTTCTTGTATAAATTATGAGGAAATATTATACAGGGTGTCTGAAACAGGGCTTCAAAGTTTGCCTCAACAAAACTATGAACTCTCATTTTTTTCAAAGGGGAACCATATGATTTTCTAATTCCGATTGATTCCTCGTCAAGAACTAGTTAGAGTGTGCCAAACATTTCATGTCTTCAAAATCAGTAGTTTTGACATTATCGAATAAAATTCTTCTCTCCGCCCGACGCATGCGTATAGCGAAAATGAACCTTGGATTTAAGACTACACTTATTTTGTGTACTTGTTTGCCACGACGTAAGATTGGGAATTTGGTGTCGAAATCACAATGCGATTTTGTGGGACTATGATGTTTATTCATCTTTTTATAAAATTTCGAGTAGATTGGTGTTCTATTTTTTACCACAGACGGGGCTTTTTCTGCTTGGTCGAGTAATAGATTCCATCTCATCAATTCAAATCTACCTTCAGAAGATTAGAGAATGTTGATTATTAGGTGTAGTATTAATTCTCATCAAATTAATTTATTGATTTAATAATCAGCAAGACATTTTCAGCTGATTATAATCACATAAGAGGATTCATTCTTCAATATGATGTTTTATTCAAATTATATTCCTCAACGCATGTATCAGGGTTTCCACGAAGGTTTGCATGAACAATAATATAACTTTATTTTGAAAAAAGGAACTTTCTCATTGATATTTTATGTGAAGATAATTATATCCCACTCCTGTTTTGTCTTGAACTGGCTACCAGGTATATCTAAAGGGTGTTTCTATAAGAGCGCGAGATCTGAATTGCGCGCCAAGTTTGACAGTCATTATGTCACATGATTATGACGTGACAGACCAAAAGTTGGCAGATGGAAGTTAGAAGTAAGTGAACATGGAGCATTACACGGTAGAACAACGCGTCCTGATTGCCAAAAAATGCAGTAACGATGAATGGCGAACGTCATCGTGTTATGATAACACAGTTTCTTTTGCCTCATTTGGAAGCAATTGATCTTGACGGCATGTGGTTTCAGCAGGACGGTGCCACATGTCATACCATCGTGGAACATTGACGATCTTGCATGAGTATGCTCCTGGTCATATCATTACTCGATTTGATGATCAGAATGGTCCTTCACGCTTTTGAGATTCAACGTCTTCAGACTTCTGGCTACTAGGTTATCTGAAGTCACAGTTTTATGCCAATAGCCTGCAAGCATCAAAGCATTGAAAGCCGAAATTAGAAGCTGTATTAATGAAATACCACCACATGCATTCAAAAAAGTTATTGAGAATTTCGTCAAAAGCGTACGCATCATATGGCATCAAAACCTTGGCGGCCATTTACAAATTTATAATCTCTGAATCAATAAATATTTCTATACTTTGCTAAAGAAAACCTTGTTTTATTGAACACTAGAATCTGGCGCTATTATTGAAAGACTCTTTACTTTAGGATAGGAAATTTGTTCGAGCAGTGGTTCATTTTGATGAGTTCTAGCTCCAAATAAAAAAGACTCATTATTCTAAATACCCTATATTATAATTAATTAAGTCCTTGATTGTTGGAAACTAGTATTAACATCATCATTTTCCGAATTTTCATCATGAATTCGAATGTAATATTTGTGAATAATTATTTCTACAATTCATTTCTGCTGCTACGTTCCGATTCGAAAATCTATTAGAAAAATGAACAATTATTATTGTTGTTGAATTTGAAATTGCCGACGTTCACTTGATGATTACGAATCTGTATTAGCAGAAGAACTAAGGACTGAACGAGAATAAATTCGCTATCAAACGCTTATATCTTTTGAACCACTGGACCGATTTCGAAAATCAAACTCATTTTCGAATCATCTTCTAGTTCTAATGAAAACTGTTTTCACAATAAAAAAACGAAACCTATTTTTTACAAAATTCATGGATTTTTTCTGGAATTCTTCCCATCATGCTTCTTATAGTGTTCTCAGTCACTTTCTGGGATGCTGTCTTCCACTTTTGCTTGAATTCCGCTAATATTTTCGTTGATTTCTTAGTCTTCTTCAATTCTTTTTTTACCAGGGCCCAATATATTTCGATTGGCCTGAGTTCTGGGCAATTTGGTGAATTGGCCTCTTTGGGGACAAAAACCACCTCATTAGCTTCGTACCATTCCTTGGTGGGCTTACTGTAGTGGCATGAAGCTAAATCCTGCCAAAAGATTGTTGACACATCGTGCTCACGTAAAAATGGTAGAAGTCGCTTTTTCAAGCATTCCTCGATGTATATCTTCGAGTCAACAGAGCCTTGACCAACGAAAAATGTGCTCCTTTTCCCACAAGTGCAAATTGCTTGCCAAACCAGGAATTTTTTAGGAAACTTTGCTTGTTTCTTCAAGCGAAATTGTTCGTCAACATTTCCACGAGAAGTTGCGAGAAATCAGCCAAGACATAGGTTTCGTCGTCCATCACGCAACAGAAAAATTTTTTCAAGAAATCTTTTTTTAATTTCTTTGCTCTTGATTTCGCTTCTTGATTCTTCACAGCGTTCCTGTCTGGCACTTTCTGCACTTTGTATGTTCTAAACATACAACTCGACTTGATTTTCTGAACGGTTGACTGCGAACAACCCACTATTTGGGCCACTTTCCGTCCTGAAAGGTTAGGATTCTTCTGGAAAGGCTGATGGCTTTCTTCACTTTTTTTGGGCTAAGAATCCCTTTTTCCTCCCGGTTCCTTCCTTGCGGTTAATTGTAAGATCTTCGTTGAAGCGCTTAACAACTCTTGATACCGTTTCCGGAAGAACGCGAGCTTCTTTTGCGATTCTTTCGAAGCTCCATTTTTGATTATTTTGAAAAAGTTTCACTAAAAATTCTCGTGTTTTCACTTCGCTTGACATTTTGCGACAGAGAATTGAAATATCTATGAAGTAAATGTTCCACATGTTTCTGACGTCCATAACAAAGCTTACTATGATCAAATTTTGATTTTTTCTCAATTGGTTCAAGAGATATAGGCGTTTTTGTGATAGCGAATTTATTCTCGTTCAGTCCTTATTAGTAGATACACATCACTTCTCGATTTCCGAGTACAACATAAGGAATAATCATTTTTCCACTAGACAAACCCGCCCAAACATGTTCTGCACATTATGCACATCCATATCCATCAAGAGCTATCTCATCGATGTATTTTACTGACCCCGATAAAGTACCTGACGAGTAGGTGTTAAAAGATCTTCCCATAGAGTAAAAGATAAGCGTTAAACTTTTTGAAATGCTAACAGATTCCGTTATGTTAACACTTGTAGTTTGTTCGGAAGATGTTTCAAGAAGGCGACATCAACTTCCTTCACACACACCTTAAATATCCCGACTAGAAACATGACCTTTGAGACCTGTGTTGCTCATCCACCTGTCCTATTAGTTATTTTACGATTAGAGATATCTGCCAGTCCGAACAGTATTGGTCGCCGAATTCATAAGGATATTGCGAAGAAAAATTGATTATAATTAAATATTACCATTTGAGTATTGTTGAATGAATGTAAATTACATAAGGGACAACGGAATATGTGACACCTAGGACACTTGGCTCAGGCTCGGAGATTACTAGTTGACTACTATGATTGACAGTTGTCCATTACGATTGGCAGCTACCAATTGCCCGCATACGTCTTGATCAATAATACACTCAGGCATTAAACATATGCTGCAGCATATGAACATCGATTTAAATACATGCTTGCCAGCGATTTTCCCATGTATCCTACTAATTTTTGAAGTGATATTCTGCAAAGCGCCCAACAGTATATTATCCCATTTCTTCTGGCATTCTTTCCTCAGTGATTTACCATCACTTTTCTAGTATCTTACCCAGAACTATGAGCAGGCATATATCGTCCTATATGATTCTATCTTCAGCAAGGGCTCATGCATAGATTTCAACATGACTTCCAGCTATTAGGGAAGACACCCATGTTCTGTACTCAGTTATGCTTCGCCCAACACACCGAATCATCTCAGGATATACGAGGATGTATTGATATCTACTTAGCCTAGATAAGTTTCATGCATAAACAAAATATTGCGATACCATATTAACGAACAATAACTTATTAGAAGTGTCAGTGTAGAGTTCGACGTCAAAAAAGTAAACCACGCAATAAATTGAAAAAAAAAGGTGTCCACCGAAATTGTAAATTTCGAAAAATTGGAGTATCGAGCCATCATCAAGTACCTGTATTTAAAATGGTCGAGAGGTAAGCAGATTTACAAAGATATGCTTAATACCCTTGGTGATCAATGTCCTGCGTATGCGACCGTGAAAAATTGGACTGCAAGCTTCAAAAGAGGTGAATTTTTCATTGAAGATGATGACCGATCGGGAAGGCCAGTTTCTGTGCCAATCCCCGAAAATATCGATGCAGTCCATGACAAGATTTTATCAGACCGTCGAATTGGGCTAAAACGGATATCTGAAGTACTGAAGATTGCATACGAACGCGTTCATCATATGGTTCACGTCAATTTGGACATGAGAAAAATTTCTGCAAAATGGATCCCCAAATGTTTGAATGTTGACCAAAAGCGTGCAACGGTAGAATCATCGCGTTCGATCTGTGCTCGATTTGAAAACGATGTAGACTTCTTGAACCGAATTGTTACTATGGATGAGACTTGGGTACATTTCTACGATCCAGAAACATAGCAACAATCGATGGAATGGTGACACTCTGGTTCTCCAAGACCTAAGAGGTTTCGTGTCCAAAAATCTGCTGGAAAAGTTCTTGCTTCAGTTTTTCGGGATTGCCATGGAGTAATCATGATTGATTTTTTGGATGAGGGTAGAAAAACAACTGGAGATTACTATTCGACATTACTGACCACTCTACGGGAAAAAATTAAAGAGAAAAGACGCGGAAAGCTATTCAAAGGTGTTGTTTTTTACAGAACATCGCCCCAGTACACAAATCTCATGTTGCCATGCAAAAAATTCGTGATTTAGGGTTAGAATTACTAGAACACCCCCCTTATTCACCAGATTTGGTTCCGTCCGACTATTATCTCTTTCCTCAACTGAAAAAAAAATTAAAAGGTCGTAAATTTTCTTCAAAAGAGGAGGTAATAAAAGCTGTGGAGGACTGGTTCGCAGAGCAAGAAGAAACATTTTTTAAGGTCTAGAGACGTTGCAGGTTCGCTGTAATAAATGTATATATGTTGAGTAATAAAATATTTTGACATTGAAATTTTGTTTGGTTCTATATTAGGCTAGGAATTTTTCAATATATCCTCGTATATCATTCATACCCGGTAATTTCTCAGGTTGCTGCCATACTAATTTTATCTTTTTCACATGTTTCATTATTTATGTTTGGGCAAAACCCATTCAACAATGCATCGATGGTTTCACGCCAATTTCAAGTCACGTGTGTGTCCACATTCACACTGCACATCGAAGGCTCGCGTCTTCTCTTCATACATAACATCTTACATACACCTCTCATAGTTACTTAAGTACGAAAAACTGCATTATTTTAACATGAACAGATGTTGATCTAGTCCACTTTTCGCTGTCGAACTCGCTCTGCCATTAATGCATTAAGTCCTTTCTTTGTTGTACAAGTGACTTTAGATCATAGGCTATGTCGTAATGCTCTACTCTGAACTGAATTCAGCTGCAGAGATTGTTTTGGTGCAGAGCTCAAACAAAACGAATCTATGTCTGATCTGAGTTTTATTCAGAAGAACCTAGTCTGGCCTTGAATTCCTCTATACTAGTTAGGTCCCACTCATTTATTTCAATCAGGTAGCCGTTCTATGAAGGTTGGACATTTTGAAATGTGCCATCATTTTTCGAACTTCAAGATCATCGCATTATGGAAGCTTCTTGCGTGATCACATAAATGTGAAAACGTTATTATTTTCTATTTGGTGTCAGTATTTTGGCTTTCAATGAATCCCAAGCTAGAAGTTAAGCAGATAAAAATACTACAAGAAAAAACTAATCTCTTCCTTTTGTTGCAGTCATTTTTTGGACGCACCTACAACAACCTGAGCTCCATATCAGAATGCAAGAACAACGGAGAATGTGTCATCAACAAGAAGAATCGGACTGCCTGCAAGGCTTGTCGCCTTCGGAAGTGTCTTCTGGTTGGAATGTCAAAGAGCGGCTCCAGATACGGAAGGCGCTCGAATTGGTTCAAAATTCACTGTCTCCTCCAAGAACAACAATCTGGCCAGAGCATGAACATGGCTGCAGCCCTTCTGAGACCGCATCCCTACCTGACACCCTTCATCCGTCCACCCCCTGCACCTCAATCGTCGCGGGAAACCAGGAGTTCGGAGTCAGATAGCGGAGCCTCCTCCATAGATGTAGAAGAAGATACGAAGTCCCCCTTCCACGAGAGCAACGCCAAGCCTTGCTCATCCCCCCCTAGTGATCGCGAGTGCCTTTCTGCTCAATCCTCCAAGAATCAGCCATCGTCGGTCAGTGATAGCGAATATTTCTCGAGAAGAAAGCTTACGCATTGTCCCATGTTGTCCCCTTCCCCCACATCTCTCCCACCCCATGGAGGGTTGCCGAAATGGCTGCCACCTCTTTCGGTTTTCAGTGATCCGTCAAATTGGAAGGACTATTGGGTGAAAATTCCCTTTCCCCCTTTCGCTATTCCTTCGCCCACATGTCAAGATCAGCCTATAGACTTATCAGTGAAGACAAATCCGCTAGTCTGTTGCGTCGATTCGAATAGTGACCATAGTAAGACTACGACTGAGGGACATTTGAAGTCAGCGCCTTTGGATCTTACTTTGAATCGACAAGCGACAGATGTTACTAACTGTTGAATTTATCATGTTCCTTGTATATTTAAAGAAATTTTTATTTCCGTTTATGTCTACGATTTTATTTCGAAGTCGATCTCAGTAGGAGGAACATTGGTGGATGAAGATTGATTTTTTTGAAACATTATGCCCGACGGTTAAATGCTTTGCAACTTTTGTATTTGTTTCATATTTATAATTCGATTCAATTTCAGTGGAAAGCTCTTGGCAGTTCTTCTGAAATGATCTTCTCAATCGAGTTATCCAAAGGAAAACTCATATGGTACAAGTAAACTTGCTGAAGTTTTGCTCATCAAATGATGGCATAAGAACACTTAACACTATTCCTTTCACTTTAATCGACTTTTCATTCATTAATTGAAAAAATGTAATATTTCTAATATCAATCGGCGAAAAAACGATTTGTTTTGTGATTCAAATATTTCTTCGCTATATGAAATATTGACTTTCCTCCAAATGTCAACTTTGTTTCTGAATATCCAATGGTTAATCAATCGAGCAAAATGATTTTCTCTCAATCAGAAATGAGATGCGAATGCATGTCATTCTGATTAGGGATTATGTTTTGTCTAAACGAAATCATGAATATTCAATGAAGCAAAGTACTGATAATTCTGAAATTCTTCGGAAAATAAGTTCCAATAAGTTTTCGCCTGAAATAAATCGGAATGTTTTCAAGTTCTACAATTACTTAATTCTAACAATTTATTGAAATTCTCAAAATGAGAGGATTTGAACGGTTATACCTATTTGTAACATCGCATCAATCACATAGGTCACGTTGAAATTCATCAAATAATGATCAAATCTCACTTTCGAATCTAGTGATTATGTTAATGAATATAATAATGGAAATACCTATCAGCAACTGAATATCGCAAAATTTAACTTTTTTAACAAGAATCAATATATTTTGAAAAGCTGAAAATAATTAAAGTTCTCAAACAGACTGTCCCAAATTACAAGCAAACTTTAAGAGAAAATTGATAAATACTATCTAATAAAGTTCTAATAAAGTAGAGTCGTCTATACTTGATAGTTATATATATTATGTATACAGGGTGTTTGGTAATTCAGCGTGAACCTTGAAAAGGGATATACTAGACGTCATTTGCAGTGAATTGCGTCTAGTGAAGCCTGGTCCGAAAATCTATGCTTACGAAGATATCGCGATTTCCCAACTTTTTTGAGATTTTCTGCTTCGTTATAGAAAACAATTAATTTTGTGAAAACTACTCGACTCTAAATATCCAATGAATAGGTATTTTTTTCAAAGCTGAGGAGATGGTCCTCATTTCTTGCGAGAAAGTATTGACTAAAAATTCAGATAACCCGAGATATACAGGGTCATAAATGGCTGCACCTGTTTTACTCATTAAATCTTGATGAAACAATTGAGAATTACTTGAAAAAAGTATTATGAACTTGGTGTACAAATGTCGAGAAAAACTACCCTGTTTCATCAGCTTTCCAAAAAGGTACATATGTCAATAATTCCTTCATACAATCAACAAATATGGCCGGAAAACCAAGCAGACAACAGACTTTTTCGAGTCATTTAGTGATCGAACCATGGCCCGCTTACGGCTTACGAATCACGCCGAGTGAAATAAAGGATAATAGGATATCTGAATGACTCGAAAAAGTCTGTTGTCTGCTTGGTTTTCCGGCCAAATTTGTTGATTGCATGAAGAAATTATTGACATATGTACCTTTTTGGAAAGCTGATGAAACAGGGAAGTTTTTCTCGACATTTGTACACCAAGTTCATAATAGTTTTTTCGAGTAATTCTCAATTGTTTTATCAAGATTTTATGAGGAAAACAGGTGCAGCCATTTATGACCCTGTATATCTCGGGTTATCTGAATTTTTAGTGAATACTTTTTCGCAAGAAATGAGGACAATCTCCTCAGCTTTGAAAAAAATATTCATTGAATATTTAGAGTCGAGTAGTTTTTACAAAATCAATTATTTTCGATAACGAGGCAGAAATTCTCAAAAAAAGTTGAAAAATCGCCATATCTTCGTAACCATAGATTTTCGGACCATGCTTCACTCGACGCAATTCACTGAAAATGACGTCTTGTATATCCTTTTACAAGGTTCACGTCGAATTACCAAACACCCTGTATAATGAATAATCATTTATGTGATAGTTATATCTAAGGATGGATAACTCAGTTGGATATTTTTGATTATATACTGATTATTCAGTATATACATAACATGTTTAATCTTTAGTTGAATTTTGAAAATCCCCAGGTGAATTTGGGATAGGGTATGTGATGCATCATTTGAAAAATTCAGAAACTCCCTACTCGAAAATATCAATTTGTTTCAAGAAAAATAATTTTTGGAATATTTATATTTTTGTTTTACCTATAGTCTCAAAACCTCTCGAATGATGGATCACATTCATCATGGGTTGTCACCATTTGTAAGGAATTACTTACGAAAGTAATATGAACTTTCTCCTAATTGGACATACTCTTATCCTTTTCGTCTATGTATGCATTATAACTAACGGATGATCGCCATTTCGTTACTTCGATCAGGATTACTTGAACCAAAACTGCTCATATGTAGTAACAATTAATTGAATTTCATCCAATGTTCCTCACAGATAGTCGACTGTTGAATCAGTTCCGTTTCAATCCACATCGAACAAAAAAAAAGTTTTTGGTCTGATATGTTATGTACGAAGTGAGTCATGTAATTATCTGGATACAGAATTTATTATGTTTCTATTGTGATTCTATGGATGAAAGGCAAAAGTACATAAGCTAGTGGTTTTTCTTCCATTTCTAAGATTTCGATGTACATATAAAATAGTAATTCACATGGAAAAACTGGAAAAATCAGAAAGATTAGGAATTATTTAATTTGGATAAAAAATTTTCATTAGGTACCTGAGAAAGTTACTTTCGCTTTTCATCACACTACTTTTTCCTTCTTCAATTATTTATAAATAGATATTTATATATATGATGGTCAGTTCTTGGGTCAGCAGTGCAGTGAATAAGATGTTTATATAATATGTATGTAAATGAAAGATTATTTTTATAAAAAAGTTTATATAAGATTACTCGGCCAGTAAAAAGCGTGCCTTATGTTATTGATTTTTTATATTTTGCTATAATAAAATGTTTTGTTGATATATTTGAGTTTTTGTTCGTGTTCTTTCCCTGTATATTTAAACCTGAAGACTTTTAATCTTATGGTCACCAGCCTTATGATCATACAGAATTTTTCATTAGGCTGACTTGAGAATATTTTCATTTAGGTGGAGTAAAAGACTAACCAGATGCCAGCGTGTAGTGGATCTTGGAAACTAAAAGAGGCTACAGAACATTTTAGTTTTCCTATTGGGAGGAATAATAGTGAAAATTAAGCATTCTATAATTTTTCGATTTTAAGTTCTAGCCAAAAATTGATATTGATATTGATATATCTGGACACACACATAGAGATGCGTAGGGAGATCTACAGGGTGAGTCTTTGACTTGTACATATATTTTAACTGAAGATTCTTGAGGTCAAAAGAAACCTTTTTTTCATTTTCCATTTTTCCGAATTCGGCTCTGTCAAAAAGATATAGCCATTTGAAAAAAAAAATTGTGCTAATTACGTCCCTGAAATGATACTGTGGAATTGATTCAAAGTTCATATTCCTCGATAGAAATTGAGTTTATACATTTAGGGAATACTGAAGTACTAACCTTATTGGAATAAAAATGTTGCAAACGCGATAATTTCAACAAAAACAGTTAATTTCATCGGATTATATCTGCAACTAAAAAGCCACCAAAATAAGTTCCTTCTTCGATTTTTCTGCAGATTAGTTTGTAAACACTGATAACTTGTTCATACTTTCCTCGAAATTCCCAAACAATATCATGAAGAAAGACCTTTCATTCAGATTTATTATTAAACAACCTAACCTAATCTAATTTGTATCGATTCTGTGAATTTTTGCACTGAAATTTCAAGAAGATGTTGTCAGCTTGCTGATATTTTCATTGAGGTTAAGGATTTTTTACGAAACATAGTATAAATCACGATACATTTGTGTACCGTGGTATAAATATATATGAATTCTGCCGTTTACATCACAAATCGACTTTGCCGCCAAATTTTACAACGCATGCGTAGAGCGAAAACCGAAATATTGGTTATCTGGAGGCCAAACATAAACAAAAACAAACCAGAGTCTCTGAACAAACAGTAAACATTATGTGAAGTTCTGAATACATTCAGTTAATTATTGTTCTAAGGGGATGTTGTTCAGATAGAAACATCACCACAAATTATCAGGTATCATTTCATTAATTTCAATTTAATAAGTAGTTTGTGTCGAGATTCATCATTCATATCCGAATTTTGTATTTCATCGACATTTAACTTCAATATGGTCCGATAACTATGAATTTTCAATAGAAACTGTGCGTGTTAAATCCTCCTTGGTGTTTAATTTTATCTACCACATTTATGTGGGATTTTATTTTATAATATCACGACAAAATTGATAAATATTGTGACAACATTGTAAACTCGTATAAAGACCAGAGAAGGAATAATATTCGATGATATTTAATTCAGAGACGCATTCAGATTATTCCTGAAATTAATAATTTTTTCGTCAAATTTCTCCGGGTATAATTGGAAATAACTCGAAAACGACGCGTTTTATTGAAAAAAATAAGAATACTTTTAGTTTCTCAAATGATTGATTCTTTCGAGAATATGAACCGTTCATCTTTTTAAAGTAGTTTTATGGTGTTTTAGCGTGTATTGATGAGTCGACTACCCTGTAACTTTTATACTAGTGAAGATATTGAATAGGTTTCGATTGAGCAATATGCACCATGAATAGAGTAATAACTCAACCAAAATTCAGTTCATTCGAAATAACGGTTCCGAAGATATAAACAGAAAAGTGTTTTTTCATGGATTTTCGACACCCTGTATCTTCCAAACCAAACCGAATTTTGAAAAATGATATAAAAAAAAGTATTTCGTTTGATGAGAGGAATCTACAGTTAAAATATATGTACAAGTCAAAGACTCACCCTGTATATATATAATGCCAATATGAAATAATCTCTGGCTTTTTTGTCTTGACCTTCATTATGATAAATTTCCAGGAAATTGCACACATTCTGCCTAAAAAAAATAATTCACATCATTCAAAAGGGATTGCCGATACTATTTTTGTCACTATCAGATGGCACAACGATCATTGGATGGGTAATGATTGCATTTCCTTAATCTACGCCCTCGAATTAATGAATGCAGCAACTTTGGTGGTGATCCAAGACTTTTTTTTTCAAAATACTCGAAATTTTCCAACAAAATCTGGATATATCAATTTCTCAGATAGCTACCAAAGTAACTGTATTCACTAATTCGAGGTCGTAGATTACGATTCTGTAATTAGTTCCTTCCTAGGTTTGATACTTCAGGAACTTTTCAACATTTTGTGGAAAATTTCCGGAAACTTGGTCATTTTTGGATGGTCATTACTCGAAAACTATATTTTATAAAAAATACTGATTGCCTATTCTCAATCTATGCCTTCGAATTAGTGAATCCAGCAGCTTTGGTGGTGATCTGAGAAATTTTTTTTCTCAAGATACGCGAAATTTTCCAACATATGGAGATTTTGCCGAAATATAATTTTCTCAGATAGCCACCAAGTAACTGTATTCACTAATTCGAGGTCGTAGATTACGAATCTGTAATTGGTTCCTTCCTAGGTTTGACATTTCAGGAAATTTTAAATTTTTTGTGGAAAATTTAGTTAGTTTTCGATGGTCATTACTCGAAAACTATATTTTATAAAAAATATCTGATTGCATATTTTTAATCTACGTCCTCGACTCAGTAAATTGAGCCACTTTGGTGGTGATCCGAGAAATTTTTTTTCACTAAATACGCGAAATTTTCCAACAAAGGAGATTTTGCCGACATATCATTTTCTCAGATAGCCACCAAAGTCACTAATTCGAATTACGAATCTGTAATTATTTTCTTCCTAGGTTTGAAACTTCATTTTTGATGGTCATTACTCGAAAACTATGTTTTATGAAAAATATCCGATTGCGTATTCTTAATCTATGCCTTCGAATTAGTTTTTTATTTTTTTCCTCTTCAGCTATTGGTTTTGTGGAAAAAAATTGTTTCGTGTAAAAAAAGGATTTCAAAATATATTTTCATTTAATGAAACTTCGTCTCAAAAAAAAAGTTTTGATATGGAATAAAGTAAGTGTTACTAATTTCAACCGTGTATAATGTAGCAGGAATATTGGAAAAATAACCGTGAGCAGTACTTTGCGAGTGCATGCGAGTTTCAGAAAAAAAAATTTTGTCACCACTTTTCAAGGGTTATATCCCGGAAAGGGGTGGGTAAGGACATTTTGTCATAGGAAAGACCCATCTTAATTTCATACGAGCAATCACCTCCTGAATTTTTCCGCATGAATTCAGAAACACCATGTATTTCGCACGGATGTCTTAGATAGATGGAAAATTTCGATGTAATATATGAATAGAAATTGTAAACAAAGATATAATGCGAATATTTTCAATGAACCGAAGATTATATAGAATGAAATTGAAAAGAAATGATTTTATTTTTTACAAGAAGTTCTGTTGAATTGTTGAATGTAAAAAGCACTACGAGATCCAATGAAAATATTTCAGTAACAGACGAAAGTTTATTTGAATCAAAAATTTAAAAGAATATTCGGCATTCAATAAAAGAACAAATCAATTTCGAGATGGTTATGATAATACAGAAGACTTATGGAATGAATTTACCTTTGGGAGCTCGCAATGTAATTTTCTCATTTTGGTTCCATTCAGGATATCTGGGAGCTTGCAACGGGAGTTGATACTTACGTTGCATTTAGGGTATCCCTGGGAACTCGCAATGGGAATTTCTTATTCTGGTTACATCCGATATATCTTTGAGTTCTTTTATTTTCTCATGTTGGATCCTCGAGAGCTCGCAAAAAATCATTAGAACTCACAATAAGAACTAATTGAGAATTTTGCTTAGTAACAGCAATAGTTCTCATAAGAGCCGCGTTTCAACCTCTCAGAGATAAGTATGGGTTTCCTGAGTTTGTTCACAGTGTTTCACAAATCTTATCGGACAGCAGTTGTTTTTATATTATCTTCATTTCAAAATAATTCCATGACTGTTGCAAAAGATCGATTTATTTTTTTGTGAAGAAGTGGGTTTTAGGGGAAAAGTCCGAGAAAACTCGGATAGTTAGGTAATTGTCTGACTTATTTACGGTGGGTTTCACAAAGCTCTGTCAATTGCGAAATCAGTTGATCACACATCAAATGTGAATTTTGAACTGGCAAATCGAGTTGATTCTCCGATCAGCGCTGATTGAGCTTTGTGAAACCCGCTTTAAGTGTCACGTTGATCCAATAGACATGGAGTAACAACCATTAAATCTAGCATATCCAAAAAAGGTTGTGTCATATAGCAGAATTTCCAAACAACTCAAAAAACCCAATTTTTGTCAAATATTAATTGAATACACTGAGTTGACTAGAGTATTAATTCGTCCTATTTTTGCATCTCCCTTTTATGTAGACACTTTCAAATCGTAGTACCATGGTGATAAGATTTCAACATGAAACGATTGCAACGAATTTTGAATTGTATATTTTGAACTAAATTGGATGTGAAAAATCTCTGAGATTTGATTGAAACGCAAACATGACCTTCAAATTCGTCATTTGGAATTCTACATAACCCAAAATGGAATCAATGGAATTTTTGAATAAAAAGATCACTCAATGATGTCTTGCATTGAAGAAAGGACCAGGAGCATCAAGAAAACGAAGCCCCTATGTGAAGAGTAACTGCTCGAATATTATAAGCATGCATGCAAATATTCAAAGATAATCATCATCGAAGTATAGATATTTATGACGATGATCTATGAAATCATCATTTTCCTCTTTCACATATATTGCTCTTCGCTGATTGCAGAGCATTCTGGGTGGTTTAACGGGTACAATGTTATAGTTGCCCACCTCCTACGCAAACCATAGACTAGCATGTCATCCATATCGGCTACATGTTATCTCAGTTCACACGCGATGTTCTTGCCAAGAATGCCTCGAGTTAAACCCATGAAATGGAAGCAACTATTCGACCTGTGCAAGACCTATTTATAATTGCAATTATTCCGATCAGATCGGAAGACTTTCGCAGCTATTGACTTCTTTTTTCAACTAAGATATGATTTTCCCATGGGAATTGATTGTCATTATTCAGTGACTTCGTCACATCTGGTGTTTTGGATTGGGGTGTCTTATTCATTTAATCGAGTGGGAGTGACGATAACCAATATTGAATTTTTGGTTCATAATAATGTCTCTGATACGTGTAAATTGGAAATTGTGTCATCAGTAATAGGTTTTCCGAGGTCATTCCAATCGTAGCCACCCTTCAATTGAAACGATATAACTGCTGGTCAGCTGACTATTGGATAATATATACGAAATAGTATCATTTGACTTTATCGTGAGGAATATTTTTGTTGTTTACAGGGTGTTTCTAAATTGCGAAAAAATTCAGGAGGTGATTGCTCATATGGAATTAAGATGGGTCTTTTCGTCAGCTCACCCCTTTCCGAGATATCACCCTTGAAAAGTGGTGACAAATTGTTTTTCTGAAATTTCAGTGGAGCTAGAATCTTGAAATTCGGTAATTTTCGTGCACTCGCCAAGAACTAATCACGGGTATATTTTCAATATTCCTGCTACATTATACGGACCTTTCAAGGGTTATACAGGGTGAGTCTTTAACTTGTACATATATTTTAACTGAAGATTCTTGAGGCCAAAAGAAACTTTTTTTTTCAGTTTCCATTTTTCCGAATTCGGCTCTGTTAAAAAGATATAGCCATTTGAAAAAAAAACATTGGGCTAAATACGTCACTGAAATGATACTGTGCAATTGATTCAAAGTTCATATTTCTCCATAGAAATTGAGTTTATACATTTAGGCCCAATTTAGGGAATCACAAGTAGTCAAGTACTAACCTTATTGGAATAAAAATGTTGCAAACACCATAATTTCAACAAAAACAGTTAGTTTCATCGAATTATATCTGCAACTAAAAAGCCACATTTATTCCACCAAAATAAGTTCCTTCTTCTATTTTTCTGCAGAAATCAAAAATCGGAATAGAAATAATGAACTGATTTTCGTATATTATGCTATTATTTCATGAGTTTTTAAGGGATTTTTAAGCTCTAGGGGGGGGCAGCTGTCCCCCCCTAGGGCTTTCTGGGTACGCCCATGGCGCCTCTATCGAATTAGATTCCCAACTCGTTGTGATCGGCGACCTTAATATCGAATTCTTGCTTCCTCAAGAAGTGACATTATCATTCAAGCTGGAGCAGTTTGCATAGAATTGAAGGTTACAGGGTGCAGAAGCACTATTCAGGATAGCGTAGACAAAATAAAATTGAAAGGAAGTAAAGATTTGTAGCAACAGGAGTTCAAAAATCATTGATCCCGTCAGTGGCTGTTACTCAGAAGCGATTGCCTTCCATCTCCTGGAAATCTAACCCAAATATCACCACCCGCAATCCTAAGACACCTCCATCCTGCATGTTTTTTGCGGTGGCAGAAAAAGCCGTACCGTGCTCCTAAAACGCACTGTTTGAGACCACCATCGAGTTTCCCATAACGATCCGACGTCGGTAATGTCCCCAGATGCCTCTAAAAGAGCCCAGCACGTTTGAAATCTTCTCGACCCGAGCAAAGACACGTGCAATGAATTATTTACCATGCCCGACCGGCGGCAAGAAAAATACACAATTAAAAAAAGATGTCGTTATTATTCACGATCGTTTTTATTGTTAATCTATGCACCATAAGCTGTTAGTATCCATGTCTTAGACTCCACTCGTAATAGTCTAGATACCAAGAGAACATTAAATTCTACTATGTCGCACTCTTGAAACCGCTACGGTGAGATATGGAGCTCAAGAAATGACCACACGAAATGTGGAATGCCGCCGTAAAAAGTGATATTTTAATATTAGATGAAATGGATCAATTACAGCTGCTGGGACGATAAACCAGAACACTTAAATTTAATAAGGTTCGTAATGACGCTGCTCGTCTAATTAAGAGTAAATCACCTTATCCAATCGATCTTCAATCATTTTTTGTTGTTTTAATTGCTAAAAAGCAGGATCATATATGTTTACGCAGAGTTGTTGTACCTGAATCGTCTTTACTTCTTAGGAAATCGCTGATTCTAAATGTAATAGAATCTGAAATAACCCATCTAGTACAAGCGAGGAATGCGGGCGATCGCTCCGTGAACTCACTCAACAAAACCTCTCTTTTCTCAATATCTTTTTTATTATAATTAAGGATTCCAGTGCGGTACTGGAGATATTTGCAATCAAATGAGTTATGCATTATATTCCAGGTCAGGTCCAGATCAAATTTAGACCTACTCATATCAGTTTTTTCGGTCTCCACTGAGTGGAAATTCATTACAAATTATCATAACGAACTTCAATTTCCACCGAATTTTCATTTGGCAGAACAACAATTGTTTGGCCAGAAACATAAAGGTGGAAATCATTCTAAATATGCAAACACCAAACATGGTAAAAAATACAGAGACAGTAAAATGGCATATTGGTGTCTGCCGATGGAATTCCCAAACTATCTGAGGATATACAACAGGGAAGATCTAATCACATCTGCTTGTTAATTTAAAAGAATGTTCAGGGAATTTAACCTGTTAATTTCGGGTGATTCTAGAAGTGTTAATCTAGAGTCTTATTTTCAGAATGCAGAATTTCATAGTTATTGTCGGAATTGTGTCCGAAGTGTCTGATGTACAAGGTGACAAGAAAAACTTCGGACAAATTTTGTTGTGGTCTGGGACAAAAGTATTTCAGCGCAACCGAATAATTTTTATTCTCTTGGTTTCTCTACACTTTCCTGTACTAATATGTGAATTTTCAGTTTGATATAATTTCATTTCACAGAGTTTGAGGAAGTCAAACAAACGTAGTGCGATTTTGGAGATGTTTCGTCAAGGTAGGCGTCAATGCGAATTTGTTCGTTGGCTCAATGTGCCTCGACAAACCGTGTCCGATGCAATTCGTCGTTTCAAGTAGCTTGGTCATGATGGTCGTCGTCCAGGAAGTGGTAGAAAATGCAATGTCAATACACCTAGCAATCGCAACATCGTCAAGAAGCGAGTCAATCGAAATCCGAAGGTTTCCATGAGGAAAATAGCCTGGGAGACCAGTATCAACCGCGAATCAGTCCGTCAAATTGCCAAAAAGGAGCTCAATCTCAAGCCATACAAGCTCCAAAAAGTTCAACTCTTCACGGAGGAAAACAAGCGCGTACGATTCCAAAGGTGCCGCCATTTCCTTCGTCTCGCCGCCGGTCAGCAATGCCGCAGGCGCGTACCCAGAAAGGTGTGTTGGGGGGGGCTCAGCTTTTATCCAGTAAAAGATGTAACAAAAACAGTTATGTTTTTTAACCATGAGAAATCATAAAAAACAAACAAGAAAATATGAAAGCATGCAGTTGACTAGTTTTCAGTTACTGAATAAAAATTATTTCTTGTAAATATGAATCTTTAAAAAACAAAAAAAAACAAATATTGAATCATCCAAGGGTTTATTAGTTTTCAGTTATTAAATAAAATGCAATAAACAAAACATTATTTTACGCATGTTCAACTTTTATGCATGTGTGAAAGGATTCATGGCCTAGTATCAAAAACATCAATTTGGATTTTTCTGATTTTTAAAGTTAAAACTTATTGAAGATTGGGTTGTGATACATTAATGTATTCAGAAAAAAAATTGAAAAGATTTGACGTTGAAATATACAGGAACAGGGTGATCCATTTCAAAAACACCAAGTTTGTGTCCAATCTTAAAAACAGTGCTCTCAAGAAAAATTTTAAATACGGCACTGTCTTCTATGTAAAAATATCTATTATAAGCAGTTTTCATTTTTTTTCCTATCTTATACAGGGCCTAAGAAATAATTACATTTCCAAGAGTGAACATTTTCGTTTTCGTTCTTTATTTCAGGAACAAGGAGTAGTTGGAATATTTCTGTTTGTGGCTTTGAAAGTTTTACAAAAATGTGATACAGGGTCGCGATAACCCCATGTCTCTATCTTCAATAATAGCTGAGATACAGTGCAGTCTCAACCAAAATGGGACACAGTGTACCCAAACATTTGAAGCAATATGTACAAATTTGGAAAGAAATCTCCGCTACATTTCTCTAAAGCTGAAAGTGCAGATGAAGCACATGATTTGGAATCATCCGGTGTTGAAGGAGCCCACTTTTTTTCCATTCACTGGAAAAAATAAGGCTTTCGCCTGAGGCGAAAGCCTTGGGGGAGGGGCTAGAGCCCCAATAGCCCCCCCCCCTGGATACGCGCCTGAGCAATGGGAGCGAATTCTCTTCACAGACGGGAAGTTTTTCACCGTAGAACAATCCCACAACCACCAAAACGACAGAGTCTGGTCCGTAGAGGCTCCCGGTACATCGGCCATCGTCGAACACTGTCAAAATCCGCAATCCGCCATGGTCTGGGGCGGAATTTGCGGCAGTGGTAAAACTTCCTCAGTTTTCGTGGATCAAGGGGTCAAAATCAATCAAGAAGTCGACCGCTGCGACATCCTCAAGGCCGAAGTACTTCCGTGGGCCAAGCAGCACTTCGGCGATACGCATTAGTCCTTTCAACAGGACTCCGCTCCGGCTCACAAAGCGAAAATGACGCAAGAATGGAGTAAGACCCATTTTCCTTGTTTCATCTCATCTGCAGAATGGCCGCCCTACTCACCGGATCTCAACCCAATGGACTACAGCGTGTGGTCGATTTTGGAGCACAGGGCTTGTGCTAAACATCACAAAAATTTTGAGTCGCTGAAGCAATCTCAGCGCCGGGAATGGAACCGATTAACGCCCGAGGAGCTGCGGCTCATTGCCGAAAATTTCAGGAAGCGTCTGAAGCTGTGTATCGCCGCCAAGGGAAGCCACTTCGAAACGGCTTGAATATATTGTTTACAAATGTTCAAGCTATTATTATTTGTTGTTGTTTTGTTCAATTTCTTCTGTTTAATGAAGTTAAATGAAAAAGAGTTTGTCAGAGGTTTTTCTTGTCACACTGTATAACTTCTTTGGTGATCATGTATCCTCTTCTCGAAAGATCTTCCGGTTTGACCAATATAAACCCTATGGCATTCATGACCAGATATCTGGAGTCCACTTGTATCATTTCAGAACTGGCGTCATAAACATTAACTGAAATTACGAGCAATACAACCTTCTGTTCCTCATAACCTTGCGACGTTAATTGAAAAAATACTTCAATCAACGCTTGTAATGAATCTGAACAACTCGTTGAAGAGGCCACGGTATTGAAGAGGACCTTTGACAGTGAGCAATGTGCCTTGGCGGAGATTTTTACTTAATTTCTTCAATATGAAGAAAAGGGCTGCCGAACGTCATCGTATTTTGGTGAAAGTGCATCTAAAAGTAATTCAGTATCCGCTGGATATACAGAGGGGAAAAGAAAACAATTTTTACCTCTACATTTGACACACCCTGTAGGTTAATTCTGCTAGTAGATCTGCACACAATTAACTTTACCAAGAAGACTGATTTGTTTCCAACATTTTGTTTCTTTATTTATCCCGATATCTTGATTTGTTTGTGAAATGTGACGGTTTAAAGAAAATGCAACATTTTTATTTTTTTATTCAGTTTCAGCAGAGTAATAAATTTTTTTATAAACAAATCAAACAACAAATAAACTAATAATTATTACAAATTAATAACGGGTATTTCCCCCACGAGCGCGAATAACTGCCTGAATGCGTCGTGGCATACCCTCTATTAGATTTCGAATCTCCATCTGGTCCATCTGATTTAAATTACTTGGAGAAGGAACTCGGTTACGAACTCGTCTGCTCATCATGTTTCAGACGTGCTCAATTGGATTGAGGTCTGGGCTACGTGATGGCCAGTTCATCCTTTGAATTTCTGTTTCGTCCAAATATTGAGATACAATCCTCGCAATATGTGGTCGAGCGTTGTCGTGCATAAACATGAATCATCTCGAACATTTGTAGAACGTCGTCTGCCAAATCCTCTTCGTCTCGAAAAACTACCAGTTTCATTGAAACGTTGTACAGCTCTCTGGACGCTACACCTTTTAACACCTAATATTCTAGAAGCATAATAATGAGACCTACCTTCTTGTACCAGAGCAACTGCTCGTGCCGCATCAGTAGGTGTTAAAACCATGATGTTAAATTAAATACTGATAATTAAACTGCAACTGCCAAGTAACGAATATTTGACAGTTGTCATATTGTGAGTTGGCCACAGCACTCTACTTATTTTGTAGTTTATTCTCTACCGTCATTTAAATTATGACCGTTTCTAAAATGTTGCATTTCCTTTAAACCGTCACATTTCACAAACAAATCAAGATCGGGATAAATAAAAAAAACAAAATGTTGGAAACAAATCAGTCTTCTTGATAAAGTAAAGTGTGTGCAGATCTACTAGCAGAATTAACCTACATGGTGTGTCAAAAGTTGTTTCCTCTTCTCCCCTGTATCTCCAGCGAATACTGAATTAATTTTAGATGTCCGAATAATAGCCTTAAAACTACAGTATTTTATCTAAAAGTTGCTGAAAAATTCAAATAAATCAGCCTCCCCATTTGAAATAAGTTATAGCATTTTTAAATTAATCATTGTTTGGAATGAATCGAATTTTAAGTCGGTAAGTGTATTTCCCGACATATATTTGAATTTGGCCATTCTCTGCCAATTCCGTATTTCAAGTTGTTTTTTCGAACGAAATTATTTGTAGATTCACCTTTGATCGGAAGTTGAACTATTTTCATGGGTCTTTCGTTTGAAATAAAACAGAAGCATGAGTTGGCTCATTTTCTTCTATTTTCGAAAGAAAAAAATGAACTTTCGAAATGAAATCGATTTAAATTATTTCATCAAGAACTCCAATCCTTTCTGAGTTTACCCATAAAGTTTCAGTTCTCAAAGTGAAACCATTTTCAAATGCAACTTGTAATAAAAACACACTACATTGAACATCCCCCTTGAAGTCAAGCGATTTAAATTGGGGCCCACACTAATAACAGTTCATCGATGTGGTTAACCTTTACATTTTGTATAAGGCAATTAATATATAAAACTAAAAACTATTGGAAATCAGTTGAACATTGCGAAAAGTAGGGAAACACACAACAGATTTTTATAAAGTACCAATTATGAAATTGGTCATCTGACTTCTTGATGATACACTATGAGAAATTTAGATTTTTCATGTCAATGTTTGCAATAAAATGAGTTGAAATGGATTATTTCTTTTTATGCAAGGACATTTTCATCAGAAATATTGTCTTTCTGTAAAATATAGTGTGATTTCCATATACGTTTGGCATCGTATCAATCTGAACAAAGAACCCTTCGAATAGTCCAGTAATAAAGACTTCCTTCCCGATGTAGTAATTAAATCGGATAACATATTTTCCAACAAGAATAATGCATGATTGTGCCTGTGCCCTTTTGTGCAACGTAATACATGGATATTGACTCAAACATGTGCGTGCCCAGTTACTTACCTTTGCGGCGCGCTCAGATAGATCTCGATTGACATAGAGTCAATGGCATGCTGTGTTCTGTCCCTTCTCACATACACACATCGCATTGATTGTAAAATATTACCGCATTCATAAACCAATAAAAGATAATCATTCAGCTGTACTTTATACCAGAACTGGTACCATTCAACTCAGATTGCATTATTTGGAAACTTGAAATTTAACTCTCTCCATTTTATTATTCTTACGCAGCTATCTATGTGATCGGCATTAGTAATCAGTTCATGAATGCTCAGTATATTTTACGTGCATCGGCATGCAACAATGTGGGAGATGATGCTGGAGAATTATTCGAAAGGTAGCGAAATATATCACATCCATAGGAGTTTTCTCGTCTGCCGACCCGGAATTGAATCTTTTCGCGATTACTTTCTTCGACTTGTAGATACCATTACTGCTGCTACGTCCTGGGGCTGAAGACTCTGCTTTCCGTGGACGCGAGAAGCTTGTATGTCTGCTGGCTAGGGAAGGAAATAGAATGATGAAGTTATCTAGTTATAAGTTTCCATTGTGTTACTATTTCAGATGCATTCCACCCTTAGACCATAGAAAGAGGAGACACAGCATCTCATTCATAAATTCGGGAATTGATGAAGCCAAAATTCAGTCAGTCTTCAATGAGTGGGACGAAGATAGCATAAAGGATAGCACTATCATTTCACATTTATGTGGCAACATTGCAGAATCTAACTTTGAAAAATCCAGTGGCGTGGAGTTATTGATTTTGAAGAATGGAAATAAAATTACGAATGAATAATCTTTTTATGGCGAATTCTTACAATATTGGTACGGGAGCGGTTTATAGAAATGTGAAATTATTATGTACCATAAATATGTATAATTAGAAGATTCGTAATTGATGCAAATGAATTATTGAAAATATTAAAACGCGTAGCTTTTTCATATTACTTGAAATAAGTGAAAATAGGTATGAAAAATTATAGAAAACCAATTGATTCTTTAGGAAGTCAATTAAGGAATATAAAATAAACTACACGGTTCGTTCAATGCTGAAACTGACCACAAAAATGTGTAAATTCATGTGAAGGAATCAGATTTTCCTCTTCACGGGATTTTATAATAAATTGAGGTGTTTTATCACGTTATTTGAAATATGATAAGTAATGGCTGCAGAAAGCATCAAACCGAGTCATCAATATTTGGGATGAAAATCTACGGGGCGGCGAATTGCCGAGCGTATACATTATATACCCATGAACGGCGTTCAGTCTGAAAAAAGCAACAATAATTCATGCCTTCTTCATTTATTCACAAAATTAAGCATAATTCCTTGAACAAAATGAACCTCATCTATAAACTAACATCATGAAGGAGAACAAATACAATTATAAAACCATAGTCAATCTACCGAATGCGATATTAAAATTAACAATGATATTGAAAACACTGAAAATAGGTCCATTTGTTGTTAACTGCTCCTCTCAAAGCCCTATATACATTCCATAGTCATAGTTCTATTTGGAAGGCAGAATTCAAGTTGGTACCAATATCAACATATCATGAGAATCTTGTACCAGTACCAGGAATTTGAAACTTCTTGTCTTTGGACCAAAGCAGTAAATGATTTCCTTATGAAACCTGGACCACAAATGTATACTTTGAGATAGTTTCTAAAAGGGAAGGGCTGTTGTTGTTTTTCTCACAGAATTGTATTCTTTGGGAAGAAAAGAGGTCAATGATAATGCAAAGGTTTCCAATGTTGGGTTGTACTTCTGCTTGCTTGGATCTTTTAACATTATTTCAAATAAATCTCTTGCAGCTCCTGAATTATCAAATGCCTGAAAAGAAGAAAAGATTTTTTTATGTGATTATGACTTAGTTCTTTCATTTCTGAAAAATAAACAAAAAGGCAACATACAAGTAATGTTGCTTCTGACATAAGGGATTTTTCTTTTAGATGGTCTATCAATGTTTTCATGGATGTTATGTTATGTCTCATTCCTCGAACAGACTGTTGTAGTAAAAGTATCTTTTTTTTCTGACTGTTAACTTTTGTCCTGATGACATTGATATTCTTTTTCCTCTTTTCAGAAGTAGAAAAATCACTAGATAGTATGTATATGGCCAATATGAAATCTCTTTCTAAAAAAAACCCTGTATAAGTTGTCATAGTTAATGGAATTAATGAGATTTTAGATCAAATATTCACCTTATTCTTCTAATTTTAAAAGAAGATGGTGCCTCAGTGAAACGGGAAGATGAATCTCATTTCTCCACCGGCTCAATTTTTTCAACCCTGCAAATGAGAATACACCATTTATATAATCAATCACTAATGCAACAAAAATGACAACCATTCCACCTGCCAGTAGGAGAACAGGTACTGAAAAGAGATTCCATTCTTTCGTCAACTTCTGCATTGAGAGAAGAATCTTGAACGCTGCAAATATTTTAATATTCACACAACGAATACTTCATTGAATAAATTAGGTACCTTTTCACAAATGGAAAAGTTTCACTGGGAGTTGAGCTCGAACTGTGGAAAAATATAACTTATCAATTTATCGAATTATACTTCATAATATGTGAAATGCATTTATCTGATCCATCCCTCTGTTGAGTTTTCAAAATACCGGCACCATAATGATTTTTTTGGTGAAATTCTAATATTTGATTTCAATATTTTGGTTCTTCCTCTGGAAATTCCCAGAAACTTACCTTAAGGACGAAAGTTCGAAGATTGGTTTGGCAAGAAGGGGATTGGCATTATTTTTGAGATATCTGGTATCATTCAATCGAGTAACGAAAGCTTTGAGCATTTTGATTGAGAGTTTATTTATTAGAAAATTCAAAGAACGTCACAACGTTGCAAAAATTTTCACTACATTTTGATTCCGTAGTATTACAATCAACCAGTTCAGTTCTGATGATTTTGAAAATTGGCTTCACTATTTATTATTGAAAGGTGTGTCTCCTCTTTCTATGGTCTAAGATTCCACCAAACGGCCCCTAATTATGCTAGCAAAAAAAAATAAATGTCTGAACAGCCTAATTCACATTTTTTGAAGAATAATCTTGAATGATTCAAATTCCATCATAAAATTTGAGAAAATAATCTCGATGCCACTGAAAACCTAACCTAGTGCCAGTATGTTAGAACGTGATGTCATGAGCACTCGTTTTAAAGGGTGTTTCACTAAAGCGGAAGATTTGAATTGCGCGCCATGTTTGACAGCCATAATATCACATAATTGCCACGTAGTGACTATTGAGAGTAAAAATTAGCGTTGGCAACGTCTTTGGGAATTATTTTGACATTGCTGATATTTCACGAGTGCCAACCTTCGTCAGTTTCGAGTAAAAAAACTTGATGAACCCAAATCTTGGCCCACCGGGCCAATTTATGAAGATTTATAAAGGTGAATTTTCCGGAAAACAAAATTTCGAAGAGGCATATTCACAAAACCCATGGTCGAATTTTGCCCATTACCGAACCTATCCCATTCGGAATATGAGCTACCTACTAATTTTCAGAAGAGACTAAATAAACCATTCTCATCAAAGAGAATCAATCGAATTTCAACCAGTTTACTTTTTCGCGTTGCTTTACGATTCGTTGGGTAATAAATTAACACAAATCCATTCAAATCGCGTAATACTGGCAGAAAAGTAGATACAGCAAAGGCGAAAACCAGTTATTGGTAAAACATGCTAAGAGGATGCTCGTGAATGACATGAAATGAAACGCAAGTCCATGTCAGTCAAAGTCAGCTCCCTTTTTGGACGGTATAAAAACTTTCTCGCTAGTATTCAGATGACAAAACGAAAAAACTTTTCAGTTCGACATCGTACATGCGATCTATGTCTGCTTTCATTTGTGAGAAGTTTTTATTTGTTTTTATTTGCATCACAATGAAATGTTACGTTGTTCCAGTCAGAGAGCATACTAATGTATAATTGCCTTCGGTCCTCCTAATGCTCATTAAAGAGTAGCAGACGTGGTACATTCGAAAAACCAGGATGCGGAATTGAATAATAGGATCTTCTAGGGTACCTATTCTCTTGATCAATGCTAACAACTTTTCAATGTCATATCTCTGGATTAATAAAGAGGGAATTTTATGCATTATGTTAATTGAGGATGCATCATCAAGTACCTAGATTTGAAACCTGTTAGTAATATCAATGTGAGAAATAGGTACCTCACTCTGTTCTTCTTCTAATTTTGATTTGTCATTTGTCCTAATACAAAACTGGAAGTTCTCATTCATTTCAGCCAAGACCGAAGAACGGCCAGTGCTTTATTCTAATACATGTATGAATTTTGTTTGTTCTGTTTACATAATTTATTAGGTGTGCAAATAAAAATGCAATGTCTGGCCGTGGCCGTACGTTGTCATGTTGTAGAATCACTTTATGGTTCCCCTGCTCGTATTGTGCAATACCTTCAATTTTGGACAAAATGCTAAATGACAATTACAATATCACATAAATATTCCATTGAAGTGGTAATTGTTTCCGAACCAGATATCTTTGAGCTAAATTCAATTCTGAGGAAAATGCCTAAAAAACGCAAAAAATGCCAAGGAGCTGTAGCTGACTCTAGGAACAGGTAATTTTATAGAGTAAGGGACACTTGCACCTTTTGGTTCTATGCATAAGTGAATTAGTAATATACCGATTAATTTATTAAATCTTGGGTTGAATATTTGGCTCAGACCGCTAAATGTAACTAGATTAAAGTTTATCCACAAAACTGGGTATTTTAAGATAAATTGGTACGTGTGCATATCTCAAATTTGTTTATTTTAACCCTATTCATCCTTTAGTTTGTATGCTGAGAAATTTTTCGATATTGTGGAGCGTTTCGCAAATTAAAAGAGTTTTCAAAAACGAATTCATTTGGTAGACACGGGTGCAATATTTATTGCACAAGTTCACATCTTTCTTTGGAAAATTCCACTTCCTTCCCAAAATGAAAATGGTAATAAACCCTAATTGTCAAGGTACTTACCACTAATTAATTATTTTCTGGAAAAATTGGGGCAACTAAAAAGGAGTAGACAAAGAAAGACCAATTCAATACTGAAGAGCATGAAAAAAAAAAGAGATTCTTAGATATTCGAATAGAAATTGAAGAAGATTGTTTGAAAAGCACGAAAAAACCTGATTTTCAATAAAAGGAAAAACATCTATAAGAAAAAATGTGATATGATTTTTTTTAAAAACATTCATGTGGAATATTTATTTAGGTACTTTTATCTACTCCCATAGAATAATATATCTATTATTTTACTGATTTTGGTCTGTAATAGTCTCTATAAACCAATAGTGTGAGGTCATAATAACTCACCCCATAACTCACTCTAATACAAATAGGAAAAATATAGCTTACGAAATGAATAAAAAGTCGGGTCAATGGGAAACTCTATTTCAGACATGTAGGTAACGTTCTCGCCATCCATTTCTACATATTCTAAGGTCTGAATATCCAAAAATTGCATTTGGAAAACGTGATTTTTTGACGTTTTCTACGGGATTCGATATCGATTCAATTTTCGACCACAGAAATCGCTTTTGACAACTGTTGTCAGTTTTAAAATTGCAGATTAATTCGAATTTTACTGAAGAAGTCGAAGATAAAGTATAGTGTTCAATTCACTTGATGAATTACACCGCTCGCCTGACGGCTCAGTCTGCAAAATTCATCTGCATAACTTACATTACCGCTCATCGAACAATATACTATTATTTCAAAATATGGGTAATTAAATTGGTTCCGATTGAAAGAAACCATGTGTCACTATGAATTAAAAAATAATTCTACATATCAGTAGAACTCATTTTATGTATGGATTTGTTCAGTTTATAATATGCCTCCAATATTTGGCTCAGTAATTCATTTTCATATGTGCACCAATTGGGACTTTCATATCTTCGCCTAGGAAATCCAAAATCAACAATTTCTGCTTCAGCCATTAGTCTTTTTACTTTGATTTATAGTCAAACATTATTTTTTGAAACAAGCATAACATTATATTGTCATCTATGAATTCGAAGTTCATTATTAAACTTTTATTTAATCCTGTCAATTCGGCGGGGGATTTTATTACAAGCTTTCATTTAGTTTCACCTGTCCCGGTGTCTGTCTGTCTGTCTATCCGTCTGTCTCTAATCAAATCTTGCATGTTAAAAATGAAACACTTCTAATCGTCCGATTGATTTGAAATTTGGCAGGTGTACATAATTCTGGTGACAATGCATCATGAAATATTTGTCATAAAAAAACCAAAAAGGCGGCACCAAAATGGCGGATGAGTTTTGTAATTATGATCCGATTCCATTCGAAATTAGTGAGTGGGAGTTCTTGGGTTCGACAATGATGATTCTTCTGTCAAAATTGGAGAATTCAAGATTGCGGCTACAATATGGCGGACGAGTTTCGTAATTATGATACGATTCTATTCAAAATTAGTATCTGGGGGTTTTCTGGTTTGAAAATTAGGATTCTTCAAAATTGAGGAATTCAAGATGGCGGCTTCAAAATGGCGGATGTTTTTTATAAAAGATTGTTTGACAGTACGTTTAGGTAATTGAACTAGCAGAGCCCCTAGATCTACCTATCAAGTAGATCCTCATCGGTAGATCTGTGCAAATCGGGTGATTTCATAGGCGAAATGTCAAAGTTTGATCAATAATACTGAAAAAGTGGGATAATAATGGGAAACCTGAATACCGCGCTATTTCGCATTGACCTTTCATCTTTCGATCCGTATATTCACAGCACGAACACAATTTATGTGGAAATGGTTTTATCCAGTTTAGAATTTCCCATTCTGCCGGTTTTTTTGCCATTTTCGCGAATTTTTCAGAGATACTTCTACATCGCCTAGACTCTAGAGAATGAAATTTCACCCACGTATGAATCGATTAATCCTCCTTTCGACCGTATAAAAATTTTCTTACTGAATCGCATCTTCGCTGCGATTTTAAGATTTTTCTGGACCCCATTTTTCGAAAGATTCCCTCGGGTAGGTCCACAGAGTTACCATTTTAGTGTTTTAACATTTAAGCATCAAGAAGCCCCCTGGAGTGTACCTGCACTGGCCTGTGATGTTTCTTTGGCTGACGAATCAAAATTAAACATGTCTCCGCAAATAGTTCAACAACTCTTTCTGGAGAAGATAAACTCCATTCGACACGACTGCATTTACTACACAGATGCCTCCAAATCGGAGAATATTAC